>JAEIFT010000079.1:0-600000 GCA_018904225.1 Lordiphosa mommai
TACGTATTGCTCGAAAGCGGGGCCCTTGCCGGGTATAATTTCACCTTAAGGGGGTCTTCTACCTTTGACGAGTGTTTTATGAGTGTTTTTTAAAAAATTCTGGAGGATAAACCATTAGAGTTTTTTCAATTTTAATTTTTTTTGCATATCAATTAATTAAATAGAAAAATAAAAAAAATGTTGGGTCCGAGGGTTGATCTCAAAGTTGAACGACCTGCCAATTTAGGCCTCTCAAAAAAGTGTAGAGAAAATGCATGATTCCAGGACTCCAGTTAACGGAATTGAAAACGGTAATGAAAAGAGGATAGAATTTATAATTCCGGCCCGTAACTCAATTCACAAAAAAAAATTTTGTTTGAAAACTTACAAGCTTTTTAAAAAAAATTGATTTTCGACGTTTTTTTTTTGTTGTTTATGTAAAAAAATAGTAAAAAAAGTGTTATCTTCATAATATGTACGGGCGATTACATCATCTTGTCGATTGCAACATGGTTATCAAAATGGAGTAGTAAAACTGGCCCAATTATGGCTACCAGGTCAAAAAACGTGGTTTCGAGAAAAACGCGGTTAAAGTTTTGGAGCATAATGCTGAAAATCCGTACGATAGCAGGGGCATTGCCTCAATGAAAATGACATATTCGCTCAATTATTTCAAATATTTGAAAATGGTGTAAAGGGGATGAAAGGGGAATGTCCAAGCTATAATAATGAGGAGAAAAAAAAATTGAAAAAAATATTTTCAAAGGTAGAATGCTTTCCTTTAAAACGTTAGCATATTTGACTCCTCAAAAATGTTGCTGGAGTGTTTAGGGTTCACTCACCTCCAGCTTAGATTCTCTATGACAACAAAAATTAGTTTTCGTTTATATATGCTACGTTTATAACAAATAAAATAATCATGCTTTGCCCTTCGAAGTACGCTATGGATATAAATATAATATTTAGAAAATAATATTTTATATTAGTCCTTTCACTTACTTTTGTATACCTTGACTCGACGGATCTGATGAATACACAAATTTGGTTTATAGAAAGATGCTGAAATAACAGACTTTATATTATCTGTTCAAAAAATAATAATTGAAGTAAATCAATATTACTTGAGGGGCAAAAAGCATGACTTTATAAGCATAAACGTAATAGATAAGATACACTTGAAATAAAATCAATTCAATCGAACTTGAACGAGTTAATTATGCTGCTCAATTATATACCTTTGGGGACTTATGTTCTCCGATAAGAAAATGATTTGGGGGATTAATAGGTAATGATGATTAAATATATATCTAGAAGGTTCGAACAATCTATTTTTCAAAATTGTGGGAAATATGAGATATTTTCTCGGGAACTTTTCTATCGTTCATCAGTCAGAAATGATGTATGGCGGATCGATAGGTAATGATGATTAAAATATATGTGTAAAGGTTTGAACAGTCTATTTTCTCAAAATTGTGGGAGATATGAGGTTTTTTTCAATTTGCGGGAGGCGGGAGGGGCGTGTCAAAAATTTGAAACAAACTTGATCTGCGTGCAGAAGATACAAGTCTACACTGAAAAAATGGAAGCTCTAGCTCTTATAGTCTCTGAGATCTAGGTGTTCATACAGACAGACGGACAGACGGACGGACAGACGGACGGACGGACGGACGGACGGACAGACGGACATGTCTATATCGACTCGGCTATTGATGCTGATCAAGAATATATATACTTTATGGGGTCGGAGATGCTTTCCTTCTGCCTGTTACATACATTTGTTTGAACTTAGTATACCCTTTTTACTCTACGAGTAACGGGTATAATAAATGAAAATAGGATAATGAAAACACGGTTATCTCGGATATTCTTTAGCCGAGCAGAAAGATTGATTTGATCTCACTTTAATTAATCCTGAAAGATATAATTTATACCTACGGTAATCTCATAAAGATTAATTTACGCACAATTTTGAAACTTAATTTAATCCCTTAGCAGGATCGCTTCTAGCATTTTCGAGAAAAGAAAACTTTGGACTACATTTGGGAACTCCAATTCCAAATGTCCCCTTATTCCATGGGACTTCTTTAGCACCAACGCCATTTTTGGATCATTTAAGTCTTCTAAAGAACAAAGAACTATAAAAACTTGTATTGTGAACTTTGGTTAGTTTTGCCTGGAAATCGAACTTAAGACATTTACACTGAAGTCGAATTAAATCGCATTTCAACGTGCTGCTCCATCGTACATGCTTGTTGTCCTACGTTTTAAATGCTACTCATATTTATCTGCATGTCAGTCTCTCAGCATTTGATTTAAAAACTAAGAGAGAATTGACTCTCGCTACCTAATTTACAAATATGTGATCTCAAACGAGATTGAAATAAGAACATTTGGAATAAATAAAAGGCTTAAACTGTGTAGACCTTAAATTTTGTAACAAATGACAGGCTTAGGGCCAAATTCTCATCTACTCTAATGCTGCTATGTGTCAGATAAACTTAGGTCCGATTTCTTATCTACTCTATAACTGCTATGTGTCAGATAAAACAAAATTTTACTTTGTGCTATGTAAGAGATGAGAATTTGGCATACTATTTAATATGTTGTATATGTATAATATGAAAAATCGGTCCTTAATCCAAGATTTTTAGAATTTAACTGCCTCTTTTTTCCTGTATTCATGATTGCTTTCATAATTTTTGCTTTGTGTCCGCTATTTGAACAAGCTCAAAGTCTTTGATCTTAAATTTTTTTCAAAGAAAATAATTTTTTTCCCTACGCTTTAAACTCTTTTTACCAATATTTACCATCTCGCTTGGACTCAGCTAGTATATTATAGTCAATATTTAATATATTTATAATTTGTTTGCCTTAACTCTACCAATTTACTACATTCTAGTGCATCCCAATGTCGTTGTTTTTCCTTCCCTCTATTTCCCCAATTGTTCTTTCCTCTTGACTGCCCAGGGCAAAAACTTTCTCTGATTGTTTTGCCATTTATCTACCATTCAAGTATTTCACATGCCACATTTAACCCTTTTTAATAACAAATTATGTGTGAGGTTTCACTTTGCCCCATTGCATACATTTTGTAACCGTCACGTTCTCAGACTTACATCCAAATGTCTGTTTCAGTTTGTTTGAAATTGAACAGAATGTGTCAGGTAAACGACATTGTCAAAACATGAACTGGTTCGCTGGGTTTCTGTGGAGTGGGAAGTTCTTTAAAAATTGATCCAATGTGTTTTAGTATAAGGGTCAAATGCGAACGAAATTCTGCTTTATTGAAGCGTGAGAGTTCAGACAGGAGGAGTTTCCATCCTAATGTAGTTGGCACTCTGTCACGCTTTGATTGCCTGCCCCCACCCCCCACCCAACTCACTCACTCACTCGCTTAGTTACTGTGCGCCAGACGATGATGATGAGTGGTTGGGGCTATCAATTTTGGCAAATTCTGTGCCCAGTGCCACCTGATCACTGTTTCATGCCAAGCAGAAAATGTTGGGCTGTGGTGAAACAATTTTGGTTTTTGGTGGGAAATAAATGAATACACTAAAAGTTAGTTTAAAAGAATTTTATTAAGAAGCAAATGGACGAACAATTTCAAAATGAATTTAAAAAAATTAACGAAACTTATTCTCAGAAAAATATTTTACTTGTGGGAATTAAGCAAACAAATAGAAAAATTTTTAAAATGTTTTGTCAAAATTAAATCAAACTCTATCTTCATTAAATTCAAATTTTTATAGTTTAATTTTTATTTTTTTTTAAAGGGTGTGGAAATTTTTTTTGCGCACGCAGTTTGCATTCTTCCAAGCTGATAAAAAAATAACAAATCACAAATTAGATCAGGCAACACCTGGGGCAGACGGCAATAAGCCATGCCATTTTCGATTCCTGTAAACGCATAATAAAATAATAAGAAAGTACCTAAAGAATTAATCTAAAAATAAAGAATCTATCTATCTATAAGAATATATTATTAATTCTACATGCTTGCTCTTTGATATTTCTACAAAAGCGATATCTTTACAATGCCAAAAAAACTTTAAAAACTTAGTATTCTGCTTTTTTTCAGCTTCTTCCCCGAACCGCTCCATAAATTAGAGATAACGAGAAGGTGAGCTAACTTCAACTTTGCCAAAGATTTATCTTTGTTGCTTTTTTTTACCGGCCTATTGAGGAAAATTTATTTGGGATATTGGTATTCAATTTAAAATAAAATAATTGATCAGAAAAACTCAAAAGAACAGCCGCAACTCTTTGGAACCGGTAATATGTATAAACATAAAATTGATCATGATGAATGTCCTTAAAAGTATGCTAACTTCATTTGCTTTAATAACACAAGTCGGAAAAAAAGATATGACAAAGTTTAAAAAAATTATATATTTTTCTCGTGAAATCTAAAGAAATAGATTTAACCCCTAATTACAATAGATTTTCGATTTAATGGCTTTCAAAGTTAAGGCCCAAAATTTAAAAATTATATATTTTACATAAAAGTTACAAAATTTTTTCAATACTACTAAGAAAACCCCTTTTTTATGTTGTTCTTAAACAATAAATTTATTTCTAATTAAATATTATATTTCCTAATTTAATGCTATTTTGGTAATAAACTATAATGTTTAAAACTAGATATTGAGTAAATCAATTCTATATCAGTTTCGATTCCTAGCGCAATAATGTCGAAACCCGTTCAAGTTGATCAAATTAGATGACATTTAAATTTATAAAAAGCATTGACCAACAATTTCACGAGAAAAGATATTATTTTTTTGAATTTGCTAAAATAATTTTACTTCGCGTCCAGAGTCCACATAAATCCAGATATAAGTTTACTTAGATATGGTATGACTAATAAAAAAATTACCGTTTTATAAAACATTAAATTTTGTTTTGTATTTTCTATTTGTGATAACTCTTAAAAAAGTAATTATGCAGTTCGATTTCAAAGGCTTGAATTGGGGTGAACCGTCAAACTTGGTCAGTCTTTATTATTTTTTGCAAAAACTATTTTGTTCATATTGTCAGAGCAGTTAGAAGTTTTCAAAATAAATTAGTGTTAAGGTAAATATAAAAGAAATATGTTCTTTAATTATTCCCATTCATGGGCATTTATCGTGAACCAAGTAAAGTGTGTAAAGCGAAATTCTATAGAATATATAAGAAGAAGCTTATGAACGCTTGTGAAGAAGAATATGCATTTCCAATTCCAACGAGATGAATTGCCCACAATGATTGAAGTTCCTAAATATGGTTAGTAAGATTACCCTGGGATAAGTATAATATTTTCAGAAGAAAACATAGGGATCAAATATGCTTAAGAAGCGGAATTACACGTTTTAGTTGGCTTGTACGATCAGTGGCTACACTCGAAAATTTTTTTAACATTTAAGAAAACCTAGCCATAAAATGATTTACCCTTATAGAAAAATTTCTACTTGGAAATTTTTGTCCTGGAATTAAAAAAAACTAACCATAAAAATAAAAACCCTAAAATTTAGAAAATATGCTTACATTGAGAAAAGTGAGAGTAGATTTTTATGCCTAAAAATAAGGACTTAAATTGACCCGGAAATTAGAAAGAAATTTCTAAACCAATAAAATTTTTTATTTTCCCACCTACCTTTTGGGCTTATTTCATCCGATGTGGGCTTTCATGTGTGTGTTGCTGTGAGCGAGGCGAATAAGTGTCAATGACGAAATAGAAATTCGTTTGTGCCTTCTCTTTTGTAGTGTGGAGTCGCCAAATGGAGCAGATTTTTGGCAGATTAAGGGCGCCTTCACGAAATTTTAGCAGGAGAGCGCTATTGATCAAAAGGTGTATATGTCAGCTTAGACTAAAGTGTCGTTTTTGTGCTGAAATCAGTCGCAAGTCATGTTATGGTACGAATCATCCAGACAAGGCAAGGGGTCTCAGAAATCTGGCTTAACGGGGTATGTAAAGAACAAAAAAAAAAGGAAAATTAATGCTGATGATGTCTTATGACTTTTTGTTTAAGTTTTGTTTGTTGTTGTAGTGGTTTTATTTTAGACTTGCGTTACCTTATTGCCATGTGCATTATGAAGTAAAAGTTGGCAGCTACTCGCTGATTTTCGCAACTATAAATTCAATTATAATCATTTAAATATATATAATATCGTGTCATTACTCGCATTTACTCATTTTCGAATTATTTGTTATTGCTGCTGCCAACTTTGAGTTCAGTCACGATGACTTGCTTCAAAGTGGACACAAATTGCATGTTATTTTTGATTGATTTCAAAGCTATTTCAACGAAACTTGGCAAGAGCGTGATATAGAATGATATGAAAAATTTTATTTGGTAAAGGTGCAAGGGGACCAGCGATTGGGTAGGAAATTTGACATAAATATCACTGATTTCTCATTTATGGGTCCTATTTTGGCTCCAAACTCTGGTCATCCTGCAACTTAACAAAAAAGAAGATAAAGTAAAATATTATTAAGAACAAATAATCCGAGATTTATTAACCTCTTTCTTATTTTTTTTAAATTATTTTTTGTACTTTTTAAAATTAAAAAACCGACAATTATATTTTCAAAATTTTGATAAAATTTGATTAATATCAAAAATGGTAAGTTCGAAAACTGTTGAGTTCGAAAAGAATGACCCATATGCCATTTGTATTAAAAGTTCCAAATTAGGGCACACTTACGAGGTTCGTCTAGATTTTGTCAATTTTCGTTTGCATTTTCGGCCATTGTGTACTGTGACAAATGTTTTTGGAAAATATCACATCATAAATGAGCAAAAAAGTTTCAACAATAGAAATTCTGCTGGTATTACTTTTTGTAACCCTATGGATAAACTTGAATCCTTAGTGAATATACCCCTTAAAATAGTACCTTCTAGTTGGCCATAGAGAACAACACGTATTTGAAAAAAACACGTGAGGCAAACTTCTCGACAGAGTTGAGTGCTTGCACTTGCAGTTCATTTGGCCAAAAAGTTGCCATTCTCAATGCTTCTGCTGCTGCTGCTTGTTTGGCAACGGCCAAACAATTACCCAGCAGCAACACAAAGAACCTTTCTCCCCAGTGAGCCAAGAGATAAAAGTGCAACAGCAGCAGCAGCGGCAGCGGCAGCAACTCACACGTTGCATTGGGAATGGGCATGGGTTTGGGTTTTGAGCCCTGGGCCATGGGCATTCTAGCGGAACTTTGTGTCGCATTATGCCGTGTTTCGGCTTGTTCGGTTGTCGTGGCTACATGGGCAACAATGTTCGGTTACAATTGTTTTTCCAGCACATTTTTTTTGTTGTTGTTGTGTTTTGTCTGTAAACGACATGTGCATGCATAGATACCTACATACTTGTACATGCAAAGATACAAATGTATCTGCAACTGTGCAGGCAGCCCATATAGAACCACACACACACACTAATTATGTTTTGTTTGCGCTTGGTTGGCATTGCTAGCCCCAACAGCTTTTAATTATTTGTATTCCAAATCTGAAATGGATACACCAAAAAACAGAATATTTCAAAATGTTTCTGGGAAATTTGAAATTGAATATTGCTTGCCAAATAATTGAGTAGTTTATGCTGGGATAAAAAAACGTGTGTATCTAGGGATGCTTGATTAAACAAGGATGAATATGAGCGGTTGTGTGTGTGTTTAATCTAATTGTGAGAATGTAAAGTTTAGCGAAAACGCAATTCATGTGGGTTGAAATTTATGTTGTGGTGCTTTCTGGGGAAACAAACTTAAGATAGTTTAAGAATTCTCACTTGAGTGAGCTAGTTAGCTCAAACGAATAACAAATGAGCATTAATAATGACGAATAATGATATAAAGGAGAAACAGTTTGAATAAGCTCACAAATTGAATGAAGAGGAGTTATGAAAATTTAAAGAACTATACACATAATTGGCAAAGCCCTAAAAGAGGCAAAGTTTTAAATCGTTCACAGAAAATTTTTTTGATGAAAATGTTTAATCAGTTGTTACGACCCAACTTCCATTATCTTTATCAATGTTTAATTCTTTATTATTATAAAAAAAGTAGAAGGCAAATATCGGCTGCGCCGATGTATTAAGTTTTTGAAAGACGCCCAAAAAAGTTTTTCTCACAAGAACTAGTTTTAAGACCGATCGTTCCTATGGCAGCTATATGCTATAGTCATCCGATTTTGATAAATTCTTTCGGACTTATGTGAAAGCATATAAAACTAATATATACCAAGATTGGTGAAGCTTCGATGAAAACTAAAAGCGTTTTTCATACAAAAACAAGTTTTTGGACCGATCGTTCCTATGGCAGCTGTATGCTATATGGATCCGATTTTGATCAATTTTTCCAGACTTATGTGGAAGCGTGTAAAACTAATATATACCACGATTGGTGACGCTACGTTGGGAAAACAAAAAGTTTTTTCCAATAGAACTAGTTTTGGCAGCTATACGCTATAGTCATCCGATTTTAATAAATTTTTCTAGAACTATGTGGAAGCACATAAAACTAAAAGATGCCACGATTGGTGACGTTTCACTGGAAAACAAAAAAGTTTTTCATACTAAAACTAGTTTTAGGACCGATCGTTCGAATGCTATATGATATTGTGCTCCGATTTTAAAAATTTGTTCTATAATTATGTGGAAGCAAATCAAACTAATATATACCTCGATTGGTGGCGCTACGATTGAAAACAAAAAAGTATTTCATACTAAAACTTGTTTTAGGACCGATCGATCCTATGGCAGCTATATGCTATAGTGATCCGATTTTGATCAATTTTTTCGAACTTATGTGGAAAAATATAAAACTAATATATCCCACGATTGGTGATGCTACGATGGAAAACAAAAAAGTTTTTCCCACTAGAACTAGTTTTTGCACCGATCGGTTCTATGGCAGCTATATGCTATAGTCATCCGATTTTAATAAATTTTTCTAGAATTATGTGGAAGCACATAAAACTAAAATATGCCACGATTGGTGACGCTTCGATGGAAAACAAAACAGTTTTTCATACTAGAACTAGTTTTTGGACCGATGGTTCCTATAGCAGCTATATGCTATAGAGATCCGATTTTGATCAATTTTTCCAGAATCATGTGGAATCATATAAATCTAATATATACCACGATTACTGACGCTATGATGGAAAACAAAAAAGTTTTTCTCACTAGAACTAGTTTTTTGACCTATCGTTCCTATAGAAGCTATATGATATAGTCATCCGATTTAGCCGATTCCAACAAATGTGCAGCCTATGTGTACTTAAAGACTTTTTGCAAAGTTTGGTCAAGTTAGCTTTTAAATTGAGGGAGGACATATCATAAAAACAGACGGACTGGCGGACAGACGGAAATGAATTTAGCTCGTCATGCTGATCAAGAATATATATAGTTTATGGGATCGAAAATGCTTCCTTCTATGCGTTACAAACAGCGTTTTAATATTAAAAAAAAAACATATTTTTGGGAATCCCCTTAATACCACCACATGATTACTCATAAGACATTACTATCATTCAGGGCCCAAACCTTCAGCAGTACTTAACTAATATCACACCTTGATGGGCTTAATTACATATAATTTAACGTGCATACCCCCTAGCCACAAAGCATGAAGTTCAAGGGCTTAAGCTGCCACCTCATTTACCGCAAACATAAAAATTTCCAGATGGCTACCAAAAACTACATAATAACTACAAGTACTACATATAAAATGCAGCGCAGCTTCCCCTACCTAGGTTAACATTAGTATAAAAACTTTATTGGCTTCACTTGATCCAAAAGCCAATAACTTTATGGATCACTCAAGCTTTCCCGACAAAAAAAAAAAACAACAGCCAGCATAAAATGATGAATGAAATTGACATTAAGTTGAAGGCAAACAAAAAAAAAACTGACAACAGCTGCGAATCCGGGCCAGCTTATTTGGGTTAATCAAATTTAGTCGTCGGTCGCGTCATAAAAGCACTTGGTATGCCCTTTTTTCCGTTTCAGTTGGGTTGAAGGGGCCCCATTAAGCACCTGTGTGTATTGTAAGGTAAATGTTGTATCTTTGTGGATACATTTTTACACATGTCTCACAACGTTTGGGGCTTTGCGGTATCTCTGGGTGTGTATCTTACAGATACCAGTAGCACGGACACGCATTTTACGTTAATTACATGTCGGCGCTACGTCACGGCTTTTGTAATTATTTTGACAGCAAATTTTATGTTGGTTTTGTAAACACACACACGCACACACTCGCTGACAATACAGAAGCTTACAGTTACATTCGTCAGATTTGCGTTGATATTTTTGCATAATGATGCCCAAAAACCCCTTTTTAGTCTGTTGACTCTCTCTCGGTCTGTCTGTCAGCGTTTTATGTTTAATGAGCTTTTTACGAGCTGTGCAATGAGCGTTGTCATGCAATCCAGGCATATAGATACAGATACATACAATACAAAACATTATAAGATGCGTTCGAGCACATGACAGAAACAGTTAGTTAAATGAATGAAATGGAAAATGAATAGGTAATTGTTTAGATGCCAGGACCTCAAGCTATGAAGTCTTAATTTAAAATGTGCCTTAAAACTTCATTGACAGGCCTTACTAGTAACATTATAGCACTTGCGCGCAGCATAATAATCACACATTTGAATTGGTTTTTGAGGTTTTACACTACAATTTCGGTTTTGGTTAAGGGTTTCTTGTGATGCTGTTCTTGACTCTGCGGTTTGATAGGTTCGACGCTTGAAATGACAGCCAAACATCAAAGGCTGTTGTATTTACTGAAACCAATACGTGGGTTGCCCTAAAACTTTTAGTTGTAGTATTATTTATATCGACTTATAATTTATTATGTTTGGCTTCAGTTCATAAAGGTTTACAGTGTCAAATGATACTTATGAAATTAATTTAGAACAACATAAATCAAACAGAAATTACTTAATTTAAATAAAAAGTTTTATACCGAAAAGTCCGCCGAGACCAATAAATAAACAAAATTTAATAACACTTTGTTTTGTGATATTTTCGTAGAAAAATAATAAAATTTAACTAATATAAACCAATTTTGTTTTAGTTCATAACCCACTTCGAGATATTCAAAAGCTAAGTCGCGGAAGTGCAACTTTTCTCATTTGGATATGTATTTCTATTAAACATTTCTTAAACTCGAAAGATTACAGAACAAATTTCTCAAATACGCGCTTCTCCCACTCAACTTTTCTGAACGTTTGCCGCCGAATTCTAGCTGGTGTGCCCTGCTGCATCTGTCAACTCTAGAATATCGGAGAACTGTTTCATCATTGCTATTTTTAAACGGCCTTATTTCTGGACTTTCCCCTTTAGTTAAGCTGAAATCTAAAATCCTTTCAACCCTTTTCCCAACAAATAACTAAAACTAACTATTCACTAAATGAGCCCATTTGCAGGGCCCTTAGAAATAATAACTCATTGCTCATGATGATGCGCTTCGACTTTGATTCTTACAATTCGGACATCAAAATCCTACTGGCTGAGTATTTTTATTTAAAATTATAATTTAATTTAAAAATAGTGTTGCCAGTTGAGAATTTTTTCTATTGGCGAATAAACGAATAAATAAATAAATAAACATTTTGTTTTAATAAAAGTTCTAAAATGTCTTACTTTATGCATTGACTTTTGCTTTCTGACGTCTTTCTAAAGGTATGCGATTGCAATAAAACGTAAATTTTTGATTGCATTATAGCATATTTCGATGTCCCGTGCGACATTGAAAAACAACATTTGTTATCAGTGCGTTGAAAGTACATGCATTAAGCTCATCCAATATTGAGTACAAATAGAAACTTTTTATACAATTTTAATAAAAAAAAACCTTGCGAAAAAATAAGATGATTTGTGATCTTGGGATCTCATACAAAGTTGGTCCCGTGCGACATCGTAAGTGTTAATTATTATTTATTTTTTTGATTATTAAATTCCAAACGAGCAAAAAAATTGAGAAAGTTACAATCGGCGAAAAGAAAATTTAAAAGACTATTCAATTTTTTTTTGAAAATTTTGTTGTTTTTGTTATGGTGAAAAATATTTGCATTTAAATCTTCTGTTGACTTAACAAACCTTTTTATGGAATCCATAATATTTTTGGTAAATGCCTAGTTAAACGTGGCCACATAGATTCAACTAAAAATTACTCATACGCCTTTACAAGGAGAATATTGCTGTGGAAAAAGACTTTAATATAGTGGAAGAGTCTTACAGAAGGCAAAAGGAAAATCATATTTCTTCACGAGAAATCTATATATCAATGACAACACTAAAAAAAAATCAATCCAAACGGGCTAAAATCAATCCGAAACGGTAATAAAAACAGGGCATATATCTTACTTTTTTTAATCTCATAAAGATTGAATTAATCCCAAAATTGGAACTTAATTTTAGCATGTTTGAGATCGAAAAATAAAATCATCTGGGAATTACATTAAGGAACTACAATCCAAGGGTTGGTGGGTCTTTTGGGATTCGGAGTAGGCCACATTTCGTTGGATTGAGAATGGATACCTTAAATTCTTCTCTCCACAAGTGCTGGATAGTCTTGTCTGCTTTCGAACAACCCCTCTCCATTCAAAGTCCATCACACTTCAAGACCCACAACATCTGGCAGTTTTCTGAAATACAAAGAAAGAAATATAAAAAATTTTATTGTCAACTTTGTCAGGGAATCGATCCCAGAACTTTTGCACTGAAATCGAATTATTATACCCTTGCAGAGGGTATATTAAAATTGTCACGATGTTTGTAACGCATAGAAGGAAGCATCTCCGACCCCATAAACTATATATATTCTTGATCAGCATGACGGGCTGAGTCTATAAAGCCATGTCCGTCTGTCCGTCGGTCCGTCTGTCCGTCCGTCTGTTTCTATGCTATCTCCTCCATCAGTTTTAAAGCTATCTTGACCAAACTTTGCAAAAAGTCTTTAAATACAAATACGCTGCACATTTGTCGGAATCGGCCGGATCGGATGACTATATCATAAAGCTGCCATAGGAACGATCGGTCCAAAAACTAGCTCTAATGGGAAAAACTTTTTTGTTTTCCATCGTAACGTCACCAATCGTGGTATATATAAGTTTTATATACTTTTACACAATTCTGGAAAAATTTATCAAAATCGGATAACTATAGCATATAGCTGCCATATAAACGGTCGGTCAAAAAACTAGTTCTAGTGAGAAAAACTTTTTTGTTTTTCATCGTAGCTTCACCAATCGTGGTATTTATTAGTTTTATATACTGTCACACAATTCTGGAAAAATTTATCAAAATCGGATAACTATAGCATATAGCTGCCATATAAATGGTCGGTCAAAAAACTAGTTCTAGTGGGAAAAAATTTTTTGTTTTCCATCGTAGCGCCACCAATCGTGTATTTATGTTTATATGCTTCCCAATTCTAAAAAATTATCAAAACGGATGACTATAGCATATAGAAAAACTAGTTCTAGTGAGAAAAAATTTTTTGTTTTCCATCGTAGCGCCACCAATCGTAGTATATATTATGTTTATATGCGTCCACACAATTCTGGAAAAATTTATCAAAATCGGATGACTATAGCTTATAGCTCCAATATAAACGGTCGGTACAAAAACCAATTCTTGTGAGAAAAACTTTTTTGTTTTCCATCGTAGCGTCACCAATCGCGGTATATATTAGTTTTATATGCTTACACCCAATTCGTGAAAAATTTATCAAAATCGGATGACTATAGCATATAGCTGCCAAAGGAACAATCGGTCTAAAAACTAGTTCTTATGAGATTAACTTTTTGTTATCAATGGTAGCGCCTTTTAAAAACTGCAAGGGTATTTAAAACATCGGCGTAGCCGATGTTAGCCTTCTATTTTTTTTTTTAAAAAGTTCGCCTGTTGCTTTTTTCCAGATGCATTGGACACTTGTACATAATTTAGTATAATAATTCACTTTGATACAGAATAATATTTTGATATAAAAAAGATTAATTTTTAAGTAAAAAATGTATCTCATAATAACTTAGTTTTTTTTTTTAATTTTGAATGTGTTGAATTTGTGTGTTGAGTGAACTGACTGTGTAAAATATAGAAGTGTCACCGATTTTTTCTATAAAAAGTAACCCATTTTTAAGTGACATCAACGCCCAACATTCTAAAATTTAACACATTGAAATATTGCCTCTGGTTTCGCTGAAATCGGAAACCACTTCTGTTTTTGTCTCGTGCGAATGCCTTGCTTTTTTGCAATTATCTCGAAAAGTAAAAATTGCTCAAAATCAAGCTTAGCACCAATTACAGGGCCAATTAAGAGCTATAAGCTAAGCCTTCTGAGAAAATTTAAAAAAAATTTTCTTTTGACTTTTTTGCACTTTAAATGTGTTCGATAGTCCCGTTGCCAACCTATCACCACATCATCATTCTTCCAAAAGACTACTCTTTCCTAAGATACTAGATCTAAACAGGTAACTACGAACTAACTATATTCAGATGGTGTATAGTTATTACAAAGTTCGACTAAAAGTTTGCTATTCACCAAACTTATGAGTCAGCCCACCTATCAAATGCGACTTCAATTCAAGTGCGAATGCAACTGAGCATAATGATGTTGTGGCTGTGGATGCGAATGACGATGACGATGATGTCTGCGGCCATGTTTGATTGACTGCTTGACTAACTTGCCGTGCAATGCACTCGGGCTTAAATGTAAACGCGTGCGCGTTACGCTTTTAGTCAAGCACATCAGGCAGAGTCATAGTCACAGTCATATCATCATTGTAGTCAACGCTCGTAACTTGCCGCATAAATGCATAAAAAACGAGACCAAGTTAGTCGTATATTTGTAAACGATTTGCATAAGCAGCGACAACAGCATCTTGTTGTTGTTTGGTTATCTTGGTAAGATACATTTATGCATAAGTCGTTGACTGTATTGTCGCATATATCAGAGAGAGGTTCGCTGTTTTCCTCCTCCCTCTCTTTTATTATGTTATTATGACTATTACTGCTTGGCTTCGCATATGGATATCAAATGATATCAACGTACAGAGACAAAACTGCCAATGGCCAATATGCAACCACATACTTAGCTAGCAATGACATGATGCTTGACAACGAGGTGCGGTTGAGCAGATTTGAATGAGAGAAGTTTCAAGTAGAACCGTAATCAAACGTTTAACCTAATGAAATGAACACACAAATTGGACTGCAGCATAGCTGGCTTTTTATAGGATTTTGCATTGTTTCTTGCTTGGGTTTCCCTATGAGTTTATTTTGGATTTTATTTAGTTCGTATTTCTAATTCCTAAGCTTTCATTTAAATCCTTGATCAACCCTCTTTCAACTTTTCTACTACTATCCTGCTTTCGCTCTATCTCTGCACAACATGGCACCTACACATACTCAGCACGTAATGCCTTTTTGCATTAAATATGAAAAATCAATTGCAGATGCTCTGCAACAGAAAATGCTGGCAAAAAAAAAACCGCAGAATGCTGAACCACAGATATGTAAAAACCAGCTAACACACACACACTGTGACATGGAATTTACTAGGGTCATGCATGCATACATACATGCGAATATCTGGATGCTTATTGCACCCCTGGGTACATAACAGTTTCATATATGCATATGCAGAGAGGACCAGAGGGCAAGTCAAGGAAGTCGATGAGCAGCCCAACGGCTGGCCAAGTGCGGTCATGTGGCCCTGCCGCCCACATCCCGCTGCTCATGTCTCTATTAACGCTTAGGGTAAACCATACTTTTTTTCCTCTCTTCCCGATATTTGCATAAAATGTGCAACGGCTGCAGTTTTTATTTATGCTCCCTGCCTCGCTTAGTTTTCATGGCTGCACGACTTTGTGTTCTGTTCCCCTTTTGGAAAGGCATACCTAGTGGCATTTATTTTCGCGCGCGCCCAGTCAAGTGCTCAAAAGTTGGCGGCAAATTAATGAACTTTCTGCTCGGCCCAAGCATATGATTAAAACTTTGATATTAGATGCATAGAACATTTCCAAATTTGCATTTACTTATAATGCCATCATCAGATAGAGATTTGACCCAGATCACGATTTACAAAGCTTTTGTTTGGTTTTAGTTTAATTGTTTTTTTTTGCTTTTGCCTTGTGGCTTATACAAAAATAATTGTTTATAAAATATTAACAATAAAAGTTTTCTGAAATATTTTTGTTATGGTTTAAATCAATTGCTTTCGTTTTGTTAAAAAGTTCAGTTAAGAGACAATGGAAAGAAGTTAAGTTAAATCAAATTTGTGGGAAAAACGTTTTATAATGAAAATGTTGTGTTAAAACTGGGTTTTAGTTGGCTCCAATTTGAAGGTCATTTATTTATTTTTCCCTTAACACAATTTCGAGCAGAATACATTTTTGTTAATTACTAGAAGATTTTAAAATTGTTTATATTTTTAAAAATGAAATTAAGTATATTTATATATATTGGCCTGTTCTAGTTTCCGAATTCGATCAATAGGAATTGTAAATAGTAGTGATTTCCAATAAATTATTAAAGAATTCGGATGAAACTTTCTACCATCAAGAGATTTGAATGAAGATAATTGAAAATTTAAAATTAGAAGTTGAATAGCACAACTGGTTTTAAGAAGCGAGAACATTTACCAATTCCGATTCCGCATGATTTGATCGAATTGGGAATCGGAAACAGGCCTGATAAATTACCTTTAAAGGTTTACAAAAAAAAAAGAAAGTTTGTGTATGGCGCCCTTTGAGTTTTTCCGTTGCAAAGATCATAACTTTTGAACCAAATGATATAATCAAATAATTTAAATGACATATTATAGATAATTGTTCAACCTATAAACAAAAGTTTTTGAAAAGTTTTGAATACGTCTACTAGATGCTTACTTATGGTTTATCAAAGACAAAATTTGTGAAAGTATCAATTTTGTGGTAACTTAATAAAAAATTATTTATAACAATTTTAAGTGTTTTTTTTTAAGGTTTTATTGTTTTAAAATTATTAACGAAAAAAATTAAAAAAAATTTTTTCGAACTAATTTTTTATTATTAAAATTAATATTTTTTTTTAATAAATATTATTTTTCATAAGAGAAGATATATCTAATAGATTTATGAACTATTATTATTGGATTCTAACTTTTTTCGTGACTTCACATGCCGCAGAGATGAAATAAGTAGATCGGAAGATCCTGCCAACATGTTCAGGAGGCCTGCATTTTGCCATGTTCTTTTTTTAGAAGTCGCTGAAGCAGCCGGGTGTAGCTGGAAATTCTTTTAGGTAAAGGAATAATCAACAAACATATTTTAAAAATATGACAAATTGGTAAATGATTTGTTGGAGAAACATAAAGCAAACATTTACATTTTCGTATTGTAATATACACTTAATAAATACATTACATACTTCTACCTTTGAAAATTTTTTTTTTCGATTTTTTTGTTTTGCCTTAATATTATAGCTTGGACATTCCCTTTCATCCCCTTTAATTCATTTTCAAATATTCGAAATAGTTTAGCAGATATATCCATTTTTGTGGAGCAATGTTCTCGCTAACGTGAGTATTTTCAACGTTGCTCAAAACTTCAACTGCGTTTTTCTCGAAACCACGTTTTTTGATCTGGTAGCCATGATTAAGCCAGTTCTACTGATCCGATTTTGATCACCCGTGTTGCAATCGACGCATAATTGATATAATTCTGGTCCGTACCTCAATCAAGAGGAAACATATTTTTTTTACTAATTTTTTTACACTAAACTACAAAAAAAACTTGCAAGATCGAAATTTTTTTTTAAACGGCCGCCAATTTTAAAAAAAATATATTTAAAAATATGATTGAGATACGGGCCAGAATTGCATAAATTTCGATCATAATCACATTTACCATTTTCAATTCCGATAACCTGAAGTCCCGGAATCATGGACAGCACCTCTACACCTTTTTTTGGAGACCTTAATTGGCAGGCCGATAACTTTTTGAACAGCCCTCGAAATGCAAATTTTTTTTTTAATATTTTATTATATAGTTAATTAATAACACAAA
The DNA here is from genome assembly GCA_018904225.1 of Lordiphosa mommai. NCBI lineage: Eukaryota > Metazoa > Arthropoda > Insecta > Diptera > Drosophilidae > Lordiphosa > Lordiphosa mommai. The sequence continues at coordinate 18,012 of JAEIFT010000079.1, forward strand.
TCCAAAAGCCAAACTTTAAAAATCTTATGATTTTCTCGCCAGAATTCCTTTAAAAAGCACTCGAAAGACCATGTGCAAAGGTAGAAGACCCCCTTAATCTATAGAAACAAAAGAAAAAAGACGATTGGTAACCTAGTTTTCGAAGTATTCTACTTTAAAGCGGACAAAATTATCTAAAAATGGTTTTTTTTTTGTAAACTAAAAATCGGTCCATTTTGAATCTTATTAAATAATCTTATAATTATAATCTTTATATCTTATTAAATAAAAATTGCAATTTATTAAGGGTTGCATATTTGAAATCGTTGAAGAATTTTATATAAGATGGGTTAATTCCAAAATTTTGTTGGCTCACTTGCAATTTTAGATTTTTCAACTTCACTTGTTTTAAGGTCGCCTTTGAGGATTGCTAGTACTTCGTGCGACTTTAAGGTACCGATAACTGACATCTGAAGTTCTCGTAGTATGGGGCCACATGACATTTTCGAGCTCCTTCATGTTGCACATGGGGTAGTTTGATTATTAAGTTTAATATTTCGCCTTCAGCCATAAAATTGCTTCTTATTCCTTCAACGGAAAACTCCTTGGAAAAATATTTTTTCTCTCCTAAATCGTATTTTAGCTGCTTATATATAAATCAGTATTCAATAAATCTTCTTCTTCTGCTGCGTCCATTTTTTAAGTGATTTTTCTATTGCAGACCTTCTTTCCGTATATATTCAACCAAAATCCTGGATACTCTTTGTTCCCCCTTGTTTATTGCTATTTGCATCTAATCATAATGCAGGTTGCCTGTCTAAAGACCCGTCTCCAGATAAAGCATTCTGTTTGGGGTGTACTGTGTAAGGCGGAAAAATTTATTTAAGAAATACCTCTGCAGACTTTCTACTTCTTCGTAATGGCGTATTCCCCAGACTTGTGCTTCATAACACATTATTACCCACACTACAGCTTTTAACAATTTGTTCTTTTTGCTGATTGAAACTGCTTTTATACCTAGTAACGTTTTACAAGTGCTATTTATCGCCACTTTAGAATCTTTTAATTTTTCTCCCAGGTGATAATTGAATTGAGCATTTTGCTGAATACAGTCCTCTAGATATTTGTAAGATTTTACCACCTCCAAATACACATCTCCCAACTTTCACTACTTCAAGCCTCCAAAATTGTTTTTAAAATTAGAACCTTCGATTTTTCGCAGCTAATCGTTAGATTAATTACAGTACTCCAGTAAATCAATGATAGTTTCTTGCATAGCTTTGGGTGTTTTAGCTAAGATTACTAACTGCGTATAACAGGGTTTTTATCTTTCAATATCTTTTGGTAGAATTGAGGAATTAATACTCAAGATATTTTCAAATTAAATAATAAATGCGTTTTCTAGAATTTGCTGGCCAACTGTACCTCGACGTACTCCAGGTACTCACAGATTTTGAGAGTAAATACCATAATAATCTAGAATGTGTGTTTGAACATTTGGTTTGTCACACTAGGTTATCCCTCCGCTTCTGTTTTTATATGAGTAATAAATGAAATATTTACAGTAATCGTCTTTCCCAAGTGGGTGAACAAATTTTGTAAAATAAACACATAACTTTCATTACCTAAAGCCGGCTTAAACTTGCTGAATTTTATTTTATTTTTTCCTTTCAGCTCAACTTATACAACTTTCCCCATTTCGTCCAATTTCTACATATGCCAATTCATCCAATTTTAACCTCTGCTAACAAAAAAAAATTCCACACTACATTTTTACCGTTATTTTCCAATAGCATTTACAGCTAATTCACTTAATTCGCACTCGAAAGCGGCCCACTAAAAATTCAGACAATAAAAAAAAAAACGTTTCCATTTTATTTTCAATTTTTCCCCCCCTTGCTGTTTCGTCTCGGCCAACTGGTAACAAATCGTGCAGTTCAGGGCCTGGGCCAGTCTACGGCTTTTTAATTGACAGGCTAAAGCGTGGGAGGGCTTCAAATTGGGGAAACAACGGAAGAAAAAAAGGTCAAACCAGGTAAAAAATAAAAAAGAAAGAGAAGAAAAACAGCTGCGTTGCAGTTTAACTGGGATTGCGATTTGGGGATAGGATTTGAGCCGATGCCGAGGCAGCTGGGAATTCATTCAGCCGAGCTGGGAGTTGACTTGATTAAAGATTTCACACTTGATTAAACACTGGCGATTGGAGGGGACCTCCAAGCGTTATTAACAACAACAAAGGTAAAACTGAAGCTCCAATTGCAAGTTTCAAGTTCGTTGCAACAAATTTCCGAGGCTGGCAGCTGTGCGCGAGTTGCCTTTTATGGTTTGTTGTTTATTGGGCTGTGTGTGTGTTTTTGTTGTTTGTGGAACTTCCATTAACTTGCTACTACAGCGGTTATTTATTTGTTTGATTGTAGAGCAAAAAGTTGGCCCACAAACTGTTGACCAAGTTTGACTATTAATGTGAGGCAAACTAAGTAAATTGATGAGCATGTTGAAAAGGAAATGGATACAGGAGCAGGAAATATCCAATTTGGACGGTGTGGCAATAATTTATTTAGATTTTGCGCTACTTGATCTATATCATTTGATCCACTATTATATCGTAATTGGTTTTTAAGAATTTAGTTAGATTTTTTGGAATATATATTAAGTCATTAAATAGCAAGGAGAGACAAATAAATAACGTTTCCACAAAAATTCTTCTTTTGTAGTCAAAAATCGAATTCATAAATGATCCGAAATTGGTCTTTGAAAAGACATCTAAAACCAATATATTTATATACTAATTTCTGCAAAAATGTGAGTTCGATGTACGAATTAATAGGAAAGATTAACTGCTTTGAAAATTTATTTTGATTTCGATTTAAAACAGAAACCTGCAGACCCTAACAAAAACAGGCGTGAATAAGTCTATGTTCAATTTTCTCATGTATTGTTCAATCTAAAAGGACCTGGGGGAAATTATATTGAGACACACTGACTAAACTCGCTTATGCAACTCTTAAGTAGAAAAGCGGAAATCCCCATCACAATCTGGTCTAACTGAGAACATCATGTCTCTGTCACACTTCGCTTACTTCCATGGTTCGACTACAAGCGAGGATACGCCTTAGGGAATGCCGTCAATCTCATCAAAATCGCATCCAAATCCACTACATTGCCTTTCGACACATCGAATGATTCGTTTCTGTATAAATTAAGTGAATCACTTGCGGCTGCATGTGTATTGGTTAAACGCAAACAGCAACGAGCGGCGACAGCTGCAAAATCGGAAGGCGCTCAACTTTTTGAGCAGCTTCCGCTGTTTCTGTCATCTCATCAAACCAGTGAAATGATATCGAAAAGTTTTGCTCATTTTGTGCGGACTTTAATCCTTGCACACTGGGGCCTGGGGCTTTGAAAAAGATTGGAGAAAATTACAACAAATTTTTGGGTAAACTACAATTTGGATAACTAAGACTGGGTTTACACTGTCCGACGCATGAGACATGATTATATATAAGGCATTTATGGTGTCTTGTTTTTAATGCCAAATGACAAGCTATTCACAATAAAAACTTAACAACATATAAACCTTCTAAATTTTCATGTTGCATGCGTCGAACAGTGTGAACTCAGCCTTACTTTAAAAAAAGCTGAGTTATTCAAATTTCCGCTAAGATAAAAATACTTCCAAAATCACTATTATTGCACCCAGAGCAATTCTTAAAAAGAATTTCATACTTGATCAATGTATCAAAAATGAGCAATCCGTAGCGACAGATCAGTACAGAAAAATTAGAGTAAAAGTCTTGATCAAAGAAGTGCAATTTTTTCGCCAAGCTATGAAATTCAAGGCACGAACGGTATTTTTTTTTTGAACAGAGAATTTTCTTCCACCATAATAAATAATTATTTAATATATATTATATAATAATTATTTACAGCAGATTGAAAAAAATCATATTTCCAAGTCAAGCCTAATGTTATCAACCAAGCCTATCGATACACAAAACAAGATTCAGTCTCACTTAAGGAAACAAGAGCTGAGCATTCTTGATACCCAATGAACTTCTGTTCTAAGAATTCAATGAAGTATAAACAGAAAAACAATGATTTTTTTTTTTAATTTTAATTAGTTTGATTTTTAAATAATGTAACCCTAATACAAATTTTTGTACGTTTTGCTGTTACTTTTAAGCAACTTATAATGTAGTGAGAATTGAGAATTCGAAAATAATAGTACGGTTACTTGATCCAAGAGTGAATTTCTTAATCCAAGCATACATTTTTTGGAACAAGAATTTATATAATTGATCTTAGTAAAATTCAAATTCCAAGTAGAAAATTCTTGAATTAATAGCTTGACAGACTCAAAACCATGATTCTCTAATTCTTGAAACAAGAGCGGAGCATTCTCAAATCCAAGAAACTTCCATCCTTATATCAAGAGCAGACCATTCTCAAGTTTCAAGAGTATAAATCAAGAGCTATCACTCTTGAATCAAGACCCCCTACTTTTCAATCAAAAGTTTAAGCAATTTAAATTCAGTTGTTTTTATTTTATTAATAACGTAATTAACAGAATTTCTTTTAAGTCATCTTAAGGCGTTCAAATGTGACTTCAGAACATTTTCCAAGCCATATCTAAAAAGTATTCAGCCAAAAATGGAATTAAATCGGCAAAATATTTTATTTTGATCAGCGGGCGAATACTTCATAGTGCCACTGTGTTGAGAGCAGGCGCTGCCTTTGGCGCCAGGCATGTGCATAAAGGGTGATTTTTGAAGTGAAGTTTTTTTTTTTTTTAAATCGAATAAAACACTCAAATTGCATCATATATTCAACATTTTTATTTGAATCGATATATAGGCCTTTGTCATTTACGTTTTAAAGATAACTTCAGGTAAATGTTGTCCGCGGCTCAGTTTTAAGTGGTCCATTCGGAAGGGGGAAAGGCGAACTACGCCTGTTATGTTATCCTGTAAGCCTTTAATCATGTTCAGCTTGTCCACATAGACTAACGACTTTACATAACCCCACGAGAAATAATCAAGAGGCGTTAAATCGCATGATCTTGGCAGACAACTCACAGGGTCATTTTGAGAGATAAGCTGCTTACCAAATTCATTCTTCAACATGAACATTGTTTCACGGCACCGTCTTGATGAAACCACATGTCAACCAATTCCAACTCTGCCAACTGGGTAAAAAAAAAGTTATGTATCATGGCTCGATCATAATATGGTCGTAGCAAACGATGCACATTTGTCACAGAGCATGAATTTTGATAATAAATTTCAACAATTTGCAATCGTTGCTCGTTTGTAAGTCTTTTCATGATGAAATGGAAGGGGCATAAGCGTTATGCTTTTAAAGTTTGCGTGCTCTCTCTGCTCAGTTACTTCTCTCCACTTCCCTCGCCAATAAATACCAATTTAAGGTCGACTAATTCTCGATTTTAAGAAAAAAATTCTTAAAAATGCAAGATCTAATAATTTTTTTCTCAAGAGTATTCAGTATTTCTCAACTTATTCGTTCTACTTTTCCCATTTCGGTTCAATTGATCATACAAGCAAAAATTCAAATTTATTGTCTTAAATTAAATTTTATAAGAAACTCTCTAACTTGATTATACTTAAAATAGCAAATAAAATTTCTGGCCCACTGTGCCATGTACTTAAATATTTATACATTTATTTTGGTTCTAGTTTGGGGGCATTTTGAGCCTCATAATCTGCCTAATCATAAGTAGATCTAATTTGTTAGTAAACATAAATTTATATGTAAAGTATAATAATAATAACAAATGTGCTCGACCTAACCAATTTGGCTAATGCTAATTGCTTCCGTTCTCTTCTGTCTCTTTGCAGTTTGATGTTAATCTAGCAATCGTGAGTAAAACCAAAAAGTTGCGAATGGCATACCCTTGGGTGTCATCGGTATCAATCTTAATTTATAACAAATTTAATATGGGTTTTCCGGCACCAAAAGTGTTGCCTGTATTCTCCTAGGATTATGGCCGCAACGCCTACACTAACACATACATATGTTGCGGATTTCGTCCCTTTCTCTGTAGCATGCAAATGTGCAATGTGTTCTGATGGGTTTTTGGTTACCGCAAACGGCTTTGCTCCTGCTTTTTGCTGCGTGAAATTTTTTTGTGGAGTAAAGTGCGCCCGTAAATTTGCTACAAAAAAGCGAAAAAGAAAAACGGAAAACGTGTACAACAACAAAATACACTTAAGTGATTTTATGGCACCATTTAAATGTTGTGTTTTAAATCTGCACAAAACGCAAATCGTTAGCAAAGCAAATGTAATAAATTTTTGTTGTTTAGGGTTAAACTCGTTTGTTCAACGCCTAAAGGTAGGCCAGACAGAAGCTGATCAGCAACAAGTAGAGTGGGAGAAAGAATGGCAGAAAGCGAGTGTATTACAAAGGAGAAGGACGCAGGAAAGGGTTTGCCATGTTTTTTTTTTGCTTATCTTTCGCCAACGCACACTTCCTTGTGTGTATGCGTGTGTGTCGACAGCTTTCGATGTGTTGGGTCTTGTGATTGACTGGCGGAGTGACTGCTGCCTGCCACAAGCAGTTAAAGCATTGCATATTTTAAGGCTTTGGGCATAGCTCTAATAAATTATTATGCTAGTTGAATGACTTACCGTAGCGTTAGGTATTTTATATTTATAAGGGGATGGAGCATGAAATCACTTGAATTGATGATGATTATGATTTGCCAAGCAAAGGGTAGAATATACAAGTGTGATAGGAAATGATGATTGAGACTTGATAGGATTTAAAATGACATAAATGATTCGTATACAGCCTCAATTTTAAACCCCTAAACTTGTTTTATGAAAAGTGGTTTTCCTGATGAATACTAATGCAAAATAGCAATACAAGGCGGATAGGAATCACAAGCGAGAGTGCTACCTTTAATATAATACCCCATTTAAAATTGCTCTATGCAAACCATCTTTAGGTTGTCATCTTTTAAGTTTGATAATGGAATTAAAATAAAATAAAATTTTATCACGGCATTACAAAAATGAAAGAAATTCAACGTCATCAGTTTTATTAAAATTCGGTTTAAAGAGAATTAAAAATAATTTATCTTTAATTACCGCGAAAGTTATCAACATTTTTTTATTATCACTTATACGCAGTGTTGTCTTTATTAAATATATTTATATCATGTACAATAATTTGGATCTGGTTTAGTTTTAAATTCGATTTAAAATTTGGCCTTAATAAGCGAACAAAAAACCATTTGCCTAGGTGAACTACTTTTAATCAATAAAGATGCCTTTTTGCATTTCAAAATTTGGACAACGATTAGGTGTACGTGTCGTATGAGTAATTTTTTATGTGACAGCGATACAACGCGCCATTAAAAGTTATAAATTAATTTTTTGGTCTTAAAATATTTGAAATGCATAACAAAGAAGTGCTTAGACCTATACTTTCAGTATGGCATATTAAGGTCCAGTCTTCTACAAATAAAAGTAGAAAAAAGCAAATTCCTTGCAGTTAGATAAATTGTTTCATTAAACTTAGAGTTATTATGCAGCCACAAGTATACGTTTTTTTTAAAGTGGTATACAGAATACAAGTATGCAAAGCTAACTTCGTCTGTGAAGAAGTTTTAATACATTTGCAAAAGCTCTATCCAATTTTACAGTAAGTCAAGAAAGTGTTTTAAAAGATGATAAATTCACATTTTCGTACTGTTTTTGAATTTTGATTGATTTTCTTAAATTCTAATACATAATGAAATGCTTGAAAAAAATATTATATTGTTTTGAAATTGGTAGGTACTACAAATTAAAAAAAATCTGGAAAAACTGCTTTCTAGAAAATACATGTTGAAAAACAAACCAAAATTTGAGGCCAATCCATAAGAGATATGTAATATCTAAGAGATTTAGGTTCAGTGTGAAAAACTAGCATTTAAAATTTGAACTCCACTTCTCCGAATAAATCAAATTTGAAATATTGTCAATACACTTTCTTAATATTTCAAAAAAATGTTGGTAAGTGGAATTTGTTACTTTCTTTGGTATACTAGCACTAAGAACGACAGCGAATCAGAATAAAATTTAAAACAAATTTTAACAATTAAACAAATCACTTATTTGATCAAAAACAGGTAAAATATGTGATTTTTGTCCTTTGTCAAAACCCTTTTATGACATACTGTGTATAGGAAATGGAGGGCATTTTATTGATCAATTTATAATTATTACATATCTCATTGTCTTACTAAGACTCTTTTTCCCACCGATCGGTCCTACGGCAGCTATATTATATAGTCATCCGAATTAAATAAAATTTTGCAGAAAGTTTTAAATAATCTTAATTGCTAAGCTTAAGAACGCTAAAACTGTAAAAAAAAATTTGTTTGTCTAATTTTGAACAAACTTTGCAGATCGGTTTGAAAGCTGTTAATATGAATAGTTGCTGAGTTAAAGAAAGCTTACATCGTCCTGAACAAGAATTAAAATAAAATTCAAGTTGCGCTAACTTTTAGTGTCAAAAGGTATGGTTGAACATTTCCTTTGAAGAATTTGACATTTTAAGGACTGTTCTTAGATGTCATAAAAATGTATGACACAAAAATATCATATATTTTTTTACCATTCACATAAATGGCAGTGTGACCAAATATACGTCAAGAAGGAATAAACTTAATGATCATTGATTATAATTGTTCGCAGTTTTTGGTGTACTTATAATACTTCTATTTTGTGGATATCGCAAGAAATATCGTTAATGGCCAACAAAGCCAAATTAATTTAAAATGTTCGACCTCAAGCCGGTTAAAAACAACGAAGTTAAATAAAATTAAGAACCAATAGACTTCGTAGACATTATAAACTTTGAAATTTAGTCAATTTTACATATTATGTAAGCGAATAAAATTGCTACACTTCATTTTTCGTAACGCATCAGCAGTTAATTCTTTTTGATTTAAAAAAAAAAAAACCCAAATTAAAACTCGATTACCCCATAAAAACATATATCGCAGTTTTGCCAAAAAAAAAATTCTTGATTTTATAAACAGTTTTTAAAATTGAAAAAAACCGAAAATCCAAAAAAAAAACATTTTTTTTAAATTGATATCTCAGGGTCTGTTTATCGGGCAAATCTCTGTATAATTGTTATGAATAGAATTTTATTATGGCTTTTAAAATTATAAATTACCAAAATTGTTCGTCATTTAATAAAATAAAATAATTATTGCTAAAGTTTATGTTCAACTTTTCAAAGTCTTTACCACGATTATATAGCTTATAAGAAAATACAATTTATTGCCCCAAGCATGCTCTAAATTATGGTGTTTTTGAAAAGCTGGAGACTTTTATAGTTTAAAATATATTGATTAAATAAGTGGCCTTGTGTGGCTCAGTGGGTAGCGTGTGTGCCTACTGTGCGGGAGGTTGTGGGCTCGATCCCGCCTCAGAACATCTAATTTAAAAGTTTTTCTTTAAAAACTTTGACACATAAGGTCCACCTTTACAGCTGTTGGCGCCAGTTGTAAAGTATGTAGCAATGAAAAAGCTTCTCAAAACCTTTGCCGTTAGGATTCGGCGTTAAACTGTAGGTCCCTTTCTCTTGAGCGAAAATTAAAAGTCACACGAGCCAAGAGATTGAGAGAAGCTCGGCTTGGCCCCATTATGATGGGGCTGTAACAGCCAATTTTAACTTTAATTAATTAATTAATAAACAAATAAAAATATGCCCCAAAAAAAGCTTTGCCATGCAGCCTGATTCAAAGCTATTTTAACGAATCTTGGCCAGCGTGTGTTGTATTTAATTAGATTAACAAAAATGCAAACATCAGCCAGATCGGACACATATATTATAGAGCTGCCATAGAAATGATTTATTGTTGCATTTGTTTAAAAAATCTTTCCCAAGTTGCATTGTTGTTTACTAATAGATTTATTTACCTTGGCGTTGATATCAAAAGTTATTGGCTTCAAAGAGCCCAAAGGAGCAAAGCCGAGTTCCTCATTCTCGCAAGAGAATGGGACCTATAGTTTAACTCCTTATCTTTTTTAGGGCTACTTAGAGTCATGCAGCTAATTCTTGGACCGACAAACTGTAGTACATCTGCTATAAACCTTTTGACTGAGCTTATGTTCTATATTTTCGAGTTCTCAGTAGCTAATTTGCAAACAGAGCTTAAGATTTTTCGTTTATTCCTTTATCTTTTGAATCGTACTGTACTTTATTTTTGCTCACAATTTTATTTATATTTATTCAATATATCAAATACACATTTCTCATAAATTATGATTCATAATTCACATGTAATTTTTTTAACTTTTCAATAATTTCTGATAAAATTTGTATTTAAATAATTCTCTGGAATTTTTCTCATGTTAGGATTTTCCGTGAAAATCCAATTTAAAATATAATGTTATATTTCGTTTGAAGTTCGCTGTTATATAAATAAAGTATATTCAATTTCTACGAGTTATACAATTCATTCTGTTTAAGCCATTAATTAAATGAAATATTTGCTTACCAATTCCTGCCACATTTGGCTTGGTTGTGTGTGGCCAACACTCAATTAATTATATTATAAAAAATGACTCTTGCGTAATTGTCTGATGGGTTTTTTGTTTGCATAATTGAAGACGCAACTGTCCACAGGTTGCCAATTGCAATCAGTGCTTAATATTTAATAACCCAGAATCGCTGTCACTTTGTTGACATACGCAATTTTTTTCGTATCGATTTCATTTGCCTCTGGCCCTGGGGGGGGCTTGTGCACACAAAATAACTGTTATTATTATTAAGAGACTTCATTCCATATCTGTATCAAGCCAAGTGGCATTATGCTAATGACAGACCTTTGGTTTAGGTGTTGAGCTGTCAACACAAAATTAAAAGCTCAAAACTCAAAGCCAAATGTGTTTGCTCAGTCACCAAGTGACATGCAATTATTTATACATTATTTCTGGCAAAGGAAGACCAAATATTTGCCTAACCGAAAAAAAGTTTGGAGAGCCTCCGAAATAAAGCAAAAAGCAAAAGAAAAGAAAAGCGCGAGCAAACAAATAAACAGCAAAAGTTTGAAATTACGTATACGCAATATGTAAGCTGAAAAATGTTGTTTGTTTTTGAATGGAAATATTATCAGTAGGAAGTTGTTGGGGTATCGAGATTGGTTAACGATTAAATGTGGTGTGTAGCATGCAAAGGTTTTGGAATTGCTGTGTCATGAGTGGAAACAAGCCCCTCTACAGGCTGTTATTAGTTGTTTAACATGGGTTGATTTTGAAGTTTTAAGATAATTCTAGAGGTGCTAACATATCATTAGGAAAGAATGTCAGAGAGTCCTTACTTATTTTCTAGCACAAAAATAATTATTTGAAAAGATTTGGGAAGTGGAATGCAAGGAACTAAATTTGAAGGCTTTTTCAAACACATTTTTGTTTGTTTTTATTTTCATGTTAATTTTTGTTACTTAACAAAAATTATTATTTTGCATGAAATTCGAAGAATTAATCAATATGGGCATTTCCGCAGAAAAGTCTACCATGACCGAAAAATTAATAGTTCGAAAAAGTAAATATGCAAAATTATTTGAATTAAAGATTTTAAAGCTTTTCTTAGTCGGATGGCAATATATCAGGCTAGAAAGTTCAAATTTACGTTTTAGCCAACTTTTTAGTGCATTTTCTATTTTCGATTTTCTGCTCAAAGAGTCATTGAGCAATTCCACTCTTTTCGCAAAACTTTAGCTTCAATAAAATCTGAGTTTTATGTTGCGTTGAATAATTTAAGAAAAATTATCTTCACTAAAAAAATTGGAAAATAAACTTATATTATTCTAAAAACTACTGAAAAAAGTTTCATACAAAAAGAGTTTCTCAATTCTCAGAGTTTGCAATTTTGTAATCCGAGTCAAAACCCACTTCCGTTTTAAGTAGCGTCATATTTTTACTTATATCTTTGAATCCTCTGGGACAATTATTGAATTTTTCTAAATATAACATTTTTTTTTTAAGCTTTCTTTAATTTTTTTTCTTTTATTTTATCGTACGAATGTCACTTCAGATATTTCTATATCTTTGAATAAACTGGGTCGATTATTGTAATTTTTTTTTTCTAAATATAAAAAAAAAAATTTTTATCTTGTCTCTTTAATTTTTTTTTTTTATATTTTATCGTACGAATGTCACGTCAGAAAAGAAATGCCCATATACGATACATTTATCTTCTTATCCCCAAAACCCTTCTTGAGGTAAATTTGAGCTACAAAAAACTTTTAAAGCAAGATTTAAGAATATTGAAAGAATTTAATATAATTATATGAGTCAGAATTAGAATTTGGTGCTGTACGGGACTCCCGCGGGAATTTTGAATTTTTCCCAATTTCACAAATCCCGAACCTTAAAAGATTTATTTTCAGTAGGAAATCACATGTATCAATTATTTGTATGTGTGATTCATACGTTTACGAAATTAAGCAATAAAATACTTAAATGTTTGCTATAGGTTTTTGGGGTACAATTGTACCCCGATAGAAAAAGTTAGTGCAGTATAGTAGTCAATAACAGTGGCTACTTAAACCTACTCAAATCTATTTTAATATCTCGATTGAAAGCATTGTCGAATCTTGACGAGACCTAAGTGATTAAATTTGTATGTATATTTCGGTCTCTTCAGCCAGAACTGTACTTTTTTTTAAATATTTATCCGAAATTTAAATATTTAAATTACCTTAAATACAACAATGTTCTGTTAAACGATTTTATATATCCATTAAAAATTCATTTGAATTAAACGGAAATGGGGTAAAAATGTACCCCAAAGACGGTCCAGTTAAGTTGGTAAAAAAGTAATTAAAAAAACCTGATAAAAACATTATTTTAGCGTTTTAAGTAACTTTTTTTGAACTAACTAACATAAAACACTGACCTAAATATCCATCAATTACTTTTTGCAAGAAAATAAATTTTGTTCCTAATTTCTATTTTTTGGGTTCTAAAATATTACTATTTTCATCAATTTTTCTTAATATTTCCACACTTTTTCTTGTCCCACCTTTAGTATGGCTCCAGCACCTTTAAGCCCGTAATCCAACTACTTTTTACATATTTGCCCAAAAACATTTATCTTTACCAAAAGTTAAATTAAGTAGTCAAAACAAGTTCGTAACTTAGTTTTCCAATTCTTTCTTCATGTTCAAGGTTCTTGGGACATGGACTTTGTGGCCAACTTGTCTCGCCGGCTTGTCTCCATATGAGTTTATGTACGTAAGTTTTTCGCCCTCTGTTCCGGCTGCTGTTAATGTAGTTGTTTTTGCGCCTCATAAATCACACAAAATTTTGCGCGTGCAAAATATATAAAGAATATAAAAAAAACCAACAAAGCAAAGCGCAATAAAAACTTTTGATTCTCGATTCTTGTTGTACCCTGTAGGAAAGGTATAACAAGGTATGATGAGCTTGTGCAAAATTATGTAAAAGGCAGAAGAAAGCATTTTTTCACCACCATTAACTTGAGTCGACATAGCCAAGACCTTATAAGCACACTGATTTCAGAGTTGGGAGAGAAGAGATACCAAGGGAGTAGCCTTGACCGAAGGCTAGGGACAAAATTTCATAAACAACTTTATAATATTTTTTTTTAAGTATAAACTGTTTAAGGTATTGATTGCTTGGAAAGACAATTGGTAAACCTAAAGTTATCAGCAAAGGCTACTAAAGATTAGACTGGGAAGTCTTTGAAAAGGTGACTGTATAGCCAGCCTGCTAATTTTTTGGTGTAGTGCTAAGTTGCTTATGTTGTGAGTAAACGCAACAACCTGACCTCGAGCCGGCAAATTATACCACTGTGATAGATTTTTTCAAAAAATAAAAAAGACATGAAAAACTTGAACGGTTTTCCCCTAATTCGGGCCTAAGGAATCGAACTGCATCATTACTTTTTTAAATTATCACGATAGTTTCATACAAAATTATTTTTTTAAGGTTTTTACGAAGTTACATTTTTTTGATAAATTCCAAAAATATGATATTTATTCTCGTAAATTTTACTTAATATTTGAAAATTTTAAATAATTTGTTGTGAAAAATTTTATCTGAAAAAGGGTTGCAATTATTTTAGTTTTTGGACCAGAACTTTTAAAAACGCGTTGATATCGAAAATCTGTATATTTAGTAAATTATAGTATATTAAAATCTATTTATTCGGATTTCACAAGAATCAGATATAATTTTAGTACAATTTAGAAAAAATTTTAACTTGATGATAAACTTTAAAAAAAATTGTGTATGAAGCTATCGTTTTAACTCATAAAACTAATGATGCAGTTCGATTCCCAGGACCCAAAACAGGGGGGAAACCGTTACAGTTGGTCATGAATTTTTTTTCGCCTTGCTCAGTGTAACTTGTAAATTTTAAATTTTTAAATTTTAGTAAAGTTTTAGTAAGAAAAATGTAAGAAGTTTCGTGACAGCATTTTCAAATAATAAGGGAATTCACTCGCCCTCATAAACTCATAAATGATAGTTCTTAAATTAAAAAACCTAACCTTGCCTTAGTTTTATCACAAAATTATTTAACGTATCAAAAAAGTGAAATTTTTAGTTGAATTCTTTAAAATTTATCATTTATAAGTTTATCAGGGTACACACTTCCCTGAATATAATTATCAACATAATTTTCTTATATTCAATATCTTCTTCTATTTAGCATTTACAGGGTATATTACCAGTTGACTTTCTTACTGCTATTTAAATATATAAATGTGCGCTGTGTGCGCGCGGGTGAGCAAACAGAATTAAACTCAGAGTCCCACCCAGACAAAACGGAAACGGAAGTGCGTAATGCCATACGTGCCCCAAACTCTGTTCTGTGGTTTTCAGTTGTTGTTGGTCTGTTTTTTTTTTTTTACAGCTGCCAGCAAAGGTGCAAACAATTTTTTGATTAATTGCAAACCTGGAACACGGCATACAAACAATGTGACTCAGTTGGTGTGTGTATGTGTGTCTTTGTGCGTTCTTTTGTTTGGTCAAAATGAAACAAAAACGAACGAAACACTAAAAATAAATCTAAGCAGCCATAAAACTGCAATAAAAAAAGGTTTTTGCTTGTAACTTTTTTTTACCCGTTGGGTTAGCTTGGAAGAGTATTTACTTTAAAAGGGAATATGACCAGTGATTGGAAAGGTACTTTTTTTTGTTACCTACGTAAGGTAAAAGGTATATGGATTTTTCAGTACCTAGGTAAAGGTAAAGTTACTAGTTAGGTACTTTTGAAATTCGCCATTCAAGGCATTGTTTTTCATTTTTAGTATTCAATATGAAAATCAAATTAAATCGATGGAACTTCATAACAAATATTTTTCAAGGCGTGCATCAAGATTAGGAACTCAAAGGCTGTATCTTAAATCCAAAAATATGGTTTCTTTACCACTGTTCAAAACTAGAGGAGCAACAACTATTCACTCGCTGCTTCGACCAACAATATAGCTTCATACCAGTATCAGATTAAAACAGTTTAGAATCAGTTCCTGATCCTTGCTCTACATGGGTTAAACTGGGATACCAGACCTTCCTTCACTTAAGTCCCGTTGATTATCTCATTCTGTAAGTTGTGTCTTAAGATCTTGTCTGGTCAGACTGAGTCCGAAATTCTCATTGAAGTCAAAGTACCTAGTCCTTACCTTTTTAAAAGGTTAATGATAATTTGGACCTAGGTAAGGTAAAAGGTATTCGAATTTTTAAATATCGAGGTAATGCAAAATGTACATTAAGCATGTATCTAGGTATGTACCCAGGTACAAATACCTTGGAATTATTTGTTTCCACACAATTCTTAAAAACTTTTTAACAAAATCGGATGATTATTGCATATAGCTGTCCTATGACCGATCGGTCCGAAAAGGTGTTTTGCTCAGGGTGTCAAACCGGAACCCGAACCGGTACCCGAACCGGTACCGTGTACCGAAAAGAACCGATTGAAACTCAAAACCAGAACCGTACCCGGAACCGTTATTAATTATTTTTTGAGATCTGGTATTTCGGAACCTTTATTTTTGAAACCAAAATGACTGAAAAGAACCGAAACATTGTACTGGTACACTTTCGGTTCCGAGTTTTTTTCCTCAGGGTGTACCGCAGGGTAAACGTTAGAAAAAACTTACAAAATTTAGGTAAAGGGACCATCTGGTATATACTGAAATTTTTAATAAAAATAACAATTTCATCTTATTTCTTTGCATCTATTTGGGTTTAATAATTTCGAAATATTATTAATTTATCGTTTATTTTTGCACTTACAAAGGAAACGAATTAATAAGTGGACCACATGGGCTCGGTAGCGTTATCTGAAAACAGTATATTTATCATTCCATCAGATATCTAAAGTTCTTATTGCTCTTCCAGTTACACAAGTATTAATAGGATATTTGTTTTCTGGGGAAAAGTTTATTATGTTTAATTTTCGTACTTTCTGTTGTGTAGGTTGCTAACCGTTCTATAAGTTCTTCGGTTTAAAGAATTTTTAAATTATACCCGTACATACCGGTACGTACCGGTATACTGAAATAATAACCAAACCGATACGGAACCGAATACCGAAATAAACTAGAACCTAAACAGAACCTTTTACCGAAACATTAGTTTTGGTACATACCAGAACCGGAACCGAAATTCGATTCGGTTTGATTCCCTGGTTTTGCTACGAAAAGTTTTTTTTTTATGGTAGCGTGATCAAATTTTGATTCTCAATGATTTTGAATCTTAAATATCTGATATCTATATCCTTTATATTCTACCGGATAAATTAGTTAAAGTGAACTTTTGCAAGTGTATTAAAACTTCGGCACAGTCGAAATTAGCTTTGCCTTCTCGTTTTTTGTTTAAAATTATATATTTAAGCTCCGTTATCATATCTTTTAGATACCTGATATGTGTCGCATATACATGGAATTTACTCTGTTAGGCTGAGTTCACACTATTCGACGCATAAGACATGACAATCTAGGAAGCCTTCATGTAGTATGGTTTTGAATGTCAAATGACAAGCTATTCACACTGAAAAAAATACAAATAAGGGCCAACTAGATTGTCATGTCTCATGCGTTAAATTGTGTGAACCAAGCCTAATCCGTGAGATTATGTGATAGATAAAATAAATCTGGCCTTAGTTTTGAAATGATATGAAATAAATGATTTTGATAAAATGTCAATTAACCTTAAAATTATATTCTGGTCTGCTCTCATTTCCGAAAATTTGGTTGAAGCCTTTTATCCATTAAGACAGTCGTGCGAGAATAAATATAAGTCTGCAAATTGTCTTATTTTTTTTTTAGTGCTCCTCAAACCAAATGCATTAAACTAATAGTGGGACATTTATCAACCATGTCTCAAATTCACCTCTAGAGTATTCAGGTAACGTCATTGCCCTGGTCATCATTTTTTTTGTTGTTTTTTTTTGCCTTCTTCCGTCTGCCATTTATGATTTTTGTTACCTTTTTTTAATGGTTATAAATGATAACAAATAAGAACTAAGGCTTTGCCTTACCAACCAAAATAACAACCTGGCAAAGAGTTTTAATTAAAATTAATTAGAGTGGCAAATGTTTTCAAAGAGCTTTTGCCTACGCCCAGTTAATTAGGCGCCGTGACTAAACTGACGTAATTGTTAAGGGGCGACTCGCATTCCCGGCCCAGGTCCCGTCCCCTCCCCGCCATACACATAAATAAATACTTGGTTCGTGTGGCAAATGTGAAAGCTGCAGTTTGGCCAAATGTGTGAAAATTGCTGGCAAATTGCTAGTGGAAAATGACTAGACCAGACAGCTGGCCAACAAAGAGATTTGCATAGGTTCAATTATGCCCCAAGTCAGTCAGTCATTCTGTCAGTAAGTCAGCAAGTCAATCACAATCACTGTAGCTATCATTTTCTCAGGTTCTACTCACTGCCCTGCGGACTAAGCACAGGTTGACTCCACTCGGCGGCGGCGGCGGTGGCTACTGACGCTTGCGGAGTCAAAGTCAAAAGTAACCGTACTTGATAATACCGTAATTTCATTATGCAGATCGACAGCAGCTGCCTTCAAATTATGTGGAAACCCTTTGGGTGCAGAACAGCAAAAAAGAATGAAAAAGAAAAAAAAAAACGAGACCATTTGAGTTGCTTCAGGCTAAATGCCTGCGCCTGTCATTTCTTCCTTTGCGGTTTACTCGTTGCTTACAAAAGAAAAAAATTTGCTTCCTCGCTTTAAGCCTTTTGCCTGCTCTCCAATTGTTTGTCCAACTCAGGCCATAAAAAACTGGCAACAACAGAGAAAAAAAAAATTATCTTACAAAGGACTCTCCATTTTTTTTTTTTTTTGCCTTATTCTGCTTAGTTGGTCTGCCAAAGAAGTTGAAGACTTGCATTAAGCTTATAAACCAGGGATAAAGAATAAGATTTAAAAGATGCTAGAAAAAAGTTAAATTTTTTAAGAAAATATTTTTAAACAATGCAAATCAGGAATATTTCAAAAAAATTTACCTAAAATATGGTACAAAGCATCTGGTTTTCTCAATAGACGTAGGGGTACTCTTTTAAGTTTTCCTTTAAGCAAGTTAATGCATTCATTTTCATAGAATTGCAAGTAAGAAACTTCCTAGTACTAGCAATTGTTTTGGTATGGGAATGGAACACACTCGTGAATGATTGAAAGCATCCCCTCAAACTTGACGGCTATTTGACAAGTGACATTTATGCTATATGACTGCATCAAACAATTTTTTGGCGTCCGCGGTTTGCAATAATGGAATGGGTCTAGCTCGAAAATCGTGTTGTTGAATTGACCTGCAAAAATAATAATAAAAAAAAAACAGAATTAAAACATCTACGAAAGTGTAGCCTCTCAACACGACATTATCTGCAAACAAGCCATGGACCTTTTAACAAGACAGCTCACAGGCAATAAGGCATGCCTAAGAAACCCTGTACCGAACTTCATTTCTACGGTGAATCGGCCTTGAGTAGCCCCGAACCGGAATCCGTTGGTCTACAAAATGTGGTCCGCTCTCGAGGCTATGGCTTGCTCTACTCGACACCCAAATATTGAGTCTTCTGAGCAGTGGACATATTCCCAATTTAGGAGGCGCGCACTTTGATCGATGAGTGGCCAGAGAGACTTCGTCGTGGCTAAAAGGTACAATATTTCGAATAAATTGTTCTACGATTTGTACCCATTGAGTGACCGAATAAAATGAACAGCAAAGTTTTCAAATATATTCATTCGTTTTCATTATTATACATATCTATTAGAAATTCAAGAATTGTTACTCATCATTTAATCAAAGTTTATAAGGGGGTATTCTTTGAATCTTTGAACAGCGTTTTGTAAGTGTTTTTAAAAAAATTTCTAAAAAAAATTTAAGAGCTCTTTCAATTTGGTTTTTTGGTTTTGTGTTATTTATTAAATAAATTAAAAAATACAAAAAAAAAAACGTTTGGAATTCGAGGGCTGTTCAAAAAGTTATCGGCCTGCCAATTAAGGTCTCAAAAAAAAAGGTGTAGAGGTGGTAGCCATGATTTCGGGACTCCAGGTTATCGGAATTGAAAACTGTAAATGTGGTTATGATCAGAATTGATGTTATTCTGGCCCGTATCTCAATCATAATTTTAAATATTTTTTTTGAAAAACTGGCGGACATTATAAAAAAAAAAATTTCGATTTTTCAAGTTTTTTTTGGTGTTTAGTGTAAAAGAAATAGTAAAAAAATGTTTTTCCTCATGATTGAGGTACGGGCCAGAATTACATCAATTCTGCGTCGATTGCAATATGGCTGACCAAATTCGGTTCAGTAGAAGACACCCAATCATGGCTACCAGGTGAAAAAACGTGGTTTCGAGAAAAACGCGGTTAAAGTTTTGAGCAACGTTGAAAATACTCACGTTAGCAAGAACATTGCTCCACTAAAATGGATCTATCTGCTAAACTATTTCGAATATTTGAAAATGGATTAAAGGCAATGCAAGGTTATAATAATAAGGCAAAACAAAAATATTGAAAAAAATTTTCAAAGGTAGAAGACCCCCTTAATACTCAAAACTAACACTTTTCAGAATTACCTCTTTACATAATACCACTGATTTTTTCAAGCTGATGTGTCTTTCAACCATCTAAATATGCAAAATTTCGATGTTTTTGTAAGAACAGCTACAACAACTGATACAAAATATTCAAAAATCTCATGGGGCACTTTTCCAGGCTTTGATAATATGATATGATAAAATATGATAAAACACCAAATTTTTTCATTTTTTTTAAAAAGGATGGTGGTTAAAACGGTACATTCCAATATAATTATGAAAGCCAATAATGTTAAATACATTCCAAATATGCAGCTGGTAAAGCGAATTATTGCCTTGTAATTATTAAATAATTTCTGCAATTTCTTAGATTTTGAATGATGCATTTTTTACAGCGCCTGTCATACCAGAAACGGCTTGACCACGATTAATTCTTTCGTATTCCCCGTTCGAATTTAAAGTACAAATGATACTATCGCATGGAGAGCATAATGGGATGAAGATAATTTAAACGAGAGCGTAAGTTGAAGTCGGCCCTGCTCGACTTCGATATACCCGTTACTCAGGGATTATTTAAGAATATTTTATTAGATAGATAGATATTTTTTATTAGATGCCCAATTTGTGGGAGATATGAGGATTTTTTCCAAAATGCGGGGGCGACAACTCAACTATGGCTCATCTGATCGGAAAATGATGTATGGCGGATTGATAGGTAATGATGATCATAATATATGTCTAGAAGGTTCGAACAATCTATCTTTAAAATTGTGAGAGATTTGAGGTATTTCAAAAAATTGATCAGGAAATGATGTATGGCGGATCGATAGGTAATGATGATTAAAATATATCTCTAGAAGGTCCGAATAATCCATCTTCAAAATTGTGGGAGATATGAGGTATTTTTCAAATTGCGGGGGTGGCAACTCTGCTATCGTTCATCTGATCGGAAAATGATGTATGGCGGATCGATAGGTAATGACGATCATAATATATGTCTAGAAGGTTCGAACAATCTACTTTCCAAATTGTGGAAGATATGCGGTTTTTTTCATATTGCGGGGGCGGGTGGGGCCGTGGCAAAAATTTGAAACAAACTTGATCTGCGTGCAGTCAAAACAAGTCTACACTGAAAAAATGGTAGCTCTAGCTCTTATAGTCTCTGAGATCTAGGTGTTCATACAGACGGACGGACAGACGGACGGACGGACAGACGGACAGACGAACAGACGGACATGTCTATATCAACTCGGCTGTTGATGCTGATCAAGAATATATATACTTTATGGTGTCGGAGATGCTTCCTTCTGCCTGTTACATACATTTGCACGAACTTAGTATTCCCTTTTTACTCTACGAGTAACGGGTATAAAAATGGGAGCTTAATTTCCAATTTTATAATATTCTCCCATTTTAATCCAGTAAACACACTAAGCTACTTAACAGAAATGCCACAATTTCCAATTTTGTAAAATAAACCTGTTTCTATGTCGATTGCACTTGCGTTCCTTTGTAATGTTTCCTTTTGGTACAAATATTCGATTTTTGCTTAAAATAGCTAGGTATGCAGAAAATGGAATAATATGTTTGTTGATCCGCACAGGAAACAATATCCATGCAATGACACCACTTTGCTTCAACTGCATAGTTAGAATGTTTTCAACATTAATGGCTTGCATCATTATATTGCAATGTAGCAAAGTGGAACCCCAATTGCAAGTTGAAAATAAATAAGGTTAAAAATTTCGCAGATTTATACAAATCGCGGTTTTCCTCTTTATAATAAGGGGTAATATTGTATCGAATTCCGACGGTTCGAAGTATTTATTTTGAATTTTTCAGAATTGGTTTTAAAACAGCTTACGATCAAAAAAGTTTATCTCTTCATTAATAATACATCATGAGCGCTAGTACAAAACGAAAGATGGAGAAATCATGGGCAGATACCCAACTTTGAATCTGCTTACCAAAAATTTAATTTCGGTCAAAGGCCGATGCCCATGGGAATCCGGCTACGCCCTTTGAGTTTGGGTTGAATTAAAGCATTTCGACTTCTTGTTGAATATAGGTTTTTTTTTTTTTAAGAAAAATTTGTAATCTTGTTTACATGCTCATATTTACCGAGATTAACACACACTGTCATAAAATTATTCGAAATTATTCTAAGGTTAAATACATTTTTCACTTAAATTTTTTTTTTTTTCTTTTCATGAAGGATAGTTCATTCAATTATTTTCCCAACTAAGTCCTTAAAAAAGCCACATTTAACATCAGACGTGACAAAGCTCTATGCACTGACTACCGAATTCTTTTTGTACAGCAATAAGACATACGCACACAGTACCTGGCACTTACGTTTTCATCTTTTCCGTTTCTTCTTCATTTATATTTAATTGTTGTCTGACCAATGAATTCGATAATATTTATATGGTTTGTTGTTGACACTACCATAACGAACCAGGTAGTATCATGTGGACCAATATGTGTTTAACAAATTTGCACAGTGCAGTTCAAGCACGAGGTACTAATTGACCCATTTAAAATGGACTAATGTACAATATTAACTCAATTACATTTGTGACATATGTAAAGCACAATTTATTTTTCCAACTGAATCTTCTTCAGAAACTCTTAAGCTTGCAGCCTTGGCTTAAACATAAAAATTTTGCTACTTCAATTTTCCAAAATGTAAATGATAGTCAAAGCAGGGCTGTATAAAAATTCCATTTAAACTTTTTGCAAAGTTACGTTTCTGCCCACAACTTTTCTCTATCACCCATACTACATTTGTTTCTTTTTTTAATTACTCTTCGCCAATGTGAAAAGTTTTCAAGAGATTTACATTTTTTTTTTCGCGCTCCCCTTTTTTTTTTTTGTTTGTGTGTTTCGGCAATTAACGCCACGTTTCTGTGGCAATTGTTTTGTCCTGTTTGGCCTTGGCCGTCTCGTGCTCTCTTAATAATTTGGCCAATTTGAAGACGGAAGTACTACACTGGCATGACAAAAATTAATTAAATTTTCGAATAAGCCAAATACTCAACTCACTATAAAAAAAAAAAAAAAAAACATGCCGATGGAATCTGTTTCTTTCCCACAGCCTCCAGACACACGCACCCACAGATACTTAGATACTTACCACAGTCAACAGAAGGCGAAGCGGTAGCAGCCGCAGTCACATTGGCGACTTTTCCCACAGTCATCTGCCGCCGACTCACAGACGACTCCCAGTGACTGTGTCGCCACTGTGGCTACCCAAAATTGTTTACGACCACGAAAGACGCAAAACACAAAACGCAAGACAGGAAGCCATCATCCAAGACCAATCAAAGAGTACGCGCGCGCCAGTTGTTGTTGTTGTCGTTTTATGGTTGCTTTGTTTTTTGCCCCGCTCCACTGAAAATGCAAATTGGCTTTTAAAAAATGTTTCACTTTTATTGGGATAATCACATTGTGAAAAATTATGTGCGAAAAATTGAACAGGGGCAATTAAATTATTATTGATGAAATCATTTTGGGGGGTGAAATAAAATTGTTAAAAATAAATATATTAAATAAAAACGGAAGCCGCGCAACGAAATGGAAAAGATAAGTAAATGGAAATAATCAAAATATTTTAAAACATAAATAAACATTTAAATTATGGGTATAAATCAAAGCAGACTTTTAATAAATAAAATAAATATACATATATAAAAAAAATTGACAACATTGCGTATGAGTGATTTTAAAATTTTTTTTGGAGATTCAAATTAAAACTCAATTTTTTGTATACTTTTTTTTTTAAGGGCAACAGTTAGGGGTTGGAAACAATCAATCGAATGATAGTCGGTAGTCTTAAAATTGCTTGGCAGCACTTCACTCAGCTCGTGTGGCGCCATATTTAAAAGTTGGCAGTTATTTACAAACTTTGACAGGAACATATTATATTAAAGTTTTTTTTTAATTGTTTTTAACATTTAATTTACATTTACACATTTGTATTTAAATTATTAAATTAAATTAAAATTTTTATTTTTTTAAATTAAATTTATAAAATTGTTAAAATTATTTCAATTAATTAAATGCCACTATTAAACCGTATCTTCTTTAACTAAACATATCATGTTGCTTCATTTCAAAGTCAATGCGATGGTGCACGTGTCAATGCAACTAATTTGAATACATTATGCCCATCCACATTCACTCCATATTATGTATACGCACCGTGTTCGCTCTACTAAACACCCTGAATATGTCCGCCAGCTGCATTTCATATTTTCTATGAGCGCTAATTTGCAGTTGAATGAAGCTTTAATGCAGCGGCATTAACAGATGCCAGACAGCGGCTGCATTCAGCCTCTTTCACCCTCCCTCCCGACGGTACGTGACGTGACAGTAATTAACATAATAATCCATTTTGTGGCCAACGAAAGCCAAGTGAAAGAAGGTTTGCCTGTTGCTTGTTGTCTGGAGTCTGCAGCTTGGGCTTGGTTCTGAGCTAGAATTGTTTTGTGGGTTAACTAGCTGGGCGTTAGCGGGTTAAGAAAGCTACAGCCCCATCATCACGACTCTGGAGGCACGTTTAATTTAATGGCATATTAGATGGAAAGCCTCAAAATTGCCATCCCATAAATTGCCAGCAAAAATTCTGACAGCATTTTCCAATTTTTCGAAATATTTCACTTTTGTTATTGGGTCAATCCACTGAACGACCCTCAGGCAAAGGCAAACAATTACCCAAAAATAACCAGCGGGCAAGCGGATGAGCATGACCATGACAATGGATGTGACACTGAAACTGCAGCTTCGGGTAAATTGCGTGCGTCACCTTCACAACTCTCGCATTTAATTTCCTCCGAGTCCAACAATGGGACAAGTGTTGACTTCTCATTGTTCCCTGCGAGGGGGAAAAACTTGAATTGGTAAGCTGAAAAGACATTTAAGGTAGTTGTTTTATGCATTTTGTGCATTCATGTTTTAGTACAACGCATAAATTTTTTACAACTCTTTTTAATTAAAATGAAAAGCTTATAAATCAAAACTTTTAAACTTGTGCAAGTTTTACAAGTAAATAGTTTATAGTTGTTACGAGAGCTTGGCGACATTATTACCACGCAGTTTTTGTTGTTTTAATGGCAATCTGATTATCTAATCAGTCTTGGTGCGGCTTTAACTTACTTTAATCTGATGATGCAAGAAGGGTCCCAAACGATGATAAAACCAATGTTAAATTTTCTTTGGCGTAGTTTAGTTAAGTATTTATTTTGTTTGCTTAAAGTATTTTTCTTCTCTACACGAACACGCACGACTAAACACGACGTGTTCGTGTTTCAAAATCAGATTTCGCGCGTGCTAGTGCGTGACAGTTTTAAGCACTGTCGAACACGACTTAGCACAATAATGAATCACTTTGTAAGCTCGACTTAACAGAACAAAAAAATTAACAAAAATATAAAAAGCGACTGGCTTGAATAAAAAGCTGCAATTAAAAGCGAATATGAAAATCAAAATTAAAAAGGGTATTCGTTGCACTGATAACATTTTTGTTTTATTTTTTTCTACATCTACATTTTAGCCTACTACAAAAATCGCTATGGAAAAATGCATCATATAAACTAGGCATTACAGAATATTCTACATATGAAAACTGTACGCTTTTCAGCATTCTAGTCAAAGTGCCGCCATTGTACAAGAGATTTTGATACCCCTTGAAGGCGGTCTTCTTCCTTTGAAAAAAACTGTTTTAGATTTTTTTTGTTTTGCATTATTATTATAGCTTGGACATTCCGCTTTCATCCCCTTCAAACCATTTTAAAAAATTCAAAATAGTTTAGCAGATATAGCCATTTTTGTGGAGCAATTTTCTCGTTAAAGTAGGTATTTTTTAGATTTTCTCTCTCTGTTCATAACCTCATTTACCGTTTGCATTTCCGATAACGTGGAGTCCCGGAATCTTGGCTACCACCTCTAAACCTTTTTTTAAGACCATTATTGGCAGGCCGATAACTTGTAAAACACCCCTCGAATTCCAAACATTTTTTTTTTATTTTTTTCTATACTTAATTAATAACACAAAACTAAAAACCAAATTGAAAAAGTTCACATGGTTTTCTCTCTAGATTTTTTTTAAAAACACTTAAAAATCCTGTTCTGAGGTAAAGACCCCCTTAAGGGTTTTTCTCAAAACCACGTTTTTTGACCTGGTAGCCATAATTGCGCCAGTTGTACTAAACCGACTTTGATCAGCCATGTTGCAATCGACGAAGAATCGATGTACCTCAATTAAGAGAAACAACATTTTTTTTACACTAAACTATAAAAAAAACTTTAAAATCCTATATATTTTTTAAAAATTGCCGCGTATTTTTCAAAAAATTTTTAAAAATATGATTGAGCTACGGGCTAGAATTACGACAATTCTGATCATAACCTCATTTACCGTTTCCATATCCGATAACCTGAAGTCCCGGAATCATGCCTACCACTTCTACCTTTTTTTTTGAGACCTTAATTGGCAGGCCGATAACTTGTTGAACACCCCCCCGAGTTCTAATATTTTTTTATACACTTGAAAAGTGTATATTAATTTTGCCCAGAAGTTTGTAACGCATAGAAATATTCATTTCCGACCCCATATACTATATATATTCTTGATCAGGACGACGAGCTGAGTTCATTTCCGCTTGTTCGTCTTTTCGTTTTTTTTTTTTTTTTACTCAAACTAGTCCCTCAGTTTTAAAGCTATCGAGCTGAAATTTTGCACAGAGTCTTCTTTTCACTGCACGCAACTAATATGTCGGAACCGGCCGGATCGGATGACTATATCGTATAGCTGCCAAAGGAACGATCGGTCGGAAAATAAGTCTTAGTGAGAAAAACTTTTTTGTTTTTCATCGTAGCGTCACCAATCGTGGTATATATTAGTTTTATATGCTTCCATACAATTCAAAAAAAATTTATAAAAATCGGATGACTATAGCATATAGCTGTCATACGAACGGTCGGTCAAAAAACAAGTTCTAGCGAGGAAAACTTTTTTGGTTTTCATCGTATCGTCACCAATCTTGGTAGATATTAGTTTTAAATGCTTTTACAAATTTTTGAAAAAATTTATCAAAATCGGATGACTATAGCATATAGCTGCCATAGGACCGATCGGTCGGAAAATGTGTTTTACTAAAAAAAGTTTTTTTTTATGTTATCAAATTGTTATTATCAATGATTTAAAAATTTTAAATATCTGATATCTATATTCTATATATATTTTACTGGTTAAATCAGTTGGAGTAAAGTTTTTCAAGTGTATTAAAACTTCGGCACAGTCGAAGTTAGCTTTGCCTTCTCGTTTTTTTATTCAATTAATAATTAACACAAAACAAAATACCAAATTGAAGAGCTATTATGTACTTCAGAATTAAAAAAAAAAAATAAAAATATAAAAAATTAATAGAACCGTAAAAACAATGATATAAAAGACTCAGAGCCTTTTCGGAAAATCTGTCCCTCTTCGCTCTTGAATATTGGTGAATAATCTATCTTAAAAATTCTGGGAGATATGACGTTTTAATAGCATTGAATACAGATATTGCCTGAGTTCGAAATCTATTTTCATTTTGATAGTTTTCAATTGGGACTTTTCTATCTTCCTGATCAATTTTATCATATATATTTTAAAATTTCTAGAGGTTCAAACAATTTATTTTCAATTTAATATATATTTTTTAAATTGGGGGCGGCAACTCTACTTGTTCATCTGATCGAAATTATATCGATATATATGATTAAATATGTCTAAAGTTTGAACAGTCTATTTTTATTAGATATGATTTTTCTCGGGGCGGGGGCGTGAAATTTAAAATGATCTCGTGCGACACATCTACACTGTTTGACTCTAGCTCTTATTTAGATCGTTCTGGCACACACACATTCTACACTCGCTATTATCGATCAAGAATAAAACTTTGTGGGCCATTCTGGGCTCAACTTAATACCTTTTACCACCAGTAACGGGCTCAATACATTCGGGTTGACTCTCGGAATGGCTTAAAGTTGATCTCGGATGCCCTAGTCGGGCTAGGCGCCCGATAAATGTTCAAAAATTTTAGAACGCCTGAGAGATTTTTTTTTTTTTATAACTTTTGCATATATATTTTTTATAATTGTATATTTGGATTCACTTAAGTCTTTTCTTTAATCTGATGAAACATATGTAAAATTAATAAGAACTTACCTTAACTTGTCTGGGAATCGAACTCGGGACCTCGGGACTGCGTCTCAGCGCACTCGACCGCGCCGCGCTTTGCCAGACTGAGCGCCCAATGGCATACAAGAGCGTTTGCTCCAGACGACAAAAGCGAGAAGCCAAGAGAGCGAATTTGCTATTGCTCTCAGCTTGTTCGCTTTCTCACTCGACATTTAAGCCCGAATCGGATCAAAAACTATCCCAAAAGGAATCAATCACGGATTATCAATCCTAATCGGGCTTAAAATTTCAATCCTTCCGTCGGGTTCAAATCAAGCTTTTTAGGCTTAAAAATATTCCGGCATTTTTTTTTCCGTGTACATTAAATAATTATAATTTCACCATTTTTAGGGTATAAAAGTGAGCATGCTGTCTATATAGTAATTTCTAGGATAGGTCTCCTAGACCTATCATCAGCTGACATTTCTATTAAAACAAACAATTTGATGCCTTCAATACTTGTATAATAAGAACGTCCTTAGTTGAATCTTAGGAATAATTTTAGCCTAAAAACAGACACTTTATTGTCTTAGCTCAACTTTCTGACGATTAGATATGCTTCCATATTGTGCATCAAAACATTTGGTCAAATACACAAATATCATTAATCTATATTTTTTTAACCAATTCCATTAACTCTCTATCTCCTTCCTCCTTTACATTTCTCAACCCATCAAGTTGAAAGTCTCTTCTGGCGAACCGCCTTCACCGCTTGTCCTGGTCTGGCTGTCAAAACTTGGCTGTCTTGTAGTATGCAAAATGATGCTTGGCCATTGAACAACATGCCCTGGCAGCTGTCAGCTGCCAACAGCTGCCGCTAGCCGGGCCGGCCCAGAGAGTTGTCCACGAAAAGTTGTCAGAAAAGTTTTCGTTTTATTTTTATTTGGTTGACACTTTCATAAATTCTAATTACATATCAAAGTAAGTGTCATTGGCAGTGGCCAACGGTCAGTGGACCTCGACAAAAAAAAGAAAGAATGTCATGAAAATAAATTTAGTCAAATATTTTCACAAGGCCCGCCAAAAAGGTTCCTTGTGCTTAGCTGGGCAACTAATTAAATCTCAGTCCAAAGAGCAATGCATTTATTACGCAAGAAATGATTTTTTTACCTTTTATGGACAGCTTCGGTCAATGGGCGATTAACATAATTTTTCTATATTATTTCATATGATGATTATTATGGTTATTATTATTATTGTTTGTGCCTTGTTTAGAGTCGGACGTGGAGGAGACGTGCGCATGTCGTGACCTCGCGTACGCGCTGGCTGACAACGCCAACTCAAAAGTATCCAAAACCGGCTACAACTATGACGGCTTTGGGTCTTGGCCATGCGCCAGAAATGTTGCCAAAAAAAATAAGATTGTTGTTGCTGTTGCTGAGGTTATTCTTTTTCTAATTTAATAATGTCGAACAGAGTGTTAACGACCAAGTTATGAGATACTTTTTGTTGTATTCTTGGTGAGTTATGTGATATTTATTAATGGACAGGGGCGTGTAAATATCTTTTGTTGAACTTCGGTCTGAAGTCTCTAAGCTGTAAGCTTAAACAATTCACGACCAAATTCCAAGATTCATTTCAGTAGCTTAAATATTTTATTCCTAATGCTAATTTATGAAAATTTATTTTGTTAAGACTGTTAGCTGGTTTTGAATTAACTTTGATTTAAACAAACTTATTTTATGCTTTATTTAAATAGACCATTAATTATGAATTTATTAATAAGAAAATTATATTTACGGCAAAACAATCTACTTAATATGATCAATTTTTAATACAATAGAATTAAAATATCATTAATTGGGAGCTCGACTGCGAACCTCTTATGAAGAAAGTTTGATTAGGAGGTAGTTTTAGGGTTTACTTTGCATAAGGATTTTAAAACATATATTTTTAATTTTTCATTCATTTCGGTTATTAATTCAAAATTACAAGTCGGTAAAAATTTAGTAAGGCTCAGTTGTGTTTTATCGGAAAACATGTATTCAGTTAGCGAATACGATATTAATGAAATGATCGTTTACGAAATCATAAAGGGCAGATTTCTCCTTTTCTGTCACATTCCCTTACAAATAATAGAATTTAAATGCATCCTCAGGCAGTCCAGAAATATTTGAATCTTCCGGACGTCACAAGTTGAATTAATAATTACCTACTAAATTTGAAAATTTCCATGTGATTGATTTCGTACTGAAAATAAACCTCTCAAGGTTTCCAGGCTTTTCGGGAAAATTCGCCCGCGCGCTTCTTTACTAGAAACCATAAATCTTAAAAAAAAAAAAAACATTTGTACCTATATTATATTTTTTGTCGACTTCTAATTTGGAGTATACAATAAAGCTTTAAAATAGCTATCACCGATTTTCAATGTTAGGAAAAACCAAGAGCCATTAAAATCAAAGAACAGCAAAGCTTATACATTAACTGTAAATACTGTGCGCTTGTAAAACTAGATTCTTATATGCTTGATAGAGAGATGATTTTTGAGGTTAAAGATGTTCCAAACGGAGGCTGACCATTGGACAATTAAATCATAACAATGATTAATGAAAACTGCTCTTAATCAAGAAGAAGCTTTCTGTACCTCATACATCAGTAAAAAACCACCTTAATGCTCGATATTTGCGTACAGCATACTTTGAAGAAAATGCACCTTTCTTAGCGTATCAATGTTTGCGACTCATTGCTGAAACATAATAAAATCGATCCGTTTTTGAAACGAAATATAACGGGCGTTGAAAAATTTGCTGTTTAAAATAACATCCAGCTAAAACGATCATGGATCAAAAATGCTGATTCGGCTTAATCCACATCAAAGGCAGATATTCACACGAGAAAAGTAATGCCTTCTATTTAAAAGTGTCGTCCATTTTAAACTGCTGCCACCGAATGAAACCATTAATTCGGGTGTGTTCGGTCCGAATTGAACAAAAAATAAAATTATGCCAGATCAATAAATTTCAATAAATTTCAATAAAACAGTCAATTTTGTTCTAAAAGCGTGGAAAGCAGCTGCACAAAAGATGACCGAAGGTGACTTAATCCATTAAGGTTATTCAATAAAATAACCTTTGAATTTCATGGAAAAATACGACAAGACATTTTTACTAACCCAATAGTTCTTAGTCTCTAAATTCTTGAGCAATTTTTGGTAGTGTGCCAAATTTTTGTAATTTTTGTAGAAATTCAAATAACACATATTAACTGGACTGAATATAAAATAATTACTTAAATTAGTTTCATAAAGCATTTTCTGCTGTAACCTCGAAAGATTTGATAACCATATTCCAATTTTTTAAACGTGTCACTATTTGGTAGAAGCCATATTACACCTGCTTCTCTAACTTTTTCAAACAACTCTTCGAATTTTCTGATAAGTTAATCTGATGAGTTTAATTTCGTACCATAAATGACTAACGGCAATCAACTCTGGTCTGGACGATAGAAATTCATGAACTGTGATATTCAGGGGAGTACTGTAAATCGATACAGATTTTCTTATAAACCATTGCATATCTAACTAAACTTGAATAACTTTATATGTCAAACATATGGCGAATCATAGCGTTGTTGGATTAAAGCCTCAAATTAAAAAATATCTTTATCAGGCATGTTCCCAATACCACTACTTTTTGATAAGTAAACCGAACGCAATTCCGACACGGTTAAATTTTTTCTTTCTCAATTGCGACTGAATTAGCACTTTTTCTATACGAGTTCTTGAAAGGAGCAGAACCGGTTTTCGATGAAAATCGATCGGAAATGGAACAGTCGGACTTATGAGAAACTTACTTTTGATTTTCATTGTTCGATTTTGCTAGACCAGCCAGATTCGCAATACATTAAAAAATCGAATTTTACCATAAGATTATAAATTAATCAAAGAATTATGGAAAATTTAAATTTATTTATATTAATATTTATTATTTAATAACATAACGAGTGCGTTGTTTTCGTTTTGTCATTGCACACTTGATACTTTCATTTATGTAGGATTTTATCTGCATGACTACAATAAATCGATTTTTCGATGATTAAGTGAACATTTTCGTACAATTTGCTTTACGGAAAGTCGCGCTTCTTTTCACAAGTGACAGAGAGAGGTAAAAACAGACAAAGCATACAAAATCTACAGCAACAAAGCGAACAGCTTTCATACATGTGGACTCTGACAGCGTTGCAATAATCGATTTTCGTCTCGCAAGACAATTGTGAAGCTTCGTATTAATGAACTATTTTGACCATTTGCAATTTACCTAGTAAGAGTTGACAAAATGCTTGATAAATTTGTGTTCTTTAGTTTATAAGTTGTGCTCATTATTCATCTGGTTCTGATAGAAACAAAGTCTTTATAAGACAGAAAGACCGACTTGCAAAGTTTTTTTCCAAACTAAAAAATATCGGCTCAGGAAGTCAAGGTGATAATAGCTCATTAAATAAAGTTTGCACTTAAAAAGTAGAGATAATGATTTTTATTTAATGGTCATTTAAAAGTTCATTGAAAAAACGTAAAATTTTTCATAGCTTCATAAAATTTAAAAGAGTACCAATAAATCAGAAATTATCAATTTACAACAATATATTTTATGTTTCTCCATTTACCTCCCAATTTTAAGCTCTCTATTAAAATCTTTTCAACTGCCAGATAGTTAAAAGTTATTGCACTTCTTTAGTTTTATGAAAATGAGTTTTTCGTTCCAATTACCTTACTGACCATAATTCATGTTTTTCTTTTATTGTGTATCTTAATGAGGCAATTAGAGGCACAGTGCACAAATCTTGAGAAATTTAGAACTAGGTTATGTAGGCGGAGATGATGAGAAAAAAAGTTAGCTATTAATTGCTCGCTCTATTTAACTTATAAAATGTTCAAAGTAAATAGAAACTTAGTTCGCAAAGGCAAAGCACTTAAATTAACCTTATCCCCAGCTCCTGACACTTGACCACTTAATTGAAAGTCCACAAAACTATTTAGCCAGTACACAAACCACAAAAACATTGTCTTTGCATTTAGTAAACTTGGTTTTGCGTTTTGTATCCCAATTGTGTCTGTCCCATTGCCCATATAAATCACAAAACGCACTTAGCACAGATTGTGAAAGTTGCAAAAGTTGCTGCGATGCCACAAGCAGCCCTAGAAAATTGCACAGCTGAGCAAATTAAAAAAAAAAAAAAGAGAAAGAAAAAAAAAACCAGCAAACAGCAGTCGCAAGAACATGACTTGAGGGTCTCAGATCCAGGTCTTGGCACTCGGATGACTATGAGAAGCTGCTGATTGCGGGCACACGCACTGCTGCCGATACTGCCACACGCTGTGGCAAAGTTGCACAGTCAAACGAGTTGGTTTTTTTTTTTTGTATTTTTCTTCCTCCATTTGAATCTTAAAGGCAAAATAAAATATTTAGTGTGCCGCAATACAACGGCACAAGATACGTGCAAGAAGCAGGGCAAAATAAATAAACGTCGAAAGAGTATTACTCTAACAAATAAACAGAAGCTTGCAGCAATAAATCTAAAAAACTAAAAAAAACTTTAAATAAAAAAGTCATATTGGTCAAGCACGTAAAGGAAGAACTAGAAAATCATTTTCTGTAAGGGGGTATTACATATTCTCTGTAAAAAGTTGAGCGGATTAAAAAAAATACCGATTGAATTCACGTTTTTTTCTTATGTATTTTGGAATGCTGAACTTGTAAATGAAACTCATAAAAGGAATATATGTTAAATTCCTTTAACAAACCTTCGAAAGCCCTCATTGCATAGTTCGGCATGGCCACTTAGGTTTGGGATAGTCGCCAGAATTATTATGATTTTTTTTATGTAGGGCCACCCCTTTGAATTATTATCGGAGCCCAAAACCAGACCACAAACACTTCGTCTAAATGATCTTATGATGATTAAAGGAGTCAAAAATTCAAAAAATTAATGAAGAATAGAGGAGGATTATCCGAGTGAGCATTCTGGAACGACAAAATTACTTATTTAAGAATTTATTGGCGTACACTTCTTTCATATACATTGAGAATGCCTTTGTCTTCGGCGGATATGCATCTTAAGGACTACTTTCGGAGCCCCCCTTAGAAGGGTAAGAAGCTCCGTATAAATTCGCGCATAAGTGTCTTCATATTATTCTTAATTAGATCTTATACAAATATTTAATATTCCTTAGTTATTTTTAATTAGAAGCGGAATCTTTTTAAAGTTATCACCAAGTAGGCGTGTTCTTCTTTCTTCAACTTTTCTACTGGTCGTGTAGAGCACTGAAAGCAACTATTCTTGCAATTTAATGTGATTGTCTTTCCTTTTCCGATAAGTCCTATAAAATGATTAATTTTGTGTCCTAATGGCAGCTTTGTTATTGCCTTTCTAGTTGTAGATTTTCGACGAAAAGTCCATTGACAGACCCGTAGCTAGATTTTTGATTTCGGAGGGTGCTTTAAATTATACCACTGTGATAGTTTTTTTTATTAAAATAAAAAAGACATAACCAACTTGTACGGTTTCCCCCTAATTAGGGCCTTAGGAATCGAACTGCATCATTACTTTTTTGAGTTATCACGATGGTTTCATACAACATTTTTTCTTTAAGTTTTTGACGAACTTACAATTTTTTTTGTAAATTCCAAAAACATGATATTTTATTCTCGTGAAATTTAAATAAGTAGATTTAAATGTCATCTAATTTAAAACATTCACAATTACATTTAAAATTTAAAGATTAAAATCTAAAAAAAATTAAAAATTTTGTTACATAATTTTTATTACCAAAATTACATTAATTTATGAAATACAAGTAGATATTTAGCGACCTTTCTAAATTGTAGACTGTTGATGTTTAGCCGGCTAAACATAAACAATTTATGAAATATTTAAATAGAAATAAAGTTATCGTTGGAGATCAAAAGAGAAAACATTAAAAAATGATTTTATTGTGATTTTACTTAATATTTTTTAATATTAAATAATTTGTTGTAAAAAATTGTATTTAAAAAGGGTGGCATTTTAGTTTTTGCACCATAACTTTTGTAAGCGCAATGATATCGGAAATATGTAAATGTAGTAAACTAGAGGACATTTAAATCTATTTATTACGATTTTACAAGAATGAGATATAATTTTTTTACAATTTAGAAAAAAATTTAACTTGATGAAAAAATTAAAAAAAATATTTAGTATGAAGCCATCTTTATAACTCATAAAAGTAATGATGCAGCTACGCCCAGCCTTCGGAAAAGTCCACAAAAATAAATTGAAATTTAGAATGGTGTCTATTTTATCGATGACAATTCCCAATGAAGAAGTTTTTAAACACTTTTAAATCCAGTCTCATAGAGCCTGGAAGTCTCACTCTCAAGGCAGATAACAATCCATATGAAGAAAGTAATTTGTCAAACAACAACATCCACAAGAAAGAGAAGGAGTTTTCTCCAGTTATTCTCTATAATTGTACACCTCAGGCATAGAATGTGAACTTCTCTGCCTTAGGGCATTTTGAAGCAATATTTCAAGTTTAAAACTTTCGCATCCCAATTCGATAACCAAGTAGTTAGACTCTCTGCTTGTAAGCGTAATGAAAATAGCATAATTATTATGGACTCAGCTCAAGTCCAGACCGAGGGCAGTGGGTTAACATAAACTGGCCCAATGCGTGAGTGGCGCCCCCTGGCGTGGATTGCTTTTGTGGCTTGCAATTGAAGTTTGCGCATTTCGTTTGAAACTTTGATTACTTTTTATTTGTGCAAAAAGCAAACAAGACCAGCACAGGAAACCGGTTTAACAGTTTTTGTGGGTGTATTTATGTATTGTGCTCGTATTATGGTTACTTTTGTCTCTGTGCCTCTGAACTCGAGTTGCTGCGGTGTCGATTATGCAACTCTTCGTGTCGCCACCAAAGAAAAAAAAAAAAAAAAAAAAAAAAAAAGTTGTGCAAACCCAAATCAGGCTGCTGATTTTTTGTGGTTGGAAATGGAAAACCCCCAAAAACCCAGGCGCAACAATCTGGCCGCTCTAATCAGCCAGCAAATTTGTTGACATGTCGAGCAAAATGGCAAAACAACAACAACTAGAAGAGAAGTCTTTAAGTGGAGTAAATGTAGTAAGAGAGAGGGAAAAAACAGAACTGTGGCAAATAAGCGGCTTTACTTGGTAGGAAGCTCCTACTGCTTCCACTTAAGTGTAACCAGTTAAGGGATTACATTTCGGAAAGCATAAAATGTTGACTAACGACTTTTACTCACAATGAAAAAAATTCCTAGAACAATTAGTTGTGCCCCCAAATAATACTCTTAAATCAGAGAGAAAATTCTCAATTCTTTTAAAAACTAAAATAAACTTTAGACAACTTTTTGGGCTCTTTTGATGGCCTCATCCAGAAAAATGAACTTGCTGTGGCGCTGGTAATTACCTACCAAAAATAAAAGTAACTTATTTGATGGCCTGTCATAATTAAGTTTTTGTTACGGCTTTCTTTCATTTCACCCATTTCATTATCACCCCATCCCCCACCCCCACTTTTGTTTCTAAGTTTCCGCTTATTAAACTACCAACAAAATATATGTACAAAATCATAACTGTAGCAAAACAAAGTCAACTTTCAACACTTTCTTGAGGCACGCAAGCAAAAACATTTTTTTGGTGTCATTAAAACACGCAAGTCACATGCACGAAAAAATTAATATAAATAAAAAGTTACATTTGTTTGATTGCTAAGTTTGTTGTTGTTGTTATTGTGTTGTCACCATGTGTGTGTGCTTCATTAAAATTAACACATAAAAAAGAAAAAAAAACTTTTCCTTTTTTATGGTCTGTTGTGGGTGGCCATTTAAGCGGCTTAAAATGGTTAACAAAACTGTTTACTTCTTGAGCAATTGCAATTAGCAAATATAAATATTTTTATATATGTTTGTGTGTGTGTGTGTGTTATTGCCAATTCCATTCGTAATGCATTTTACGTAAGACATAATAAGCAACTACTTGAAGTGTTGGCCGGGTTAGCGTGGGCGTCGGATATGCTCATTTTCAATGCCTGAGAGAAGCGCAGTTCCGCTTCTGGTTGAAATGGGGTTAATGTTAAGTTGATGAGGCAACTGGTTTTATTAGGGTTAAGTGAACCGATTGTCTAATTTGCGGTACTAGAATTTATGATAATTATTGGATATAATTACGTAGAAGAATTAGGATAAAAAAGTTTATCTTGGTTAAGACCCACTTATTTTAAATCGAACGAGTAGCAGAGACAATATGTTTATCTTTATTGGTTCTTCTTTGATTATTAGAAGTAAGAGATTTCAAATTAATACTTTTGATAATTAAAGTAACAGAAAATAATTCAAACTGATTCTATTAAAAATCATAGTAATATTGAAGGAAACTCAAAAAAAGCATAATGATTCTCTCAATTATTATCTTGATACCAAAAAATTATTTTAATTAAATACAACCAAAGATATATAAACTTTTATATTAGCCCAAAACACTATTAATTCGTACGGCATGAGTCTTTTACAAAGTGCTAATTTTAGCAGCCATTATTTTCGGTACTATGGTAACTTCACTAACATACTTATATATTTCTAAAAGGTTGTTAAATTATCTTTCATTTCATACGTGGGTTGCTATTTAAGTTTCTGGCCTAGGTCACTTCTAGCCATTTTAGGACCTTTTCCCAAAAAAAGTTTGGACTTTTATCGATAAAAGCTCCATACAACTCTTTTATGTGTGACCACGTTTGATATCGATTAACGATTAATTAAAAACATACCTCGGCAGAAAAATGGAATTAACTCGTGAAAATTTTCGTTTAATTATTTTTCATCACTTTCGACATGGATTATGAAGACAAGAGTGCAACGATGAACTTAAATCTTTGTATGGCGATGAAGCACCATCCTATAGCACTGTGAGAAATTGGTTTAATGAATTCAAACGCGGGCGACGCTATCTCGAAGACGAAGGTCGTCTAAAAACAGTCGTTGTGCCAGATAACATTAATGCCGTGCGTGATCTGATAAAGCAAGAACGTCATGTGACATACCGTGAGATCGAGGCATCCTTGGGCATTTCTTCCACCAGCATACATTCGATATTGCATGAACACCTGGGCGTAAAAAAGGTTTGTTCTCGTTGGATCCCGTACAATTTGACAATTGCTCAAAAAAAGGCTTGTGCGGATTGGTGCAAAGAAATTTTGAAAAAATATAATCTAGGTGTTTCAAAAGACGTTTATAAGATCATCACAGGTGACGAATCATCTATCTATGCCTAAGAGCTCGAATCAAAACATCAATCGACCGTGTGGGTCTTCGAAGACGAGCCAAATCCAACGAAAGTCGTTCGTGGAAGAAGCACTTCGAAGCAAATGGTCGCCTGTTTCTTCGGTAAAATTGGTCATATGGCTACTGTTCCGCTTGAGCAACGTAGGACGGTCAATTCTGAGTGGTACACCACAATTTGTTTGCCTGAAGTCTTCGGAGAAATTCGAAAAACGAACAAGAGAAGACAGATCATTGTGCACCATGACAATGCGAGCTCTCACACATCAGCTCACACCAGCGCCTTTTTGACCGCCCAAAACGTCAAATTGATGGGTCATCCGCCGTACAACCCTGACTTGGCACCCAATGACTTCTTTTTATACCCGTACATCAAGGGAAAAATGCGTGGTCAACGATTTTCGTCGCTAGAAGATGCTGTTGAAGAGTTCAAAAACCATGTTTTGGAGGTGTCTCATTCGGAGTGTAAAAAGTGCTTCAACAATTGGTTTGAGCGCATGCAAAAGTGTATAAATCTTGCTGCAACTTAATACGTATTAAGTTTATAGGTAAAAATTTGTATAAAAGACATCTATCAAGTTAAAGATATCAATAAGCTTGAAGAATTGGATGCGGTCTCAGCTACGTTCTTATAAACAAACTATCGTAAAATGGGACAGAAAATTTTATAGTCGGGATTTACACCATAAAGCAAACTTCATGAAGTTTTCTTAGTAGGCGTGGAATTTAAAGGAAATCTTTCAGACCTTTTAAACGAATCCTAAAGACATACATATAAATCTCTCGCCTACTAAGAAAACTTCATGAAGTTTGCTTCATGGTGTAAATCCCGACTTAGCGACTTAATAAGTTATGAACCAGAGATGGTTGCGGTACGGGATTATAAAAATATTTTAAAATCTTTGGGACGTCGCAAGATAAATTTGAAATTAAAATTAATTAATTAATAATTAAATTAAAAAAATAAAAAACTGACAATAAATCATTTAAGGATCGGGATTTGGAAAATTCTGGAAAACTCGAGACTCCCGTCAAATCAATCGAACCATATCCTTGGGCATTATCCTTTAAAAAACTGGCCAGCGATTGATTTGAACCTACGATTCAAACTATTTTTAGAATGTCTGGGGTTTGCAGCCTTGTTAAAAAGCTCTGTTTCTATTTATTTGATAAAATTGATGACATCTAAGAACAGGCCTTAAGGAGAAAATTTTTACACTCCATTTAGCATCTTGTTCCGTTTTTCACAAACTGAACCCAAAACCCATCCATAATGCCCGCAAACCCACTATCTAATGCAATCAACTTCATTTCCCACT
Organism: Lordiphosa mommai; assembly: GCA_018904225.1. Lineage (NCBI taxonomy): Eukaryota > Metazoa > Arthropoda > Insecta > Diptera > Drosophilidae > Lordiphosa > Lordiphosa mommai. The sequence goes on from JAEIFT010000079.1 coordinate 57,848, forward strand.
AAAGGCGAGACATTTTATGGCTTTTTCTTACTCACTTCTGCACATGTCACAGCGGCTTAACCCCAACTCACACGCAATTCTTCCCTTTCCATAAAATCTAAGACCCAGTGCACTTTTGGCTTTGCTCCATATACGAAAAACAAACAAACAAAACCCGGGGAAGACTTAGTTGCTTCCGTTTGCCAGCTTTAACGGTTGCCACCAGTAGCCTCATTTCCTTTGGACTGTTGGTGCATTAGAAGTCAAGTGGATAAACAACAACAACAACACGAACAGCAAAAACCGTTGCTTTTTGGTCTTGGCCTTAAAAAACAAAACTAAAGAAGAAATATTATTACCAAGTTAACTTGTTGCGCAAGACACGAAGATGACGCACAAAGCGTATGTATTGTACTCGCATTATATATGTATGTATGTTTGTTTGTATGAGAGCTTAAAGGTGCAACGAGTTTTCGTTTTCGGGTTGTTGTCGTTTGCTGACAGTCCCAGACAGACAAAAGCAAAACACACTCCAAGTCTAAGCCAAAGCCAAGTTAAGTCAAGCAGCTGTTTCTGCCGCTGCTGCCGCTGCTGTTGGCCCGTTTTGCCGGGCTTTGGCTGCCTGTTGCACTTGTTTTTTCGTTCTCATTCTGTTGCCTGGTTCTGGTTGGCTTGCTTTTTCCACTTGTTTCACTTGCTGTTTATTTTTTATTTTGCTTGAGCAGGGGGGTTGACTGTTTGACATAATTCGGCAAAAATATATACCCAGAAAATCTAGCGGAAATGTGACAAGAATTATGATTTATGGCATAAGATTTTGTGTTGAGCTGTTGCAATGTACGACTATTAATAAAAAATAAATGTCACTGGCATTAAAAGTCAGATAGTTACATCTTTGGCATAGATTGTTAATTACTGGAGCCAACCGGAGGTTAATGATAATATAATGATAATGATAATAATGATACCGAATAAAAACTGTACGCATACTTTTGCTAAAAACTTTAAAATTTCTACTCCGATTTGATCAATTTTTTTTAAAGATAAATATATTTACTTTAAGTATTGCCAAAACTTATTGAGAACATTGAGAACATTATTTCCATTGAACAAACGGTCTTAAAGATTTCCAACTAAATTTTTACCAATTTTTACATCTAGTTGACTTTTTACAAAACTTTTTGATTTTTAATTATTTAATGTCGTTGATTTACTCTTCGAATCATAGAGAAACTTGTTCCCGGTTTTTTGGTCAAATATCGGAGGAACGTTGTATTATTTCTGTTGTTATAGGCCTATAACTTATTCTGATTCCTCTGAACTTTTTTTTTTTTTAATATTTTAAAGAACCGGTTTCACCGAACTACTTTATAATATTTTGAGCTCTATTGACGTTAAGTTTATAGCAATTAGGTAACTTTTTATACAAAATTTCATTATCAGTACAGTATTTGTGAAGAATTTTTAATTTAAATTTAAATCATTAAAAAAATGGCTATATCTGCTTAACTATTTCGAATATTCGAAAATGGTTTGAAGGTAATGAAAGTGGAATGTCCAAGCTATAACAATAATGCAAAAGAAAAAAAATCGAAAACAAAATTTTTCAAAGGTAGAAGACCCCGTCCAACCACAAAAATACTAGATTGGTTTTAGTATAATTTATATAGATTTTCGAGTTTCAAAGAGAGTTGCAAAAATAAGCACGTAAAACTCCGAGCTCTTTTAACACAATTTGAAACTGTGAATTTGCCACAAAACACAATTATTGTAAATTTTAGTATTTTTGTTTAGCTTTGTTTGGTTGCTCATAGATATTTTGGCTCTTAAGTATTTCTGTTCTTTGTCTTCTTCGTGATGCTGTCTAGGCTTATAAGATGGAGTTTTTCGATAACAATGGTATTTGGGCAGTGATTTGAAAGGTACAAATTTACATGGAGCAAGATAAATGTGAAAAAAATACCTAGTGAAGTTAAATGGTAATCGGAATTATTGGTACCCAGTTAAGAGTACCAAAAAGATACTTTAAATACGCCTTATAAAACTTAATTGTTTTCGGTAATGAATGAAACAAAACAATGTTTCTTCATAACGAATATTTAAAGAGGTTTAAATTAATTAAAGGAACTCTATATCTTTATACAAATTTAACATTTAGATTTTATACATTACTTATAAAAAGATAAGAAACATTTTTATACTTATGTATAGACTCGTCACGATTTGTTAAAACTTTCATTTTCAGGCCCGCCAGCTCAGTACAAGCAAAGAATTTTCAATACCTACAATCGACATCTCATACAAAATTTGTTGAATCTCCTCTTAATTTTTCATAATGCCGGGGGACAGCTAAAAAGAAGGTTTACTTCCGGATTCTATTTTTAAAACTCTTTGTTCCTTAATTTTTCTGTGTCGGCTCGAGAGCTTAATGACAAATCCTGACGGGTTTTGTTGCAAAATGCGGGTCCCCCCAGCAGGAACTGCCATACAAAATTGTTTGAATTAGATGTCGCTTTTAGGTATTGTAAATTCATTGGTTCAAGCCTATTGGCTTTAAAAAATTCGGGGGATAAACTACCAATCCGAAATTTTAAAAATTCCTTGAACATTTAATATTATATGGGCTACACGGTTGGGGGGGTTTGGAATCCTGAAATGGAACTTTTTTTAAGTAAAAGTTTTAGGTAATTCGGCTAAGATTTGGCCGATCTGAGATCAGAAATTAGTTAATCGCGTAGTTTTCAAGCTAAACACATTCTTTTGATCGAATCACCTTGATTTTACTTCGCTTTTCTCTAGTTTAATATATAAATTTGGATGTGGAGTTACCCACTTGGGTTTAACACGAATCGATCAACCCAATGAATTCCAGAATTTGCATTTTGTTTAATCTCCCATTACTGGTATTATTAGTCGGAATTTACACCATAATGCAAGCTTAATTCCTTTTTAGCCAATAGTTAAAAAAATAAATTTAAAACTCTCGCCTACTTAGAAAACTTCATGAAGTTTGCTTCATCATGTAAGTCGGGATTTACACCATGATGCAAACTTCATGAAGTTTTCTTAGTAGGCGTGGAATTTAGAGAAAATCTTTCAGACCTTTTAAACAAATAGTAAAAAATACATATAATTCTCTCGCCTACTAGGAAAACTTCATGAAGTTTACTTCATCATGTAAATCCCGTCTAAATCCAGTCCTAGTCTTCCAAATCAATTCTATATAAATTAAAGTTCCTAGTCCCTTACCTTTTGAAAAGCAATATGGAAATTTGGACCTAGGTAAGGTAAACGGTTTTCGAATTTGCAAATACCAAGGCCAGGTGAAAGGTATACAAAACTTGGAGTGTAACTAGGTATTTGTACCTAGATTTGGGAATAAACAGCAATATTGCAACCCATATTTTTTATGCCTCATTGATTTGGATATCTGTTTTAAAAATATTAATTTGCATGATGCAGCGGGAGGGGGAGCAGCGATGGCACGCGACCAACTACAGTGTGTGAGTGTGAATATTCGTGTATGTATTTGTAGGCAAGCATATGAACTGCACTCGACATTAATAGTCAATATATTGTCACATAATAAAATGATTTTTAATAAACAATTTTTTAATACAAAGAATTTATTAATTAATACCGTAATTAAATTCCTTGTTTGTCCTAAATAATTAACAAATATAAAATACCTGTTTATTGTAATATTAAAACAATAAACTATATCAAACAATAAGCGGCATTCTTTCCCTTCGGTTTCAACATCATTTGTGAGCCCTGCCAACAATTGCGAGTTGAATGAACCATACATTTACAATACATTTATGCATGTATATCGCAGACAGCTGCCCCAAACCACAACAGCCAACTAAAACAATAAAAAGATCGCAAAGTTCAACGCCAGCCACAAAAGAAGAACCAAAAGCCAAGACAACAACCACAAAAGTCGTGAGACTTTTTGATCTACACTCAACAGAATATTTCATCATTCACAAATTTGTATTCATTCACTCGCCCTTTATCGAATTTACGGCTTCATGCTTTATATTCTTTATTAACAAAATTACCAATAACAAAAATGCATTTAATTACAGTTGTAAAAGCTTGCTTTTGGCAGCGTTGTTTTTTTCCTTACTTATTTCTGTTGGGTGGCCAAAAATATGCAAATCCCATTCGTTTGTAAATATTTTTATTTTTATTTTTTATTTTTGTATTTTTTGACATGCAACAGCTTTGGCAAAACTTTTTAATTACATTGCTCAGTTTGGGTGGGTGAAGGGCTTGAGCGTGGTTAAAGGAGGGGGCGTGGTTAAAGTTATTACAGCATTTGTTGTGTGTGGTAAGAGTGAGAGAAATATGCAAGCGAAAGGTAAAAAAAGCCTATGCAAAAGCGACGAATTGCAAATGCTCTTGTAGGTACGAGTGCAATAAATAAAGCTGAAGGTGAAAATATACATAAGGAAAGGTTAACTTTTACTTACTTTGGATTTAGTAATGACGATTTTGGAAAGACGAAAAAACGCTTGCACTATCTTAGTTTAACCTGTCGAAAAATTGAATGTAGCAATGTACAAAAACCGTTGCTGTTAACCGGCGTTACCGAATCAAAACAGCAACCGAAATAGTTGATACCGTTTCCGAAAAAAGTTGTACTTATTCGGTTTCCAAAAATTTTTGTTCAAGTCAGTGAAATAGAAATAATTTAATTCAAATTAAAAAACCAAGTCCAAACCTATACCAAGGCTCACCGACAGTATGAGTCCGCTTCGTAAACCTGAACCCAAGAAGCTTCGCTGTATAATATGTCGTACCTATCTAAATATATAAAAAGGGTTCAAACTGACTGACTGACTGATTGGTGACCGTCGCTTTTTACTGTAGTTTCATCTTATTCTGAAAGTGAGTACTAAGGCGGGGTTTTGGAAAAATCCGCCGGGGAAAAAATGGGAAAATTCACAGAAAACTGTTCTATGAAACTTTTTTGTTTATCATCCGATCAGCTTCAAACTTATTTAAAAAAAAATTAAATAAAAATTCAACAATAACTGCATACCAGTTTTCCTGAATTAACCCACTACACACCCATGGGTGGAAATTGGGTTAAGCGATTAGTTTCAAACTCATTTTTGAAGCTTATCATACCCAAATTTGAAAGTCAGTCCCATGTGTTCTACCTACCATCCCCCAAAAATACGAAATTGGTCGGAAAACTGTTGAATGAAGATCTTTTGATTTTCATCCAAACTTATTTTAACATTTTGAAAAATACGGAAAATTTGAAGGAAAAAAAATTGTTGTCCAAATTCTTTTTGAAAGCTTTCCAGATAGGAAATTTCAATAAAATTGTATTCACTTTTGTTGGAAAATCCACCCATCCAGATTTCAAGCTGCACATACAAAAATATGAAACACATTACTTCGAAATTTTTAAAAATATTCCACGAAAGTCGGAAAATGGGCGGAAAACTTATGTATGGTTTTTATCCGATCAGCTCCATATTTATTTTTAAAGCTTTAAATAACAAAATATTACCATCGGGATTTTCAAAATTTGGAAAGTCCGGAAATCAGAAGGAAAAAAATGTAAAATTGGTTTTCGAATTTCATCGGATTCTAAATCATTTTTAAATCTAAACCTAACGTTGGAAATAGGCGAAAATTTATGAATGAAACTCTATTTATTTTTATTACATTAGCTTCTATGTAGAGATTAGCTTTTGAGCTCTACATAACAAAATATTACCATCGAGATTTTTCAATTTTGAGAAAACCCGGAAAATTGGCGGAAAATATATTTTGTTATTCATGTTCATGTTAAGAACCCATTTTAAAACTTTACAGGGTGGTTTTCAAAATTTTTAGATAAAGTTGTTATAATGAAGGGCCGTGACAACATGCTTGGAGCTCATTAAAAAAAGGACAAAAAAGTCGCATACATCAGTTTTCCGACAGTTGGAAAACTTTGCTTCCCGTTGCTTCCATATTGGGTAATTTTTCAGTGGAAATTTTATTTCTTTTGAATTCTTAGTTTCTTACACAAGTGCGAGAGAAGCCGTGGGTATACGCTAGTATACTATATGTTCTTTGATATTCCAAACCGTAAAATAATTACGGCTTTATTTTTTTTGGATACAAGTATAAATATTTAATAAATCCATTGATTCCTTGCCATTCCGTGCAATAACTCCTTCTCTTATATGTACTTTCTCATGCGTAGAGTATCAAAACAAAGCCTCAATTGCGGAAGCCAAATGTTTACTTTACTTTTGGTACGTGCCAAATGAAAATAAAAACGAAACGCAGCAAATTTAATAAATATGAAATGAGTTTGTCATAAACACACACACACACACGCATACGCCCAACGAGAGAAAGTAACTCGGTTACACACAAACGCAGATGAGAAACCCTTGCCCCAATTACACGGATGCCAGGGATGCCACAAAAACTTCAGGCTGCACGCCTTCGATAACGTGCCGCATAAACGAAAATACCTTTAAGCCAGCCCCAAAACCACTTGGCATACCAGCAGAAGGTTTGCAGAACCATAGCAAATAAACACGCTCTTACAAGCTTACAGAACTTTTGCCTACACCCCAGCCCAAGATACATTCCTAAGCATAAATAACATGTGACAAAATGAAAGCCACTAAAATAAAGGGACCAAAAGTCAGAGAGAGGGGAATACGTTGAGCATGTCCTTGAGGCATGCAACAAATGCCAAACAAATCGATGTCGAACGAGAGACCCGGCCAAAGCCAAGAGCGAACAAAATGTGATTATAAGCGCATAAAATGTGTCACAGAACCTTTTGCCTTTGGGCCTGCCAAGTCGTATCCTGTGTGCGTGCGCCGCATAGTTTTCTCTAACATATTTTGGCGGAACTTGTTGAATAAATAAGGAAATGAAAAGCAGAAAAAATGGTGGTGGGAAAAAACCTGTCAGACAATCTGCTGATTGCGACACAGGAATTCCCGTACCCGTAACGTTTTCCTGTTCAGGAGCAAAAAATGACCAAATCGTTGGACGTGGATGATGATGATGATGTGAATGGGCAAGGTCTTGTGAGTGCTTAGAGGGGCGGCACTTAATTGGCTGCCAAAAGAACCTGCAAAGCTACGGAAGGAAGTGCTAGAGATAGACTTAAATGAGGGTGGAGACAGGTGCGATAAACTAAAAGTGGAAAAACAAAATTGGGGGGAGTGGACATTTTTGGTCATTTAACTAGTTGGATTTTCAGTCAATTACCCTCCCATTTTTCCCTTCATAAATAAATTGCTCAAACCACTCACCCACTTTTGGGCAACAAGTTCACACATTGGCACAACAACTGTAAAAAAAAATATTACACAATATTTTTGCTGCTACCGAAATCTGTGTCATGAGAATACGACAAATGAATGACAAATGAATAATTTACGATGACAATGGGGAACAGCACACATTTATGCGTACACTCGGAAAAAAAACATAAAAATAATTGTCAGAGCTCCATTATGAACGGTATGAAATTCGTAATGTTCTGTATTCAAAATTTTAATACTGTTATATAATAGGTTTATAGTTACCAATTTAAATGCTGAACAGAGGGAATATCGATTGCAAATGGTAAATTGCTGCATTTTAAGCATTTTAATACAAATTTAAAATTTTTAGTGTGACCGAATATTATAAGCGCGTAATGATTCAATATAATTTAGCCTACGTGTAATTTTTGATAAAACTAATAAAGACACAAATCCCTTGAGGCATGCAATTAATGACATGTAGATTCATTGTTTATTTCAAATAGTAAATATAGTGCTTATAAATTAAAACATTGGTGATTAATAATATTTTAAACTTGTTCATTTCACTTATTAACTTAGTTCCACAGAATTACGTGTTGTGCACTTCAATTTCTCCAGACGACTTCACTCAACACATGCCTATTTCGTAGTGTGCCCAGATCCCAAAGTGTAACCACTCCTAGTTCTTTTAGCAATTGGCTCCTCTGAACTGGTTCCCACAGACATTCAGCCGAAACTTTTAAGTAATCGCCAATCGGAATTATCTGCTAAATAGGGCCATTAGTCAAATAAAAGCCAATCCTCTTGAAGCCAAAATTAAACGTTCTTACTTATTGTACTTACTTCAGAAAAACTCAAGAAATTACGTTTTTTAAATTTACGTACATAATTTTTAAGTAAAAGGCCTCTTAGCAGATGACATAAAAACTTTTTTTGGCACAATACTTCATATAAATAGAAACTAAGGACCGTAACGGTTATAAGTTTTATTAAAAAAGTCATTATTTACCAATTAAATTTTGCGTTTTGTAATAAAACTCGAGAAATAACAATTATTTTATGATTTTTATTTTTTTACTCAGCTCATAACAGTTATTTTTGATTATTATAATTCTATCCCACATGATAACGGTTATTAAAGTCATCAATAACAGTTATCATATAAATAGTAGTCATCAATAAAAATTATTATGTTTACCTTCAGGTCCTCAATGGTTTTATCAATGCAATGTATGCAAATGACTTTTATAAATAAAAGTCATCAATAAAAGTTATCATATACATTTTTTTTATAAAAATCTAAAAAAAATGTTAAAAGCAGAGTAATAAAATAAAATTCATAAAATAATTGGAATTTTCGGAGTTTTAAAATAAAAATCGAAGAATAATTTTCAATTCAAAACTTATTTCTATTTTAACTGTTACCAGTAACTGTTGTATCCGGTCCCTATTAGCACTGAATGCTTTTGTAAAGCTGTCTTATTTATATGAAGCAAAATGCCAAAATAAATTTGTATGCCAACTGGAATGAGGCCTTAAGACTTAAGACCAAACCAGTAAATTATGCAACGGAAAGTTTGAATTTTGTGGTGCTTCGGCGCCGTTGTCTACTGCAAGCATTTCTTAAGAGCACGGGATTAGGCGCAAGTGTAAGAGCGAAGGGGGCAGTACACAAATTTTGTAGGCATATGTGTGAGTGAAATATGCGCTTAAACGGCAACCAAGCTGACGAGCAGCGTGGAAACAGCCTTTTGCATCAACTCTAAGCTGACACTTGTATACAAAATGGTTTAACTTTGTTGTGAAAAATCGCAGAAAAGTTTGGGAAATTTTATTTCCAAGCTATGGAATATAACTTCACTATAATATCAAAGGGGTTAATACAAAAGTATAGGTTGACCACAAAAAATGTCTAAAAATGATTAAAAAGTCACACAAAAGCCCCGACATGATGGTTCATTTCGTCCCAAATTACCTATCTATGTTAATTCATCCATGCATCTGCACACTTAAGATATGTCAACTGAAAAGAGAGCACCACATCAAGTATGAAGTCAACATGGAATAGCGGTCGAGTAGAAATTACAGAGGGAAAAAGAGGAGCATTTGAAAACCCATACGCCTTCTTTAAAAGATTACTCGAAAATCTCACATCGCTTAAAGAACGTATTAATTAATAACAATGGATCATGTGGCATATCAACCGATAACTCCTCGTTTACAATTGAATCTTAGTTAGCCGAGTTTTTAAAGTTGCTTAGTGAAAAAGCAAACTGGCGTTTTTTTTTTGTACATTTCAATTTGGCATCTATGTATGCCAGAGGCATGGAGCAATGAGTTTTAGAGATAAAATTTTCGCTGCCTCTCAATTTTGAGAGATGTTTAGCAATAGCGCGCATGTACATACTTTACTCAAAATTATAATGAGCATATTAAGACACAGTGGTTAGAGATTGAAGGGCATTATAAAAAAAAAAGTAGTGTGTATCTTTACGAAGAAAAATCAGAATCAAAATAAGATTTTTGCATAAGAATATAAAGTTATTTTATTATTATTATTTTATATTAAAAAGTGTTGGAAATCCAGATCCCAGATCCCTAATCCCTGATTCTAGATCCCTGATTCCAAATCCCTGATCCCAGATCCGCGATCCCTGATCCCACATTCCATGCTTGTGCTTATACGAATATCAGCACAAATAAAAACAAAACACAGAAACAAAGAAAATCTCACGCAAAAATGCTGTCTAAAAGAATTCAAAGTCAAAAGTCTCCTCGTTTTAGTCCCCCAGCCGAACGTCCGTTAAAGAGCTTCACTCTAAAAACTTAGAGAACAAAAATAAAAAGACGACTGAGCAATCGTTAAGTCTATTTTTACTACTCTGTATCAGAGGTGCCCACAGCCTATGCAATAGCTGCCCAATTGGGCGTCTCCATCTTTTTCTTGTGGTTGTTGTTGATTGACAAATTATTTTCTTCATATGAATTAGTGGCTAACATTCTGGGGGCATCCCTATACTGTAGAATGCTTTGTAAATGTGATTAAATTCTTGTGTTTCTGTCGGTCGAACCCCAAGAACATTTTATACCTTTTTAATGAACTCACTTTTATTTTAAAGAATTTACTTGGATTCAAGTTGGGCCAAATAGCTCATTTACAAGGGCTAATAGTGGAATTGATAAGATTACATATCAAAATTTATGTAAAGTTAAATTAATCCTAGATTTTAAACAGACACTACATTATATTTAAACGTTATAGCCTAAGACCTTGTACATATATCAACAACATAAGATCAATGTGTCCCAACTCTAAGTGGAATTAATTTAAAAAAAAGTCTTAAATGAAGAAACTGGTGTAGTTGTATAAAGTATTCAAATTCAGGGATTAAGGCCTCACTCCATCCTTCATATAAATAAGACAGCTAACACAAAAGCATTCAGCTTCTCAAAAACGAGTCTATTCATATGAATTATTGTGTCGAACTAAAGTTTTGTCATCTGGAAAAACTGTATTTGAATTATGACTATTATAAAAGTTCTAAAAATATTTTGAGTCTGCTTAGAAGCAAGTATTAGTATTGAAAAATAAAATACTTGTAATGAGAATTTGGAAAACAAAATACATGTACAATTTTTTTTTAAGTGTACACACATATCTACGTGCTATTTGCACAACAATAAATTTCACATTTCTATTTTAAATTTTTTATTTATTCAATTTTAATGCACAACATTCACTTTTTATTCAACAATAAATATTTGTAGTAAATTATTCATATAGACACACAATTAGGATCATTTACAGCCAAAAACCAAAGGACTTTAAGGCTCAAACTTTGGCAACTTGTGCAGCCCCTCAGCCATGCCTGGGTGTGTGTGCGTGTGTTACCTGTGCCAAGGGAATCACTTCTTTCTCTCTTTTTTTTTTCTTCTTTTTTTGCTTGCTTGCTTGTTTGCTTTCAATTTGCACACAAATTAGAAAAGAAAGAAAGAAAGTTACGTATACGCAGCTTGGTACAAGTTATAATCATTCTGCCATACTCAAATACATATGTATAAGGCGCGTGCCTGTTTAATGATGTGCGTGCCTCCACCATTATGGCTATTCCACTTGTTATTGTTTGGAAAATATTTCCAGCAGTGAGTGCGGCTAGGTGGCCTGCAATGACCTTGCCATTCAAATCCAAACCACAGCCTCTCGTTTTCAAATGCATCAATGCAACAGCCTCGCACGTTGGCAACCCTCAAAGTACCTGCAGGCATTTGTATTGTCCTTGTTCGGTTGTCTATTGTTTTGCATTTGCCAGAGGAAGAGGGAAGGGGAGAAGCACAGAAAAATAACAGAAATAGCTGAGGCTTATTATGAAGACTCGAACGGTGAATACTGCGCAAGTGGAATAGGTATCAAGCAAGCAAATAGTTATCGTTGGTCTACTTTAGTTTGTAAATATTTACAGTGTTTTTTTATCTTAATTTTTTTAAGATCTAACAGAACTGAACCAAAAAGCACTAACAACATTTCCAATTCTCTTTTTTTGAATTTCCGTTTATTTGTTTATTTCTTTGTTGTTATATAACCTACACACACATTTCCCTTTTAGCAGAATCATCTCAAATCTCAAAAGTGCAAAATGAAATTGAAAAAATAGTGTTGCATACTTTTTTTCTCTCTTTTTTTTTTCTTATGGCGACTTTGACTCAATGACACTGTAACTGCCATTGCTTACGAATCTCAGTGGCTTATTGTTCTCACTATTTATGACCCTCGTTCTTTCTCTATCTTTTCACTATTCCTGCCATTTCCTTCTCACTTTTCCCAATTGCATTTGCATGCTGATTGCTTTTGCACTTTGAGTATATCTCTCTCTTTTCCCGGGTGTAACCATAACTTGGTCTAACATGAATAAAACTTTTGCCAAGTTGGAGAAATGCTCGAAGAAAGACAAGTTGAAAACTAAATTGCTTTTGCCTTTACTTCGACAATAGCTAAGCGCTAAAAGCGTACAAATGCTGTGCAATTTGTTAGCTGTAAAGCTGCTTGAGTATTGAATAACCAGTAGAGGGGGAGGGAGGACGAGGTTAAAAGGGTTGGCATGTGTGTAGTTGATTAAGGACCTAACCCAAAGACTGATCATATTTCAAATTTGATTAGGACATGTTGGATTACATCCGAATGTAATTAGGTTTACAATTTAGCATTAGTTGCCTGAGATACGTAATAATGAACGGAGACAAAGAATTTGAACTGTTTCGTAATTTTGTGTGCAACTTGCTTAAGAATAAATGTAAATTAGAAGATTTTATTTCTTTATAACAAAAGATGGTCAAAAGACAGTTATTTGGAATTTTCAGGGTATCAATAAGAAATACGAAAATGCCCCGTGCGACTTCGAAAATTGGAAGGTATTCTATATCCCCAGAAAATGTCCTAAAAAACGATAGCATTTAGCTTCTTTCACCTACAGGAAGCGGACCGAAATGAAGAAATTCTTGGTCAATGTAATTAAACCAGACGTCGTCGCTGAAGTCACAGGCGTCCGAACACATTCGGCAAATTCACACAGACACGAGGCGAACACATGCCGAGCCCTTCGCCAAGAGAGTAAATATACTTCATTCGTTGGCTATCGTTCAACGTGATAGGGTCAGAGCCGATTTGCTTTGCATTATATTCGCACACCAACACACTCTCACCTTTTCGCCTTGCTCTTTGTGACTAAGTCTGAATTACACACATTTATGCAGAGCAACCATTTCTAGAAACGTTTAAAGAATCACAGAATGTTTTTGAGGAATTTAGGTTTACTCACTCCTAGAAAAATACAGAATTTCATACTTGGATCAAGAGCATTCGAGCACAATAGTACGGTAAGAGTAAATATTTTTCATCCAATTCTGGTTCCAAGAATAAATTTTTAAGTTCGAATTTCTTGGAACATGCATTTTCAACCTTGATCTACGTGTGAAAAGTTCTTCTTCAAGTAGAATATAGCTTGACAGACTTAAAACCAAAATACTCTCATTTTTAAATCAAAAGCGGAACATTATTTAAACCAAGATTCTCCCATTCTTGAATTAAGAGCTGAAAAAAAATAAAATCCAAGAATTTTCCATTCTTGAACTCTTGCAAAAATCTCCTGAGAACGAAAAATTCTCGATTTCAAGAAGAAATTTCTTAAGAATTCAAGAAAGAATAAATTTTGTTTCAAGAGCATTCGTACTCAACCTTTTCTTTCTTCTTTTCTCTTAGTGCTCCATTGCCTCGGAAAGCCAAACAATAATGTAAATAAGGATAAATATTGTATAAGGCAGCGTCACGTTGCTACGAATCTGACTGAAAGTAATAAACGAAGTTTCAGTATAAATATATTTTGATTCTCAGAACATTAACATCGTCTTATTATTTTAAGAGCAAATAACTTTATTATGTGTATGTTTATTATTAAAATAAACCATTAAATATACTACGTTTATGCTATTTAAAAAAACCATGCTTTTTGCCCTTAAAAGTATGCAAACTTAATTTTGTTTAAAGAATTCTTTATACAGAATCAGTTTTGGCAGCATTATAAATAATATAATCGGACCAGATAAGGGTATACAAAAATAATTAATGTTAAGGAAATAAAAAAATAAAATTTTTTTATAATTATTAAACATAGCAAATATCAAGACTTTTTATTTGTGCATAATCGTAGTAACAGTCGTTTTAGCCTTACCATTCTAAACTTCTCATCATTAGCCACCTATTCAATGCTTTCGATTTAAGCCTAAGTCTGAGCAACACGATTTACATTTTTCCACATCACAAAAAAAACAGCTTTAAGGCACTTTGGGCTGTTATGCTTAATGTAAACACTTTCTTGTCTCAGCTTGTGGCCGTGCCTTATGGCCTCAGTGTAAAATGGCTATTAGCCACATACTTAAGAATTATTAGCTAAAAAGAGAGCGCACTCAGAACTTGCCTCACCTTAAAGTATACACGTAATTATACACCAAGGCTGCGTCGTTGCATTTACAGACAAAAAGCCGACAGCTGTTCACTGTTTCTCGCTTCTACTCTTCTACGAAGTGTTCATCAGATTTCACTATACAAAATGTTATCTTTTTTCAGGCAATAATTTTTAATCAACTTCACAATTAACCCAAGTATTTTAAAGAAATTTACAAAATTTGAGTAGGGGTTATTTTTCTACAAAAAAAAAAACAGCAAGATAATTTTCAATACATTGATTCTTAGATAATGACTGACATGTGCTTGAAAATTCAAGTTCGTTTTTGAGGCAATTGTACACAACTCAAGACTTTTATGCTTGCCGCAAGCCTTTTGAACTCATTCCAAATGTTTTCCCAAATCTTGAATCCCGTTTTAGATCACAATTTTATAAATAAGGGAGAAAGAGCGTGATATAAAGCGATCCAAAGCCGGAAGAACGCAATACAGAATAATATTAGTAGCATTTTAGAAGTGTGGCACCAAGTGGTGCGATGGAGCAACGCAATGGAATTCGTGATCAGTGCAAAAGACCTCAGTTTAATTCCTAGACAAGACTAACCAAAGAAGACAATAAATAATCCAAAACCGAACACCACAATACCGGTTCGGGTTTTTGAGTCCCTCGAACCTTGAAACAAACCGTGAACCGAACCATGAACCGAACCTTTTAAATTTATGATCTGTTGTCCCTACACCTGAACCGGACCACCTCCGTTAAAAAAAAGGTTCGGTTCAAAAAATAGGTTTAGTCAATTTTTTAAGATATTACATAATTTTTTTTGATATTATATATTGAGTGGAAAAATGCGTTTTTTAAAAAATATTTAATCGGGATATAACGACTTAAGTTGTATGGCAATTTATTTAGCTATGAGCAGCTTCATTATTTTGAAACAGTTACATTCAGGTATCTTAGAAGTAAATACGGTATATGGAAGTAGAAGGGCTTTATAGTGAAGTAAGGATTCCATTCTGATTTGATTGAGGTAAAATTTTCCCCAATGTTTCCTAAATGTTAGTCGTATGACTGAAATCAAAAGGATTTCCCCAAAGGTAGCAGAAGTCGTTATGAATTACTGAGATACCGAAGAACTGAAGTCTTAACCACCTCGTCGGAACTGTAACCACTTAGAAGGTAAGAGTACTTGTTATAATCCCTACGTTTACTACTCGTAATCATGAAAATGATTACCTGTTACAAAAAAAAGTAACTGTAATCGTAAAAATGAGTATTTTTACTCATGATTCCGGCATCGTGTAATCACTTATGCAGGTCTCTACTACAGATGACTCGAAATTGTCAATTAGAAGCAAACAATGAAGAGACATTAGAAAGTCTTAAAGGAATATAATTCATAGTTTGTCTCAAAGGAACATTGAAGTTAAAACACAAGTAGGTTTGATGCATCGATATCACCTTGCGTGTATGCTCTTGTGTTGTTAAAACTACAAGTTTGAGCCTAGATATGTAAGGAGGGAGTCTAAATAGTGGATCCCAACGTAGATTTTGCAGGGCAAACAAGAGGAATTGCTTTTGGACAGCATCAAGTCGTGCATACAGAGAAACAAAGATATTCTATGCTAACAAGATACTTAACGACCTTTAAACTCAATTGCAGGGTTTTTTTTTTATTGTGAGATACCGTATGAACTAATATACTGATTAGATTCCAACACAAATATTTGATCAACATTTTTGTTTTAAAAATTTTAAGAAATTTAAAATCGAAGCATACAAATACATATTAGACAATCGTTCGCAAGCATAAACTGAATTGTAACTTTTATTGCTTCGTTTATGATGAAACATAGTGACATATAAGTACACTTTTATACCAACGGATTACACCTTGACCCAACAACAAAGGAACGTTATTTATCGAAATAAATATCTTTCAAAATATATCATAAAAAATATGATTAAATGTTCAAAAATTAAGATCCTTTTGATTATTAGTTTTCCAGAAATAATGGTCGCGTTCAGCAGATACACTTGATTATTGATCCGCTCAATAAAACTCCTCTTATTATTTAGCATACTTTTAGAAGGTCTTGTTAAATTGACATTTGGAAAAGCTCCATGTAAAATTAATCACAAAAGTAAAAGTAGGCTGCGTAAATTGCCCAGAAAATTTATTATAGATCAGGGAGTAAGTTTTCTGCTGAACACGACCAATGTTCCAAAGTTATTAATTATTTGATTAATTTACACTTTTGACAAAACAACTTAATAATTTTGAATCAGAACTTTCTGCCTGAATAATGGCAAAATTTCACCTGGTGCGTTTGGAAGCCTTAATTAAATGTAATACCTCCTTACAGTCATCAGTTTGAAATTCGCCCAATCCGAAAATTCACATTTCGCCTCTTAGACAAAAGACTAGCTGCAAATCTGGCAAAGTTGTGGTCAGCGGCTTGCCAGGATTTTCACTTGAAGCCCACAAGCAGGTTTCATGCTTACACACACACACACACAGGTATAAATTAGTTATGGTTACGCTTGTGCAGGAAATCTACCTTTTCTCAAAGACTGAAGCCAGAATTAAAGCCAACAAAGACCAGAGTTGTGCAATAAATCACAAAAATTGTTGCAAGGCAAGGCAAAAAAAAAAAAAAAAACTGAGCAGGGCACAGCCCGAGCAGGGGAGGACTGTTGTGACAGTCGTTTTTGCTCTTTACTCGGCAAAATGCTGTCATGCAAATTATGTTGAGCCTTTTGTTTGAATGCAATGGGGCCTGGGCATATACGTTTTTCTCGTTTATTGTCTCCCTCACGCTTTATTATTTTATTTATATTTACAGCGCCGTTTGTTATGCTACGCTCCTTTTTTTTGTAGCCTCCCTTGCGCTTTGTCTGGTTCATTTAAAATGAACAATTTTCACAGGCTGCAATAACAGAACAAAAAAAAATATTTAAAAAGAATAAGAGGAAAATAATACCTAAAGGGGTTTAGCTGTAAGAAAAAAAATGTTATATTTTATTTAAGCTTAAAATCCTCTCAGATTTCTTACCCCATATGCAATGTGCTTGACAGTGTGCTGTGCCTTCAGCCACAACTTTTGACACAATTAAATTTTCTTCTTTTATTAAATTTATGTACATTTTTTTTTTCTTGCAGAAATCTCGCTCACCAGAACTAACCGGCAAGAAAATTGAAATTGTACAAGTAAGTAGCGTTTGGCACATTTTTTCTCTGATTAAATTGCAAAATTATTCTGTCAACATAAAAGTTTAACAGTTTAAGCAATTGTTAAACGGGGCGTATGATTGATATACGCTTCTTCCTGCTTCTTGCGTGTGACTAAAAAATGGTAAATTGTCCGTGACCCCGTGAATGTCCACAGGAATGTTTACAGGAACTGAGGTCAGTCATAGATATTGACTTTTGCTCTGATACCTTGACAGCAAAATTTAATTAATTTATGTACTCCTCGACTACGTGTTGGCCATTGTACTGCGTGTGCGTAGAACATGAATGTGCCCGGCATTCCAATCAGTTGGTCAATAAGTTTGCACAAAGGTAGAAATTCGAAAATAGGTTTTAGATATGTGTAAACGAAACCGAATGACTGGTCAAACTAGTTAAGACAAAAGGAAGACACACACTCAAATCAAGAGTACTAATTGGGAAAATGAAGTGAAGTGACAAAGTGGAAATTTATAGATTAATTATGAATAGAAACATTTTGTCAATGGTGCACAATAAAGCTACACTGTGGGAAATTCAGTTTTAGCTGGGAAAACCATTAATAATATTTGTAAAAGCCAGAGCTTAAGACTCACTACAAGTTATCAAAATATGTTAACAAAAAGGAACATACCCAGGTGTTCCAAAAATTGCTTTCGACCCAAAACCGACTTAATTCTCATACGATTTGGGTCGTTTTTGGGTCGAAAGCGATTTGTGGAACACCTGGAATAAATTTCAAAAATTTCAAAACTGAGCGAAAGGTCTAAGTTCTCAATTACGCCTCAAAAAATCTAATAAAAAGTTTCTTAAAAACTTTTACACATCCGGTCTCCTTTACCAGCGAACATGATACAGTTTTGTATACATTATAGAACTTATTTTTATTTCTTGTTAGAACCAATTTAATATAGTTCAACAAATCCTATAATTGATTCCCTTTTAATCAAGGCTGCAAAACTCTTAATGACTAATGACCTTCACTCAATTGCTCACTACTCCTCTATTAAGCCATAGATTTTCGTCATCAATACCTTATTTTCTTCGTTAAATTGCAATTCGTAAGTAAAAAAGGAATATACATCTTTTTTTCTTTTTCAAGCTTTTACTGATTTTAGAAAACAAAAATCAAAACTAATTTTTTTTTTTTTAAAAATATTTTTTCGAAATATTCCATCTCTAAAACGTATCCATATAAAAAATATTGAATTGAAAGGAAAATATGGCTGTAAACCAGAGTTATCATAGCAGAATTGTGAAATGATCTCACACCTACCATCTAGCCCTGACCTTGCACCCTTTGACTATTATTTGTTTCAATCTTTTCAAACTTGTTGAAATAGTACAACATTCGTTTCTGATGAGGTATTAAACTTCAAATGACAAGCTATTCACAATGAAAACAAGACAACATAAGGGCCTACTAGATTGTCATGTCTTATGCGTCGAACAGTGTGAACTCAGCCTAAGTAAATCACCGTTGAATTTAATAACAAAATCCGACATTACTTTCTAACCCAGTTCTTTAAATTTATTCAAGTATTTTTCGAAATTTCAAAGACCGGAAATAACAGTTATTTTCGTGCAACTCATATAGAAATGAAACAATACTGCTCATAGGGTAAATATATGATAAATACACGAAAAACGTTTTGTTTTCCTTTCCGCCATTGATATCCACAATTAACTTTTTTTATGCTGACTTTTATTATAATGGTCAAATATAAGAGTCATTTTTTGTGGTTATTTTAAAACTCAGTTAATGACCGTTATTAAAGACTTATCTTTAATTTCCCAATTAATAACAGTTATTGAAAGACTTTTTCTCAGTAAATAAAACTCAGTCAGAGACTTATATTTTCTAATTCTCAATAAAAAAAAAGAAAAAAAGACTCTGACTGCGTTTTATGTACTGAGTTTAATAATAAAAGTCTTTCGTAATAAAATAAAAGTCTTTAATAATTTTTATGTTCTGAGTAATAGAACGAAAGTCTTAAGTAAATGTTATTTAAAATTGGCTGTTGTAGCCTAAAAGGTATCAAAAATTTAATGAGTAATAAAAAAGTATTTTATAACTGTTATGATCGGAGTCAACTAATTCCAGGGTTTGATTAACTGTTTTCTGCGAAGTATAAAAATAAAGTCCTTAATAACTCTGATTTGAAGCGCAATTAAATCTCAAAATAACTCTTAACTGAGGACTTTTATAATATTAATTATAACTGTTACCTTCCCTGCGAAATTAAAATGTTTTTACGAAAATCTTTAGAAATTGGGTATAACCGGCTCAAGGTCGTAAACGTACGAGAGTCGTACGGCTATCCCCAATTTCTTAATAAATAAGAATAGGTCGCTATATCAACAACGAAAATCTTTAGAGATTTAATTTTATTTTTTGAAATGAATTTAAGAAAAGAGCGAAAATTTAAATCGTCATCTTTAATCTGCATTTATACAAAAATGATTTGAATACTAAAGATTCCTTTAGTAACTATTGCAACTGTCAAGGTTATCCAGAAACTTACGTTTATTTCAAGTTAAGTAAACAGATTTTGGGGGTCCCCTTGAAAAACTAAACATAGGAAGTACCACCCTGCTTTTTGACACTGTAGCATTACCATCAAATGTTCTACTGTCTTCCCAAATTTACTTGATGAACCTGTCATTCAATGTTTCAATGCATTGGAAAATTTGCGTAATTAAATGCCAACATCAATACAGCTTTCCACTCACACACACACATACTTAGTTATTCCCAGAATGCAAAATTTAACACTCATACGTCATTTGAATGGCAAAGCAAATAATTCTGTTACGTGGGTGGGTACATAACTTGATTGTGAATGCGAAGCAACGTTTTTGGATTTGGAATATAGCAACAGGCACGTGGCCAACGACAACTTAACTTGTCGGTGAAGGCAAACGTAAAAAAAGAGATGAAGGACGATTGCAAGCTGCAAAGCCAAATAGAATTTATGCTCAGGAAATGTTTCAATCTACCTAAAGAAATTGTAGCACCTTAAGTGCCACATGTTGCAGCTGTCGCTGTTATTCATCACTCTCTTTAATTGTAAAATTTAAATATTTAATATGGCCACGAGAAACGGGCCACAAGCTGTGAGCTAGTTACTAAGTTTGTAGAAGGGAGACTTATAAAATGGCAGCCGTGTGCCAACTCATTTGACGCCTGGTGGTCGGTCGTAACGTTTCGCCCATCCATTTCCGCCAAATGTAAGGAAATAAATTTTTAAATGTGTCTAGAAATGGCCAGAGGGAAATGGCAAAAGTGTTTGTTATAGTATATACCCAGGGGATGAAAAGGGAGTAAAACACAAGGCAAAAAAAACTGGCATTGAATGAATCATGTGGTATCATGAATATCTTTAAGATACCAGTGGGAAATCCAAGAGAATCTAGGTGTTCTTAAAAAAAATTCGATTCTTCTCCCAGCGCCACTTGTTTTAGTTTGGGCTACTATATAATGTGTAAGGGAGTATCTAAGATTTTGTGCCAAGGTACATACCTAGATACAAATTACATATTACATTTCAAAAAGAGTTTATATACAAATGTTTTTTGAGACTTACAAGACTTACTATTAACGAGTCAGAATCATATTTGAAGAATTACTTAAACTATACACTTGAAACGTACGTTTATAAGGAGTTGAATATTTTCCGGGGTATAAAACAAATTTCTGACCTTGGATCAGCCAAATTGTAACCTAGATAGATGAACCTTAATTAATTAATATAACTCCACTTCTTTTTCGTAAACTATGCTAAAACCCAAATTTTTTAGGATACCAATCCCCCCAAAATATGTAAAATAAATGTTCGAGGAAGTCTTATAATTTCGCTAATGGATTACATTTTTTCCTACCTCAATAAGAAACAGCCTTAGCGGAGAAAATGTTTATTAAGTTAAAATAATGAAGCTTCAAATAAAATCAAAATGTTACAAAAAAATAATAAAAAAATAATAAAAAAAAATATAAAAAAATAATTTCATTAAAGTGGAAAGCACTAGAAGTACATGATCGAGTTCAAATGTACGAGCTTGACTTAAAAAAAAAAAACAAATTACATAAGTAAAATGCATACAATTATTTGTGTTTTAACATTTATTATTAAGGGAACATTTTATAATAAAAAGCTTGGTATTTCTGTTCAGGTGTTGTGTAATTTAAAAGATCTGCATTAACGGCTATTACATATACATTCATTTTAGTATTTTAATGAGTACCAACTGACTCATTGGCATACGATGATCCAATTCTTAAAAGCCTTCTTTGACTATCGTGGAGATCAACAGTTTGATAAGGAGTCTGCTGTTTTTCGTGCTCCTTATAAAGATTGAATTTCTAATATAACAGTACTAATCCTTTATTTATATGTGGTCACAGACAACCTGATCTTTTATGTAGTACATATGTTTTCTCGAAAAAATATAGCTTATGGTCTTTTGCGAGTCCATCAGCAAGCTTTATTTCACTGCCATTGATAAATCCAATGCAAAGTGGCAGCTCATGCATGGTTTCTGTAGCTTCTTTAGATGATCCGAGCAATGAAATACACTCGCCAGCTGCAGATATATCGACATGGATCTGTTTGACAATGGAATCAAACTGACTTTTGAAGACACGCAGCATTTGGAGAAATCCACCTTCTGGCCAGAACATTGTTTTACAAGTTAACGTTACCATTGATACAACTTGATTTTTGAAGCTTTTAGTTATTTTTCTGCTCCATCAATTCTCTTTATTTTCCATGCATCGAAATTTTTGGATTACTTTTTTTTTTGGATTGTTGAAAAACTTTGTTTTGTCGAAACATTTAAGACGATAATTTCTCATCTCTTAGATAGGTGCTATGTGTCAGATATTTCAAACAGACAGATAGTGCTATTTAGGAGATGGGGAATCAAACAGGCTCGTTCACTAGCAATTGGGTCTTAACTTAAGATTTAAGACAGAGCTAGTGAATACCCAAGTTTTAAAACCCAACAATTTGTATATTAAATTTAAATAGCTGCGATAGGGCTCTAAAATTTTATAAAAAACTAGTCATACGACATGTGCACTAGATTAAAATTAGTAAACAAAATCTGTAGTACATTTTGATGTTTGTCAAACATGGAAATTCAAAAAGACAAATATATTGTAAAGGGGAAACCTGGGACTTTTTTTTATTAAGTCCAAAGGAATTTCTAGGGGCAAGTGCCCTTGAGACAAATAAGATTTCTTTTATGCAGATTCATAGTTAGGTATTTGGTGATGATTATCCCAACTTTCGTATTGTTTTAGCACTCCTGACGTTTACCAATATAATAAAAACAAACATATCCACAAGAAATCAAAGTGGAACACCAATTGCAAGTTAAAATAAAAATAAGTTTGAAAGTTATTCATATTTATACAAGTCCCGGTTGCCTCATGACCCGTTGTCATGAAAAACATTGTCATTAATTACTTATAAATCATTAGTGCTAGAACTATACGAAAGTTAGAGAAATCCAATGATCAGATACCCAACTTTGAATCTGCATACTACAAAAAGCATTTTTAATTTCGCTCAAGAGCACTTAAGGCTGGAAATCCGGGTTAAGCCCTTTTGAAACGAATTTAAAATTAATTTAAAGAAAAATGAGTCTGTGAGTGAAATAAAAATAAAAAAAAAATTGGAAACGCTGCGTATGAGTAATACAAAAAAACTTTAGAGCGTCCTCGCGCCAGATTAACTAAAAAGAAACATACACTCCCCGCGAATAGAATAGGACTCCATTTATGTCTGTTTTATATTAAAATATATTATAAATAAGGACCCCGAATTTGATCGGATTTTAGTTAATAATATTTAGTTAATACTTAAACTTTGGCGAAAAGTTTTTCTTTTGGATATATTGCAACAATTAAACGACCTTTAATTTAAAAAAAACATAAGTCTCTAGCATGCTAGGTTTGGAAGCAGTGGTCAATATAAAACAGACATCAGGAGTGTCCTATTCGATTGGCGGGGAGTGTATATGTACTTAAAAATTTTATACTAGATAAAGCGGGGTGTAGTGAACATGCAGTGGTATGTTCTTATTACAGATCGGTGCAGAAAAGAAAAATCAATTTCGTCCTGTTGCAAGAGACTTAATATTTATTTTTTTTTAGCAGCGAATTTTAATAATATTTTGCGATACATTCAACATTTTTCCATACCAGACTTTCAAATCTGCACTTTATTTTGGCTCAGTACAATTTTATTCAATGTTATTTTTGTATTCTAATTTTTTATATTTCTACATTAATTCCATATTTAGAGACCTTGCCGCACCGCCTGTTTTCCTTATTTTAATTATTTTTCTACAAATTATATCGAACCAAAGCAAACTTTAAACTCATTTTACTAATGTGATAGGATAAAAATAAAATCAGAAAACTGAGAGGGGCAAAAAAGTGTGCTGCAGCCAAATGATGTTATAGCACCAATGGCCTTAAAGAGTTAATTTTATTTTTTATAAAGGAATTCCCATGCCTGTATGTCTATACAAACTATATTTATATACAGACTCACAAAGAGATTATAGCTTTATAAAAAAAAATATATAAAAAAAACATTTCAAAACGCGCGGTTTTATTAACACACTCGAGCGAGTGTGTGTGACACGCGTTAACCTCTATTAAAAAGTCAACACACAACAAATAGAGCAAGTGTGAGTGTGGGTGAATGCTTAGCCCCTAAGGTAACGCACTTTTGAATGTCCATTAGACACAATTTAATAGCAGTTCAAAAAGAAGTACACAGAAAAAATGGATGGGGAGCTAAATTTGAGTTTAAATAACTTGAATTGACCTTCGGATTGAAGTTTTAAATACAATTCCCGTATTCTTATATCAATACGAAAATGCTCATTTCAAGTTCAGATACTTCATTCTTTCTTAATTCGTACTCAAGTCAATCCTTTTGTACTTGGTGTAAGAAAATCAGGAATCAACCTACTTCTGTTATCGTTTAGGATCGATTTACAACTGGACAAGTCGGATTTTTTTTTCTGTGTAAGAAAGTCGGTCAAGCCAGACTGTAATATACTCTGTAGCAGGCAAAGGTTGTATATAATATAATTGCCCAATATTTGGCATTTTTGGCACTGTCTTTCTTCACTTTCATTCTGACAAAAAGAAAAACGATCGAGCATTTAAAATTGTGCTAAATTGTTTTGCCTTTGATTTGGCTTTAGAAAACAAGAAGTATTTTTTAGTCGCACCTTGAAAACTGAAAGCAGTTAAACTTGTTGAATTTGTGCCTGAGCCTGCTTAGTGGGAGTCACGCTGGCAGCCTAAATGTCCCAGCTGAAGGTAAAACGTGCGAAGGACACACACACACACACGAAGCGAAGAAGACGAGACGCTGCATGAAAATCCATGACAAAATGTAACAGATTGGCCACCGAGCCACAGCCAAGGCAAGGGCAAGGCACAAGGATATGGCCAGAGACTGTAGGGCCCGGGCAAAGCTCAGAGAGACAGAGAAAAAAAATGGAAAAATACAGAGACAGAGAGAGATAGAGCGAGAGGCACGCCTGCATATTTAATCCTGTTGATTTTTTATTTGTTTCCGTGTTGCTGCTGTTGCTTCACGCTCTACTATTTTTATGGCTTTTTATCTGCCTGATGATTTTGCATGCTCTTTGTTGGCAAATAGACACACACACACACATCCTCACCACCACCTCCCCCTTTTGTTACATAAACATCCATGAAGGGAGGACCGAAAGCCTAAGGCATAATTTTAGCTATTCATTTTCCATGTGACAGTTTCAAGATGCACATGTGCCACTATTTGAATTTCTTCACCTCTGAACAAGATATTTTTGTTCGAATACCTTTTGACCAGGTCACAGTTGAAGGTTATATAAATATATATCAAAGTGCAATTTTATATTCTTGTTGAAGTGCGAATGAATAGAAAGTGAACAAAAAAAAATAAAGCATGTTTGCTTGAAGAAATAGATGAAAAGGCATTTGCAACACAAGCAGGGCCCACCCAGATAAAAAGGAAAACGAAAAGAATAAGCAAAAATATTTTTAAAAAGTAAATATTTATTCAAAACCAGAAAAGTTCAATTGAAAAAAATTACACTGTGGACTGCAATCCAAGCCAATGACGAAAGTAACACGAAAAATTTAAAATCCAATAAGAAAGCTCAATTAAAACAAGTTATTTACTAGACAAATTGGTTTAAAACCAAGCGCTAATCATTTTGAAGTACTTAAACTACAGCTGCTACTATTAAGTAAAATTTAACGCGGAAAAAAGAAAATCTCAGTACTTTTAATGTTTTTTTAGGTTGTATAATTAATATAATTAAAGTCAAAACTTTTATTTTATGTTTTTATCAGGGACCGTATATAATGATTAATTTTTATTTTTCATCAAATAAATCTTCACTTATAATCACTCTATATCAATTAATTCCAATTGCAGCAAAATTAAAATTTTTTTACTTCTTTCATAACTCTCTCATTTAAAAACTCAAGAAATAACGATTATTTTATAAGCATAAAAATAAAAATTTAAATTAAGAGTTATTTATGAATTTTAAAATTAATGCCAAGAAATACCAATCTAAAAATAATAATCCTAAATAAGAGTTATTTGAGAATTTTTCAATATAACACATGAAATAACCATTCTTTTTGGAGCATTAAAATTAAAATGCCTAATAAGACTTATTTAATGATTTTTAAATTAAAATAACAAAAAAAAAAACGATTATTTTTTGAGTAAAAAATACAAATTTAATATTAGAGTTATTTAATGATTTTAAAATAAATCATAAAAAATAACTATTATTTTTTGAGTTCTTTAATTCTGTTCAAAGTTAATAGTTATTTCATGTTTACTTCGAAAAAATCAAGAAATTATTTTTATCAAGAGATTAATATGATATAAATTATAATAGTTACGGTCCTTGATTTTATTTATGTTAAAGAGGTCTCTGGAGAGAAACCCATAAGAGCTTTTTCAATTTGGTTTTTTCTTTTGTGTTATTTAGTAATTAAAAAAAAATATTTTTTTAATATGATTTATTTTAAAATATAATATATATAAAAATAATATATATGGCTAATCAAAATCGGTTAGGTAGAACTGGCGCACTCATAGCTACCACGTCGTAAAATGTAGTTTCGAGAAAAACGCTCTTAAAGTTTTGAGAAACGTAAAATATACTCACTTAAGCGAAAACATTTCGAATTTTTTAAAATAGTTTGAAGTGGATGAAAGTTAAATGTCCAAGCTATAATAATTATGCAAAACAAAAAAAATGGAGAACATTTTTTTCAAAGGTAGAAGTCCTTAAAGTCTCGTAAAAAATTACTCATACTCATACATTACTAATTGCTACTTGTTTCACGGTTAGGTGCCAATAGCTGGTAAAGATGACCGGATGAAAAAAGCTTTAAACAAAAAACTCAGTTTATTATATAATCTGGGGTCGAATTAGACTACTCAATGCACCGGTTGCGGTTGCTTAGAATGGTCCTAATTTGATTTATTATAAATATTTAGCAAATAAACTTAAAAAATGCCTAAACTTTCCCATGGGGAGTCCCTTTCCCATCCTGCTTTGGAGCGTTTTGGATCTCGTTTTTCCTCATTTAGATCTCCGATAATTAAGTTTACGTATGTATGTTACATTCGTTCGCAAAGTTTTTCTCATTTTTGGCAATCTAAGTAATTAGCTCTGGTCCGTAACTGTAAACACATTCACTTTTTTCAGAGTACAGTTCGATATAATAAAAAGTGCATGAGGTGTGCAAGCGAATCAAAAATAACACTTAAGAAATGCAAGATAACAACAACAATGTTATCTCTGTTTGACTTATCCGTAAAATATGCTTTTGGGGTTAAAATCGCACTAATAAAAAAATACAAAACCAATCATTAAACACAACAACAACATTTTTCATTTATCAATTAGCGATATGTACATATATACTCCTCTCTTTTCTATATGTTCAATTGTGCGATTTGGCAAAGTATTAATTAGGTTAACAATTGTTGTCGCAAAATCCGAATTAAGAGTTTTAAATAGCTTTCGTCACAAGACTATCAACACGCTAAGAGATTTTTATTTAATATACAAAGAAGAGAGAGCAAAATGCGCCACAACAAATCGCCAATTTAAGGCCTCATTGAACGAAAACATTTTGCTTTCAAGTGTTGCAACAAATTTACCTCTATTTAAATATTTACAATCACTAAAATGTTTTACTACAAAATCCCTCATGATTTTTCATCCCCCTCTGCTTTGGTCAGCGAGCGCGTTCGTCTTGTTGAGTAAGTGGCCCGATTAAGGGACTTACAAGTTGAGTAAAATATTGGCATTAACTTTCCTTGACTTTAAGCTGGCTAAAAGCGCATTGAGCCGCAAGCTTATTTGTAGCTAAAATCCAACCACAATCCCTCCCCAAGAGAATTGAAATAGCCGCCCGGTCAAGAGCAACAGGCAAACTGTCTGCTCATCTTCATCATCATCATCTTCATCATTATCTCCACTCTTGTCGCATTATTAGCTTGAAATTTGTTAGCACATTTTGGTGTGGTTCCACTTCTCTCGATAAAACAAATCGACTTACAAACACGTTTCAAGAATTCCCTTTCATGTCGTCGTCTATCCACGCTTTTCGCCTCCATAGAAATTCTTGAGTTACTTGACCGCAACAAAGCATAAAAATTGTGCCAAGTTTATTTTCTCTGTACAAAAACTTTTCGCCACTTATTTATAACAAATTTGTACTTAATCAGTTGAAAGCGTAGCACAACAAAAAATAATACAAAAAAAAAACAAAAACTTTGCTCTCGGTGGAATGTCTAAAAATGACTGGCAGTTTGTGTGTTTTACCACAAACTCAACACAAAAGTAATTCTAGTAATTTCAAATGCATTAAAACGTTAAGAGCAAAACAAACAACAAAATAGAAGGGGGAAGGATAAATACCCCAAAAAGCGGAGTGATAATGAAAAAGGGAATAGACAAGTCAAAAGCCAATGATAAAGCAGTTTAGTTGGGGGATAAATAGATTGAAATTTTTATTTTTTGTGTGTACTCCATTTTGATGGGAAAATAATGAGTAAGTACTTAATTGAAAATTGAATAATTTATCCAAGCATCTAGAAAGGATATATGTACTTTAAACTAATTTTTTAAGGATTGTCATAGGTAGTTTTATTTGAAGGAAGGAATACTTAAGGTAGGATTACACGGTCAGCACAATGTAATGATGATCCACACAAATTGTCATGATTGACACTAACGCGAGTAATGGCAAATGTGGTTCTAATGTGTGCTTACTCATATATACGTGGGTTGCTATTTAAGTTATTGGCCTAGGTCACTTCTTGCCATTTTAGGACCAATTGGCCTTTTCCCAACAATAAAACCATTTTTGATCATAAATATTCGTGCTTTCATTATTAGGCCAGAAATATATATAGCAACCTACGTATAAATACTTCTTTGTATGAGTTGGATCAAATCCAAATAATGTTAAATTTTTTTCAGTTTAAAAACGAAAAACTTAAACAATTTTCCGCCTTTAGTTTGGCTTATCTATGTTTATATTATGCATTTATTTTGTTTTGAATTTATGTACAATTTTCCAACCTTCCTCCACACTGTCTTGTCCCCCCTTTGAGTTTCCTGCCAACTTACTTTCTCCCTTGACCACATCGCGGTGGCAAATATATCAATCAGCTCTAAGCGTTTGCACTATTGACTCTCAGTTTTAACCGATTGATTGATTGATTGATTGCCTGATCACCGTAAACGCTTGGCACGCGCCTTAATTAGAGAGCTTAACCCGCTGAGGTTTTTTTGGTTAGCCTCACAAGAAAAAACTTCCGTTTTGTGTGTTTGTTTGCTTTTTGACTTACGGTATTTGGTTTTTAATGAACTTGCATTTAAATTGATGTTGTTGTTTTTTCAACTCGCTTTTGTGTTGCGACGGGTTGCCCAGGCGGGTGGGAAAGGTGTTTGATTTATATAGCGTGCCCGCATTGAAATGGAAATTGAAATTGAAATTGTGTGTCAACCTTGAAATGCTTAACAAGCGTGGCGAACGTCTGCTGATCTCATTTAATAGAGTGAGTCAGTCCAACGGATATTCAGTTTTATTTGTTATTTATATGCGATTTGACATGCAGTAAACCCAGATATGCATTCAGGTAATTTGGCCAAATCAACTGCCCGGAAGTGAGTTACTTGCAGCAATCAAGTCCAAATATTAAAGATAATAAATTATAAATTTTGTTGGACTGGCTTGATTTTTTTTTAGTTAAGGCTCTCAATACACATAAATTAATTTCAATTGTTTTTTGATTGTAATTTAGAGTTTCTTGTTTCATCCCAAATCAATATTTGTTATTTCAAAATGCTCAATTTCCTGTTGACTCACTAAATTACGCCTCCACTTTTATCTAATAAACTCTTCCTTTCACTTTGCACTCAAAGCAGCAGCTTGTTGAACAAAGCGGCAAACAAGCAAGCATTCAACAAAAGAATAACAATAACAATAATAAAACGAAGGAAACCATCCTTATGCTTTTGCCCCATCTGGCTGGTACGTGCGTGGCGTGCCACATTCTACTTATTTTTGGGATTAGCCCAAGATGTTATCCACCTGCAACGCCCAGGATAAGGAAGCGGGATTACGTGATGCGCAAGTTCAATCTCTTTCTCTCAATACTTTCACCTGAAAAGTAGGCTATACAAAATATACAATACATAGAAAACTGGGTCAACTGGGCATATGCCCCCTTAGCATTTGTATGACCGTTTAAAAATAGCATCCATTTCCATTTATGAAGCAATTAAGTCGAGTTAATGAAATCAGCCATTCGCCTTGAATGAAAATGGCACACTAAGACACGGAAAACTAGCCAAAGCACTTAGCCTCAAGTTATAATGCATAATTTATGGATTAACCAATGAGTTGGTAGACAGTGAAACCCTCAGGCAAGATTGGGCTGCGGTCGAAAAAGGAAAGCAAAAAAAACAATGGATGAGATTAAACTGGACAACAGAAAATTAGTTAATCTGGACTAAAATAGCTTTAGTTTAGTAAGGGGGAAAGAGGTTTGATAAATTAGGCTTTAACATGGAAGCCAGAAGTTAATATCGAAAGGAATAGGGGCAACATCTAACTTCGTAGCACATAAAACAAAGTAATCTCAGTGCAACTTTTCAAGTATTGTTATATTTATTTTTAATTTTAATCAGCTATAAAACCACTTGACACCGACTTGCATGGAGGCCGATATGTGGAACTTAGTAGATATGAGACAATACTATGTAGGTGGTTGTGGGCTCGATTCCTCCTCGGAACATATAATAATGCAAAAACAAGATAAAGACTTTTGTAGACTTTTTGAGAACTCGCACAACGCCGGGTTTTCAGAAAATCATAGCTGTTATAACTTTTTAAATAAAAATTTCTTTATAACAATTATTTTCTAATTTTTAAATTAAATTGAAAAAAAAATCGTTATTCTATGATTTTTAAATACAAATTTTGTTTATGTAAAAATTTTTGAATAATAGTTAAAATATTATTTTTATTATAAAAATTTTTATTAATTTTATTTTGTAATTTTTATAATAAAAATTAATTTTTAATTACTATGAAAAATTTTTATTATAAATTTTTTATAAAAATTACTAATCAAGTAAGCGTTAGTAAATCTTAGAATGTCTTTCATAGAAGGATACAAGATTTACTGAAACCTACTAGATAAGTAATTTTTATAACACAAATTTTTTATAACAATTAAAAATTAATTTTTGTTATAAAAATTACAAAATAAATTTTTTTTATATTTATTTTATAAAATTAATTACAATACATTATAATAAAATAAAAATATCATAATTAATTATAAAAAAAGAGCGCTAGCGTCTTGGCCTTCGTCACTAAAATAAAAATTAATTTTCAATTTTTATTCAAAAATTTATAAATAGTAATTAAAATTTAACTGTTAAAACAAAATTTTTATTTAAAAATTATAATATAACAATTTCAAAATTTTTTTCTGATAAAAATTGCATATAAATTTTTATACCATTTTAGGACACGCTCTTCAAAATTATCCATTTCATCAGGGGAACCAATTTTCGAAGTAATTTTTTTCTCTTCCATAACTGTTAATTTCGGTCCCTGGTTTTTCTATATTCAATGTGTTCCCGAAATCGCTAGAGCTTTTGGAATCAGTTCTTTCGAAAAACATCTAATCCAAATGTCGATGTTCCTGAAATGTGAGAGTTTTTATATTTCGGACTTAAATTCGAAGTTGCCAGATCCGACTGGTAGACATTTGAATATTGCAATAAAAAGGACTTTGGCGATAAAAAAAATGTGGCGTATGCGCATTTTGTGCCTTACAAAGTAGGCAATGTATTTGTGAATATGTGGTGTATGCGCTATGCTGGCCCTACAAAGTAGGCAACACTTTTGTGAAAACTTAAATAAAAACCAAAAGACGAGGCATAATTCACCTATTTACTTTGGATAACGTGCGCGAAAATACCAATAATGGAAACTTATCACTTGATAAAGATTGTTAAATACACTGTGCAAAAAAAGACATGACCAACTTTAACGCGTTTCCCCTATTTCGGGACCTGGGAATCGAACTGCTTCATTAGTTTTATGAGTTATAACGATGGCTTCATACAAAAATTTTTTTTTTGTTTTTCATTAAGCTAAATTTTTTTTCTAAATTGTAAAAAAAATATATCTGATTCTTGTGAAATCTGAATAAATAGATTTAAAGGTTCTCTAATTTACTACATTTACAGATTTTCGATATCATAGCGCTTTCAAAAGTTATGGTCCAAAAACTAAAATAATTTCAAGCTTTTTTAGACTAAATTTTTTACAATTTTTACAATTATTTAAAATTTCCAAATATTAAGTAAAATCACAATAAAATAATTTTTTTATGTCTTCTCCTTTGTTCTCCAACAATAACTTGATTTCTAATTAAATAATTCCTAATTTAATATTATTTTGGTAATAAAAATTATGTAAAAAAATTTTTTTTTTTTTGTTTTTTGTAATCTATAACTTTTAAATGATCAATGATATCGAAAAACTGTGAATTTATTAAAATAGAGTACATTTTAATATTTTTATTTAAATTTCACGAGAATAAAATAACATATTTTTGAAATTTAAAAAAAAAAATTTAACTGTGTAAAAAACTAAAAAAAAAATTTTCAATGAAACCATTGTTATAATTCCAAAATCCCGAATTAGGGGAAAGCCGTTTTAGATGGTCATGTCTTTTTTATTTTTTGAAAAAAACTATTACAGTGTTATTTATATTCATAAACATAGCATAGTTTAATGGGTAAAAACCAGAAAAACTAGAATAGTAATCGAAATATTTGTAAGTCTTATTAGGAAATTTTTAAATATTTGTCGATGTATGTTACCTTGGACAATTTTCGAAGAAATTTATAAAATGATTGGCCGAATTTAAATGTGTTCATTCCATTTTACTTCTCTCTTTCGTAACACGAAGTAAAGTCATTTTAAGTTTTATTTAGAATTTCATTCGATGAAAAATTATTTCATTTGAGCATAAAGAATTAAAGCCACTCACCCTAGCACATTTTTGTCTAAAAACGAAATATTTAATTTTTTTTTATAACTTTCAAATCGGTGCAAAAACAGTTTAGTGCAGTCTTTTATTGGTTAAGGGTTGCGGTCTTTGAAACGGACTTAATCTCTGATGAAATCAAAACCAAAACTTCATTATACAAATTTGTAGGGCTATTCTTATATTTAATTTTTGCCCGTAGCATAGTGCCGGTTCCTAATTGAGCCTGAATATTTTATTGCTTATTGCCCGCCCATAACAATACAATTACCTAAACAGATCCCCCGACAAAGGAAAGTATTTACGTGAGTTAACTACGAAATGACTTGGCTGGCCATATGTTTGTGTTTTTTTTTTTTTTTTTGAACTCATAGTGTGGCAAAAGCCTTCGGACTAAACTAGATCTCTATCTGCAAAATGTATAGACATCAAAAGTCAATCAATGTAATGTCAAAGCTACGTGGGAAGCCCAGAAGCCAATAAACCAATAGGGAAAGGGGCGTAACAGAACGAAAGGAGTCAACACAAGCACAGCTTGACAAGAATATATTGCACTCTGTGCTCAGCTGGAAATGCCCCACCTGCACAGTGCTGGTCACTCCTCCAGCTCAACGCCCACACATATTGTCACACACACACACACACACATACACAGACAATTTAAGTTTTAAGCGATTGCCACTTTACCATTGCCAACTGCCAGCAAATTTAAACCCGTACCCACTGACCACTTTATCTCTAGTTCCATTGTTTTGCGCCCCAAAACAATCAGTGGGAAAGTGAGTGCAAATATCAATACAAAAAAAACCTGGACAATTTTTTGTGTAAAAAAGTTGATGAAAAATTGAAATTGTCCAAAGCTTTTAACTTAGTTCAAAAGCTTTTTAGTTAACTAAAAACTATATTCATGCAAATGAAATGAAATCAGAGAACATTTCTACTTTCTAGTTATATACCCAAAATCGCTTTTTTTAATTTATTATTGTAAGGAGTGTCGGCCGCAGACTCTGCTATGTAGCCTTTTTAAACAGTAGCTTAACAGACAACTGTTGCAGAGTTTTGTATTGAACCCTGCCCGAAGGCAGACTTGCTCAAATGGGTATATCTCGGCCATTGATCCACAGAATTGTTAAAAAGCCATAGTTTTTTTATAGGTCAAGTGATTTCATTTTTTAAACTTTGTGCTAATATCTTATATTTTCAAATCGTTGTAGGATTACGGATGCTTTGGCGAAATATGTAAAGCGACTGCCTAAAAACGGCCTAATTAAAAAACGGTAAATTTAAAAATTCTTAAAAAATAATTTTTAACACAGAACAACCGGAAATAATGATTTTTTTTTGTTTATTAGAAGCCCATATCTATCAAATTAAATAGGCCAGTAAAAAATTCGAATAGTTGCCTAGTGTAATTAATTAAAATTAGGGATATTTTATTTGCCAAAGACGCAAACCTATTAGATGACATCTCATCAAATGTCACAAATGTCACACAAACCATCGAATTAAATGTTCACTTTGCGAATTAGAACAAATATGACTAAGAAATCTAAAAAATGGAAACTAAAATTACAAAATATTATATAGGAAACTATAGAAACGGAAAATAAAATTCGGGTATAAAAAACTGGGAGATCCAAAATTAGAAATCCAAAAATTGAGAAACAGCAATGGGAGATCTAAAATTTAGAAGAAATATGAATAAATAAATATAAATAAATATTTTTCAAATATTTCGAAAACTTTATTCCCAATTTTATTTAATTCTACTAAATACATTTGGACTCTGAAAAAAGTTAAAAACACAACATTCTGTTGTCCTCTTTGATTTATGGTTTTGTGTTATTAAAATAAATTACTTAAAAATATAAAAAACTATTTTTGAAATTCGAGCTATTCAAAAAAATATCGGACTGTCAATTAAGCTCTAATTCTAAATAAGCTGGTAGCCATGATTTCGCGACTATATTAGTATTATATATTTTTTACACAATTCTGGGAAAATTTATCGAAATCGGATGACTATAGCAGATTCAGCTTGAACCATATTAAGAGAAAACGGATCGAGTCCAAAAACTAGATCTAGTGGGAAAG
Organism: Lordiphosa mommai; assembly: GCA_018904225.1. Taxonomy (NCBI): domain Eukaryota; kingdom Metazoa; phylum Arthropoda; class Insecta; order Diptera; family Drosophilidae; genus Lordiphosa; species Lordiphosa mommai. The sequence continues at coordinate 93,048 of JAEIFT010000079.1, forward strand.
ACTCAATTTTTGATTTCCATCTTAGCATCACCAATTGTTGGTATATATTAATTTTTGATATGCTTCCACACAATTCGTGAATAAAATTAACAAAATCGGACGTATATAAAAACATATAGCTGCCATAGGAACGATCGGTCTAAAAACATAATCTGTTGTCAAAACGATTGAATTTGATTTTGTTATCAAGGTAGCGCCTTTCAAAAACTGTATTTTTAGGTTGTCTTTTTTTATTAAAATCGTTGCATAGCCGATCGGCGTCTTCTTTTTTTTTATTGGGAATATATAAAAAAAAACAATATAATACACGTTTTTTCGTCAACTCGGTAATTGCTTGGATGTTTTTCCAATTTTTTTCAGATTGTTAAGAGTTTACACCTTTTGATGAATATTTTTTGGAGAGTGAAATTACCCCTGGACATTAATTACAAAGCTTTCCTAGTTTCTGTTCTCATACAATTATTGAATTTGAGATTCCCAATTTTGGAATTCTGTTTTTTTTTTTTTTTTAATTTTCCAAATTTTTTTTATTCCTAAATATGTTATTTTTTTACGTTCCCAATAATGTTTTCCCATTTTTGAACTACTAAATTTCGTTTAGTTGTTTGTTTTTCTAAGATTCATTTTCGGTTTTCAAATTATTTTTGATTGAAAACCGTTGAAAAATGGTAGATATTCCTAAACTGTATTGAAAAACTGTACTTCTCAAACTGTAGGCTTCAAAGTGCCTTAAACAATTGCTTAAGTTCCAAGTTAGTTGAATAATTCCCATTCCCTTTAAATTAGAAATTAAACAATGCATCTTAAACTGCAAGGAAACCAAACTTTCATTCTTTCCTGCCATTGCACACTTTTTCTGCCCTCCATCTAATCGGCTCCTCAATAATACTTCACATTAATTAAATAGCTTTTGTGTACAGACCCAACCCATCCGGCTTGCATTGTCCTTGTGTGTTTGCTCGCGCTTAATGAAGCGCAAGGATGTCAAGTTCAACTGACTGTGTGGGCTTATTGCTTAATGCGCAATCTGCACTCAAGGGGCTGAATGTGTGTGCAATGAATAAAGTTGTTTTCGTGCGTCGAATCGGTCTCTGTCAGGAGGGGGACAGTTTGACAGTCACATCTTGTCAACAAGCTGTTGCTTTGCTGCCAATTTAATGGCATTTTAATTAATATTAAATCACAAACAAGTGGTGGCCAGTGCATTTCCAGCTCTAATTATATCATTTAACAAACAGCCCCACAACTTTCTTAATGAAATAATAACAGTAATTTGTATGTATTGTGTAAGCATAGTTTGGCTAGCACTGGAACCTAATTGGATTTTCGAGACGGCATGAGAATTAAGGGCAATTAAGTGTTGTAAGGACTAGGGGACATTGGTACAGAGAATAAAAAGCTGAGAGCCCAAATGACTATCTTGTGGTGTCTCAAAGAATTAAATCTGATCTCAAATAGTACCAAAAAATTCCCAAAATTAGGCCAATTTAGACAAATTTTCATTTAAATTTGGTCAAATTATTTGGCTGAAAATTTAAATTTACACACGGAAAACGCATTCAAAAAGTTATTATAAAGTTTTTGTTTGTATAAAGTAAAATTTCCAATGCCTCCACAACTATCGAAAACTTTGCCAAATCAAAATATGTAACATTCCAGGACTAAGCTCTCAAAGCAAATCAAGTTCAGCTACTCACGCATAATTTGAACAGCAAACAAACAAAGGAAAACAGCAACGCACACAAACACACACACAGAAGGAGAAGAAAAATGTTTGCCAGACTTAATAAATTATTCAAAATTCCGCTGCCTCAGAGCAAAAATGATAAGATTTTCGCATAAAGGGAAAATCTAAAGTAAACAATAAACCACCTAAACTTCAGATTCCAAAACATAAAAATGCAAAGAAAATATGCGGCAGGTATAAGATACACTCATACACACAGGAAGATTGAAATGCCTAACAGAGAATAAAAAAAGAAGAAATATGTTTTATTGATTGTATAAATATTTTATGCACTTTGTGAAGGAGCGCCACCTAAGTTTTTGCGTGTGAAATGGCTTATTACGGTCACGTTCAGCCTATTAAATTTAAGAGTTTCCTTAAAAGTACAAAAAAATTGAGCTTTTTGCCACCTGTCAAGGTAATAATAGACGGGATTTCGGGGATAGTAAATTTAGCCGCAAGCTAATGGCTTGGAATTGATTGTAAACTCAACAGCAAGATGTACTTCAGCAGGAACAGGAGTGGAGCAATCAGTTTTAAGAGCAATCGCGTGAAATTACTAAGCATCAGTTGCAGGGAGAAAGAAAATTAGTGGAAAGCTAAAAATGTCGATGTTTAAGTACCCTTGCAATTTTCAAGCAAGAGGTTTAACTGAAATTTAATTTTAACTTGGAACGAGGTTAGTTGAGGAATTTCTCTAACTGATCAACAGATGGCACCACTTTCGGCTACCATTTGGCCGACCCAGCTAGAAGACGATTGTGATATGGGAGCAAATGTTTGTGAGCCAATAGTTGATAGATTTGCAAAAAAAATATGCTAGAAATAGCTACAAAAAATTTAATTAACTGCTAGAAAAAATATCTAAGATTCAAAATTTAAAAAAAAAAAATTTTGTTTTTGGGTCTAAAACATAACAAAAACTTAAAAAAATAACTTTTTAATGAGTTAAGACTAAACATTTTACCAAGCTGCAAACCGTAGTGGGAATCTCTATTTTTTCTGAGTCCAAGCCTAACCTATATAGGAGCTCACATCTTAACCAGAGTTAAAAAAACAAAAATCTCAAAATGAATTGGATATAAACAAAAATTCGTTGATTAAGGTACCTACTGGAAAACTTCTATAATTTTAATTGCTGTGAACCACTTTTGAACCGATTCAGCGGGTTCGGAACCAGTCTTGAAACTGTAAAAAAATCTGACCCCAAATAACTAACCGACACACCAAATATCAAGTTTAATTCTTTCTGAGATATGGCTATGAACCGGTTCAGCGGGTTTGGAACCAGTCATGAATCAGAGAAGTAGCAGTCTCCACAAAACTAAACTACACACCAAATTTCAAGATTAATATCAATCTCCATATAACATAAACAAAAAAAAATATTCGTTCTAAGTGTACGGGAAACCAAGTTTTTCATATTCAATACACTCAAAAAATGATGATTTCTAAATTTTAGAAATTCACCCTATAAATTTGTTTTTTCTAAATTACAATAAAATTTTTAGACTTTAGACAATTTTTTCTTAAATTAAGAAAGCATTACCCGTAAATACAATATTTTAGAAAATAATTTCTTAAATTTAAAACTAAGTTTTTTTCTTAAATTTATGGTTAATTTTCAAAATACTTCTATAAAAACTTTCTTAAATTTAGGGTAGATTTGCCTTCGAATATAGAAGCATTTTAAAAACAAAGGCGCAACCATTAGAGTAAAAAAATCATTCAATTCATTGTAAAGCTTTCAGCAACCCATCTACACAATTTCACATTTGGATAACAATTTTTAATCAAGTTCTTACTTTTAAGTCATATGTAATATAAAATTATGAAAATATAATAAAAATACGTATAGAAATATTACAATTTCTTGATTTAAAAAAAAATATATATAAAACTAAATAAATGCTTTTCTAAAATTTATACAGCATATCATAAGAGAGAAAATAGTTTTCATATTAACTATAAAATGCTTTCTTAATTTAAGAAAATATTTTCTAGTTGGAAGAAAACGGTTTTTCTAAATTTAGGAAATGCTTACTAATTTTTAGAAAGAATTTTTATATTTTTTCAGAAAAATTTTTTCTTGTATCAAGGAAAGAGTTTCAATAATAAGAAAAATCTCGTTTAATTTAAGAAAGTTTTTGTCCTGTTTTTAGAAAATTATTTTCATAAAATTATGGCAAATCGCCTTTGACCCCTTTTTCAGTGCGAATTTCTAAATTTACGGGCGATTTAGGCCTATTTTTTTTTTTGAGTGTAGTAGAATAAGTCAGTTTTTTCTTATACCAAGAACGGCGTGCTTAAGTTAAGAACGCTTTTTTGAGACCGGACGTTCTGCATTTAAGATCCATGCGGTCTTGATTTTGGAACGGAAAACACACAATTTTTGCGGTCCTCTCGTTTTTGTCATTTTTCAAATCATTGTTCGTTCGTCGATTAAAAACTGATACTGTATACTTTTCAGAACGTGGGCTTACTTCAAGAACGGAAAAAATTAAAACGTTCGGGTATAAAAGTAAGAAATGGGTGCTGCCTTTTAGAACTACATTTTATTTTTTTATTTTATTGGAGTGTAGCTTTAATCATTTCTGAGATATGGCTCTGAACCAATTAAGAACAGGTTCAGCGGTTTCGGAACCGGTTTAAAGACTTGCGTCAAAGCCTATAACTCTTTCCTGATCAACATGAACATTCAGTCAAAATTTCGTAAAGATCGTTTTAGTGGCTTAAGAGACATGACTTTAAACCGCTTTTGAACCGGTTAAATCCGCTTTCGAGATCGTCAGTGACTCTTTCTTAAGCAACATAAACAAACTTTGAAAATTTCATTTCATGGCTCTGAACCACTTTTGTACCACTTTTTAGAACATTAAGTGAAAATTTAATGAAGATCGATTTAGTGGTTTAGACGCCTATAAGTAAGAAACATACTTACTATCACTTTTATACATATATGTATTACTTCTCCAAATATATATAGGAACCAGATATTAAATCCGAAACGAATATCGGTTACGGTTATATAACGGTTAGGAAATATAGATTACATAACATGTCACGGCTATTAACCTTTTTTCGTTCGGGTTTCGTATATGGTTATAAAATATTCATAAATCACTGTAAGCCATATGCTTTGGGTTTCCATTTATTAAGTAAAAGAACTAAGTTCAAAAAATACAGATAAAGAAACATATTCAGGTGTGTCCTGGAAATTACTGGAGATATAAAACTACTTCCAAAAATTTTAAAAATTTGTTTTCCGCCATATCTAGTTAACTAGAGCTGATAGAACAAAACCAGTGATTCAGTTTTCTTCAGTGCATTCCATATTTATATAATCAGTTAAAAATAGGGCTACAATAACAATAACATTAGTCCTTAGTACTTTTTAGATAAAGTTAACAGTTAAAAGTTACTCCTTTAATACCCGTCATGTCTTCTGTTAACCCAAAATCAAAAACAGTTTGAGAGTCACTTGCCCCAGAGAAGTCAGTGTGACAAGAATGTCCAACAAGCTTAATAAGCCTGTCGTTGAACATCATTTACCATGTCCTTTTGAGGGTTTTCTTTCGTTTTTTGATGGTCAAGGTAAAACAAACAAGCGAGTCCGTAAGTCCACTGACAATGTCCCTGGGACAAGTAACTATAATAATTGCCTGATGGTTACGGGATAAACATGGTGAGGGGAATACACATAGTTATTTACTCAAGCTGCCGTTGCGGCCACTTTATTTGTCTGTTTGCTGTGTGGCCTTAAGGGTATCAAAAGTGAAAACTGTGTAAAAATCACGTTTAACACATAAAATCCAGGGGCAGACGCAGAACAAATAAAAGAACATGCCCCACACTAATAATTAATTAGCCTGGTCAAAGCATTTTCCACAGAACTTTGGCCAAATATAGAAATCAGAACATTTAGACTGACACCGCAAAATGTAGGTTTTTCGTTTCAAGGTTCACCTGGACATTTGTAATTTGCAAAATGAAGAGAAAATTGCCATGTGCTGTCAAATGTCCATTACATATCAAATTGTCATTAATTTACTTGAAGAGGGCAAATAAATGAAATATTAGCCAAAAACTTAAAACCAAATTCTAAATTGAAGCTTCACATTCAAGTGCGTCAGACAGCCCCAAGGGCCTATAAATCGAGGGTCCAAATGAACCATAAAAGAACGACCCAAAGAACCTTTCGTAGACAATTCCCATTAACAGCTAATAGGCACGTGAGTCGTATTTATGTTCCCAGCACATTTTTATACATTTGTACATGACTAAGTATGTGTGTATAAGTGAATTTTTCCGCCAGGTACAAAGAGAGGGCCAAATGATGGGAGATTTTGCGCAACGCCATGTGCAATTGTCATAATTAAAAATGATGAATGAGTTGGCGAATTGTGTCAGAAGTTGGACATGTGAATGGGCATTGTCAGAGGTTTTTTTTTCAATAAATGCAACAGGCAGAAGGAATCCGTCCAGAACTAATTGGAGATGACAAGAACTCGTGCCTGAAAAATGCCTATAATTTCGGAGATTTTAATAAAAAAAAGTACCGTCAAAATTTGTTGATTTTTTTTCATAATAATACTGAATTTTAAAAATCAAATTTTCAACATTAATTTAAAAATTTATTTCAAAGTTTGTGCCTGTTTTTTTTACGACATGGCCCGACAATGAAAAATAGTTTGGAAACAATAAATAAAAAATGTTAATTTAGAAGACTTTCTTGATTTTTAATATGATGTTTACATAAAGGAAGAAAGTGTCATTGCATTTTATTTAAAATAAAGCTTAAACTAACGAAGTTTTATTTTCTTATTGAATTCGTGTAAATCTGTTTTATTTTTCATATTTTTGACAAGTTAGAGCTCTACTTTAATTATACGGGTCAGCTAAGCACGAACACGCACGAATTTGGTTTTCGGCACACGCGTTCGGCACATAGCTGGTCGTTCAGCTATGGGTTTGACTCGCTAACAGGTTTGTTAATTCATTTTGAATGGAGTATTTAACGAGTAAGAATATTATGTATTTGTGATCAAATGGCTCACATTGAAGTCTAACAAATATTGAACCTGTTGTTATAGTTCTGCTTAATAAAACTAAACGTCTTTGAAATCGTTAATTTAAATATAGAGACAGCGATGTTAGTTCATTTTAGTTGTTAGTTAGTTTGAACTGAATTTATTTTTAAATAGAGGTGTAAACCACCTACGAGCTTATATTCGAAGGTCAAATATATTGAAAGTTTGATTTAAGGTCCGGTTCGGAAATCCCAAATTCACAGAATAAAACCTTGCAGCCTTATTTTTAATGCTTTGCAACTTGATAGTTCAGTTTTTCTATAATCGTGGAATTTTTAAAACATTGCCAAAATCTTTGTTTCTTACAAAAAAAAATAGTTTAAATGATATCAAACTTTGCCACATTTTTTATGAAATCTTGTACTGTCCAAGATTAACATGTTAAAAAGTCGGTCAAGCCCAACATGTCAAGTTTTGTAAACAACTTATAACTTTGAAATGTGACGCCACACAAACCAAAAAATTAAACTGATCAAACCGATTTTTTCCGATGCATTGTGAAATCAAAAATAAGTAAAGAAACTATTAAAAAAAATTCCTTTGCTAAGAATTCGTCTTGAGAAATTTTAAAAATTTGACACTTTTTCACTTTTTTAAAAGAAAATATTTAGGTCTGTTCTCGTTTCCGAATCCGATCGATCGGAACTGGTGGAGGATCATATTTTTAAGAAACGATTTGACAATTTGAACTTATTCGCCGAATAAGACAATCGGAGAAAAATTGAAAAGCGGGAACATATTCCAATTCCGATTCCGCATAATTTGATCGAAATCGGAAACGGGAACAGTCCTGATTATATATTTCAGAAAAACTTACTTAGAGTAAAATTGATTTTAAAGAAAATATATATTTAAGGAATAGAATTAAATATGTATACAATTTAGTCCTTTCCAATGATCCTAATGATTTTTTTTTGCAATTTTTTTAACAATATTTTTACTTAAAAACTCGAGAAAATTCGATGAAAAATTGATTATGGACTCGTTATAAACTGCTGTAAAACGGCCAAGATAAAGACGTACTTGTTATTATTTACAAGGCCAAACAATATATTTTAAGTATTTAGCTTAAAAAATTTCTAAGCTAGAACTCCGGACCACTTTTGAGCCAATTCAATCAGGTTTGGAACCAATCTTGAAGCAGTTAATTGTCTATCTCCATACAATCAACATACAATTTTTTTGAGACATGGCACCGAACCACTTTGGAACCACTTTTTAAATTTGGTGCTGAGCCGGCTTTATATTTTATAAATAAGTTACCAAACCAAACATCAAATTTAAGTTCATAGCTGAGATATGGCTATGGGAGTTTTTAATCCCAAACACAGAATTTCCTATTTTATAGCTTAAAAAATATCTAAGATTTGGCTCTAAGCCACATTTTATTAACACAAACACAGAATTTCCCATATATAGCGGGGATGCAAACCACTCGGGAATTAAGACTGGTTCGGTTCAGTGGATTATGTAGCCTTCAAACCACCGGATCGTTATAAAACATGGTTTTTGGAGCAAACTAAACCTGGAAATTCCATTACCGACAAGACCTGCAAGCCGACGACACCCCATTAAGATTTAGTTAGAAAAACTCTGCATCACTAGAATGATGCAAAGCTTTTCGAATATTTGATTTTGCTAATTTTTCAAATCATCTATGGCTTTGTTTGGTTTCTTACATCATCAATCCGATCCAAACCATTTTCGATTTCCGGTTCGGTTCACGGTTCGGTTTCCGAGCAAGAATTACCCCAGATATGCGACACAGCACTTGTCTCTTTGCTTATGGGATTGAACATATTGCGAAATTGTCTTGAAGATCGGATCAGCTAAGCTGCTGATGCCTATAAGGAACAATCATAATATACATTCAGTTTTATATAAAGGAAGAAATAAATAAAATAATTTCAATAACGGTTATTGTAAAAAAAGGGATTTGTATTTAAAGGTTTTCTATTACTTAATATTCAAAGTGTTAAAATACTGCTGAAGATATTGAATACACAGTTTTCTATCTTAATTATGTAGAATTATAAAATCTGTTACCTTTAAATTGTGAAAAAAAGGTTGACTTTTGGTCCTTAGTGCCATAAGATGTTTCTTAAGAAAGGAAATACCAATTAAATTGAATTTAGTCTTGTACATTTGCAATTCACGAAACACGCCCTCATCTCTAGTAACTAGCTTATCCCAGCTCCCGTTCAGACTTTGCGTGTTTCAGGCCTTGTCTTGCATATTTGTTAATTGTTTTCAATTGCATGCAATGGTAGTACGAGTGCAAGTTGTGCGCCAATCCTCTGCTCTCCTCTCCGCTGCATTCCCACAGGCATTCCATTTGCTGTCATTATTGTTTGCCCCCGGTGGAAACGGAAGTTCCAAAGCCACTTCTTCCTTCACTATCACTGAGACGCAAGGGGATCGGGAGTGGGGGGGGCCAATTGCATGTTCTTTTCTTTTCCTGATGAATTGCACAAATTAATGTTGAAAGTTATTTGAAATAAAAATGTTAAAAATGTTACAAATGTTGTCCATTCCTCTTGTTCGTTTGTCATTGAAGCCTTGAGTGCTTGGCATTCTGTCTCACAGAGAGAAGAAGAGGGGAAAATACAAGAAACCAGATTATTTGTGGATAATTTCAATGTGTCTAGGCAGTGAGTAAATAAAATGATTTCTTGGAAAGAATGTCCACTGGAAATGACCTCAGAACTGGTTAAAGAGAGAGAGAGAAGTTATGAGATTGAAAATGATGTAATCAAAATATTTATGGCTTAATCAAAGGATAAAGTAAATTTTAAGGAATTTTTCAAGAAGAAAGCCTTTATAATTGTTATTTTGTAGGAATTTAATTACATTTTGAAAATCAGTTACATTTTATAATTTCGGAGAATTTAATGAGGCATAAACCACACACGGAGTATGGCTTTATAATTAAACTGATAATTCCAAGTTGAAAGGCAGCGCAATGTCTTTGTTTTCTAATCAGATCAAATGTTTCATTCTATTATTGCAGTATTCAATTAGCTTATTACTGCATTCCTCTCCATGTTTCACACCTCAAAATTTATGCCTTTTCGTCCTTAAATTACATCACAATCTGGTTTTATGTCTGGCTGACTAATCAACTTATTGTCATAAACTCTCATAAATTTGGCCAACAATAAAACTCAAACTCTAAGTTAACTAAGCCAAAACCCCAAACTAGACATTTTTATGCACATTATTTCCATATCAACGCCTCACCGCACACAAGCGAAACTAATTTAATCAAAATGCATATAAATTAATAATTATAATTGTATCAAGGAGCCAAGGGCCAAGGTACCACGCATACTTAAAAAGGCGCTGAATGGCATTTTAATGCCAATTTAATGTAAGTGTAAATATACATACAGTTTTTCGTATTTTTTTTTTTGCATAATGTAATTTTCTGTGTCGTTATATAATTTGCATTTTGGCAGCCGCCGCTGGTTAGCTGCACTTTAATGTGTCCTGCGAACTACTGAAATAATTATTCGTTCGCCGCCTTTTTGTGCGTGAGCGGGCATGTTAATGTCCACGACTGTACATGGAAAGCCAAAAAGTAGAGTCGCCGCCCAGGGCTTGGCAATCGGATATTGAGTTGATGATGGAGATGAGCAGATAAAATATGAAATGGTTGAAAATTTTGAAAAATCATTTTCCCAAAAAATGTGAAAATGTTCGGAAAACTGTTGTATGAAACTTTTTGTTTGTAATTTGATCAGCTCCAAAATTATTTTGCAAAATTCTACAAATTAATAAATTGCGAAAAATTAATGGGAAAAAAATATTTTCCATTGGATCGGACTAAACAAAATTTTTAAAGCTCTAAAGGGAAATTTTATAAAAACTGTATTCACTTTTGTTGAGAAATTTCGCCCACCAGCGTGGAAATGGTGTGTTGATTTTCAATTATTGAGCGATTTGCTTCAAACTCATATTCCAAGCGGCACATATCAAAATATGAAATACTTCGCATTTAAATTTTGGAAAATATTCCACGAAAGTCAAAAACTGTTGTATAAAACTCTTTTGGTTTCCAACCGATCAGCTTCAAATTCATTTCTCAATCCCTACATAACAAAATGTAATCAACGGAATTTTAATATTTTAAAAAATCCGAAAAATTGGCTGGAAAATATTTAGAAAAATTTACTCATTTCCCGACTTTTAAGGGTGGTTTTCAAAATTTTAAGATAATGTTGTTATTATTGTGTTATGTAGGTCAAAAAGGAGATCAAAAAAGTTGCAGGCGGATTTCGACGGCGCCCATCTCTAGTACTACTCCAACCATAATGGGTCGGTTTACATATATATCGTTTTTACCCTTAAAATGTTTTCAGTGTATTTGAAAAGCTTGTTCAATTTTCCTTCATATTTCGGCTCTGGTGCCCGAGATATTGCAATTTAAATAAAATGCTTATCAAAAACGGATTTCTAGCAATATCTTAAGCACAAAGCACAATAGTTACCCAAAATAAGGCCTTAAAAGTTTGTTTTGAAAAAATTTATTTAATTATAAAGAAAACTTCAAAATGTCGGCAGCCCCTTCCTTAATAAGTCTATTATAAGCATTATTCGAATAACGAATCATCTAGATAATTATTTGAAATAAATAAAAATTTCTGAATTTTTTTTATAATAATTTTAAATAAATAACGATCATTCGAATAAATATCTGAATAAAATTATTCGTTATCTAGATAAAATGATTCGTCAAATAACTGTTCGAATGAACAATACACGAATATTACGAATAAAAATTATTAAATTATTTTCTAAAAATTGCAATTCAAATACAAATAGTGCAGGCACTTAAAATGAAAACTCTTCTGAGTTGGTAATGCACGTTTTCTTTTTATTATTTTGGATAAGCCTTACTATGCGTATATTGATTGTGATAAATTTTCCTGGGCTTATACAACGAAACAAATTTTTTATCCGTGATAAAAATTATTCGAAGAAAATTTATTCTGATACGAATAAATTTTTGAACAAACAAATTTTATTTATTTTCATTCATTATTTGTATACGGATACAAATAAAACGAGAAGGCAAAGCTAACTTCGACTGTGGCGAAGTTTTAATACACTTGAAAAAGTTTACTCCAACTGATTTAACTGGTACAATATATATAGGATATAGATATCAAATATTTAAAAAAATTAAAATCATTGATAATAAAAAATTTGATATCATAAAAAAAACTTTTCTTAGTAAATCTAATTTTCCGACCGATCGGTCCTATGGCAGCTATATGCTATAGTCATCCGATTTTGATAAATTTTTTCAAAATTATGTGAAAGCATATAAAACTTATATATACCAATATTGGGGACGCTACGATAGAAAACAAAAAAGTTTTTCTCACTAGAAGTAGTTTTTTGACCGACCGTTTATATGGCAGCTATATGCTATAGTCATCCGATTTTGATAAATTTTTCGGAATTGTGTGGAAACATAGAAAACTAAATATACAGGGTTGCCCATATTCGACGGACCCATGAAAATGGCCATGCTGTTACCATCAACCAGGAGCGTTATCGCGACATGATGACCAATTTTGTGATGCCAATTATTCGTCGAAAGCGTATGAGGCAGTTCTGGTTTCAACAAGACGGCGCTCCACCGCACACAAGTCGCATAACAATCGATTTCTGAAGAAATTGTTTCCGGGCCGTTTGATGTCGAAAAGTGGTGATTTGGACTGGCCACCGCGTTCGCCCGATTTGACGCCGCCTGACTTCTTCTTGTGGGGATATTTGAAGTCAAAGGTTTACGTTAACAAGCCAAGGACCGTAGAAGAGCTCAAGGACAACATTCGTAAAGAAATAGCTGCTATTCCGGCCGAAATGTTGGCGAAAACGATGGAAAATGCTGCAAAAAGGGGCAATACGCCATCAACGCCCGAGGCCGCCATTTGAGAGATATCATATTCAAAAATTGATGTAAACAAATCTACTTGGAACAAATTAAATGATTAAGATTGCCAACCGCCAAATTGTTATTTTTTTCTTTTTAAAAAAATATGGGTCCGTCGAATATGGGCAACCCTGTACTACAATTGGAGACGCTACGATGGAAATCAAAAAAGTTTTTCTCACAAAGACTTATTTTTCGACCGATCGTTCCTATGGCAGCTATAAGATATAGATACCCGATCCGGCCGGTTCCGACGTATTAGTTGCGTGCTGTAAAAAGAAGTCTCTGTGCAAAATTTCAGCTCGATAGCTTTAAAAGTGAGGGACTATTTCGCGTAGAAACAGACAGACAGACGGACAAGCGGAAATGAACTCAGCTCGTCGTCCTGATCAAAATATATATATTTATGGGGTCGGAAATGTAAAAATTTCTATGCACTTTTCAAGTGTATAAAAATGTCATTTAAAATAGAGTAGCTGATGAATAATGCTAAATTTATAAACTTAAAAATAACCTTTTATAAATTCATATAAATTATTTTAAAAGCTAGATGCAATTCCGTTGTATCTTCACGCAATATTTTTCTAAATTTATAAATCAGTCAGTGATATTAAAACATAGAATGTAACCAATTAACCATAAGGAACAAAGGCTCTTAAATTTTTTTTTTTTGTGTGTAGCAGCATTCATCAGCCACCCTATATTTAGTTGCATTGTTGACCGTTAGGGAACGCGGACTTGTGGCAGTAACTGTCTTTTTGACAACAGGTCTTCGATTGTTTTATGGAATTGAGGTATCTTTAACATAATTTCTTCTAAACAATTAAAATGATTTCTTGCTGGTAAGCTTGGACTTATTGTGTTGTTGAAAGTCCCTATTTCTGGATAAGATAACAACACTCTATAATAAGAAAAACAAGCCCTACCATTTAGCTTGACCCTCCATGCTGCATATTACCGCAACCGGAACCGTTAACCGAAATAAACCGTAATGCCAGGTACCAGTATCGAAACCGGAACCAATATTAAAATTTGTTGAGAACCGAAAACCGCTAACCGTTATAATAGGAACCGAACAAACTGGAAACATACCGAAACGCCAATACCGATATTGTTTCGGTTTCTTACTATTTATTTGGATGATTTATAATTACTTCAACTATATAATTCAACGGAAAATAGCAATATATACACTACATGAGCTATATTGGATCGCTTAAGACCCTATTTTTAATGGAGACACGACAGATTTTAGAGCGGAATATTGTGAACCATTATTAAGAAATATTTGATTTAGCTTTATGAGAAATGGACCGAAGGCGTGTTCGTTTGGGAGACATAAGAATCGAGAATTCCTTAATTCTAGGTGGATTTTTTCTGAAAAAAATTTCATTTCTGGTTTCAATCGGTTATTTTTGGGTTCCAGTTTGATTCTTTGTTTTTTTTGCAGTTGAAGCCAGATTCGATTATACACGAAAATGGGTCAAATCAAGCCGGAAGTGATTAATTTTGTAATTTTTTTTTTTGCTCAATTAATAGTTTTAAATGTGAAATGGATCAGCATTTGTCTATAGAAAAAACTGAAGACATCTGTTTCTCAATCACAGAGTTTCGTTCGTGCCTTGTTGTCGCTGGCTTCTGGTCGATGAATAAATATTTGCTATTAATAAAACATGTACCATATTTATTTTTTTTTTTTTTGTCCATTTCAGGCAAACGCTTCCGCTAGCACGTAGTCGAGTCCAAGCCAGTGCACATCACATCAATCAAACTGCTGCTGCTGGTGCAACCGAGGAGTGGTGCATGCTGGCCTAGCAGATAGAACAAACAACCCCGGAATACGCCCCAGTGTCAACCAAATGTATGCAGGTCGTGCGACACAGTTTGCCAAAACCATCAGCAGTATGGCATGCAGCATACAGAAGCAACCCTCCCAGCCGGCACCCACAACAACGACGACAGCAGCCACATCAAGTGGAGCTGGCACCGTACCCTCCACGCCCAAGAACACGAAGGCGGCACAGCCGCGTGGTTCATTGCCCACAAGTGTACATCAACCGCCATTGGAATTCCAATGGCCGCCACCGGTTCCAGTTTCGAGTCATACAAGTAATTTGCGTCTGAATATGATGAATCAGGATCCAAAAGATTTGCACACAGCACGAGCCATTATCGAGGAGTTGCGCTCGAAGGTGCGTTTCCAAACGGAACACATCATGAAGTGGCGCAAGGCATATGCCATGCAGGTGAGTTATCTACGAGTTAATTATGATCGTATCCAAACTAATCCTCTCTTTCAAAATTAGGTACAACAACATTATCGCTATCAGAAAGAAAAATCCGATCAAATGAACGCTCTGACCTCTCAACTCCTACTCCTCGAATCCCGTTTGAAACGCAAACAAAAACAAATCTCCAGTTTGCTCAATCATCGTGAACTTACCATACAGCGGCAACAGAAAATCATTGATACTTTATCCACACGTCTGGTGGATCATGGCCTGGAAACAATTGAGGCTAGCTATGCCAATGAATTGGACTCCCTTAATGATTCCGATTCGGCTGTTGTTATGGAGGATATTGATTCGGACAGCAATATGACCTTGGGCACACGTCGCAAAAGTAGCGGCGGTGGCGGTTTGTGTGGTGTTCTGGGCAGTGACGGTATTACCATAGTTCGTTCCATTTCCGATGCCATTGAAACAAATCTAAATAAATATGGAGCAGCGCGACGAAACAATTGCTTTTTGCGACGGCCAGATATACTGGAAACGGTATACTCGGTGGAGGAGGATCCAGAACCACCCACAGATGTGGCCGAAAAACGTGACAAATTTAAAAATCGCTCCGATAAGGCCTTAAGTTCAAGCTCCACTGAGGGGCAAATTGATGCAGCCAGCAGTCCAACGCCTCAAGTAGAGAAAACCAAAGAATTAGCATGCTTTGATGGCATGAGTACTGTAGTCGTACCGCGTCGCCAATTGGGTGCACTAAAGCGTTCGCCCAGTCATGATGCACCCTGTACGACATTGAGCGTAAAAGTACCGCAATTGCAGCCACAGGAACCTATTAATGGCAAGAATACGGTAAGAAAAACAGGTTAAGAATTTGTAAAAAAAAAAATAGGGAAATTTTTCGATGTTTTAAATACCCTTGCAGTTTTTTAAAGACAACAAAAAAGTTTTTCTCACTAGAACCAGTTTTTAGACCAATCGTTCCTATGGCAAATATATGCTATAGTCATCCGATTTTGATAAATATATTCAGAATTATGTGGAAGCATTTAAAACTATTCTATGCCACGATTGGTGACAGTACGATAGAAAACAAAAAAATGTTTCTCACTAGAACTAGTTTTTAGACCGATCGTTCCTTTGGCAGCTATATGCTATAGTCATCCGACTTTGATCAAATTTTCCAGAATTATGTGAATGCATATAAAACTAATATATTCCACTATTGGTGATGCTACGTTGAAAAGAAAAAGTTTTTCTCACCAGAACTAGTTTTTAGACCGATCGTTTCTATGACAGCTGTATGCTATAGTCACCCGATTTTAATAGAATTTTCCAAGAAATATGTGAAAGCATATAAAACCAATATATACCAATATATACTGATTGGTGATGCTACGATGATAAACAAAAAAGTTTTTCGCACTAGAACTAGTTTTTAGACCGATCGTTCCTATGGCAGCTATATGCTGTAGTTTTCCGATATTGAAAATTTTTTCAAAATTATGTGGCAGCATATAAAAGTAATTTACATCACGATTGGTGATGCTACGATGGAAAACAAAAAGTTTTTCTCACTGGAACTTGTTTTTTGACCGATCGTTCCTATGCTATAGTCTTCCGATTTTTATACATTTTTTCAGAATTATGTGAAAGCATATAAAACTAATATATTCCACGATTGGTAATGCTACGATGGAAAACAAAAAAGTTTTTCTCACTAGAACTAGTTTTTGGAGCGATCGTTTCTATGCTATAGACATCCGATTTTCAAAAATTTTTCTAGAATTATGTGGAAATATATAAAACTAATATATACAACGCTTAATGATGCTACGATGGAAAACAAAATGTTTTTCTAACTTTAACAAGATTCTGGACCGATCGTTCCTATGCTGTAATCATCCGATTTTGATCAATTTTTCCAGAATTATGTGATGCTACGTTGGAAAACAAAAAAGTTTTCTCACTAGAACTAGTTTTTGGACCAAAGGTTATATAGTCATCCGATCAGGCCGATTCCAACTAATGTCCAGCCTATGTGTATTTACAGACTTTTTAGAAAGTTTGATCAAGATAGCTTAAAAACTGTGGGAGGAGATAGCATAGAAACAGACTATACAGGCTATATCGACTCAGCTCGTCATGCTGATCAAGAATATACTTTATGCGGTACAAACATCTGGACAATTTTAAAATACCCTCTGCATTGGTATAAAAATGAGCACATTCAGCATAACAGCTTGATCACTGATCAATGATAAATTATTGCTAAATATGCCCGAACCACTTTTTAAAACTGGTTCAGAACCAGTTTTGATTCGGAAAAATATCAAACACCAAATTTCTTTTTGAACCGCTTCAATTTGGTTCTTAAGACAGATAAATGTTTAGATATTGCCCAACTAAACAACAAATTTTATGTTCATAGCTTAAATTATCTTCTAAGAAATGGCTCTGAGCCTACTTTTCTAACGGTTTCAAGCCGGTTGTAGCGCCATCTACCGTGTTGAATTGTGTATTTAAGTCACCTAGAAAACTGCGCTGCGACTACGACGTCAGCACACCGACAGTATAAGCACGTTGCGCAACTGTCATTTACATAAGCCAAATTGTGATTGTATTGCTTGCCGACCACTGATCTAGGATCCCACTAAAATATGCATGGTATAATAATATAAGGTAGAGTCATCACAAATTCACCATGCCATGCAGACTTTTTTTAAGCTCACCTTTTATAAATACACCATGTCCTGACTTAGGCTGAATTCGCATTGTTCGACGCATGAGACATGACTATCTAGTAGGCCTTAATGTTGCATTCTTTTGAATGTCACATGACAAGCTATTCACACTGAAAACAAGAGAACATAAGGGCCTACTTGAAGGGCATGTCTCATGCGTCGAACAGTGTGAACCTAGCCCAGTCATACTTTTTCGATTAAATTTTGAATTAAGACTATTAACTGTTCAAAATACGACCAATACTATTACAATTCTTCCCTTTCATCTCCATTTAGGTAACCAACTACAATCGTGTCATGTCTAATCATCGTTCGGTGACCAAACCCAAGGATGTCAAATACAAACGCATTAACAAGGCCAAATCGAAGAGCTTGGAGGAGTTACGCGGTCGTCTTAAGAATCTTGTTGAACGTCCACCGGGCATAGATGGTGGCTATACCGCCGGCATGATGCCACAAACGGCGCAGTCATATGCGTGACACACGCCACAGCCAGACGCGGAGCTAGAGCAAGCAATGCAGATGCAGGAGGACAAGGATGGCAGACACAGCTTTCCCAAGCGCTCACTGACCCTACCGCGCATATTGGTACCGCAATCCACAGCAGCCACCGTTACGCATTCCAGCAGCGGAGGCAGTGGTGGGCGTGGCGGTTTCTAGCAATTAAAGAAATTTTTCATACGCAATTGTGATAAAAAGTAAAACTAAAAATATCTCTACAGCTGTAAACTTATATCTCTCTCTTTTGTAACATTTGTTTCCTTTACACATTTCCTAAAAAAAAACAAGACACAAGTAGTTGGCATTTACTTTACTTTAGATATTTTTTTTAATAACAGGAACTGCATTTTGGACTTAAATTTTATATAATATAATTTTAACTAATAAAAACATTTTTATTATCAAACACAATTTTCATTTTGTTTCTTTTATGAATTTTGATTTTTATGCGTATGAAATAAGACAAGTTGAAGGTTCTGTGACATACTTACATGTACATATATGTAGGAGATTTGAGGACAATAGGGCCAAAAAATGCCAAGAAGTTCAAAGTAAAGGTATGACGTAAGTACAGAAGGTGTGTGGGTGAATTAGACTAGTAAATGTATTTAATCACAAAAAATATATATAGCATAAGTCTTCATTCTATAATTTGTCTTAGTAACTCTTACACTGCAACTTTTATTTCAAACTCTAATTGTAAGCTTTACTCAATGGACTGTCTTCTAGATACGAGAATTTAAATGTATGCGTAATAAAAAAAATAAAATATATATATATTTTCATACTAACTACTTACTATTTTACCTTAACAACAAATAACAATAATAATAACTAGCTTAAGTCGGGGAAAAAACAAAACAAAATGTATTTTCGTTGAAATTATAAAAAATTTATTTTTAAAATTGTTATGCAACTTTTGTGGCCCCTTGTTGGGCCCTAGAAAAGTCAGAATGTCAAATGTACCTTGAACAAAATCGAGTAAGATATAAAAAAAATATTATAAGCGAGCTGTTTTGATTTTCGCAAATATTAGTACTTATTTTTAAAGAACTATAAGGAATTTAAACTGAGATTTCCAGTTTTATTTCCGTTGCGGATCTATTTCAAATGTTTGATTATGTTTCAATTAATCTTCCTGTAGCTAAAAGTTTTATTTCATTTGCTCAAGATCTTTTTTTGATTGTAGCTGAAATAAATAATTAACAAACGTCTGATTAAGATTTAACTTAAAAAAACGTTAATTAAAATTACTAAATATAAAATGAAAATTTGTTATTAATTGTCTCATCTTCACTTTGATAATTTACTACTTTCAGGGCCGTTTTCTCATGTTCCTGTTTTTTAAAACTAGGTGCTATTTAAGAAAATGTATGTTGCCTACATTTAGGCCGCGTTTGAAATCATACGCAGGTCGTTGTAAACACAATCATAGATATTTAAAAGCGTCCTAAAAGTCGGCAACATATTTTTTTCTCAAAAAGCACCTAGTTTAAAAAACAGGAACATGAGAAAACGCCCTAAGTATTATTTTATATATTTTATATTCATTTTTTTATTTAAAGATTTTTTTTTAATTTTGCGGTTATTTTCAGTATTTGGAGCGTATTTTTTAAAAGTATTTTTGCTTTGTTCGAATTTTCGTTCATTTTTCGTTCTCAGAGATTATAAGAGCTAGAGCTACCATTTCACTGTATTTGCATTTGAGTGTCCAAGGGCGTACGCAGGATTGTCGAAAGGGGGGGTGAGTCTTCAATCATCCTGATAGTGGGAAGGGGGGTAAAGCCCTTAATAACGATAAATATTATAAAATATTCTTTTATTTACGGTTATTCTCAAATAATTTTAAAGAATATGAAATGTTTTTTTGACAATACGACATTTATTTTGAATCTTATGTTGGGTAAAATGATATTTGATCCCATGCGTTCTTCAAATCGCATCCGATCCAAAAATACCATATTTACGATTTGTGTTCTTAAGACGGAATAATTTAAACAAACTCAGTTATGATAACTTCTTACGAAGTTCGCAACATTTATCAGAGCCATTATCTTCTTACCAATTGAATACCCAAATTATTTCATTCTGCGTACTGACTACTGTTTTTCCCAAGTATTTAGTAATGTTTTTGAGAACCGGACATCTGCCTTGCAATTGTTCTAAGTCCTCGCATTCGATTACTTTGCATTTGGTGCACCCATCTGGCACACTCCTCAAATGCTTCTATAAGATTATCAGTTCGCTTCATGCTTTAAAATTCACATTATCTTGGCCCATTTGTGCGATTTTTCAAAGAAGGCCATGTTCTTAATATTTATAGAACCTATTTGCGTTTTTCATGTATCTGTCTTTTAGCAGGTTCTTAAACCTTTGTGCTTTATTCTGCCATTTCAACCAAGTCAACGGAACGCTTCACTTTAAGTTAAAATTAACACCTAATAATGAAGATCCACTCCAAAAGCGTTCTTCTGTTTAAGCGTAGATGTATGTGAGCTTGCTGAAAATAATTTGCATCTTATCAACTTCTTTGAACTTGGCCAATCCTCATACTTGTACCCTATACCTTTGTATCGATCGGCTTACGGCCTTGTTCAGATTCTATTTGGTGTTTAGTTTCACGTCTCTATTCCTAGCTTTGGCTTTTGAAGGCGTGAAAATAGTTCCTAGTACACCGAGAAAAAAAGTTCGTTATAAATCTATCAAGCACGCTTGTTCTCAAATTATGAACATTGGAATACGAATGGATATTCTAACAAGTGCCAAATATGCTGCCGCCCACCTTAATCCGTAGGATTCGGTCATTTCTATACACTTCCAGAACCAATACCAGTTTTGGATCATTTAATTCCTTATGGAATACTCAAAAAAAAATCTTTCAATTTCAGCTAGGCTTTCTTTGGTGAATCGAATTTGGAACTTTGCGCTGAACTGGAAATACATCTCAGCGCAATGAATAGTCGCACACGCTACGATCCTGCTTATATTTAGTACATGGGGTTGAATGGAGTTCATATTTAAAGAACGAAAAAAAACACAAAATAATGAACATTTCGTCATGATTTTGGAACGTCGAATTTTAATTCGCTTGCCATCTTTAAAGTCTTCTGATTAAGTTCTACAATGACATGTTAAGATCATTCTTTCAATATCTTAATAGTTCTTCCCATCTTTTATTGTTTTAGTGACCTAAGCACCAAATTTTTAGTATTGATTTGGATATTTAGGGAGGGGGCAAGTGCCCCCCCCCCTGGTCCCTCAAATAATAATATTATTAATATTAAAATTTAATGATTTTTTTAAATAATTTTGGTATATTTTTTTTATTTATAAATTTTTATTTATTATTTATTTATATATTTTATTTATTCTTTTTAAATTTTTTTGGTATTCTATTTTTTTTGTTTAATAATTTACAGTTGCAAAAGATTTCCATATCAAAATAAAAAAAAAGTATTTAATGAAATCGATTTTAAGCCTATAAAGGCCGTGACCTTCCCGAACTCTTTGAAAGCACACAGCAAACAAAAAAATAAGTTTCAGTCCACTAATTGAGTGACGTTTAAAATAAACAAAAATTTTTATAATTTTTATATTATTATTATTTCCGACTAAATACTTAATTATGGCATTGCTTATCCATTTTTTCCTTTATCCAATATTTGCGAAAACTAAAACAGTTCCCATATTTAGTAACTAAGAACTAAGTACATAAATATGTACATTAACTACCTACATATATAACAATGGCTGCAACTATATGAAATATCTATAACTTCAAGTACAATGCTCAAGCAGATGCAATATTACAAAATCTCTCTATACCCACATGCATACATACATATATCAAACGTTATCAATATGCAACTTGGTGTTTCAAAAACTCAAATGTACCTAAAAATACATACATACGCGATTGTTATTTAAATTTCAAACACTTTAAATGCTGGAAAATAAATAAAATATATATATATATATATTTAAGTGTAAGCATTTACATACATAAATATAAATACAAATACATAAAGCCAACTTTAGTTAAGTAAACATTAAAAATTAATTCAATTAAGCTTGCGTCAATTTTAAACTTATATTTATTTTAATCATATTAATTATGTGAGTACGAGTACAGTGTAACGAGTACTCACATGGTAAGCGTGTAATTCTGAATATAAAATTAGTATTTAGCTTAAGTTAGACTTACAAATCAATTAAGTATATATATATATATATATATATATGTATGAGTAAGTGTTCTCCATGTCCAAAATAATATTTAACAAAAATCTGGATATTTTTATTATATTATATAGTCAAGTATTACGTGTAATATGAAAACATATTTTCATTGATGATTCTTCCTTGATCTAACAAAGAAATTATCGCGAGACTAGTAAGATGTTTTATTAATGCAATTGTGCCGTTCTAATTCTGAGTTAAACTGTAGGTCGCACTTTTTTAAGCTATTTATAAGGAGCAGCTGGTGCGGCGGACACTCATAGTTTCCTCTTTGTACTTCTCATACAATCCACCTCTCTCACTCTTGCCCATATTCTCGCGCATTTGGCAAAAGCTCTAAAAGAGAAACGCATTTTTATATTGAAATGAGCAAGGAAGATAAACGTTAAAAAAAATGTTTTATTGAACCCGACTCGTCACAATACCGGCGCAAATATTCTTAATTTCCTGTCCTCAAAAAAAATAAAATTTTAAATTTAATTTGATCCTGACCTCAAATAATTTCATATTCATATAATTTGTAGTAATCAACATTTTTAAATAGATATTTAGGTGAAAATATTAAAATTTAAATTAAGTTTTTTTCATTTCGAATTATTTAGGTTTTTCCCCCACATTGTATACCTATGCTAAGATCGCAAAAATAAAATAGCATTCAGTGTGTTTCAGTTCATAAGACTCTTAAGCTTATTTATTAGAATTTTAACATCAGAAATCAAGCAAACTTGCTGGAGACTTATAACCCACACTAAAGAACGCTTCATTAGTTTTAAATATTTATGTTTATTTGACAAAACCAAAGCAATTGTGTCATCAAGTTTCTTTGGCTTTCAAGAACATTAATACCTTGTATGACAAAATAGGCCAAATCAAATCAAAGTCCAAAACCACCAAATCAAAACGACCACAAAAACATCACACAAAATGTTTGAATTTCAATTTTGAGATCAGCGTTTCAAAATATATAAAAAAAAGTGGCACGAATGGGTCTTTTAGGCTATTGGAGATAACGCTTGTATAGCCTTGGGGATAACGATTAATAATTTAGAGGGGTATTCAATTCTAGAAGCCCGAATTTCTATCGTTTTTAAAGGATTCATAACAAAAAATCATTTGATATTTTTACCATCCATTTTTGTATGCCTTAATTATTTATATTTCGAGAGTACATAAAAAAACAAAAAAAAATAATAAAATTTCAACAAGTTATGCGTCGTTAAAGTAGATAGGAATAAAAAGCCGTGTCCCGGTCGTCATGATATCTACCCTCCTAGTCATCTGAAAAATAAAATTATGAATAGTTTATTATCAGTATAAATGCTAGTATAGTATGAACAAAAAAAATATAAAAATTGTATTTTTCGCAAAATGGCGGCTACTTAAAAATTGAGGTAGATTTTCCCACTAATTTTTAACATTCCCGAATTTTTTAAAAATATTACATATAAAGAATTTTAAGTTTTTATTAGTTTATACGATATACGAAATATATAAAGAATATTCATGCCAAATTATAGATAAATCGGTAGTCTAGAACTCGAGATATTATGTCAGCCGCATGGATTTTTTCGCTCCGCCCAAAACGGGCGAGGTGCTACGTCCATTTAGGGAGATATTCCTGAATCTCTAAACCATCGATATATGGGGAAAAAATTAGATTTTTAAATTTCTAGACTTAAAGATTTCCTTAAAAGCTTATGATAAATTACACAGGGGCGAACGCCGTCATTCTTAAGAAGTAAAGATATGTTCTTCTGTTTTAAGGCCTTCTTCCAGAACGCACGAAAATACATACAAATTTTAAGTGTGCCTATTACTACGTTTATGCTAGCAATATCAGGATTTTTTAAAATCATGGTTTTTAAAATGGTGCTGTTTATGCTGTAAAACGAAAATCACGCTTTTTGTAGAGTGGGATGCCACTTAATCAAAATTTAAAATAAGGTGGCATCACTCTCGCGCTGTCAGGTGATTCATGTTGTGAAAAATAATTAAACAAGCGATAAAAATTAAAATGGACAGAAAAACAGCGACATTGTTATTTTTTCAACAGCAAAGAAGGACATCAAAATTGGTGCTTAATCTTATGAACAGAACAGCTCTTTTTGTGTGATGAGTTGTAAGACTGTTTTGTATAAAAAAGCGTGATTTTTCTCAAAAATCATAGTCAAAATTCGTGTGTAGCAAAAAATCATGATTTTTTGGAAAAATCATGATTTGATATCATGCTTTTTTGTAAGCATAAACACAGTATATGACACTCGACGCGTACGGTCACTCCACGCTTGAGCGAGTGGGTGGGTAGCGCACACACAGCCACACACACACACACTCACTTTCATGCAATCGTTGTCTGTCTCACTCTTGCGCAGTTACCTAAAGCTTTTGAGTTTACAAATTTTAGTAAGTGCCACACCTTGTTAGATACATCTTGACCCAAACATTATTTTTGCCTTTTTAAAGCTTTTTATAGTTTCTAAAGCTTTTTTATGGACTTTTAGGGCTTCACGGTCACAATAGAACTTACAATCCATCTGACACTCAATATCTAGCATTTCTTGTCGTACATTTTTATTTGTTCTGGAATGGGGACTTTATGCAGAAAAAATATATGAAAGATTTTGTTTACAAATACTTTATTTTAAATTTAGGAACGCTTGCATCCTAAATCTTCACATTTTCCTGTTACTCTTAGATTAACTCAAGAAATGTTGCTAAATTTTGTTGGTTGCAATTGCACCAGTATGTCACTGTTAAGCTCTCAACTGGTCTCACGCTATATGCAATAATTGACAATAACAACATTATGCTGCAGCGAAACTTTTTGTGTGACCAGGAGTAAATGATTATTTGTTGTAATGATTGTGAACGAAAAAAACAACAGTCACTCTTAATTCACGAAAGTCATTGTTAGACTCAAGCCACGTTCAGCCGGATGCTAAGAAAAAATCTTCCGTATAGAAATGAATTATGTTTCTTCACAAAAAAAAAACCACCAAGATTTAACTCCGTTGCAATAAGGGCAATAATTTGACATTTTTCGTCGTCATTTATCCCCTTGGCATTTTATTTAATTCCATAGAAAATGTCAATTTTGATTATCAAAAAAATTGGAAAAACCGAAATTATTGCTAACCAAACTCAGAATGAGAAATGAAAATGTGCGGCTATAGTTATGCACCAATAAAATGAACATTTTAAATCTTAACCGTAAATTTTGCATTGCTAAAGTTGTTGTTTTGTTTCTTGCCCAATATATTTTTTATTCTCTTTTTATCTATAATCGCCAAGTGTTACTCTTCCCTCTCTGAGTACTCGAACACTGAAAAAATGGGGTAAGGCTATAGTTAGGCACCGGAGCTTACATCCAAAGGCAAAAATCAAACAAAAATTAGTATCGATTCCGGAACCGGTTTGATTTGTAGAAATTTTGTTCGCTAAAATTTAACGGAAACGTAAGAATTTAAAATCAATTCAGTTAATAAGAGTTGCCGAATCCTTTCCGGACATTTTTGGAAATTCCGAAATTAACGTATTTGAGACTAGAACGAATTTGAGGTATCGAATTCCAATCCCTATACAAAATTCGACACTTTTACTGAGTGTGTGGGTGAAGGACAAATTATTTAAAATTTTCGTTTAAAGAAATAATTATACAAAAAATATTCAATATTTCGAAAGGCACACTTACCAGTCACGCGAATATTTCTAGTTTTGTTATAGACTAGAATAAATAGATTTATTGTTGCTGAAAAAATAAAAACCCTAAGTAATATAAAACATAAACCGATTAACATATGTCCATATTATACAATATATTTCCCAACTTTGTTTTGCCAACTGTAAATACAATATAATAGACTATAATGTCTACAACTAACTTGAGTATATACTTAGTAAGTCTAATTGGTATGCAATTTATTAGCTTAATTGAAATGTACGCTAGTTACTAATCAAATGTAATTGTATAAATGTAAAAACTCAATATCTATACTCGGCTCTGCAAAAAAAAACTCTTTTTTTTCTAGTTAGCCTAATTGAAACTAATGAAGGGAATAACATCATTTAGGGCAATTATTGTACTTTTTTTTGCTCATTTTACAAAATTCATATGCGAGATTTTTTCCATTTATGGCTTTGCTAAAGCGCTTAATAAAAACCCAAAACTAAAGACCTATCGATTGTTTTGCTTTCACATTGAGTCCGAACAGCGACTCAGTGTGTATTTGGTGGCGATAGTGGCAACATGTCTAGATCAGAGCTCCTTATCAGCTTCAT
Organism: Lordiphosa mommai; assembly: GCA_018904225.1. Classification (NCBI taxonomy): domain Eukaryota; kingdom Metazoa; phylum Arthropoda; class Insecta; order Diptera; family Drosophilidae; genus Lordiphosa; species Lordiphosa mommai. Next base: position 119,801 of record JAEIFT010000079.1, read on the forward strand.
GGTCTGCGGTCTAATCGGTTGGGTAAGTCAACAAGTTCATTATTTGATGATGGAATTGATATTGATGTGGAATTTTGATAAGCCAGACCCAGGCTGACCCTACGCCTACCTCCCTATCTCGCTCAGTGGTGGAGGGTATTGAACGGCTTTATAATCAAGTGCTGCAGCGCACCATCGAAGATGCCTATCAACGTCTGCACCAACTGAATGACAGTGCGCTCATCGATAAGCAGTATTTCGAGGATTTGGATACAATATTCAGCAATGTGGATTACTATAGTACAGCCTATTATATCTTTGCCTGGATCAATAGTGATGTAATGATGCAGTCAAGCCCAGATAAATTGTTAACTGAAGTTTTACCTGGCGAAAAGGCAGCCATACGTAATTTCTATTCTAAACTTAAGATACATTTGCAGAAATATTTGAAACTAAGTCGACAGGTAAAAACGGAGCTAATGCAGAATGTGACACGTTGGGAAAATGAAACGGATGATAGTCTGGTTAGGTCCTATATAGAATTTCCACGTGATTTGCAAAAACAAATACCAGAACTACAACTAATGGACTATACCAAGCTGGCAAAGGCTTTACTTGAGGGCGTGGCTGCGGGAGTATGGAAAAGTGTTTAAGTTGCACAAAAATATAAGAAACTATATTATAGAAGTAAGTTTTATGTCTTTCAAGTTAGTTGCAAAATGTTATAAATATAAGATCCACCGTCTTTTTCATCATGTCAAGGGCATATCAGTTGGTACCTACGTTGTTTCAAGAATATCATTATGTGCAAATGATGTATTTTACAATGAAATGATATCAATAAATATAGAGAGACTGTCTAAGAAATCCGTTGTCAAAATATGCTGTACTTAAAACTGAATTCGAGGTTTGAACTCAAGGATATACATGTTACCTGAACCGTACATTAAGCAGAGAATTCAACCAAATCTTATTTCGGATCTGGTTTGTACCGAAACTAATGTTTTTGTTAAAGGTTCTTATCCAATTCGGTTCTGTATTTAAATTGGTAAGTTTGTATTTATTTAGATTTATCAATCAATTTTAAAACAGCAAAATCATGTCTGACCTTAAAAAATAAAATTAAATAAATTCGCAATCGAGTTAAAAAACAAGAAACAAGAAAGTCGGTCAAGCCCGACTATAATTTACTCTGTACTTGTCAAAGATTGTACATAACTGAAAACTTCCAAGTGTGGGGCCACATAATCTACAAAAGTGCTGCCCATCACGATATCGGCCAGTGCAGCCTATCGTAATTATTTCTTTTGCTTATAACTCAACTATCGTTCATCTGATCGAAAAACGTTGTATAGAGGCTCGATAAGTAATGATGAGTAGAATATATCTCTTGAAGGTTTGAACAATCTATCTCTAAATTTGCGGAAGATTTGAGATTTTTGTTTAAAATGTAGGGTGGCAACTCTACTATCGTTCATCTGACCGGAAAACGATGTATGGAGTCGTAAGAATGATGGTAAATATATGTCTAAGGTTGACAACCTACCCAAAATTCGGATATTTGAGGTGTTTTTCAAATGCGGGGCAACTCTACACGTCATCTGATCGAAACGATGTATGGTAGGGGGGGGGTTTTTTTGGGGGTCGAACAACCTAACTCCAAAAATGCGGAATATTTGAGGTGTTTTTCAAATTGCGGGGGTGCAACTCTACTATCGTTCATCTGATTGGAAAACGATGTATGGGGGCTCGTTAAGTAATGATGGGTAAAATATATGAACTTGATCTGCCTGCAGGTATAAGAATTATATGTTCCATACTCTTATAAACTCTAGCTCTTACCATCTCTGAGATCTCAGCGTTCATAGGGACACACGGCTGTTGGCATATATTATTCATGGAATCACCCATAGGTAAACTCCGATGCTTAACTATGGCCGCACCCAATTTTTTCAGTGTACGAGTACTCAGAGCAGGGACAGCTTCAATTGCTGAATGCAGATAAAAAGGGAATCAAAAATAAGATAAGCAAGCAAACAAAAACAAAAACACTAGCTGTGTAAAAATTACCGTTAAGATTTTATTTTCGTTTTATTCTTGGTGCATTACTATAGACGCACGGTTTTTTCCGTCCACAATCATCTTGATTGTTTTAAAAATTGTCGGAGCGACCCTTTTTTTTACTAATCTTCCAAAATAAGCTATTTTCATGTCTTAGGTCAATAATTTGCCCTTTTGCGACATCGGAAAGCAAATTTTTTCTTGGCGTATTATTTTATTCCACAGAAAAATGTCGATTTTAATTAATAAATTTACTTAAACAACCGAAATGAACGCTAACCAAACACAGACTGAGAAATTAAACTGTGCGGCTATAGTTATGCACCAAGCATAAAACGAAAATTAAATCTTAACCATAAATTTGACATGGCTAGAGTTGTTGTTTGCTTATCTTATTTTTGATTCTCTTTTTATCTGCATTCACCAATTGTTGCTCTGCCCTCTCTGAGTACTCGTTCACTGAAAAAATTGGGTAAGGCTCTAGTTATGCACCGAAGTTTACGGGCAGGTACAGCATATATTTCAGATGGGCTTTACATACTCTCTTTGTATTTTTTATAAATAAAGCTCAGGGAAGTTAATTTTTCTGGTACATTCAACTATTGCTCCACCAATTTATAGCTCTCTGCATTGACCAGCCTTAGGGTAGCATCATATTGTTTGAGCACCTCCTCCACTGCCTGCAAGTTGGGTTCCAAAATCTCTTCATCACTTATCCTACCCGCATATTTCACTTCCAGTGCCTCCAATCGTGCACGTAGTTCCGTATAGCTATGCCTGAGTACTCGTAATCTACGCTGAACACGTCGCTGTTCGCAGTGACTACCCATTCGACGACATTGCTCGACAAACTGTGCAAAGTCCACACCCAATTGTTCAAGAGATTGTGCCCACAAATTGATATCTTCATTGAAGGCTCTGGGCAGATCCGTTTGTTCATCCTGCTGTTGCATGAGTTTACGCAATTCGCGTAAACTCTCACCACGCGGCGCGGCATCGGTCAACTAAATGGGCAAAAACTATGAAAATTGTGTGGTAAATTGTCATTATTAAAACTCAACCTACCCCCTGTAGTAATAATATAATAAGTATTCCAGTGAACAACATGCGACTTGAATGTTCTTATCACGCTCAGCTAGATTTAGCAACTGATTCCACTATGGCTAACCATTGATTTTCTAGGCGGAGTTTTTGTTATAGGCTAACATGACATAAGCTTCATCATTTATAAAAGCAACTCCAGTAGCTCAATTTGAGGGTAGTCAACGTTAGATATTGAATCATGTGGCGTCTGATATTTGTGCTAGCTGCGCTGCAGTCGGTGGTAGGAATTAGTAAAAAAATAAATTACACAAATCTCAAAGGATAATAAATTCTCTTCATATGACAGTCGCCAGCTCCTTGGAACACTTTAACTCTTCAGCTTGACATTGTAAAGGAGTTGAGCGGCGTTCTAGTGGATACACTAACGGAGGGTATCGAACTTCTTCAACGTGTCATCGATGATGCCGAACTTCTATTGCCACCCAATACTCAACTGCGAGTCCTGGCCGAATTCGAAGATTTCATTGATGTCGCCAGTGATCTTATCAAGGCCATTGATAATTCAGATGAATTTGGTAATTTCGATGATATGGTTAATGAACTGGGCGATCTTTTGGATTTGGATGAATTCGAGGAATCTGATAATTTGGTGAATCGTCTACTGCTTCAACATGGTGTCGAGGAATTCGAACAACGTGTGGAGGAGAAAATGTTGCAGACATTGCAACGCATCGAGGAACATGTGGAGGCATATGTCAGCCGTATGTCTGGTCAAAAGTTAGAGAGACATGCGGATATTGTTAATTGGTTTGTTGAGTTTAAAAATGAACAAGATTTGGAAAAGAAATTTATGATGGTCATGGATTTGGCATTTTGGGATTGATTTCAAGTGTAAGATAATTATTAAATAGCAATAATAAAGCTGCGATTTTTTTTAATCTGTTTTCAGGAATATTACAAAATCATATGTGAAACCAAGTTACAAGCAACAAAAGTTTTATAACAAATGAAAATTTACTTAATTTTAAAACATTCCGAACATACAAAAATTGCTCGAAAAACTGCATAAATATACTGGGTGCCCCATCTATAATATAGGTACCAGAGAATGTCTTCGGGCCATTGCAAAACGCTCAAACAGAATCAACACCCAAATTAACTTGCCTTTGCGTTCAAGAGAGTTTTATGTAATCACAGGAATTGTTTCTTGCTAACGCTCTGATTTAATTATGCTTGCGTTATTCCAATCAAATCGGCTTAGCAGCATTTTCGTAGAATGAACAAAAAAAAAACTCGTACAAGTTTTTTCTCCCGACAGCTACCCAACTGCGCTGCTCTTAACGCTGGCGACACAGGCAGCGGTCAAGCTTCGATAAGCCGTTATAACGTAAATAGTTTTGATAATGGATTAAGGACTGTTTTCTTATCTTCCAAATAGCTGCTATGTGATAGATAAACATACATTTAACTCTGTTATTTTTTATGGGAAATCGGCCCTAAATGTGAGTTGGAAATTTTGTGTATATTGAAATCAAGAAAAAAATTATTTTTCAGTTCTGTAGTCGATACGTAAACATTTATTAGCCCATTGACTTGAGTACACAAGTTTTTGAATTACTTCACATCAAATCAATGCATCAAAATAGTGACGCTTTACAATAGAGTTTGGTAAAGGTGGTTCACTTCAGGCCGAGTTTCTCTCTATCTCTTGGCTCGTGTGTCTTTTTAAAATTCGCTAAAGAAAAAGGGACCTAAAGTTTTTTAAATACTTCACAGCTGGCGCCAACAGCTGTAAAGGTGACCTTATGTTCATAAGTTTTTAAGAATAATTAAATGGTTGAATTGTCCAATTGATCAGTTGATCGTCAACTATTATCAAGGCATGACGAGCTTTAGCGATCATTCAAACCAAATGTTATCCTTTTTTGGGGCTTTCGAACAGCAGGTCACGGTTACGGCCGGTGCTGCCCAGCGTTATTATTGGTTTTGCTTATAAGTTTCGTGGAATATTTTCCAAAATTTTAAAGTAATGTATTTCATATTTTTGTTTGTGCAGAGTGGAATATGGTTGGTTGGATTTTCCAACAAAAATGCATACAATTTTATTCAAATTTCCGGAAAGAGCTTTCAGAAAGATTTTGGGTCCGATCAAATGGAAGACAACATTTTTATACCCTGCAGAGGGTATATTAAAATTGTCTCGATGTTTGTAACGCATAGAAGAAAGCACCTCCGACCCCATAAAGTATATATATTCTTGATCAGCATGACAAGTTGAGTCTATATAGCCATGTCCGTCTGTCCGTCTGATTCTATGCTATCACCTCCCTTAGTTTTAAAGCTATCGTGACCAAACTTTGATAAAAGTCTTTAAATACACATAGGCTGCACATTTGCTGGAATCGGACGGATAGAATGAATATATCACATAGATGCCATAGAAACGATCGGTTCAAAAACTAGTTCTATTGAGAAAAACTGTTTTGTTTTCCATCGAAGCATCACTAATAGTGGTGTATATTAGTTATTTACGCTTTGACATAATTCTGGAAAAATTGATCAAAATCGGAAGACTATAGCATAGGAACGATCGGTCCAAAAACTAGTTCTAGTAAGAAAAACTTTTTTTCTTTTACATCGAATCATCACCAATCGTGGTGTATATTAGTTTTATATGCTTCCACATAATTATAGAAAAGTTTATCAAAATCGTATGACTATAGCATATAGCTGCCATATAAACGGTCGGTCCAAAAACTAGTTCTAGTGAGAAAAACTTTTTTGTTTTCCATCGTAGCATCAGCATTCGTGGTATATATTAGTTTTATAAGCTTCCATATGATTCTGGCAAGATTTATCAAAATCGGAGGACTATAGCATATAGCTGCCATAGAAACGATCGGTCCAAAAACTAGTTCTAGTGAGAAGAAAAATTTTTGTTTTCCATCGAAGCGTCACCAATCGTGGTATATATTAGTTTGATATGCTTCCACATGATTCTGGTAAGATTTATCAAAATCGGATGGCTATAGCATATAGATGTCATAGGACCAATCGGTCGAAAAATGTGTTTTACAAAGAAAAGTTTTTTTATGGTATCAAATTTTTATTATAAAATCAGAAATTTTAAATATCTGATATCTATATCCTATATATATTTTACCGGTTAAATCAGTTGGAGTAAAGTTTTTCAAGTGTATTAAAACTTCGGCACAGTCGAAGTTAGCTTTGCCTTCTCGTTTAAAATATTCCACGTAATGCATTGTAATGACCTCTAGGTTATCAGAAATTTCAATCGGGGCAATAAAAATGAATAGTAAATCCATATATGATTGTATGTTTGTATATGGGTAATACCTCAAATCTTATAAGTAAATATTGACGTTTTATTTAAGCTTATAATAGCATTAAAAACAGTATTTCCTATGTACTAGTGGAATCAATTTCTTCTGTCGGAATAGGTGGTGGCAGATATGGATTCAAATTCAAAGCTAAAACTGTATCGTTTAATATCTGAAAATATAAAATAAAAAAAAATTGTGTGAAACTTATTTAGTTCATTTTGAAGTACATACCGGCGTATTAGAATCATTAAAAGGTGCCAGAGGTGGCAGAAGTGCATTTACAAAAGGTGGATCTGCTGTCCAGATGAAGGGGATTGTATCGTTGTTCATCTGAAAATATGGCATACATAGGAAATTCAAAAAATTATTATACTAACTTCGAAAAGAATAACAAATAAAAAATGTTAGGAATTCTTGGCAGAAGCAGACGGCAGCAAAATCAAAATACAGGCAGTAAGTAAGTTTATGTGGCAGATGGCACAATATTATTTGGATAGTGTTAAAGTACATACCGATGAATTTTCAGTGTCAGCGATTGTTGCTTCTTCCTCCTCCATATCTAATGCATCTTTTGTAGTTTCAATTTCAGTATCAACTGGTCCAAAACTGAATTTAAATTCCGATTTTTCGGGATCATCTCTAACAGCAATTACCTCTGCGGTGGAATGCTTAAATAGGAACATTGTTGATAATTATCAAACTTAATGAGGAGTAAATATTTATCAGGGCTGCAAACCCAAAAACAATATTAAATTAACTTTTGGTTCTACATCGTCGTCTTCAGACGACATTGACAATGGCAAATTTGCATAAATTTGTTGTTTAGCATTCAATAAAATTTGAAATCAAGTATTTCTATATATTTTGTTGAACTTTGTAAGAGTTCCGGGTATGCAGCCCTGATACATATAGAGTGTAGAGTACCTGAAACAAATGCAATTCGCCTAAATTACTTCCAACCGGCTTAAACTTATTCGTTGGAATATTTCGTGTATCCCGCACCATACGTAACTGAAATTCCACTGAAGGTTATTTTTTAATGCCATTTTCATTTATATGGCTTACCTTATCCACTGATAGACTGCGGCATATCTAATAGCATCAACATTAAACTGTGTAAAATATGTTCAGTACCCACTTACCCCTCTGTTGAAATATAAACAACTAAGTAAAACAGTAAAGCAAATTAATCGAGGTAACATTTTCGCACACAAGTCTCGTTAGGATGGCCGCTTCTGTCTGAATGAACAGATCTGGGCATTACATATGAGCGCAACTTGTTTGACTAGAACTTATGCAAAGTGTGAGAGAGAGCTTAGAAGATAACAACAATGTGACTCAGCACAAGCTTTTGATTTTCTAACAAAAAACATTGTTTTAAAATTTTAAAAAAAAAATATATACTATGTAAACTTTTATTTTTAAAAAAATATTTGAAATATTTTGCTTTTTGCAACCATAAAAATTTTTGTTTGTCCCTAAAATGTCCTAAAATATATATAGGATATAGATATCAGATATTTAAAATTTTTAAAACATTGATAATAAAAATTTGATACCATAAAAAAACGTTTCTTAGTAAAACACATTTTCCGACCGATCGGTCCTATGGCAGCTATATGCAATAGTCATCCGATTTTGATAAATTTTTCCAGTATTATGTGAAAGCATATAAAACTGACATATACCAAGATTGGTGACGCTACGATGGAAAACAAAAAAGTTTTTTTTCACTAGAACTAGTTTTTTAACCGACCGTTTCTATGGGAGCTATAAATATAGTCCCGATTTTGATAAATTTTTTGTATATGTAGTTGACTACTATCCAAATTGTACGCTACGTAGAAAACAAAAAGTTTTTCCCTGAACTGTTTTTTAACCGACCGTTCTATGTGCTATAGTGATCCGACTTTGATCAATTTTTCCAGAATCATGTGGAAGCATATGAAAGTAACATATACCAAGATTAGTGACGCTACGATAAAAAAAAAGTTTTTCTTACTAGAACTAGTTCTTACCGATCGTTCCTATGGCAGCTATAGAATATCATCCGACGTCGGTTACGACATTAGTTGCGTGCAGTAAAAAGAAGACTCTGTGCAAAATTTCACTCGTAGCTTCAAAACTGGAGACTAAAACAACGACCACGGACGAACGACCCACCACCAAGCAAACTCGCTCGTCGTCCTGATCAAGTATATATATAGTTTATGGGATCGGAAATGAATATGTCTATGCGTTAAAAACTTCTGGGCAAAATTAATATACACTTTTCAAGTGTATAAAAACGACCATTCATTTTATTTAAATGAGAACAAACATTCTTGAATCAAGCATTTTTCGTACTTACAAAAACGAAAAATTCTAGAAAATTACTTAGATTGAGTGCGAAATAATCTTAAAATGCTAAGCCCAAAAAGTATGCAATGAAAAATGCAAAATATTTCAATACGAATTTGTTCTTAAAATTCCCAACTGGCTCTATCACTTTACTTATTGAGGGATTTTAAATTGATGGCCTTTCCTGAGTTATTTGGAATATTTTGTAAGTGTCCTTGTCTGACTTGCGGTATTATATTAACGTTTAAAAATCACCCGTTATTACCTACAAAATTAAGTTGGTCAACCACCCGACGAATTTGCGAGACTTATAATTATAAATACTGAACATAATTTTTATTCAATAATATAATTATTTATTATTTATATATAATTAATTATTATTTATATATATAATATACTTTATATATATCAGAAATGCTAACCGCTCGGTTCTAAGGTTCACTAAGACATTTTAAACTCCGGATAAATTCTTAAAGATAAAGAAATCCCACTTTTCGGTTTGAGCTTGTTTCCATTTCCAAATGATTATAGTATTAAGCTTTTAATATAAGGCATCGATTTTGAAATCAATATCTTAATAAGTCATTCAATTAAATTCGACTTTATATGAATGAACTTTAGTGACCACCGGTTCGGTTAACGGCACAAAATATCGGTACGGTGCGGCTTAATTCTGTTTGATTCAGAGTTGATTTGCATCTCTGATATATATTGTAAATAGACTTTTTAAGTACATATTGAATTGTTACAATTTCGTAATTATTTCGAAGCTTTTTCAAAAAATTTATCAAAGAGAGTTCTAATATCAGTTCCTCCATTAGAACTCCGCTGCTTGGCAAAGACTTGCTTCTGAAAGAGTTAAAAAGAAAATAAAGTTAGGTTAAGTTAAAGTTAAACACTTAAAACTCAAAAAATAATTGTTATATTCCAATTAAAAATAAATTTAAAATAGAAAGAATTTTTTCAGAGTAATACTTTAAACTCCAAAAATATTCATTAGTATCTTATTTAAAAAATGGAAATCTAAAATCGGCATCGCCGATATTTAATGACGTACCATACGTGTTCAGCGAATGATGAGCGCAGAATCAGAAAAAATGATAGACGAAAAGTTTTAAAGAACAGTGTTGTATTTTTTTGACTGCGGGCGACACTCTCTGACCCTGTAATTTGCAGTTAGGTTTAATTATATTTTATTGGGATTTATTTATAATTAATCAACATTGAAAAGCTCAAATTTATCCAGCATCGATGTACAAACAGCTGGTGAGCACCACTACTTCACATGCTCCTCTACATGATACCTCGAGCTAAATCTACATCGCGGTCAGCGAAAGATCAAAAAATTATTAAGGGAGCTGTTTGCTAACACGGCCATTGATAACAAAAAAGTTTTTCTTACTAGAACTAGTTTTCGGACCGATCGTTCCTATGGCAGCTATATGATATAGTCATCCGATTTTGATCAATTTTTTCAGAATTATGTGGGAGCATATAAAACTAACATATACCACGATTGGTGATGCTACGATGGCAAACAAAGAAGTTTTTCTCACTAGAACTGTTTTTTTGACCGATTGTTCCTATTGCAGCTATATGATATAGTCGTCTAATCCGGCTGATTCCGACAAATGTGCAGCCATGTGTATTTAAAGACTTTTTGGAAAGTTTGGTCAAGATAGTTTTAAAATTGAGGAAGGAGATAGCTTAGAAACAGACGGAAATGAACTCAGCTAGTCATGCTGATCAAGAATATATATACTTTATAGGGTCGGAGATGCTTTCTTCAAAGCGTTTCAAACATCGTGACAAGTTGTCAAAATATTGTTATTTAGAAATTCAAGTTGATGCCTTTAACCAGCGGTGGGTAGCCAAATATTTTTGAGCGGAATAACGGGGCGGTTTGCGAGGGCCCAACGCTGCCTTTAACAATACTTCTTATGAAAAAAAAATGAATTTGGACTACTTAAGTATGTTTATAAGCTTCAAATTTTCTAACTTGTTTATTAATAATTTTTTGATAAATTATTTGCTACATACCACTATATCCTGAATATTTCCAGCATCATGTTCCTCTAATAGATCAAAACTCAATGGAGTAATTCTAGTAAAGTTACTAAAATCAAAATCTTCCAAATTTGGCTAAAGAAAATGAATTAAAAATGTTTAAAAAATTATGATTTAAGCAATCTCAAATACATACAACTGTTTTATTAGACTCTGATCTGGTTTCGATAGTTTTACTAAAAGTTCTCCAAATGTTACCCTTGGAAGATGATTCTTCGGCATCAGCGTGCGCCTGTGCAGTGGATTGCTTTGATAGGAAAATATGCCAATTGTTAACCATAGGAACAGCTTTCAAAGCTTAAGATTACCTGAGCGAAAGCTTGGCCAGATCCAATGGGTTGGAACATGCTTGTGGGAATATTGCGCGTATCTCGTACATGGCGCAGCTAAAATATTATATACTATAACTATTTACTGGATATTGGCAAGTAAATATAAACTAACCTTGTTCATTGATGAATTTTCACACAACTGTAAATTCAATTTTTTTTCTTATTTAGTATTTTTCTCAATCAAACCGCACTCACCCCTTTGCTCAAGTACAAACAACTAAGCAGTAGGAACAAATAACTCAATTGAAGCGACATTTTGTGGCAAACGTGTGACTTGTACGCAGGCTTCCTACCAAATGAATATGGAAAACTAGTACTAGTAAAAACTTTGACGTATGTTCAATGAATATGAAACCTGTTTGTCCGGTTATGGTTGCTGTTATCAGCAATTAAAAACGTATATAAAAATTATATACAATCCCATTCTACATTTATTGTTTACACATTTTCTAAAGTCCATTTACATTGACATTTAAACCTAAAAATTTCTCGTTGATACGCCAAATCCTTGACGTGAATCAAAGACATTGCGTTCAATTTGCGGAGGACCAGAACCATCAGAATTAAAGCTATAGGATTCGGAACGATAGTAATTATTAGATAAGCCACCAACGGGACCAGGACCGCCAGAGAAACCGAAATTGCCCGACATGAGGGGTACCTGGATAAACATTTGTTTTATAATAAAGTAAAAAAATAAAAAGTAAAAAATAAGCACACACCGATCCTCTATTAATGGGACCAGATCCACCAAAACGACCGCCATTTCTGATAATAGTAGTAGGACCAGAACCTATAAAACGTCCATTCGGTGGCCATTCGCCACTGTCGCTGGAGGATGTGTAAAAGCCAGAACTGCCACTTGAGGGAGGTATACGAAAGCCTTGCCTGCTACTGGGTCCCATATATTCCCAGTCACCATTGTTTTGATCATTGTTGAAATTTCTTGGCCTTGATCTGGGTATGGGTATGGGTACGGGTATGGGACCTCTTGAAATGCCCGGAGGAAATCCACTATAACCATCATTTGGATTATATCTCTCGTAGTTGGGCTGAAAAATACAATTTACATTTGAGTTGGTTTATATTTTCGTATTGAAACCTTCAAGAGGGTACTACATTATTTTGTTTTTGTATTAAGCATACAGGATTTATAAATCCTTCATCTGACTGTTTGTTTGTAACCAGTTTGTTTTCTAATTATCGGAATATCTGAATATAAGCAATACATATTTATGGAGGTATAAAAATTGCAGATTTGTCACATTTCTCTTAAATTTCGCCAACTTTAGGTTGTGTTATTGTTGACATAAAATGTTAATATAAATATTCTAACATTCTATGCTAATATTAACATTTTGTGATTTAATAAAAGGTTTTTTAATAATCCTTTCCCTCAGTTACGGGCATTGCAGACTTTTACTTATGCTCTCGTTATTTTTTGTTTCCGTCTATAAAACTAATTTGCTAGATCATCGTTTTTCGAGGCCAGAATAGGCTGCTGATATTTAAAAAATACCTTGTACTTGCTATGTCTTATACTCAGAAAAACGCGCCAGCGTTCTAGACGACGGATTAATGTTGTGTACTTAAAATTTCAAGCATATTTGAACTTTAACTAAATATAAATCAGTCAATTTTCAATTCAATTTTAGCCAAAATGTTCCTAAAATAAGAACAAAATTCTTAAATCAAGTACGAAATACTTAAATCGAGAATTTTTTTGTACTCGCACCTTCTAGAAAGAACGAGATAGAATTAATACTGCTTTTTACTTAAAATATGAAGTTTGATACGTGTTAATTGAATCAATCTAATATGAACAAATCGGGATTGGTTCAAGACCATTTCGATCTAAGAATGAGGTTTTAAAAACCTAGGAATAGCACAAAATGTACTTAATGTATCCCGAAACGGTCTAAAATCAAATATTTCGGGATTGAAAAAATACTTAAACCAAGTAATGCGTACATGTATCAAGTATATTTGTACTTGGTGTACTATTGACACCGTTTGTACTTGATTTAAGCACAAAGTTGTCGCATTTTTTTCTGAGTGTACGCATGGCATTATGTAGTATTCTAATAAGCAATAATGCCGGCTTGTATTATAAATAAAAGTAGCTGCATACCCTTACAAAAAATTCCTATCTTAATGTACCAAAAATCGAAATTTTACTTTGGTAATGTTAATTCCCAATCCAACGAGAGTTGTGTATCTATTGGATTAACCAAAAAACAAGCCCAAACTTTTCTTAAATGCAAACTAAATTTTAATTAAAACATGCCCCAACTGTTTATAAAGCAAGTGAAACATCCCCAAAATGTTCATAAAATAACTTACCCTAATGTCCAAGATTTGGGAACAAGCGAGTATGATGGACTTTCGTCAAAGAACGTGACAAAAACTCGAATAAAAGTATGCAACATATACGGTACCGATGCAATAAGTGAACGACAAAGTGAGCGTTGGTTTTCCAAATTCTGTTTCAAAGATTTTTAGGTCAAAACGCAACAAGCAGCGTCCGGCCTTAGGAGGCTGATGACAATCAAATCAAGTCAATGATAAATGATCAATTGTTATAGTTTTTTTTTTTTTTAAAATTAAAAAGACGTACATGTCTTTCCCCTAATTCGGGCCTTAGGAATTAAACTGCGTCATTATTTTTTTGACTTAATACAATTTTTTTAAGTTTTTTACAAAGGTAAATTGTTTTAGAAAATTCTAAAAAAAAATATAGTGTGATCCACATATCGACGATGATTTCGGTATAAACGAGTCGATTTCATATAAGAACTGTTTAAGCTTATATAAGAAGTTTCAATCTTATTAGCAGTAACAAAATTTGGTCTAAAGATATTTCTAATTATATGACGATTTGAAAACACTAGCCGGTAATTGACCAACATTCTGACAAATAATGCTGAAATATTTCACTTCATATGTAAAATTGTTCTATTTAAATTCGAAATTGGAACGTTTATTCGGAAATCGAAACGTTGAAATGTGAAACACACCCCAATATCTTATTCTCGTGAAATCTAAAAAATAGATTTAAATGTCATCATTCAAAAGTTATAAATCAAAAGCAAAAATAAATACATTGTTTCTTCGGTTCCAAAAATTAACGTTCCGAAATACCGGTTCACAAAAAAATAAATAATAACTGTTCTGGTTACGGATGCACTTCGATTCCTAGTGCCTGAAAAGGGGAAATGTATTTTTTTTCGACTTTCACAGTGAAATTATCGGAGCTAAATTTTGAAGTGATGGCACATTCACCCTATACCCCCGACCTTGTACCTTCAGACCGTCATTTGTTTTTTGATCTCTTCTTTAAATGATAATATATTCGTTTCTGATGAGGTTGTAAAAGGACTTGGTCTAGTTCCTTTACCAATAATGCCGGGAAATTCTACGAAAAAAGATCAAAGGTGCTCGAACAACATGATCAATGCATAATCGATTAATGTTCATTCTTTACATAATAAAATCATCACCGGCGGGTCGAGGTATTAGAACCTTGTTTTTTGCGACGACGAATGCCAATGCAAGGCAATCCTTATCTGTGAGACGCTGATTGGGGTTTTAGAGTAAAATATTGTTTTTGCGACGTTGCAAGATGTACCAGGAAACGAATTGAAAAACTATTTTCGCATTTGGGAATATCCAAGGTCGGAAAAGGTTAAAAAACTTAAAACCAGCGAATAATACCGGAACCCTAACCGGAACCGTTAAGCAAATAAAACCGTTTAAAGCCAGATACCGGTATCCAAACCGGATCCAATATTAAAATTTTTTTAGAACCGTTAACCGTTATAATAGAAACCGAAAAATGGAAACCAAACCGAAACGCTAATACCGAGACTGCTTTGGTTAATTATTATTATCTTACTGATTTATGATTAATTCAAATATATATTTCAACTGGTAAAATAACATTATATACACTTGGAAAAAAAGTCTTGAGATATATAGAAGATATATAAAAACAATTCTTAAACGCGAAAAAACTTTTCTTTGACAATATAAACCCTCTAATTAAATGTGAAGGATTTCTAAGTCTTCCAAAAATCCTCCCTTAAGTATAGAAATGTTAAAAAATAATAATGTAAATTTTAGAAATGAAGTTTCTGGATTTTTATCAAATGTTGCCTACAAAAATGCTGTTTTAATATTTTGAAAAATGAAATGTAAAGAAAAGTTAATGCATGATTTATGTTTTCAACTGTTTTTGTGTTTTCAGTATTTTACCAGCGTATTATGAGCTATATTGGACCATAGTCTTATAGTATGGGTCCAAATCTATCCAAATCGCTTAAGATCTCTTTTATTTGTCGCGCAGATACATTACTTAGAAATATTTGTCAGGTTTATGAGAAATGGCCCTAGAGCGAGTTTGTCTGGGAGACATAAGAATAGGGGACTCCTTAATTCTAGATTTTTTTTTTCTGAATGTTGAGATACCACTAGAAACGCGGACAGAAGCGTTTAGCGAAATTGTTCGTCCAAAAATACAAGAGGCTTAAAATCGGTTTATTTAATCTGAATATTCCTAGTGTGACCATATGATCACGCAAAAACGCACACAAAGGCCTTTTTAAAACAACCATTGCCCGAAAACTACAATCTCGATAAAATGCAATGTATCGAATGAAACTTAAAAAACCGTCTGAAGATCTAATTAAAAAGAATTATTTTTAGGTTAAAAACATCCTAATGAATATTTGTAACTCTCATATATTATTTGAATTTTACGTGAATTATTTCGGACATATTCAGGTAAAAGAAAACAAATTTTTTAATATGGCACATTCTTAGAACATAATTTTTTAGTTCTCTTTCATCCATTAATTTTTTGAATATCATGTATCAAAAAGCTATACTTGTACCGGTACGTACCGAAATCCGAAATAAAAATCTGAGTACCGTATCGGAACCTTCAACCGAAATAATCTGAAAACCGAAATAGAACCTTTAATCGAAATTCTAATTTCGGTACAAACCGGAACCGGTACCGGAATCGATATTCGTTTCGGGATTAATTCCTGCTTAAAACCGATATTGTTATATTATTTCAGTCCTCATATGGCGTCTGTACTGACAAGCTCTCAACAAATGATGAGTGAATAAGTATAGCATTTCTAACCCAATAACATGCAATCAAAAGTTTGAGACTAATCTTTTCATAAGAAGCTCACTTATCAACAGGGCTTTTCTACGTAATTGCATTTGTATCTCTGATGGTGTCATGCGTCATACGCTCAAAACTTACCTCTGGATTAGATGGTCGATATGGTGGATTTGTATTGAAACCAGGAAGAGTATCATTACTGTCAGATGGACCAGACACAGCATGAATCTGGCCAGTACTTTTCTAAAAAGAAAGTTAAACAATTTGTTATAAAATTATACAAAATTCTTGCTCGACTTACCTCTAGTAAAACTTCGGAACTTTCATCTTCTGGAACTGGTGCAGCTTGAGTCTGACCGCCTATGGGCTTGAACATATCTGTGGGTATATTCCGCGTATCCCTGATGATACGTAGCTTAACAAGAAAAAAAACCGTTAGGTTGAGTTTGTGAAATGTTTTTAAACTTACTTTTTCTTCTTTTTTAGTGTGACCCAGCTGTAAAAGTTTAGAATTTCCTATATAGTTAAAATTTTTATATACATTTTCCAAAGAACTTACCCCTAGGCTTAGGCAGCCTAGTAAGACAAGTACATGTCTTAATTGGAGCAACATTTTCACGTCTCAATCTCTCAAAGCTTTCGAACTGAATGATTAGTTAAATAGCAATGCGACTGCAATTTAATCATTGCTGATTAATATTGGAACCCGTTTGACGGGAAATCATTAACAAGGTGAGAGGAATTTTGCGCTAAGGGGTTATCAGCATGGGGAAAAGCCACAGAGAGATTTATAAATATTTACGTATATATTTTTGTTTTAAATGCTTATTTTTATGTTACAATGTTTTTTCTTTGTTTTAGTAGCGTCCATAGCCATAGGGTGAGCCATAGCCGCGTCCAGCATTGGGATAGCTGGAAATATAGGTAGGAACTGGACGTGGACGTGGTACCACATAGACCGGAGGATAACCATAGCCAGGAGGCTTGAGGGGTACATCTTCGGTTTCTTCAGAAGATTTTTTGGCATCTTCGGGGGATTTGTCTTCATCTTGGTGTTCATGATGAGGATGAGGGCCAAAACCAGGACCAAAACTGGGATAGTGTGATGGATTGAAGTAGATGGGCGGGGTATAAGGTGATCTGAAGCCGGGATAACTGGGATAACTAGGTAAGTGAGGAGTATCCTTGCCCTCCTGGGAAGAGGGAGACTCTGGCGAGGGCTTAGGCTCATAAGGGCTGAACACACGTCCTGGATGGGCATGAGAATGGGGATAGGGATAGGGGGGATAGGGATAAGGATAAGGAGGATGTGGATGTGGTTGCGGTTTCGGCTCATGCTTATGTGGTGGCTTGGGAGTGGTGGTTGTTGTAGTGGTTGTAGTTGTGGTCGTAGTAGTTTCCGGTTCCTCTGTGGTGGTGCTGGTCACTGGTTCCGCTTTGGCATCATCCAATTGCTGTAAACCATCATCTGGTTGGGCAGTGGCTGCATTATCCGGCACCAAACTGGCTGCTGGTGTAGTAGTCTCTGGTTGATACTCTGCATGTCGTGGTAAATATTTTTTTCTGGCAAATGTACATCATCCAGTGTCTCCTCATCACTATAAACCGAAGCATCTGTACCATCTGTACCATCTTCCAGCTTTACTTGAGCCAAGCTCAAGGCCAATAACTGTATGGAAAATAAATTCAGTTTAGTCTTGGTCTTTTAAACTCAACTCAGACCACGCCCATTTACCTGGCTGAGTATTAGCAGCTTAATGAACATCTCAAAACGTTAGAGTACTGAAACTGTTTTGTTGAATTGAAACGAGTAGCACCCGGTTTTTATAGTCCCTCCCAAGTAAGAACAACAGCAGCTGCTGCGTCAGCGTCAGCCTCAACAGCATCGCCCACAAATTATGGAAATCTGTAAACTGACAATTATAGATTAATTTCTATATAATCAACACCACACACAAACGTACTAAAACCCGGTCAGTAGCCAATGATTCAGGTGCGTTTTGACATTTTGTGGAAATTCCCCTTTAGATGCGTTGCTGTTGGTTGGGCAAAACAAAGAAAAAGAAATTAAATATGTCATAAAAATCTTCCACTTGTTAATGAGTTTTTTATTTTAATTAAATTTTGCCAGTTCTAATCAATTTCGAACAGGGTAGGAAGGTAGGAAGCTATATAAGTGGCATTACCCGGGCAAAGTTGATTGTTAAAGACCTTAACTGAATTCAGGCATGGGAAAACTCATATGGGTAAGCAATAAGAAGTGGAACCTACAGGTTCATACAACCTAAGAACAGCTGAGGGAAAGTTTTTCGCAGACTAAACCGTGGAATAAGTTCTAAGTCCTAAAGACGGAGTTGCCCACCGACTATTTTTATGTCAGCCGGCAATAACAAGTTTTTCTCCATCTCTTTCTGGTGTTTGTTGTTGTTTGAAGAATGATTATCTTGACTGTTATCTTGTCATAAGCATTCTCTGGGCATAATTTGGTGATATGAACTATAAGATCATCGTTCAAAAATCACCAAAAGGTTCAAAGCAGGAACAATATGTTTTGGGTTGGCAGGAAAGTCATGTTGTTAACCGATTACACTGTGATAGTATTTTTCAATAAATAAACATGTAAGAAAGTCGGTCAAGCCCGACTGTAATATACTCTGTACCTGTTTGTATATAACTAATAACTTTAAAGTGTGGGGTCACACAAAACTGTGCAAGTGCTGCCCATCACGATTATGGGCAGTGCTGCCCAGCGTAATTATTTGATTTGATTATAAGTCGAATATCGTTCATCTGATCTGGAAACGGTGTATGGTGAATCGATAAGTAATGACAATTAAAATATATGCCTAAAAAGTTCAAACAATCTGTCTTTAAAATTGTGGAAGATATTCGGGATGGCAGCTCTACCATCGTTCATCTGATCGGAAAACGATGTATGGGCCGTAGTACGATTATAGATTTATGTCTGGAAGGTTCGAACAACCTAACTCCAAAATTGCGGAATATTTGAGGTGTTTTTCAAATTGGGGGGGTGGCAACTCTACTATCGTTCATCTGATCGGAAAACAAAGTATGGGGGCTCGATAAGTAATGATGAGTAGAATTTATGTCTGGAAGGTTTGAACAACCTAACTCCAAAATTGCGGGATATTTGAGGTGTTTTTCAAATTGTGGGGATGGCAACTCTACTATCGTTCATCTGATCGGAAAACGATGTATGGGGGCTCGATAAGTAATGATGAGTAGAATATATTTCTAGAAAGTTCCAACAACCTAACTCCAAAATTGTGGAAGATATTAAGTTTTTTTCAATTTACGGGGGAGGCAGGGGGCGTGGCAAAAATCAAAACTAAACTTGATCTGCCTGCAAGTATATGAAATATATGTTCCATACACCTCAAACCTCTATCTCTTACCATCTCTGAGATCTCAGCGTTCATACAGACAGACGGACTTGTCTATATCTCTCGTTTATCGATATCATAGTTGTAGATCAAACCCTAAAAAAAAAAAAGCTATCAGGGTAATATTGATTTTTCCAAATTGCGGGGTTAATTCTTTAGCTTACTAATCGGAAAATGATGTATGGCGGATCGATAAGTAATGATGATTATAATATATGTCTAGAAGGTTCTAACAATCTATTTTCAAAATTGTGGGAGATATGAGGTATTTTTCAAATTGCGGGGGGTAACTTTTCATCGTTCATCTGAGCAAAAATAATGAATGGGTGATAGGTAATGATAATTTAAATTATGTTAAAGGTTCGAAAAATTTTCAAAATTTGAATATAGGTTTTTTTAAAAAAGTCTAACTGAAAAAATGGTAGCCTAACTATTTTAGTCTTTTAGGACAGACGGACGTCTATATCGACTCGGCTATTGATGCTATCAGAATATATTTTTATGGTGTTTTTTTCTGTCAATTAGCACAAATTAGATACCCTTTTACGATAATTACAATCTATTTATACCCGTTTCTAGACTACAAATTTTTTTTTTCGAATTATTTTTTTTTACATTTTTTTAAGTTTTTTTTCAATAATAATTTTTACTATTCATAAGACAATATGAATCTAAAATATAAATTATTTTGGACCCTAAACTAGTGGATTCTAACTCTTTTCGTGACTTTACATGCCGCAGGGATGGAAAAGTGAATCGGATGACATGGTAAAGAGGCCCTCATTTTGGCATGCCTTTTTTACATTTTTTGCCTCTAGCTGTCGCAGAGACTCGGCTGTTGACGGTGATCAAGAATAAATATACTTTATAGTGTCGGAAATATTTCCTTTTGTCTGTTACACACATTGGCACAACTTTATGATGCCCTTTTTGCGCATTTTTAATGGCCATAGGGTATAATTAGCTAGACTCTGTAGGTGTGTGCTACTTGTATCTTTTAATTTGAGGCCTCAAATTAACCTCTCAAAAATCACACCAAAATGTACACATTAATTTCATAAGAATAAATTAACTTTCTTGTTAAAAATCCCCTTAAACTCATAAACAATAAATTTTTTAATTATCTCAAAGGGTATTAATAATAAAAATCAATCAAATCAAAACTTAAAAAAAAAAACAGAATCGTCTAAGTATTTGAATCACGCTCAGAAAAAAAGGAGAACACGGTTTACAAAAAAGATCAGAATCAATATAAGAATTCTTGAATAAGAATATCAAGTTATTTAGTTATTATTATTTTATATAAAATAGTTTTGGAAAATAGTGTTCCTGTACCAGTTCCAGATAACAGATACCTGAACGCAGATCCCTTATCCCAGATCACTGATCCCTAATCCCAGATCCCTATTCCGAGATACATTCCAGATCCCAGATCCCTTAACCGAGATCCCAAATCCCAGATCCCTGACCAAGATCACTGATCCCAGATCCGAGATCGCAGATCCATCCCAGATCCCTGATTAATAATCCCAGATCCCTGATCCCAAATCCCTGATTCCAGATCCCTGATCCGAGATCCCTGATCCGAGATCCATCCCAGATCCTTGATCTCAGATCCTAGATCCATCCCAGATCCCTCATCCCAGATCCGAAATCCCTGACTGCCGATCCCAGATCACTGAACCCAGATCCCTGATCCGAGATCTATCCCAGATCCCTCATCCCAGTTCCCTGATTCCAAATCCCTGATTACTGATCCCTGATCCCAGATCCGAGATCCATCCCAAATCTCATATACCTGATCCCAGATCCCAAATCCCAGATCCCTGACCAAGATCACTGATCCCTAATACCAAATCCCTGATCCGAGATCCCAAATCCCTGATTCCTGATCCCAGATCCGAGATCCATCCCAGATCCTTGACCCAGTTCCCTGATCCGAGATCCATCCCAGATACTTGTTCCTTAATCTCAGATCCGAGATCATTCCCAGAAACCTGATCCCAGATACCTCATCCCAGATCCCTCATCCCAGATCCGAAATCCCTGACTGCCGATCCCAGATCCCTGACCCAGATCCCTGGTCCCAGATCTCTGACCCCTAATACCAGATTCCTGATCCGAGATCTATCCCAGATCCCAGATCAAAACTTTTTTCGTTTTAGCCGAACGTCCGTTAAAGAGCTTCGCTCTAAAAGCAGGCAAATTTATTACTTTTCTACCCAATCCGTTCATTTTTTGCGTTCCTGAAATAAGGTCGCTTTCTCAAATATAAAATATAAATGGAAATTATTTAGAGTCTCATTGACCTTTTCTCTTATTTAACAAAATAGCTGCACGTGCTTGTGATAGTTCACCTAGGGGCTATAAAAGCGCAAGTGGAAGGCGAAACAACAAACCCAGTCAATCCAGAAGGAAGTGATGCCAATACCTCACCTACCATTGCTTCCGAAGGCCCCAATACCACGCTCGGCGAATCTACAATTGCGGGCGAATCAACCGTAACAGAAGTGTCCACTTCCAATGATGAAACCCCCAGCATTAATACGGAAGCAACGGAAACTTCCGTATCTACTGATATCGAATCGACAGTTGAACTCAACAACACCACTGAAAATTCTTCTAGTACTCCAATTTCTCATTCCACCACAATTGCGACAACGAATATAATAGATCTGATGACCTATATGCATGATGATAATGCCGGTGATCCGTATGTGAGACCTGGCATGCATATGCCTGGTTCCAGGCATGTCAAGGCTCATGATGGCTTTCATAATATTCGAAAGGAGAAATATTGGAAACATTGGAATGATGCTTTCAGCACAACTCCTCACCCAGATGAAATACAATAAATAGTGTACAAAATTACAATTAAATGGTTCTTCTATTAGTCAGAGACGAGTCACCATGCGGTTAGGTTTACTTGGTCTGGTACGAAAAAACGAGAGTTCATGTAGCTTCTACTGTGGTTGTAGTTTTTATTTGTAGGTTGCCTGCTTATAAAGGTTGCGGGCAAACAGCGTCATGTGGTTGCCCACGATGGTTTCCATAATATCAAACATGAGCCACGCTATTCCCATTGGCCAGCACGTGTGAAAGCCCATCACAAGAATCATATTTATAAGGCGAATGCTGATGCCAGATAACAAGGTCAGTTATCGCATGCGCGAATGTCATAATCCGTTATACTTTGTGAAATATTTATATAATAAATTAAAAAAGAAAACAATAGCTAAACGAACCTTGTTCATGACTCAAGTCACACAGTTTATAAGGTAAATTGTATTATAATATATAAATAATGCTTTATAGAATTGCAGATTAAGTGAATCAGATTAATGCTGGATCAGACAGTATGCGTATTGGGTGGGGCGTCTGATAAGTAATCGCATATAACTTAAGAAAACATATTGGACTATTGGTTGAACCCGAGTGTGACATACTTAGGTTGCTATATATATTTCTGGTCTAATAATGAAAACGCGAATATTTATGATCAAAAATGGTTTTATTGTTTTTCAAAGAATTCTCCAGCAAGATTTATACACTTTTGCATGCGCTCAAACCAATTGTCGAAGCACTTTTTCCACTACGATTGAGACACCTCCAAAACATGGTTTTTGAACTCTTCGACAGCATCTTCTGGCGACGAAAATCGTTGACCACGCATTTTTCCTTTGATGTGCGGGAATAAAAAGAAGTCATTGGGTGCCAAGTCAGGGCTGTACGGCGGATTACCCATCAATTCGACGTTTTGGGCGGTCAAAAAGGCGCTGGTGTAAGCTGATGTGTGAGAGCTCTCATTGTCATGGTGCACAATGATCTGTCCTTCTTGTTCGTTTTTCGAATTTCTCCGAAGACTTCAGGCAAACAAATTGTGTTGTACCACTCAGAATTGACCGTCCTACTTTGCTCAAGCGGAACAGTCGCCATATGAACAGTTTTACCGAAGAAACAGAAGTGCTTCTTCCACAAACGACTTTCGTTGGATTTAGCTCGTCTTCGAAGACCCACACGGTCGATTGCTGTTTTGTTTCGGGCTGATAAGCATAGATCCATGATTCGTCACCTGTGACGATCTTATAAACGTCTTTTGAAACACCGCGATTATATTTTTTCAAAATTTCTTTGCACCAATCCACACGAGCCTTTTTTGAGCGATTGTCAAATTGTGCGGGATCCAACGAGAACAAACCTTTTTTACGCCCAGGTGTTCATGCAATATCGAATGTATGCTGGTGGAAGAAATGCCCAAGGATGCCTCTATCTCACGGTATGTCACATGACGATCTTGCATTATCAGTTCACGCACGGCATCAATGTTTTCTGGCACAACGACTGTTTTTGGACGACCTTCACGAACTTCGTCTTCGAGCGAGCGTCGCCCGCGATTGAATTCATTAATCCAATTTTTCACAGTGCTATAGGATGGTGCTTCATCGCCATACAAAGATTTAAGTTCATCGTTGCACTCTTGTCGTGATAATCCACGTCGAAAGTTGTGAAAAATGAGTGCATGAAAATTTTCACGAGTTAAATCCATTTTTCTGCCGAGGTAAGTTTTTGATTAATCGTTAATCGATATCAAACGTGGTCGCACATGAAAGAGTTGTATGGAGCTTTTATCGATAAAAGTCCAAACTTTTTTTGGGGAAAGGCCAATTGGTCCTAAAATGGCTAGAAGTGACCTAGGCCAGAAACTTAAATAGCAACCCACGTATCTATATATAAAGTCTTCTAAAACGAGCAGACGTATAACTCCCACAATTTTGGTGATAGCTTGTTTGAACCTTCTAGACATATATTTTAATCATCATTACTTATCGATCCGCCATATACCTTTTCACGATCAGATGAACTATAGTCGAGTTCTAAGCAGAAAAAATAATTGCGCTGGATATTTTGTGATTTAATATATTTTAATTAAACTTTTCCCTGAGTAACGGGTATACGCTCCTTTTTTTTTTAAATTTTGTTAACTTGGGTTATTCGCAACCAAATTCAGAGTATCAAAATAGTTGGTTCTGTTTGAGGGACCGTTCCTTCGTGGGTTCAGTATCATATCAAAGCTAAGGTCAATTTTAGGTGTCTTAATATGCCCCCATAAATAAAATTTTTTGCTGAGCATCTTAAAGATTTTACTTAGCTATACTAATTTTCCGCTTTAACCCGATAAATTCAAGTAGCTCTCTTTTCCCTAATGAAAAATGAATCATTCAGAGTAATGGCTCTGTTGATAACGGTATGTACTCGAGATCCACGCAAAGCATCTTTTTTATTTTTACTCTCCAATTACCAACAGTTGCGGATCTTACTGATTCTTACCTATCTCCTCGGTACTAATGTTGCTGCGAGAAAAGAAAACTATAAACATCACAGTCCCGGTGATCGACCGCGTCACATACGTAGCCACAATCTGCACAGACCTCCCTATGAGGGATATGAATGGTATACACAGTAAGTTATCGAAGAAAATAACCAATTCATGTTACACATTTTTAATGCCAGAGAACAGCTATCCGCAGGTAAATGAGGAGACAGAAGTTCCACTGGATAAGGTTACTACATTGGGTACAGAACCAGGCGAAATATTGAAACCAAGTCAAAATTTGTCAAAATAAAGCTCAAATTGAATATAAATATGAATCGAATGAATTGCTAGGAAGCTACAATTAATAATTACAATTTTTAATTATTATTTAAAAATTAGAAAATAATTGTTATTTAAAAAATTTTATGCAAAAAGTTATAATAACAACGGTCCCTGATTTAAATTAAATTCGAAATAAAATATAGAG
Organism: Lordiphosa mommai; assembly: GCA_018904225.1. Classification (NCBI taxonomy): domain Eukaryota; kingdom Metazoa; phylum Arthropoda; class Insecta; order Diptera; family Drosophilidae; genus Lordiphosa; species Lordiphosa mommai. The sequence goes on from JAEIFT010000079.1 coordinate 145,310, forward strand.
TCAAGACGGGATTGAATTAAAATATTGGGACGAAATGAGACGCTATTTGTACCAGATATTTTCCTCATAGGAAAGTGTACCCTAATATTCTGTTCCTGTAATTTCTGCTTAGTTTTCACCTGCTTCCCATACACAATTGTTTCCTCAGTTTAGGCAGGCAGCGGCCATAACTTTAATTTCAACTAAACTTAGACATCTGCAAACTGTTTTCGCTTAATTACTGTTTAGACACACAATATGCTTAATATTTGGAATGGAACTCCTTAGTTCTTCCACTTGTTGTTTTCGTAGTCCCACTTGGAGGTCAAACCGGTCACAGGATTCATTTCCAGATCAATGATACGCTTAAGCTGTGCCTTCTGGTGCTCCTCATCGAAGGTAATGGGAAGCTCATCGTAGACTAAAATTGACCAAAAAATATACAAAATTATTTAAGATTTTGCTTAGACTTTCGTTTACTAACCAAACAGATTCATCAGCACAGCAATCCAAATGGCAGCGGCTGTGAACAACAGGCCCACACCCAGATGCATCTTCCACTCGCCAGTGCTGGCCTGCACCTCAGCAAAGGTCTGACAGAAGCTGGCACGGTATAGAGCCTTAATCTCCTGTGGGCTCAACTTTTTCCAGTCACCCTGCTCCTTGGTGCGCAGAGCATTGATCTCATTGTTGGGCTCACGGAAACGAATGGCGGGCATGGGATAGTCCACACGATCCGCATAGCAGGCAGTGCCATTCCAGCCGTAGCCCACAACTTCACGCTTGCCAATCTTGTCTAGCGTGTGGATGGAGGCAATGCTGCCGACTTGGGCATTGCGGGGCATTTGGGCGGCCAATTGGCGACGCAGGGCATTGTTGATTAGTCGGAGAGCCATTTGGGAGGATTCTAAAGTTGAAGAGAGAGAATTAAAAGATGGTTTAGTGACGCATGGCAGAGGTTATGTAACTCTTATTGTGGGGGTGGCTACGAGACCAATTAATCATTTGTATTTTGTATAAACAGATTCATTTGATTTGTAGCTGCCGCCTGATTAAGTCCAAGTCGTGCGGTCAGACCCAGCCTTTAGGGCATAATTTTCCCATTTTTCACTGGCATTCGCCAACTTCAGCTGTTGTGTAATCACACACACACGACGACTCGAGCAGCGGCATTTGATTTTCACCGTTTGAACGGCTCTCTACATTTGGCACAGGAGAGAGTGCTTTGCCTAGTTTGTCATTTACTTAGGGCTCAGGGCTTGCTAGTTCCTTTACAAGTTCTATTAATTTAAACAATTTTTTTCACATACTTTTTCGACTCGTTGCAAAATAATGAAGAGTGGTGTGACCGCAGGCGACAATCGGCAAAAATACCGAAACTCAAATTGCGGAAATGCTGAAAATGGTCACACTGGGCATGCGGTGGCGGTCAACTGTGACGTCATCTTAATGCCTATCGATATATATATAAGAAATGCCGGCAAATTTGAAATCTAAATAAAAGAAGAAATTTAATGTTGCAAAAGCTCAAGTGTCAATTAAAATTTGTGGTTATTTAAATAATTGCACTTTATTTTTGATTTCTTTTGCCTTTTAAAAACATGCAGAGATTGCATAAATAAAAAAATAATAGTAAAAAAATTTTCAGACAAAAATTGAAGATATGATTAGTGAATCTTAATCGAAGAGCATATAGTTTTTGAAAGAGAGGCAACTCAAAAATTAACTAATTTTTAATTAATTTAATTCTTTTCAAAAAAAATATATCTTAAGTAATACATTAAAAGCTTAAAAAAAGAAAAAACAAATTTTGACATAATTTTTATTATCAAAAATACATTAAATTAGAATATGTTTAATAAGAAACAAAGTTATTGTTTGAGAAAAAGGAGTAGAAATTAAAAAATATTTTAACTGGCGTTTTTTCTTATTATTTTTTGAAAATTAAGAAAAAAAAATAGAAGGCTAACATCGGCTCTGCCGATGTTTGAAATACCCTTGCAGTTTATTAAAAACGCTACCATTGATAACAAAAAAGATTTTTCTCACTCGAACTAGTTTTTAAACCGATTGTTCCTATGGCAGCTATATGCTATAGTGATCCGATTTTGATAAATTTTTTCCAAAACTATGTGAAAGCATATAAAACTAATATATACCACGATTGGTGACGCTACGATGGAAAAATTTTACAAAAGTTTTTGGACCGACCGTTTAATTTCAGCTCACATGCTATAGTCATCCGATTTTGATAAATTTTTCTGGAATTGTCGACCATATAAAACTAATATATACCAGATTGGTGATTACTGGAAAACAAAAAAGTTTTTCTACTAGTTTTGGGGCCGACCGTTTATATGGCAGCTATATGTATAGATCCGATTTTGATCAATTTTTTCAAAATTGTGTGGAAGCATATAAACCTAATATATACCACGATTGGAGGCGCTACGATGGAAAACAAAAAAGTTTTTCTCACTAGAACTAGTTTTTGTACCGACCGTTTATATGGCAGCTATATGCTATAGTCATCCGATTTTGATAAATTTTTTCAGAATTGTGTGAAAATATATAAAACTAATATATACCACGATTGGTGACGCTACGATGGAAAACAAAAAAGTTTTTCTCACTAGAACTAGTTTTTGGACCGATCGTTCTTATGGCAGCTATATGATATAGTCATCCGATCCGGCCAATTCCGACAAATGTGCAGCGTATTTGTATTTAAAGACTTTTTGCAAAGTGTGGTCAAGATAGCTTTAAAACTCAGGGAGGAGATAGCATAGAAACAGACGGACAGATGGACAAACGGAAATGAACTCAGCTCGTCATGCTGATCAAGAATATATATTCTTTATGTGGTCGGAAATGCTTCCTTCTATGCGTTGCAAACATCGTGACAATTTTAATATACCCTCTGCAAGGGTATAAAAATAGAAGGCTAACATCGGCTCTGCCGATGTCTTAAATACCCTTGCAGTTTATTAAAAACGCTACCATTGATAACAAAAAAGATTTTTCTCAATCGAACTAGTTTTTAAACCGATTGTTTCTATGGCAGCTATATGCTATAGTGATCCGATTTTGATAAATTTTTCCAAAACTATGTGAAAGCATATAAAACTAATATATACCAAGATTGGTGACGCTACAATAGAAAACAAAGAAGTTTTTCTCACTAGAACTAGTTTTTGGACCGATCGTTCCTATGGCAGCTATATGATATAGTCATCCGATCTGGCTGGTTCCAACATATTAGTTGCGTGCAGTAAAAAGAAGACTCTGTGCAAAATTTCAGCTCGATAGCTTTAAAACTGAGAGACAAGTTCGCGTAGAAACAGACGGACAGACGGACGGACGGACAGACGGAATTGAACTCAGCTTGTCGTCCTGATCAAGAATATATATAGGATATGTGGTCGGATATGAATATTTCTATGCGTTACAAACTTCTGGGCAAAATTAATATACACTTTTCAAGTGAATAAAAAGGTTCGTTAACTAGAATCCGAGATATTCTACCTAAAAGCGGACACAAATACCTAAAAATAGTATTTTTTTTTTTAAACTGAAAGTTCGTCAAATTTAATGGGCAAAATCTTCTAAAATAAAAATTTCATTTTATTAAGGGTTGCTTATTGGAAATCGTTGAAGAATTTCTTATAAGATGGGTTTATTCAAAATTTTGAAGGCCTCATTTTCTTCCACTTCTTGAGGACCGCATATCCCTCTTTGGTAACGCGCATTGCTTCCGACTGCAGATTACAAGTACGCGTAATGACAATAAAGATGAAAGTTTTCACAAATAGTTTTATGTGAAACATTTGAAATTTCGGTGCGAAAGGGTTCCCGGTATGGGCTATATTTAATATACCTAACACTGCAAAGATCACACGTACACAACATACAAATTTACAACATATATTTAAGGTATAATGCTTGTTGTAATTATTATTATTATACTATACCAAAGGAAGAAAGAATATATTGGGTTTATGTGTATATGTAACAATAGTAGAGTTGCCACCCCCACATTTTGAAAAAACCCTCATATCTTTCACAATTTTAAAGATAGATTGTTCGAACCTTCTAGACATATATTTAAATCTTCATTACTTATCGATCCGTCAAACATTATTTCCCGATCAGATGAACCATATTAGAGATGCCTCCCCTGCAACTTGGAAAAAAAACCTTATATCTTCCACAATTTTGGAGTTAGATTTTACAGAACTTTTAAAGATTTTTTCTACGTATCATTATTTATCGATCCACTATACATAATTTTTCGATCAGATGAACGAAAGTAGAGTTGCCACCCCCACAATTTGAAAAAACCCTCATATCTCTCACAATTTTAAAGATAGATTATTCGAACCTTTTAGACATATATTTTAATCATCATTACTTATCGAACCACCGTACATAATTTACCGATCAAATGAACGAAATAAGAGTTCTCTCCCCTGCAATTTGAAAAAAAACTCATATCTTCCACAATTTTGGAGTTCTTCTAAAGATTTATTCTACTCATCATTATTTATCGATCCACCATACATATTTTTTCGATCAGATGAACTTTGGTAGAGTTGCCACCCCCCAATTTGAAAAAACATCACATCTCCCACAATTTTGAAGATAGATTGATTGAACCTTCTAGACATATATTTTAATTATCATCACTTATCGAACCACCTTACATCATTTCCCGATAAAGTGAACGTTAGTTAAGTTATAAGCCAAACAAATAATTACCTTGGCCACCCCCCAACCCTGACCGGCACCCCCCACCCTTTTTTTATCTTTTTTTTTTTTTTTTTATTTTTTATTCGATGCTGCGCATACAAATTGTATGCTTCCACACTTAAGAGTTATCAGTTATATACAAACTTTGACTGGTACAGAGTATATAACAGTCGGACTTGACCGACTTTCTTACTTGTTGTTGTGAATTTGCTTTGTCTTTAAGATATTTCGTAAAATCCAATTTTTGATATATTTTTTCGATTTTGTGAACGAAAGAACGACTCCTAGACACCCATATAGGCGGAATTTGGGCCTTATCGCTGAGGAATACAGAAACCTACAATTCGAGACAGATTCTGTGATTCATCCAGGCATTTGGTGTAATAGTAAAATGCAGGCAGCTCAATATATCGATTCAAACCCAAAACTATTTTTTAGAAACCAATTCCCAATTTTTTAAAGAAAAAAATATTTGCATATATTTTATGTTCATAATTTATTTTGATTTGATTTCCATACGTTATCTCATAGGTAAATGTACACATTTAAATTAGACACGAGACACATATAATTTATTGTATGGTAATTTGTATTTGTAATATAGTTTTGCGGTTAGTATTGGTTGATTTGCTGATTGGCTTTTTTGTTGTTGTTGTTATAATGGATAAGAGGACTGTTTGCTATGGTCCAGGTGAATTTAGCTATTTAGTTTTAAGGGGCTGATTTTTCAGTTTACGTATTTTTCAAGCGCTGTATGGCATAATAAATTGTTTTTTAAATAGTAATTATGCAATATGTGTTTGTAACAATATTTAATAATGAATATATAATAATAATAATAATTTATGCAAATAATTAAACTAAAGTGAAAGCTTTTTCCTTGAAAAATGTACAACTTGTTGTAAATATTGGTAGTAGCAAAATTCTTAGAGCTACATTTACAGTGGATTTTCTTTGTTTGTTTAGTGTTATGCATCATCCCGGGGTATCAAAAAAAGTCCAGTGTGTTTGTTATTACTTAAAATTCTAAAAGGGATTTTCGAAATTAGCTATATATACAAAAGGGTAGCTTAACATTTGATGTTAATTCTCATATTTTTTTTTTGGGCAGCCAAAATGCTGTGGGAAGGGGGAAGGATGAGTAAGGAGTTGGTTAGCTGGACAAATATGCATTTTTAACAAGTGCCGCTAAAAAGTGCCATATGATTTCCAAGTGGGTGATAAAATGGAAATTTCTTAAAACTGCTTTTGAGTTTCAAGAAAGTAGTGCAAGAAATTTCATTTGTGAGAAGGGATTTGGGTTTTGGCAATCTGGCAGTGCCCCTTATAAATTTGGCATGTACGAAGTTATATAAAGTTAGGTAATTTATTCAGCACCCGCCGAGCTATCCGGTGTGATATTGGAGTCCAGACTGGCGCAGTCAGATTCCTGATCTTGAGTTTCCGAATAGTTGGCCGCTTCTTGTAGACGCATCAACATGTTGAGCTGAAGGGAAACATAAGAAAATAGTTAGTTAAAGTTTGGTTTAGGTTTACGAGGGTTGCTATTTAAGTTTCTGGCCTTTTCCCAAAACAAGTTTGGACTTTTATCGATAAAAACTCCATACAACACTTTCATGTGTGACCACGTTTGATATCGATTAACGATTAATCAAAAAATTAGCTCGGCAGAAAAATGGAATTAACTCGTAAAAATGTTCGTGCAATCATTTTTCACAACTTTCGACATGGATTATCCCGAAAAAAGTACAACGATGAACTTTAATCGTTGTATGGCTATGATCCTATATCCTATAGCACTGTGAAAAATTGGTTTAATGAATTCAATCGCGGGCGACGCTCGCTCAAAAACGAAGGTCGTGAAGGTCGTCCAAAAACAGTCGTTGAACCAGAAAACATTGATGCCGTCATGTGACATACCGTGAGATAGAGGCATCCTTGGGCATTTCTTTCACCAGCATACATTCGATATTGCATGAACGGCGTAAAAAAGGTTTGTTCTCGTTGGATCTCGCACAATTTGACAATCGCTCAAAAAAAGGCTAGTGTGGATTGGTGCAAAGAAATTTTGAAAAAATATTATCGCGGTGTTTCAAAAGACGTTTAGAAGATCGTCACAAGTGACGAATCATGGATCTATGCTTATGAGCCCGAAACAAAACAGCAATCGACCGTGTGGGTTTTCGAAGACGAGCCAAATGCAACGAAAGTCGTTCGTGGAAGAAGCACTTCGAAGCAAATGGTCGCCAGTTTCTTCGGTAAAACTGGTCATGTGGCGACTGTTTCGCTTGAGCAACGTAGGACGGTCAATTCTGAGTGGTACACCACAATTTGTTTGCCTGAAGTCTTCGGAGATATTCGAAAAACGAACAAGAGAAGACAGATCATTGTGCACCATGACAATGCGAGCTCACACCAGCGCCTATTTGACCGCCCAAAACGTCGAATTGATGGGTCATCCGCCGTACATCCCTGACTTGGCACCCAATGACTTCTTTTCATTCCCGCACATTATGGGAAAAATACGTGGTCAACGATTTTCGTCGCCCGAAAGATGCTGTTGAAGAGTTCAAAAACCATGTTTTGGAGGTGTCTCAATCGGAGTGGAAAAAGTGCTTCGACAATTGGTTTGAGCGCATGCTAAAGTGTATAAAACTTGCTGGAGAATACTTTGAAAAACAATTAAACCATTTTTGATCATAAATATTCGCGTTTTCATTATTAGGCCAGAAATATATATAGCAACCTACGTAGTTGATACCCACCAATGGATCCTGCTGCTCGCCATTACTCAAAGCCACACCCTCTAGACCCACATCCTCTGCATTGATTTGTCTCAAAGGCGGCACCGAATCAGGTCCATAGGGCCAGGGATACGAATTGCGTATAAAAGCCGAAGGATCATTCCAAGCTCCACCACGTCGACCATACAGCTGCACACCTTCTCTTACTGCCTCCACCAAATAGGGTGACAGATGATAGTTCCATATGTCGGTGAACCACACCTGCGAATCTTTCAAATCCAAGGGACATGACAAAAATAGACGTGGTCCTATGGTCACATCACTGGAACTGTGTACCTCCAGGAAGCGATTAATATGCTGCCACACTGTGGGCAACCAAGCCAACACAGCCGACAATTCGGGCTGAGGATGTTGAGTCTGCAATTCCAATTGGAAAAGACGACGTCGCAGGAAACGTCCCAAGAAACCCTTGACTGGTTCCATATGATTGGCTGTCAAGACCTAAAATGAAAAATGTTACAATTTAGCTTCGATTTTCCAAATCAAAAAGGGATTTTCTCACACTTACCCAACGGAAATTGTGATGCAATTGCAGATTTGTGGTATTACAAGTGGCCTGTGACATGGTGCCAATAATGCAGGGCAATTTATTGGCTGGCCCAGCACTAAGCAAGCAGGAGAAGACATCACCCAGGGCCGAGGCATGATGTAAATTATCCAAAATGATCACAGAAGGCAACTCAGAGGCGCCATTGGCAATGGCCGCCTGTTCGGCTATATGGCCCAGATATTGGCGCAGATCCTTGGAGGATTTGTGGTCCACGCTGCAGGTGAATAAAAGAAAGGCGGAAATTTATTAGAGAACCATTTTTAAATTAAGGCAGTAAATTTGAATTTCACTTAAAGTCAAAATAGTTTACGTTAAGAACCACCCGGAAATAAGCTTTAGTTGGGTTCATTTTGCATATATAGGCTGGATTATTAAGATCAGCGATGGTCGACCCCATGGTTCAATAAAAGGAAGAGTCATCACAATGAGCACTAGCTCATTGACAGCCACTGCTTTTCACCAGTTCATTGGTACCCCAAAAAAGAGGCAGAATGCGTTACTGACCTCACCTTAAATAAATACACCATGGGCTCTCCGTTATTTCTCTACGCTTGCGGCCAAAACAAAATATAAACGGCTGCTCAACTCGATCCTCGCTTATAGGGGTTACTGTTTTCAGTTGTTGTTGAACTGTTCACAAACCTAAAATTTCATGCCCACCGCTGATATAGATTAAAACGTGAATATGACTGGCGGCTTTAGTTCTTGAACAAGTTGGATTTTGTGAGCCTTTAAAACAGAGGTGGGCACAAAAAACAACCACATTTTGTGTAGCCAAAGACACGAAGTTGGTTTCTTGTTCATTTGGTACTGCCGCAATTCCAACTTTACAATGCAAAAAGGGCTTTGATGAAGCTACTAGAGCATCCTAAACTATCGGTGTGCCAACGTCGCTGACGCAAAGCATTTCTGTATACACAAAAGATAGCAAAGCGACGAACACTGTTTTAAACACGGTTCTGCTGCGTACCAAATCTAATGTTTCGGTAAAAGGTTCTGTTTGGGTTCTAGTTTATTTCGGAATTCGGTTCCGTATTGGTACCTGGGTTTTTATTTCGGTATACCGGTACGTAACGGTATGTACCGGCCTAATTTAAAAATCCTTTAACCCGAAGATAACCCGATTATAAAGAAGGAAAATGAATCACATAAAATCTTTACCCCGAAAAAAAAACAAATGTCCTAATAAATCCGTGTTTACACGATGAAGTTTACTTCATGAAGCTCTCTTCGATTTCGTTTTGAAGCATCTTCAAAACAACGGCACTAGCTAAAGTTAGATTGAATTGTTGCTAAATTGCAATATCGAAATCTTTACGGCAATGAATTGAATTACGTATGTGTGCGTATCAACAGACACGAAGTTGATGGCTGAACAGCAACTGATTTGAGGAGCTGACGAAGAGAAGTTGCATATGTACAGAAGATATGTAATAGGTATATAGGCTTTAAGTATTTAAACCATGGCTGCAAACCGGTTTTGAACCGAACTGATTCGAGCCCGTAATTCCCTTCTTTTTATAAAATAGTATCGATATATATTGAATATCGATATTTTTCTCGAAAAAACGTTGTATCAACATCGGTTATTTTACTTACTAACGCGATATATCGAATATTTCTTTTTTATATTTTCGGCGATGTTTTTAAGTTCTCAATGGAAAAGAAAGACAAATTGCCACCGCTATCCGACTTGGTATTGGCATATGCTACTTCAACAGCAAGCTCGGTGCCATCGGAGCGCTCGCCTTCCACCATTAAAAGTTTGTCTTTGACAACAAAAGTGTGTTTTCCGACAACGGAAGCAGAATAATCGATAAGCACAGAACTCAACGCGTTATCGAAAAATCTCTGTTTAACGCTTATTGGTAAAAAAAAAGATCTTACGTTTTCTGGATTTATCTGCCTATAATCCATTGTTTTTGATATGTTTACCTTTTAACTTCAGCGACTTCTTTCACTATGAGTTCTTGAATAAGTTTCCACACCATCTTATGTAATAAATAAAATAAAATATTTGTCAAACTGATAAAAATATATTTTATCTATATTTTTTTGGGTTTGGGAGCTTTGATCTGTAGATTTTTATGGCAGACATAATTTAGTTTTTAATACGATATATGTATATCACACCTCAATTACCATAAAAGACCTGTTTTGCTTAAAATATCAAAAATATTGATAGTATTGATTATTTTGTCAACAAAATATCAATATCGAAATTATACTTTTTCAATATCAAAAAAATGACACTTTCTCATTTCAATTTTCTATATCGTGAACCAACGCTTGAACCGAACCCTTATTTGGAAAAATAGTTTATCCTGAACCTGTTTCGAACCAAAAGTTAGTCCATGATCCAAGAAGAAGAATAAACCAACAAATACTCGAAGATATACTACTTATAAACTTTGATTCGAAATAAATGAAATCTTACTTTTTAACTAATCAAAAAACTGGAATTCGAAATAACATGTTTTTTTTTAACAAATAAATTGTTTTTCTATTTAAATAAGGCATAATTTAAGCCGAACCAGTATTTGAACTGAAAGCCACTCACAAAAACCTTGTATTAGAAATTTCTAAACTTTAACCAGTAGTACATTTTGGCTCGAATTCGCGAACCGGACTTCCGCCGAATTTCCAGCCCTGATTAATCTCGTCGATTAAATAAAACGTTAAGTTTGGTTCAGTATTTTCAAAAGAGCAAAGGTTCGGTTATTGATTCGGAACCGGATTGCATCACTGTTTCTGCCAGCTTTTCCAATTCCTTCTTCATTGCTGTTACCTTTATTTCTTCTTATGTATTCCTCTATACTGATTTCTTACACTTTTCTATCTAACTCGTTTTCTATCTTTTTTGACCTATTACATCCTCCAGCATTAATTTTTTTTTCTTTTTTTTTCATTCTGTTTTTTTCTCTTCTTTCCATTCACCACTTTTTCTGGAAACAAACGCACGAGAAGGAGGGTGAAAAGAGTAAGATATAATTTTAATTTCTGAAAGTCGATTAAATTTTTAAAAGAGTGCTAAATTACTGTTGACTTTCGGAACAATTTTTTTAAATAGCTTAATCAGGTACTAAAATCGAAAAATTTGTCTTCCGATACTGTTGAATCATTAAATCTTTAATATGTATAACGGTTTTTTAGAGCCCAGCCCGTTATTCGGCGCAAAAAGCAATAAATTGTATTTACCGTTACGCGGTTCAGTTCAAGCACATCTCTTATTCACTTTCTACAAATTATCTCAGTATTGTTTCTTTACTTATAGTTCGTGAAAAAAAGGTATAAACGCATTCGTGCCAACACGAAACAAACACGACCTTTTACTTAAAGTAAAATGTATCCTCTGTCCGCTGATTTAGATTCTATGACTCACATTTTATCTAGTTAAATTTTTAATTACAAAATTGCGACTTACTTGAACGTGGCGATGGCCTCCGAGGGATTACCGCGTCCAGCGCGTGCCACCAGAAATTCAGCCAAACGTCTCGCCAAATAGCTTTTGCCCGTGCCCGAGGGTCCGCACAGTATCAGCCGTCTATGCTCGGTGAGTAGACTTATATAACGATGCACAATGCTTCGCGGTATGAGACTATCAAAGGCCAGACTGCCCACACCCTGCAGACAAATGTACAGGGTACGCACGCTGCCCACTATATAGCCACAGGGTAGCAGCTCGGGGAAACCCATTTCGGGTCCACGTTTAGCCTCGCCCAAATGATACGAAGTAATCGAATCCGTATTCAGACCCAAATTGGTGCCCGGATCTATTCGGGCCAAATAGTCCTTAAATGTCTTGCGCACTATATAATCCAGATTCTGCCAGGTTGTCTTGCCCGATATATAGGTGCAGGCAATGACAAACTCATTGGAACTGGCGGCAATAAAGTTGATTTTACGCTCACATTGCGATTGGGTGTCCGCCTCATGGCTGGCTATGATGGAGCCATTGGCATAGAAGCCATCCAATTCGAGCAGCTCCTCACAGTATTTGGCAAAAGATTCGGGTTGTCCCAAATAGCAGGCAATGGCTATCTTTTTGCCATCACTAATATCGGGCAGATCCTCCACGGCGCTGGGTATGTGCACGGGACTGCCCAAAGCGGGAGCGGTTTCCAGGGCAGGGGGTGGCGGTGTTAGATCTATATGAGTGCTGGGACTTAAAGGAGCCACCAAGGGAGCTGGAGCCGGAGGTGGTGGTGGCTCCGGGGCCAGTTCCTCTTCCAGTTCCTCCGTCAAACGGGGTGGCAAATCCATGGGTGGCCGAGCACTGCTCTCAGCCAAAGAATAGCGTCTTGAGACTTCCGAACCGCCGGTCAACGAACCATTGGGACTTATGGCCTGCCCCAGGCTAACTTCCGAACCGGCCAGCGATCGAGTGGTCACCATCTTCTGTAGTCGCTCATTATTCTGCTTAAGCGACATCATCTCGGCTCTCATTTTATTCATCATTTCCTTAAGACTCTCCAGCTGGGAGGCCGAACTCAAGGCCTCCAGGCGTATATCAGTCAATACCAAATCCTTTTCCCTTAACTGCTTTTTGAGATCCTCTACAGCCAGTTGATCTTCCTGTTCAATGGCATCTATGGGTTTGGCATTGTCTATCAAAGTCAAGGTTTTGGCCGGGCTGCTCTGCTTACTGGAGTTGCTGGGCAGCGGTGGAGCCGGTTGAGTGGCCAAGGCGGCCAAACCCAAGGGTTCACCGTGATGACCATTGATTAAGGCATTAGTCTTATGCTCCTGATGATGATGTTGACCCACATGTCGGCTGGTCTTGGAGATTTTGGCATTGCGGCTGAAGGCTTTGGTGAAGCTACTCCTAAGCCAACCCTTTTTCTTATTGGCCTTATTCTTATCCTGGGCCGCCGAACAACCCGAACTAATGGAATTCAGGGAGCACATGGAGTCGGTACTATGCTGACGTTGCATACCCAGCATAACGGTACTGCCATTTGTCGAACGCACCGGACCATGTGGTGGCTTCTGATCATTGGGATTTAGCTGCTGATTCTGACCCTGACCCGTCTGTACGCCCATGCTCTGCATATGCGCTGTGGTTAGACCCGCCTGTATGGATTGTTTACGTAGCAGCTCAATGGTTTGTCGCATATCCGTGAGTTCACCATCCTTGCGTTCGGCCGTTGCTGTCAACTGCTGCAGGCGATTGGTCATGTTGGTTAACGATTGCTCAAAAGCCGTCACCACATGGGCCTGCAAAAGAAGATGGGAGAGAGATAGAGATAATTTATCATCACAATTGACTAAGCCTCACAGTGGGTTCGCTGTGTCAAAAATTAATACAAAAAGTGGTTCAGTGGTTTAAGGTTAATATAGTATCACGCCTGATCCCTAATCCGAATCTGCGAACTTTCTAAAATGAATTTTACCATATTTCCATTTATTTTTTAATTCTATTTTTTTAATTTCTTCTAAATTTAAATACCTTTGATTTCAAATCTAAATATATTAATTATATAGATAGAAATCAGGTACCGTCCATATAGTACCATTATTGCCTTGGTGAGCTGATCTTATTATAAATGTGAAAAGACGATTTTGAAGGCCGAGTCCGTAAGTTAAAAAAAATGCAATATATATAAATAGCATTTCGAAAACGGTGCGAATCAATTGGATTACCAGCTAAAGCCTAGCAAAAGGAAGCGTTGTTCAATTGTCTGAAGGAAAAGAACGAATAATAATCTCTCTATAAACGTAGAATCGCGAAAATAAAGGTACTGCAAATTAACTAGGAAACACTACCGTAGAAAAATTTGCTAAATTTTAAGGTACAATATCGTAGTGTGTACATCATTAAACTCATGGATAAATTAAACCGAACCGTTTTTGTAGGCGCTTTTCGGATAGGTTCAGCATTTTTGTAAGAACACCGGTTCGGTTTACGAGCTCAAATAAGCGGTTCGGTACGGATTGGTTTGAATCGGTTCAGAATCGGTTTGCATCCCTGATTTAAAATCTGATCTTTTTGAAAATTTCACAGATTTTAGATAGTGACCAAATATTATATACATGCAAAAGAAGGGCTTGATATCTGTAAAATTGATTTTTGGATATATTTGCATATATCTAAATAATGTTCATTTTATAAAAAACAATAGTAAAAGCTTGAGGGCACTTTTCAATTTCAAAGACCAGACATTCTTAAAAGGGGATGTATTATTGAATGTGGTACATTCAGAGAATAATACCGTAACCAGAACCGGAACTGTTAATCGAAATAAACCGATTCAATCCAGGTACCGGTATTGAAACCGGAACCGATATTAAAATTTTTTTAAGAACCGAAAACCTTTAACCGTTTTAATAGGATCCGAAAAAACCGGAACCATACCGAGACGCTTATACCGGCACTGTTTCGGTTTCATATTATTTATTTTATTAATTTATGATTTTCCGGTATTTCAAATGGTATACACTTACATTTTATAATTTCGGGAAAGGATGAAACTATTTTTTTAAGATATATAAGATATAGAAAAAAATCTAAAAAGAAGGAAAAACTTTTCTTTTGTAATTTAATGTAAAGGATTTCTAAGTCTTAAAAAATCCTCCCTTAAATATGGAAATGTTAGGTTTCCAACTGTTTTAGATCGTTTTTAGAGCTGATGCATCCCTTTAAGTATTTTACCAGCGTATTATAAGCTATATTAAAATATATATCTTATAGTATGGGTTCAAATCTATCCAAATGCCAAAAGATCTATATTTATGGCAGAAATACAGCAGATTTAGGAACCAATAATTTCGAACCATAATTATGAAATATTTTGCTACTTTTAAAGTTTATCTGACACATATTGGCTATCTTGAAGATGAGAAATTGTCTTAAATTGTCTTTATATGTGGAAGATGAGAAATCAGACCTAAGGCGAGCTTGTCTGGGCAACAAGAGTACAGAGAATTTCTTAATTCTGGGTCTTTTTTTTCCCAAGTATTGGGATACCACTGTAAGCGCGGACAGAAGCGTTTAGCGAAATTGTTTGTACAAAAATAAAAGCGGACACAAATCGGTATATTTTTAAAATCGTTCTTGCATTTGACATATAATTGGAATACAATTATTAATTCTATTACAAGCATTTTAATGAAACAATTTTATTTTTCAAATATTAAAAAAAAATATACCGATAACCGAAATTAACTGAAATCCGAAATAGATCCTTTAACCGAAATTCTTATTTCGGTACGTAGCGGAACCGATTTTTATTTCGGAATTAATCTATTTTTTAAATACCCTCTGCAGGGGTATAAAAATTATAGTCACCTAACTCAACTGGATTTTGAGAGTCATGCATTTAACTTTACCCTTTTAATCAAGGTTTTTGTATTGCCAAACTTTGACCAGACAATTAGATGAGACAAAATAAAATAATAATTTTAGCAACAATTTTTAGGAAAACCTACCACTGTGCGCCGGGCGTGTATAGCATTTCAAGTACCCCCAGCTAGCTAGCTATTTAGTATGCAGCTCAATGCATTTTGTTGTCCTCTGAGTCATGGACAGAGCTTCACCTGTTCTATAAACAAGCATTAGGGAACCTTAAACCTTTGTTCACTTTGGAATTATGTTTTATGTTGCAACGTGACCGGCGGCTACTGCCTTAACTAAATAGTCAAAGCAAAGAAAAAGATGCCACTAACTACATCAAGCTAATGAGCATCATTAGAGTGTGGAGGGGTGGGAGGGGAGAGATAGGCAGAATAAGTGACTCAGGCCCGGAAATTGTAATTGCAGTTTCTTGTCGTCGGACATAAAGATTGAAAGCATTCTAAGCGGAAGCGTTGAAGTTACTTCAATTGAAGGGGAAGACATTAATAGAGAGAAAACTCTTGAGTTGAAAGTGAGTTGACTTTGAGTGAGCGAATAATGGCTCTTTACATCATTTTTAATTATTCTATGAATGTTGTAGTTCTACTAAAAGGTCACCCAAACCAGGATGAATCAATAGAAGTTCTAGCTTCAGTTTAAAAGTTCAAAAGCTTAAATGAATAATAAACTCAGAAACGAATTGCTAGTTCATAGTTCATTATAACTTGGAAAAAAAAAATTAAGAGCGTGTAATTTATTCAGGATTCATTTAATTCCATTTAATTTTTGGTACCTAAATATAACCATTAGCCCCTTAGACCTAGTATATCCGTCGAGAGTGAAATGAAAATAAGAAACCTAGGAACCTGGAAGTAGAACCAACAATTAATATTTATTTCTCTCTCTCTCTCTCTAACTAAATATCTCTTAATATAATTGTACTAAGCATATTAAGTCGCACCGGCGGTTAGGAACAAGGCTGCAAACCGGTCAGAAACCGAACCCCGTAAATCCGGTTCGGTTCGTATTTTTCAATGTCGCCAAACAGGACCTTGATCCGAACCTTTTAGATTAATGACCTCTAGGACGTGAACACGAAGAAAAAAGTATTCAGAATACAGTTTATGAGAGCAATAGAAAACAATGAACATATATAAAAATATAAAAAATCTGTCAATGATATTAAAGATTTCTTCGAAAATTGTCCAATAGAACCTGAATAAATCGACAAACGTTTTTTAAAATTTTGATGATCTTAAAACCTTTTCCAGGATTCATTAATACTATCATTTTCAACACTAAAGTTTGTTCTTTCTAATTTAAGAGCTAGAGAAGATGAACAGCTTTAGGAAGAATCAATGCACTAAACAGAAAAAAAGAAGATATATCCCAAGTTGGGATTCCCAACCGATGTCAGAAGTAGGTCAAAGGTTAGGTTAGGTTGCGATGGCTGAAAGCCACCTAGGCCTCCTGGGCCCATTGCGATGCCATATGAACTCCCTGTTAACCCTATTAATCCCGAGGAGGGGTACTCAATACTGAACCATTGTGTGTACAGCATAAACCTAAGTAGAGCTGGGATCTCTAGCTCGGATGTCTCCAAAAGGTTGACCGAGAATCCTTAGTCTTCTTCTGCTCAGGGAAGGGCAGTTACTGAGAAGGTGTTGTACTGTTTCCTCATCTTCTTCGTATCTGCAGGTTCTATAGAAGTCATGGAATGTGACGCCAGGGCGAGCAGCATGTCTGCCAATAAAACAGTGAACCGTCAGGGACCCTACCTGAAGCGAAGTAGTTCAAAACCAAGTATGGAATTCTAATCCACGTATTCTTGTTCTGATACAGCTCTAAATAGGTTTATTTTAAAAACACGGGATTGATTTTTGCTGGTTTTGAGTGTGATGATTATTCCAAAAATCCACTCAAAAGAGAGAAGCGTCGTAATCTGAATGAGCATAGCGTCATTTCTTTGCAACCGAATTTCGAAATTTCTTAGCCGATTCGAAATAAAACTTAAAAATATATTTTAAAAAACAAATATTATTTTTTGTATCCAAGTGAAACGAAGTTCGAACCAAAACCTGGAGTTCAGGGGTTTCAGGAACCGAATCTAAAGAGATTCCTCACGAGTTCGAGTCCCCCCAAAGCGAACCTCTTCCAAAACTTTGAAGGTTTTCAGCCTTTATTAGAAATATTGTAGGGAACCTAGGTTCCTACTCCGCGAACTAGTCCTCCGGGTCAACAGTCCGCTTTCAGTGCTAAGGGAAATGTAACGATTCGAGTACTTTTCACATAGCGAGCTTTACTCTTTTCTTTAACTTTAAGCTCAACTCTAGTTTTTAGTAGATCTAATAAGACACGTGACGAAGACACACGTGAAGCGAATAAAAACCTCTGGATCTCACCTAACCTATTGGCTGCCTGTTTTCTCTCCATCGCTTAGCTTGCCTGGCCAACTGCGGCATCGCTTTTCCCCATAACCCAACTAAATAGTTCCGCTCGGCTAACCCACCAAGGCGAACTCAACTGAGTTGACCAAATTTCGCTACAATATCAATTCCTTATAAGGGTGACCTGCGTATTTAGTTTAGTAGATTTTGTTGATACAATTTCTAAATTTACAATTGTCCATCAAAATGATTTTTCTAGACACCTCCAAGTTGCATAATAAGAATATGTTGTCTGTATAGCTATTTAAAAGTGCCTTTCAAACTTTCCTTTAGCGTCAGCAAACTTTACTTTTTCCAAAAATGAACCGAAACGTTTTTATTCGCGGATTTCGGAGTAGTTTAGCATTTTCAAACGGAAACCGGTTTGGTTAAAGAGTTTGCTACGGTTTTGTTATGGTTTTTAAAACATTTCGAGCAAGTTTCGAACCATTTATTTATTCAGAACTAAAAGCCTATTTAGAATTTTCGCTGATCAACATAATGGAGTTATGGGCAAGCAAATATTAGCATTGGCATGCGGTTAATACCAATGACATCAGCTAATATTATTAACTACTACCGCTAATGTATGTACACACCCCTCGATTATTTTTATTTGCATGAATCTATAAACAAATAAGGCGCGATGCTGTGATACAATTAACTGCAACTGGCTTCCGACGTGCCTATTTATTGATAAACATCTAACACGTTTCACAATTTAATTTGCGTGCCATTTATGCAAATTTAGCCGTGACAACAACAACAACGACAACAACGAAAATTCAGGCTTATTTAAAGAAAATCAGTCACTAACACAGCAAAAAGTTCAAGGTCCGATACCGAGAGCTGTGCTCCACTAAAAAGTTGTTTGGCCAATTTTCAAGTTTCTCATTCTGACCATTAAAAAAAAAAATTAAAAATTACTAGATAATTCCATTTAATTGCTGAACGTGGTGGGGTGATGATTTTGGTGTCACGCTCATAAGCTATAACGCAACCGTAATCAATTCGGTGGCTTACGTGAGTTGCCTGTCAAATGATGTGAAGGAGAGATATGAGAAAAGTTGAAGAAAAAAGGATTGTAAGGGATGTTTTTTTTTTAATTTTGAATGTGTGAATAAAGCACTTGTGTTTGCGAGCACGTATGCAAATTTATAATTTAATTAGTCTGGCGCAGGTAGTTAAAATTCCTGGCAGGTTGCCTAATTTGATAATAATAAACAGGCGAGCATTATTTTCAAGCGCTTCTAACAACTTTCAACTGTTAAGCCCTATACGAACCTGCGAAGTAAGTAATTTAGCACGTCAAGGTGGAACGTAAGTCTAGTGTGCCCAGATTTATTAAAAAATTACTCCAAATCTTGAGTTTAGTGGTATTTTTCAATTACCATCGCGATGGTCACACTAATCGAGTAGAAAAATGTTGTTGCTTTTTTTTATAAAGATAAGCAACTTCTCGACCAGCCTTGCTGACTAACTACAACTTTGAAAAAGTTGCTATGAAAACTGTTTTGATATAAATCAAAATATGTATATATCTATGTAGCATATGCTACATAGTATGTAGTGCATACCAAGCAAATGCAATGTCGACTATTCAGTTTGCATAATCAACGTTTGCTACGATTATTTAAATTCTTTAGAGCATTAAAATAAGTGTATGATTAGTCAACTTTTCGGATTTTTAGTTAGTAAGTTATTTAAACCCTTGTTAAAACGAACATTTTCGACTGTATTAAAACATTGACTTCTCGTTTTAAATTGAATTTTAGCTGTTTGCTGTTGGCAGAAGTAGGGTGAAGAAACATTGTTTGCAACAATATTTCTTCAGCTGTTTGAAGTAGAATCAAATCCACAGACTTAACATAGGTTCCATTCGTGTGCTGTTAAGCGCAACAGTACTTCTCAGCTCCGTATGAGCTCAAAGTAAAGGGTGAAGAAATCATTACTTCTGCTTCTTCTTTCCACAAATTTTGTGTGAAACTTCGCGTTACTACGCAGATCCGTATAGGGCTTTAAAGGTAATGCGGGAAATTTTAGTTTATTTTATGAACTATTTACTTTTTAAATAATAATATTTTTAAAAAGTCCATGACTTATCATAATAAAGTTTAATGATTTTAATTGTGAAATTATTTTAACAGAAATTTATAAAATAAAAAGTGTCATTAAATGCCAAACGTCGGGGTCACCAAATAATTTTCTTTTTCACTTGATCATTAATTTTGTCAGCAAACAAATCAATCAACTTCTGCCATATCCATAACTCACAAGGCCAAACTCATCAGAGACCTGATGCACATTTTTGGCTTGTTTGACCTTCATCAATTAGTCATGACTGTTGGCAACCAACCGCCCACTCACCTCACTGCCTGCGCAAGAAAACTTTCACTGGACAAGGTCATTCATCAAAAATTATTCAATGTATATTTTGAGCAGAAACAGGAGCTGGAGAACTGGCAGAAAAAGGCGACAATTGTTGTAAAAGAAAATGTCAAGTATTGCAGTGACGATAATGCTGCTGCGGCAGCTGTTCCTACTGCTGTTACAGTTGTTGTTGAGGATATAAATCATTTGAAAAGGTCAGAGTGCACACGCCTAACACATGTTAGCCTGATGTCTGCAACCAATTGTCAAGTGGTTGGTTGCAACATGATTTATGCACACCAGCAACATGAGCAATCCCACTGACGACCTAGTTAAACTAGAGCTAATCGAAGGTCTTTTTCCACACCACATCTTATCAATAGTTAAGCCTTATCAGTTGTTAGATAGTCAACTAAATGCTATCAGTAAACTGTTATGGTTCTAGTTAGGTAACCAAAATTATAAAGTAAAATTGTCATTGAACTTGAAAATGCAACTTTTTCTTGCATTGACAGTCAAATTAAAGTTGCCATTTAGCATAAGGCTCTTCTGTTTTTTTTTTTTCTCATTTTTGTTGCTGTTCTTCTCTCTTTGCCTTGCCAGCTGAGGCATAACCGTTTCATGCTTCGTTGCCTTTTTGCTGTGTGCAAATGAAGTGCAACTACAACAGCAACATCTACATATAACGCGACAGCAACAGCAACACCAGCAGCCTGGTCTGGTCACACTTTTGCAGTTTGAGGAGTGGTCTTTAACTTTAGCAAACTTAATGAATGTCTTGTTGTTGTTGTTGTAGGGTAAAAGTGTGCAAGTCTCAGATGTTGCTGTTGGAGATTGCAATTTTGTTTGGCATTTATTTTTAATGCTATTTGACTTTTCGTTTCCCTTTTATGTAGGCAAGACAGTTTGCAGTCAATTGAAGTTGTTGTTAAAGTTTCAAAAGAAACACAATTTCTTTAACCAGAGATTTGTCTAGGAATTTGTACATAAGTCAAAACCAACAAATTGAAAGTCTCCTTAACTAGTAGATAAGATAACTTGAAACGAAAAACTATTTATAGAATCCAACTTAAGTTATCTATTTATTCTAGGCTATCAATAGAAAATGAATTAAATTTTTATTTACATTAAATGGAAAATTTAAATTAACTGAACATATTTTCAGGACATGCTAAGTTCCATTGTACATACACACTTGGGCTGGGTTCACACTGTTCGACGCATGAGACATGACAATCTAGTAGGCCTTATGTTGTCTTGTTTTCATTGTGAATAGCTTGTCATTTGACATTAAAAAAAAGAAATACCCTTGCAGTTTATTAAAGACGCTACCATTGATTATAAAAAAGTTTTTTCTCACTCGAACTAGTTTTTAGACCGATCGTTCCAATGGCAGCTAAATGTTATAGTGATCCGATTTCGATCAATTTTTCCAGAACTATTTAAGTTTCTGGTATAGGTCCCTTCCAGCCATTTAAGGACCAATTGACCTTTTCCCCAAAAAAAGTTTGTACTTTTATCGATAAAAGCTCCATACAACTCTTTCATGTGTGACCACGTTTGATATCGATTAACGATTAATCAAAAACGTACCTCGGCAGAAAAATGGAATTAACTCGTGAAAATTTTCGAGCAATCATTTTTCACAACTTTCGACGTGGATTATCACGACAAGAGTGCAACGATGAACTTAAATCTTTGTATGGCGATGAAGCACCATCCTAGAGCACTGTGAAAAATTGGTTTAATGAATTCAATCGCGGGCGACGCTCGCTCCAAGATGAAGGTCGTCCAAGAACAGTCGTTATGACAGAAAACATTGATGCCGTGCTTGAACTGATAATGCAAGATCGTCATGTGACATACCGTGAGATAGAGGCATCCTTGGGCATTTCTTCCACCAGCATACATTCGATATTGCATGAACACCTGGATGTAAAAAAGGTTTGTTCTCGTTGGATCCCCCGCACAATTTGACAATCGCTCAAAAAAAGGCTCGTGTGGATTGATGCAAAGAAATTTCGAAAAAATATAATCCCGGTGTTTCAAAAGACGTTTATAAGATCGTCACAGGTGATGAATCATGGATCTATGCTTATGAGACCGAAACAAAACAGCAATCGACCGTGTGGGTCTTCAAAGACGAGCCAAATCCAACGAAAGTCGTTCGTGAAAGAAGCACTTCGAAGCAAATGGTCGCCTGTTTCTTTGGTAAAACTGGTCATGTGGCGACTGTTTCGCTTGAGCAACGTAGGACGGTCAATTCTGAGTGGAACACCACAATTTGTTTGCCTGAAGTCTTTGGAGAAATTCGAAAAACGAACAAGAGAAGACAGATCATTGTGCACCCTGACAATGCGAGCTCTCACACATCAGCTCACACCAGCGCCTTTTTGACCGCCCAAAACGTCGAATTGATGGGTCATTCGCCATACAGCCCTGACTTTGCACCCAATGACTTCTTTTTATTCCCGCACATCAAGGGAAAAATGCGTGGTCAACGATTTTCGTCGACAGAAGATGCTGTTGAAGAGTTCAAAAACCATGTTTTGGAAGTGTCTCAATCGGAGTGGAAAAAGTGCTTCGACAATTGGTTTGAGCGCATGCAAAAGTGTACAAATCTTGCTGGAGAATACTTTGAAAAACAATAAAACCATTTTTGATCATAAATATTCGCGTTTTCATTATTAGGCCAGAAATATATATAGCAACCTACGTAAAAATTTAAATTGAAAATAATTGAATTCGTATGTTCAAGTAAATAAAAATTAAGAAATTCTGTATTTATTTTTAATAAATTAATTTTTCTTCTATACAAATTTGGTATACAATTTGGTAAAAATCCTAAGCACAAAACCTTGAACCTTAATTTTCTGAACCGTAACCATTGGTAAATTTTGGGTTTGCAGCCTTGATTTTTAGGGCATGCTAAAATCCCTTGTACAATCGCGCTAAACAACAGATAATAAAACACACACTTAGGCTGCGTTCACACTTTCCAAACATTAGACATGACAATCTAGTCTTGTTTTTCATTGTGAATAGCTTGTCATTTGTCATTCAAAACAATGCAACCTGAAGGCTTACTAGATTATCAGGTCTCTTGCGTGGAACAATGAAAATAAAAGATGTATTTTTAATTGTGCAAAGTAGGCCGGTGTGGCAATATTTTGAAATTGGAAATGAAAAGAATCAAATTAGTTTAGTTGATCTCGAACAAGCAACGAAGCGAGTCGTCTTAATTATTTTATTTTATTTTTTTTGGGTTTTACCTTTATTTTTCTTTTGGAATTATTGTAATGGATTAGCATCAAGAAATCAAAATTAAATCCAATATTTTTATTTTTCTTATCTTTCATCTCGTCGTATTTTCTGTTAACTTTGAACTGCCCGTTTTCTTGTTTTCATTTCCCATATTTATTTTTTTTAATTATTAAATCCATCTGCCGTTATCAAAGTATTTTGTACTCTAACTTTTGACGTTAACGCTCCCTTGCCAATGCAATGATTCGATATCTAACAAATATCATCGCAAATTTTAACCATATTATTTTCTTATTTTTTGTTTGTTTTTGCATTTTAACTTCCCAGTATACTTCCTGGATGAGCTCTATAAAGAATCCATTATAAAGTTTTGTTTTGTAGCGACTACAAGATATTAAAGTATTTTCCTTTCATTTGACAAAATTATGTTACCTATTTTTAGGGAGCGCTTAAATCATAAGCGGTAGGAGGAGATGTCAGTAGGAGGAGATCCGGTTCGGGAGGTCATTAATTTATAAGTAGAGTTGTGCCAAATTTCGTAATCTATTTTAAATGAACTAGTTCGCAGTGTTTAAACTTTCTTTTGAAAAAAGTTAATTTTTTTAACTATTCACTTTTTGACCAAAAGTTAATTTTTTTAACTATTCACTTTTTGAACAATACACTTTTTGACCTATAGTTAAATTTTTGAAGTATAGTTCATTTTATGTTACTATAGTTTATTTTTATTCACAAAAAAGCACCTCTTATTTTTGTTGTCGCGATTAATCAAACCAACAATGGACTTGGTTTGACGATCCTTAATCAATAAATAAATGACTGAAAAAATAATAGAATGAATTTCGTTCAGATCTATAATACAATCGAAAATAATTAAGTAAAGTTCAAAAAATGAACTCTTTCTAAAAATATGAACTAGGTTATTAAATGAACTGTAGTTCAAAGAAAATAGTTCATAAGAAATGATCTGGTGAACTAAGTCATTAAAATGAACTACATTCTCCAATTAGTTAAAAATATGAACTAGTTCATTAAATGAACTATAGTTCAAGAGTGGACTAAGTCATTAAAATGAACTAGATTCTCCAACTCTATTTATAAGATCCCGTTCAAGAGAGCCAAAAACTTAAACCAAACCGGTTCCAAAGAGTTGGGTTCTGGACCGATTTCCAAAGTCATTCTTCTTTTCAAAAAGTAACCGAATTTTTGTTTATTTATGTAGTCAGTTTCGGTTTCTTGCATTCCTTATACATTTCCTGTCAAAAAATTAATTTCCACGCCCATCCTATCATATTTATATATCTTAACTCGGTTTCTCAATCAACAAAGTTTACCTCCTGCCACACATAATAAAATGATTAACAAACTAATCCGTTGTGATTGTTGGCGAGCCAAGCGCGCATACACACACAGAAAAAGAATTCAAAAAAAGCTTCGTTTTTGTTGGGATCCTTGGCTCCAAGTCAAAGCCGCGGGCGCGCACAAACAACAGAAAATAGCAAATCATCATTAAAAAATCTTGGAAGCCAACACACACACACACAGATACTATCCACTGGACGCTCGGTTCGCCTTTGATCTTTTGCGGCAGTGCCAACGTTTTGAGAATGGAAGAGATAGCGTTGCAAGTGCAGTCTTTCTCCTTCTTAAAAAAATATATATAAGTAGTTGCCTAGATAAATTTGCCATTTTGGCTAATGGCTCGAGTCAGCTACAGCAACAACTTACGCTTGACCTCCCACCACCACCTTCCCATTCAGCGAGGATTTATGAAGATGTGGGTTTCATTGGTGAACTTACCTGCAAAAAAAAAAGAAAGAGATTGTAAAGTTAGTTGCGGTTATCAAATGGAAATTGCTAATAAAAAAATTACCTAGAAGATTGGTTCAAATGTACATTCGATTGGATCAGATAAGAAAGGAAGTATACGTGTATGTCGGAGGTGTCATGGGTGAATGGAAAGTGGTAAAAGATGAAAGGTAATGACATTTATATAACTGCAGTAGCCAACACAAAAAAGAAAAAAAAAACAGATTAACTTCACCAGCTATTGGATCATATATATGACCTCCCTACAAGATCCATTTAATGAATTTGAATAATCTACGTTGTTCTCTAGATTCATACGGAGAATCATACTTTTAGACCAGCTGTGGATACCTTTATACAATTTTGTTTTTATTAAATTTTCACGCTGTTTGTAACGCATAGAAGGAAGCAAATCCAAACCTATAACCTATATATATTCTTGATCAGCATGACGAGCTCAGTCGATATAGTCATGTCCGTCTGTTTCTATGCTAAGTTTTAAAACTCTGTTGAGCAAACTTTGCAAAAAGTCTTTAAAAATACATAGGCTGCACATTTGTCAGAATCGGCCGGACCGGATGACTATATCATATAGCTGTCATAGGAAGGATCGGTCAAAAAACTTGTTCTAGTTAGAAAAACTTTTTTTTGTCATCGTGGAGTCACCAATCGTAGTATATATTAGTTTTATATGCTTTCACATGATTCTGAAAAAATGTATCAAAATCGGATGACTATAGCATAAGCTGCCATATAAACGGTCAGTCAAAAAACTAGTTCTAGTGAGAAAGACCTTTTAGTTTTCCATTGTACCGTCAAAAATCATGGTATATATTAGTTTAATATGCTTCCACATAATTCTGAATAAATGTATCAAAATCGGATAACTATAGCATATAGCTGCCATAGGATCGATCGGTTGAAAAACTAGTTCTAGTGAGAAAAACTTTTTTGTTTTCCATCGTAGCGTCATCAATCGTGGTATATATTAGTTTTATATGTTTCCACACAATTTTGGAAAAATTTATCAAAATCGGATGACTATAGCATAAAGCTGCCATATAAACGGTCGGTCAAAAAACTAGTTCCAGTGAGAAAAACTTTTTTTGTTTTCCATCGAAGCGGCACCAATCGTGGAATATATTAGTTTCATATACTTCCACACAATTCTGGAAAAATTTATCAAAATCAGATGACTATAGCATATAGCTGCCATAGGATCGATCGGTCCAAAAACTAGTTCTAGTGAAAAAAACTTTTTTGTTTTCCATCGTAGAGTCACCAATCGTGGAATATATTAGTTTCATATGCTTCCACACAATTCTGAAAAAATTTATCAAAATCGGATTACTATAGCATATAGCTGCCATAGAAACGGTCGGTCATAAATCAAGTTCTAGTGAGAGAAACTTTTTTGTTTTCCATCGTAGCATCACCAATCGTGGTATATATTAGTTTCATATGCTTCCACATAATTCTGCAAAAATTGATCAAAATCAGATGACTATAGCATATAGCTGCCATATAAGCGGTCGGTCAAAAAACTAGTTTCAGTGAGAAAAACTTTTTATATGCTTCCACACAATTCTGAAAAATTTATCAAATCGTGACTATAGAATACGCATAAAACGGTCGGTCAAAACTAGTTCTTGGAAAAACTTTTTTGTTTTCCATCGTAGCGTCACAAATCGTAAAATATATTAGTTTCATATGCTTACACATAATTCTGGAAAAATTTATCAAAATCGGATGACTATAGCATATAGCTGCCATATAAACGGTCGGTCAAAAAACTAGTTCCAGTGAAAAAAACTTTTTTGTTTTCCATTGTAGCGTCACCAATCGTGAAATATATATGTTTCATATGCTTCCACCCAATTCTGAAAAAATTAATCAAAATCGGATAGATATAGCATATAGCTGCCATATAAATAGTCGGTCATAAATCAAGTTCTAGTGAGAAAAACTGTTTTGTTTTCCATCGTAGCATCACCAATCTTGGTATATATTAGTTTTATATGCTTTCACATAATTCTGGAAAAATTTATCAAAATCGGATGACTATAGCATATAGCTGCCATGTAAAAGGTCGGTACAAAAACTAGTTCCAGTGAGAAAAACTTTTTTTCCATCGTAGCGTCACCAATCGTGGTATATATTAGTTTTAAATGCTTCCACATAATTCTGGAAAAATTAATTTTTTTTTCTTACTAGAACGTCCAATAAGATCGGTTAAAAAACACGGAAGTCAGCCACAAAACATTTTTTTGCTTTTCAGCATGGTAGAGCGGGAGCAGCGTCGGTAGCGTGAGCTTATGTATATATATTCGTTTGAAAACACACAAAATCAAGGTTACAGGGTATTTCTTAGTCGAGTGCAGCGCTCTTACTGTTTTCTTTCCAAAAACATTCAAAATTCAGAAACTGTCTAATTAAGAAATTTTTAAATAAATAAAATAAATCACTTAAATTAGTTTAAAGAAATCTCTTCACAATCTTTAATTATCATCTTCTTTCTCCAATCCCATCTCATTGATTAAAAATAAATATTCACTCATTAGGTGACCCCTCCAAGAAATTACATTTTTAGGCTTTTCGATTCAAAAGAACATTTCATCATTTGGTAATTCCACTTGATACACCCTTTTTTACAGAGGCATATGACTTGCATTTTGTTTAGCAAATGACATGATCAATGTCCATTCAAGTGCACTTTGCTTACATATTGATTATGATTTCTTTTTTAAGACCGGAAGCCGCCCGACATTGAAGAAGCAACCAGTTTTCTTCAATATAATTTTATACTTAACAAAAAAAAAAAACAATTTTTCTTTTATACTTCTTCGGTGGTTCTTCGCTGGTTTTTTGTTGTTGTTTATTTTGATTCTGGTTTTTGTTTGAGTTGGCGCTGATTTCCTTAGGGAGACAACAACGTAGTTGTCCTTCTTTTTGCTTTGTTGTGTGTTTTTATTTGTTTGCCTCAACAGCTTCATCATCCTCACGACTCAAACAAGTTTTTTGTTCTAAGGTTAAGAAAAACTGGTTTTTTTAAAGAGCCACCTGTGACTGCCAAAAACTTGCACGTGCCTGGGCTTTGTTATAAATATTTATTAAATTAAATTACAAATTGCAATAGAAAAAAAAAAAAACAAAAACTGCTCAGTCAGTGGATCAGGTGTTGCTGTCATGTTGCTTTTGACAAAAAACACGAACCGCCAAAGAGTCGGTCAGTCCAGTCCGTCATTCACTTTGTTGGACTTTGCCGCAATTTGCAATTATGTATCTATGAGATGCATTTCAAGCCAGTGACAGCTGCCCAAAGCTGCTTCAGCTCTCGACAATCACCAATCGCCATCTCGTTTATCATATGGCAGAAATGGTTTTAATAAGCGATGCCAAATAGATAAAAAAAAATATATACATTTATATATATAAAAAAAAAAAAACTCTAACGAGTTATTTAAGGCCAGTCGAGTCTGGAGACTTGGCAATTTGTTGGCATTTTGTCAGCTTGTGTGCGTCGATAGGCTCTAGATTTATTAATTATGCATGACATAAGGCTTCCAACTTAAAGTGTGTAGTGGTATCTCTTTGAGTTACCGAATTCACAGTGTTCTTGAAAGTAGAGCAAACGGTTGTCGAACTGTCCTTGGCATGACTCAACGAGATAAATCAATCAATAAAGAAGTAAAGAGGGAAATAAAGTTACTGAGGCATTAAAACAATTTTTTAAAACTTTCAAGAAAATACAGAAAAAACACACAAGTAATTTATTCAAAATATCAAATTTCTTGCCCACCGCTGGTCTAAAACATTATCTTTAAATCTTGCCCACGGGCTGATATAGAAAAAAGTCGATTTGTAGATGTGTAATACAGGTTATAACGTATACATAATATCCATTATGATTAATCTACGTTAAAAATTCTCCAAGTTATAAGCATATTCAGGTAATATTTTAGAATTGGTCTTCAAAATATGGTTTTTGAATAGTACTCCCACTTAAGGGTTTACTCACGGCCTGATATTGAAAAAAGTCGATTTGTAGATGCGTAATACAGGTTATCCATAATGTCTATTATGATAAATCTAGGTCGATAATTGTCCGAGTTATAAGCATATTCAGGCAATATTCTTAAAATCGACTTCAGAAAGGGTTTTTTTTAAAGAACTCCCACTTAAGGGTCGGACAAGCTTCCTCATGGCCTGATATGGAAAAAAGTCAATTTGTAGATGTGTAATACAGGTTAAAAAAATTTAAAATATTCTTTATGATTAATCTAGGTCGATAATTGTCCGAGTTATAAGCATTTTCAGGTAATGTTCTGGAATTGGCCTTAAAAATGGGTTTAGTGGATGGTACTCCCACTTAATGGTCGGACAAGCTTGCTCACTTTTATTAAAAAATAAAAGTCTTCGGATGAGTTTTATTTACTGAATTTAATTATAAAAGTCTTTCGATAATTCTTTTTTCTGAGTAATAAAATAAAAGTCTTTCATAATAATTATATTCTGAGTAATGAAATAAAAGTCTTTAGTAACTGTTACTTATTAACTTTTTAACAAAAGTCTTGATAATACTGTCATTACATGAGTTTAATTAAACAAGTCTTTCAATAACTGTTATTAACTGTGTAATTAAAAAAAGGTTTTTAATAACTATTATTAACTGAGTATTATTATACCAATAAAAAAACAACTCTAATATTTGACCATTACAATAAAAGTCAGCATAAAAGTTTTATTGTGGATATCGAAAGCGGAAAGGAAAACACACGTTTTGGTGTATTTTGAATCATTTTTTTCAAATGAGCTTCATTGTTTTATTTTTAATAAGAGTTTTTAAATGAAAATAACGATTATATTCCGTCCCTGATCCCGATTCGTTCCTATGCTAGAATTTGCGTGTTTAAAAAGATAGCAACAGAGTTAGTTAGTTTTGAACTTGATCAAAATTCTTTTGTTCTCATTTCAGGAACAATTTGTAAAAATTTAAAACTGAAGTTTAATTCGTATTAAGTTTAAGTACACCCAATCATACTTGAAATTTTTATTTTAATACTTAATTTTAATTTTAAAAAACGGTATAAAATCAATTCCGTTCGTTCTAGGACGTTTGAGTACACAAATTTTTGATTTAAATATTTCGTACTTGATTAAAGAATTTTGTTCTCATTTCAGGAACAATTTATTTAAATTTAAAACTTAAAATTGATTTGTACTAAGTTTAAAATTTTAAGTAAAAAACGGTTTGAATTCAATCCCGTTCGTTCGGAAACGTTTGAGTACAAAAATTATTGATTTAAGTATTTCGTACTTAATTGAAGAATTTTGTTCTCATTTGAGGAACAATTTATCAATTATTGATTTGTACTTAGTTTAAAATTTTAAGTAAAAAACGGTTTGAATTTAATACCGTTCGTTCGGAAACGTTTGTGTACAAAAATTCTTAATTTAAATATTTCGTACTTGATTGAAGAATTTTGTACTCATTTCAGGGAACAATTTGGGTAAATTTGAAACTCTAGACTGATTTGTACTTAGCTTAAGTATAACCAGGAACGAATCATACTTAAAATTCGGTACAAATTTAATCCCGGCCGTTCTAGAACTTTGTAGTACAAAAATTTTTAATTTAAATATTTTGTACTCGATTAAAGAATTTTGTTCTCATATCAGAAAACAATTTGTTTACATTTAAAACTTAAGATTGATTTATACTTAGTTTAAAATTTTTAATAAAAAAACCGGTTTAAATTCAATCCTGTTCGTTCTAGAACGTTTGAGTACAAAAATTCTTAATTTAAATATTTCGTACTTGATTTAAGAATTTTGTTCTCATTTCGGGAAATAATTTGAGTAAATTTGAAACTCCAGACTGATTCGTACTTAGTTTAAGTACAGCCAAAAACGAATCGTATTTGAAATTTTAAGTAAAAAACGGTGTAAATTCAATCCCGTTCGTTCTAGAATGATGGCTGCCGTTTTTTTCTGAGTGTACCTGGCTTGTGTAGTTTGATTTGGCGCCAGATAAAAGCAAGTTTCATATTCAAGTAAAGAAGTATCACACTCACTCATCTCATATTTGGATATGTGTAACTAGCCTGAATTTGTTCTGATATTGAGTGCAATAATTTCCATACTTAAAAGATTTTGGTTGGGACCAAGTTAAAAATTTCACTCTCCTAAATATTGAATATTCTAACTTTTGTCTCTCAAGTATAATACAAAATTAAGTTCAATTGAAAGAATCTAGAAAATTCTCTTTTTTTTATTATCTTGCTGTCCACGCCTAGATTCTGCTACTGTTATGAATTTCATGTTCCATGTTTTTAGTTCCTTGTCTATTTAGCTCCTTTTTACAGCGCCCCAGACATTCCTCATCCGGCTAAGGCATTACAAATGCCATGCAGGCGCGCATACATACTCGTAAGGTAAACCAAACCAACAACCACTTGACCATCGACATGCAACAGCAGCAACTGTCAGTCGCCGTTAGATGCTTTTGCCCACTGATTGATTTAATAAAACTTGCATGAGCCTTGGTGCGTGTCCGTCTCTATCTCTCTCTCTCTTTACAAGTATGTATGCCTTTGAGCCAGCTCTCTGGCATATTAAATCAATGAGCCAGTGTCTTGACCATTAAGTACAGTTTGAGCAGCAGTGGGTTTTTAATCCCATGTCCGTTGTGTGTCGGGCCATAACAACAGCAACATCTGTTGGATGCCCAAAACTGATGACCTGATTCGCAGGAACATGCAATTGATATGTCCAACGAAAGCAATCAGCGTTTAAAATTTTTTTGGGTTTGGTCAACTAAGGAAATGCCCTACAGAAGGTATAATATAATGTGGCATCAAAAAGTTAATTTAAAGGATCATGATACTTAATGGGCTCGTTCAGCAGAGACACTTGATCACTAAGAAGGTTAATAATAATACTTATATTATTTAGCATACTTTTAAGGGGTCTTGTTAAAATGACATTTGGAAAAGCTCCATGAAAATATCACGTAAAATATAAAAAAAAATATCATTAGCCGCGTTCAGCAGAAGAACTTGCTCCCTGATCAATGATAAATTTTTTTGGTAATTTACGTAGCCTACCAAACAACAAAACAAAGCCCCCTAAGAGCAATTTTAATCGGCTGATCAGTGATCAAGTGTCTCTGCTGAACGCGCCCATTTATCAGGGAGCAAGTTCTTTTGTTTAACAGCAGATAAAAAGTTCGATTTTAAATGTTTTTAAATTTCATTTAAATAGTATTTCTTGTGTATTAATTTTCAGACACATGATATTTGCATTCCTATTCATTCGCAAATACCCTATAAAACAACATCAACAGCCACCTCCATCGTCAATTGCGGGTCCAATCAATGTCAACTTTCAAAACAAATAAAGTTGCCATTAATGCCGCTTGTCGAGTACATTTGTTTGTTTTTATTTTTTTATTTGTCGTATTTGTTTATTTTTTATTTTTTTTGCTCATTTTCATTTTGGCGCGTTTTTAAAGCGGTTTTTAGGCTTTACTTCAGCAATTGTTTAAGGCGTTTTTCATGTCGATTTCATGTTTATTTATGAGCAGCTCTAAACAGCTGCCGCCGAGCAACTTTGGTTAGTGGGTAACTTGAGCTCCACCAAAAATGAAAAGTGAAATTGTCGGTTGGCGTGTGAAGAAACAGCAATTACAGTTTGACAAGGACTGCGATCGAAAAAAGGTGATATCACAAAAAAAAACGGTTCAAAAGGTTGATTGCTTTTAATTGAATTCATTTTGGAATTTACATATTTGGCAATTATTAACGCGTCTGAGTTCATCAAGAGCTGATGGAAGTTTTACAGTGATTGATGTGTATTTGATTGTTCAGATTGTTGAGTACGAGAATAGGTAAAGAAAAGACGATGGTGATTGAATTGTCTGAGCCATGTAATTCATCAAAAGTGGTTCAATTAAGTGTTGAATGGTCGAATTTTACCTGGCAGGTTAATGAATTTTCACGTGTCTTTTATGCAAAGTTTAAATGGGTAAATGGAATGGAAAGGAATGAATATTTAAAACTGGTTTTTGTATAACCTGTTGTTATGTGTATATAAATAAGATCAATAATTTAGTTATTGTAACTATAAGAAAATTATGTTTTTAATTATAGAGACAAATTAAGTCAGTAAAGTAGTAAGTACTAAACTACATTTTCAGTTTTTCGACATCATCGCGCTTTTTGAACGATTTTTTAAATCCATTTATTTTAATCAAAACTACATTTCAAAAAATTAAAATAGACAAAAATAAAGAAAAAGTAAAGACAAATTAAAGAAATATTTAATTTTGATTTTTTCTAATTTTAAATAATTTTGGTAATAAAAAATCTTAAATTTCCACAGATTTTTGGACACTACTTTTAAAAGTGCAATGATATTGAAAAACTAAAAATGTAGTAAATTAAACGACACATTGGTCTACTAAAAAATTTAAAACCTGAAATTAAAAAAATTTTTTTAAACATTTTTAAGAATTATTAAAACTTGGGGAAAAATAAATTTTCTCAAAATTTTCTCTTAAGGCTAAAATCCAAACATCGTGTTTGGTTTTTCTGTATCGTTATTCATCTTAGTTTATATAAAAACCAATGTGGTTTGAAAAGGTTACTTGATGTAGCTTTAAGACTTGAAAATGTAATCAATATCCTCTGAACAAGAGGAACCCGGGATAAAACGAACGAATGATGGGACTGGATTGGAAGCTGCTCTTCAAGCCCTTGACAGTAATATTAACAAAATAACAGGTCTCCATCGATTGGGTGCTTGGACATTATAACATAGATTGCCGGCAACCTCGCTAGACTTGGTACCTCTACTCAGCTCCTACCGGATAGGAGCAACATAAGGGTACCAATTGCGACTTTTAAATTACAACCTAGGGCGCTGCTCCATCAAGGAAGAGAAAACGTCTCCTTGCTAAGAGGGGCCCCTTACTGAACTAATAGGAAGACACGTCGCAAGGCTCGGCATTAAAGAAGCTGCAACTCAGAGGATGAAGAGGAGGGTCTGTCATTGGCCAGCGTTTAGCAGAAGGCGACTCTCCGTTTAGAGTTGTCCCTTTCTCTCAGAAATCGCTGAAATGGATGTTGTCTTACTGATAAAATTCGTGCTATTGTCAAAATGGTTTATAATGAACGAACCTCCCTCTACAATCATAGCGTAGAAAGGGCGTAGAAATGGCCTAACTGAAGAAATGGGATTTCATCACAATTCAACTATGTCACATAACCTAACCTAACCTATACCCTTAAGCTCTTTTAAAAATCGAATCGATTTTTAGCCAGAGAATAATACCAGAACCGTTAACCTAAATAGACTGCTTCAAGCCACGTAACGGTATCGGAACCGGAACCGATATTAAATTTTTTTGAGAACCGAAAACCGTTAACCGGTATTATAGGATCCGAAAAAAGCCGGAACCATACCGAAACGCTTATACCGGTATTGCTTTGGTTTATTATTATTATCTTACTGATTTATGATTAATTCAAACAACTCTCAAATTTTGGAAGAGATTCGGTTAGGGGCTTCGAACCCGTGATGAATCTTTAGTTTCGGTTCCCCTGAAACCCCTGAACCCCAGGTTTTAGTTCACTTTGGAAAAAAATAAAAGTTTGTTTTATAATGCATTTTTAAATTGTTTTAATTAGAATCGGCTAAGAAATTTTGGAATTCAATTGAAAAGAAATGACGCTATACTTATTTGGAATACGACTCTTCATATTCAAAATCAGAGGTCGCAAAAAAATTCTAAAATTTTCTTTGTCTAAAAAATTGTTTTTAAAATAAACATATTTTGAGCTCTTTCAAGACAAAATCCATTCGTACTTGGTTTGAGAAAATGTGGAGTCGACCTATTACTGACATCAGTTGGAAGATATCTCGGATTTTTTTCTGAATTTGTTCATCTCTTTTAACTTCTTAGATTAGAAAGAACAAACTTTAGTGTGGCAAATGCACGTACACATGATATCTGGAACTTTTATTAAAAATATCATGCGGTTAAAAATTTTTTTAATATTATGTATTCAGGTTCAGGTTTGAGGGGTCAAAAATGTAAAAGGTTCTATTCATGCTCCGGTTGGGGCACATCGAACAAAACTGAACCGAGCCGGTTTTCAGGGGTTTGGTTTCGGACTTGATTTCAAATATATATTTCAACTGGTAAGAAATCAAAATATATATATTCTACTAAAAAAAAACAAAAAATTATTTTAAGAATTTTATCAAAAGAAAAATTTGTCAAAAAGAGGATAAAACTATTCTCTGTTTCAGATTAGGCTTAAAATAATAAACAAGTAAGAAAGTCGGTCAAGCCCGACTGTAATATACTCTGTACCTGTTTGTACGTAACTGATAACTTTAAAGTGTTAGGTTTTTTCAAAATCTGGGGGTGGCAACTCTTTCGACTATCGTTCAACTGGTTGAAAAACGATGTATGGGGGCTCGATAAGTAATGATAAGTAGAATTACCCAGTAACTCGTAAAATTATAAAATTTGTATATAGTTTCCTATTAACATAAACGTATCTATATTAGTCACGCGGGAATCACGCGGGAATCACGCGGGAATCACGCGTGATTTCTGACCGCAGGCCATCTCAATTGCATCGCTCGTCTCATAGTTGGTCTTTGCCTCCTTAAATTTTCTTTTACATATAGCGCCACTATTGTTCATCTGATCGGAAAACGATGTATGGGGGCTTGATAAGAAATGATGAGTAAAATATATGTCTAGAAGGTTCGAACAACCTAACTCCAAAATTGTGGAAGATATTACGTTTTTTTCAATTTGCGGGGGAGGCAGGGGGCGTGGCAAAACAAAAATTAAACTTGATCTGCCTGCAAGTATAATAAATATATGTTACATACACCTCAAACCTCTATCTCTTACCATCTCTGAGATCTCTTCGTTCATACGGACAGACGGACGAGACAGACGGACAGACGGACATGGCTATATCGACTCGGCTGTTGATGCTGATCAAGAATATATATACTTTATAGGGTCGGAGATGCTTCCTTTGTTACATACATTTGCACAAACCCAATATACTCTGTGTACCTTTGGTACAGATTATAAAAATATACATTTAGAAATGTTTTTCTTAATAATAAAGGTGCTATTGAAATATGAAAGAAAAAGTGTTTCTAAAAATCCGGGTACCATATCGGTACCGAAAAAAATTGAAAACCGGAATATCACCGTATACCGAAATACACATTTCGGTACGTACCGGAACCGAAATTCGTTTCGGAATTAATTGCTGTTTTTAATAGTTTTAAAGATAGATCTTTGAAGTTCCGAATATATATATTTTTTTAAAGTAGTATCCGACTAAAGCGCCCTTAAAACTGATTTACAAAATGTAACAAAATTATTGTATGTTGCATTATCAAAATTTTAACTGAGTCTGAGTGTTTTTAATGATCTCTGGTTGGGGTGGTTATAGCGCAGCTAAATTTAAACTGGTTATTCATAATAAGATACTTGAATTATGTTGAATGAAATTATGGTGAAGCACATAAAATATAACAGCTCACAAAGTAACATACAAAAATGTCGATATATTGTAAGTCTCTAAAATAATTGATAACCAGTTGATTTTGCTTTATTCAGTACAAACCTCTTCATCATCCTCCTGCGGTGATGAGGCCAAAGTTAAGGTATTTCCCGCTCCTCCGCTCATGGGTGGACACGATTGTCGCTTAAAGTCGCGACGTATGGCCAACTCATACCAGGGTATCAGCGGTTTACTTCTCAAGGTGGTTTGACAACCAATTTTGAAATCCAACGGATCCATATACTCCGGAGCCATGCGATTTAGATCACTAACAGCCGCCTCTGCCGAGGCGTAAATATTGCCCGCCGATTTGTTATTGCCACGCTGTTGCCAATGTGTTCTCATATCCAGCATAGAACCCACCGGCACATCCAGACTGCGATGCAAACCCGCACCCATGCTCTTAACCCGCATATGGCCCAGTGTGTGATAACGCCGATCCACGGCATTGGGCAACATGGGCATGGCATTGGGTACCACCAGAAGTTCATCCTGATCGATAGTGGCCAAACTTTGGCTGGTGTAGGATCTTTCCAGCAGCTCGGCACTGCTGCTACGCTGAGTGACTATGGGCAGCTCATAGAGATTAAGGCGCGTGGCAGTGGGTGGTCTAGTGGGTGTGGCATAAATCTTTGGCTTGGCATACAGACTCTCACGACGCACGGGAGCGGGCGGCGGTAGACCGGTGGTGGGTGAACGTGGGGCGGTTTCATTTAAGGATAGAGTCATGGGTCGTCGACTGCCCGTTGAGCTGATAGAACTAT
Source organism: Lordiphosa mommai (assembly GCA_018904225.1). NCBI lineage: Eukaryota > Metazoa > Arthropoda > Insecta > Diptera > Drosophilidae > Lordiphosa > Lordiphosa mommai. The sequence continues at coordinate 182,961 of JAEIFT010000079.1, forward strand.
GACGTAGAGTGGGCGGACGACGCTCTTGCATGTCGAAGTTAATTTTGGGCAGGGGTGAGTAACAATTTCGCTCAGAGCTATCATAGGAGCTGCGTATACCACTATCCAGCCGACGCTTGGGACTCTCGGGTGCGGTATACAAAAATATATGCTCCTCCTCGCCGGCGGTATTGTAATCCGGTGTCTTGGGCGTGGCACTACTTTGTAACGAATCTAGAGAGAAACGTGAGTTCTTTTTCACATTCTGATAGTCACAGGGCATGCTACCACCGCCCGAAGAACTGGAAGCATCCGACAGAGGACGAAATCCCAATTGATTATTTGTGGTACTCGAAGCCTCGGAGAGTGGACGAAATCCCAGGGGATGGGTAGCAGTAGGACGTGCATAGAGTATTTCCACATCCCAACCTATGGTGGGTGTACGCACGGGCTTGGCCCGGGCATAGATCTCCTCGCCATTACCCTGACTTAGGGTACTACGCAGAGACACGGTCCGTTTGCGCTGAGTTGGCACTTTGGCGGAAGGTTGAGCTGAGGCAGAGGCTGCGGCAGCTTCTGTCACTTCGGCCGCTCTGATCGAACGTGAACGGGTGAGACCACGAGCTCGTATGGTGGCATAGCCATCGTATATGGGCGCAGAGATGGGCGAGGGTGGCGGTCGATTGCTGGCACTGGCGGTGGACATCGTTTCGGTGTTGTTTTTATTTTTTTGACTTTGGCACGTTTTTTTTTGTTTGTTTTTTCTAGTTAAATTTTCATTTTCATTTCCATTTCTTTAATCATTCACTTTCTCAGCAACATTGATTTATGGCTAAAGCATACAAATTGAGGTTTATCATTTACCATTTAAGCCCCCCCACAAAGTTCTCATTTAATGATTGTTGTTCATTGCCAGCAGTAGGTGGCTTCAATCATGCTCAATTGAAGTCGAGCAATGAACTTCTTTGATTGCCACTCCCTCTATACTCCGCTGCCTTCTCATTAACGCCTAATTAGCATCCATTTCACATGACTGACTTTTGATTGACAGCCTCTAATACGAAAAAAAAAACAACGCGTGAAGTTAACCCAACTATTGCACCAGCAACCTTAACTCGTCTTAATGGAGCAAATTTAATGAATGGAGATTTCAATGCCAAGTGCCAGAGTGTACGAAATTATGAAGGTATAAAACTCCCAAGGAAAACAAAAGTAGCCACAGTTTATACACAACAAAAACATAATCAGAGGAATTGGTAAAATCCCAACCCAAAACCAGTTCACTGAGTCACAGAATACTTCTTCTTAGGTTTAGCCCAAAATATTGAAACTTTTTTAATGGAAATACCAATATTTTTTCTGGAATGCTTGCATTAAATTAATCAAATATTTTATTTGTTAAAATATATATAAATATATATAAATTCTTGAAACAACTGTATAGATGATCAGCCTACTTTGTTGTATAGTGTATGCCCTGTTTATGAAGGTTATAAGCAAACATAACCAAAACTGCAAGTCGGTCCAGAACAGAACCCTGATTTTTGGGTCCCTTGTTCTGGACAATGAACCCAAACTGTTTGATTTTTGATCTTCCGAACATGAACTACCATTAACTTAGACAAAAATCTGTTATGTTCCTTTCAATCATCAAGTGTACCAACAACCACCAACAGTACAGTTTCATACAGCTTTTCAAAAATCTCCCGATTTCCTCATCAGCGAGGATTGCTAGCCAATTCCAGATTTGAGTGGTCTCCCCTTACTATTACAACCTGTAGAGAATTCTAATCAACTTAAAGAACAACCACTATTTACCAACACTGCTTTCAACAATGTTTTGCAACACTGCTTTTCAACATTGTTTTTCAAAATGGTTTTTAAACATTGATTTGCAACATTCTTTTTCAACGCTGTTTTCAACAATGCTTTCCTACACTGTTTTCCAACACTGCTTTTCAACATTGTTTTTCAAAATGGTTTTAAAACATTGTTTTACAACTTTGTTTTCCAACACTATTTTCTAACACTGTTTTTGAACATTGTTTTCCAATGCTGTTTTCCGACAGTATTTTATAACTTTGATTCAACATTGTTTTTTAACACTGTTTCCAACTCTGTTTTTCAAGCTATCGCCTGGCCAACCGTGGCATTTCTCACGGTATAATAACTCTTTTCTATTAAGCCTCGTGAGTGTTAACCGCACTCACATTTTATTTTTTGGGTGTGGGAATAAGAATTTAAAGGCAAGGCAATATTTTTAATCAAAATATTATTTATATAAAAAACTATAGATGATGGGTCGTTCTGCAGATAATATCGATTTGCGATTTTTTTGAATGAAGTGACTGCCGATTGCCATTGATAAATTTGGCAATCACGATTGCTGAAAAGGAACCGAACAAAAAGCATGATTGGTTAGAGCACCCACCTCTGCTGGAAGTGGACGACTCTTTATAATACGTCAATTTTGAAATTTTTATAATGTGAGTGTATTTTTTGATAAAAAACACTAAAGCCACAGAATTCATTATAGCCTGCAATCAATGTCATTCAGCAGAGAGATGTTAGAAATCGTATATCTTTAATCGGAAAGTTTATTAAAACATTTCAATGGTCAAATTCTGACCCTTGGGTAAAATCTAGTTAACTTAATTAACCAATCCTTTTATCAGACTTATTTTCTTAAAATAATAACAGGGTTTGCAATTAGCAAACCTATCTAAAAAAAATTTTAAGATAATGATATCTAAAATTTTTCCCATTTTCCGCCACCTTGTATTAAGTCGGACTCTTTTGCCAATGCACGTTTTGGCACCTCTAGTCAATTAAACTCAGTCTCTAATACTTGCATTACTGCACTCAAACCGCTTGGTTAATCGCTTCATCAACATTGCACAAGTTTATTCTTTTTTTAAATTTCCTCACTTCAAACCAGCAATTAAAATTGTTCTTTATTAAAGACCCCCCCGTTCAAGGCAGAGTTTTTCAGCAAGAGTGACGGGGATGGAGACATCATCGAGTGTACACACACACCATGAACTGCAATCAAAACAATTACAGCCAATTCACGCAGCGCTAAAAACAATTCTTACTTCTCTGTCGCAGCTGCAGAAACCAGAAAAAAAAATACAAATCCAATAAAGTTGAAACAAACATCGTTCGTAGTACGAGTATGTATGTTGATGACATTAGAAAATTGTTGTTTATTGCATTTCCTAGTTATTGTTGTTGCTGTTGCAGTTGCTGCTGCTGCTGTCGTGCCATGAGTCAGTTCCAGTCATTTAGCTAAGCAGACTCGGCATATTTTGCAAGAACAAGCAACTCTCTTTCAAGTGTCAACGACTGCCAGGCTAAAGAACTAACAAACCAATTGACAGGCAGCAAACAACAACAACAACAACATGCATATGGGGATCTCCGCATGGCACATGCTTATACATAGATTTGTTTTAAGTGCCCGTTTGCGGCAGTCCAAAGTGTCAAGAAGTTGATACAACTCATAAAAAACTGGCTGACATAAACCGAACTGAAAATGCAGTTTAATAGTTAAAGCCAGTTACAGTTTAAATAGCACTTAAGTTTGAGAGTCACTGTATTTAAGACTTTGTTTTTGCATTTTGTAATTGGTCATAAAATCGTGAGATTTATATACCGAAAATTTTCATTTTCACTTTTACAACATTAAAATAACAGCTTTAAAAGCAAGTGTTTTTCTCTATAGCCAAGATTTGGTTTCAACAAGGATCGTTTATTGAGTCTCAAAAAAACATTAAAAATTAGTATGGGATTTTTAAAATATTATTATTTCTCATTTACAACACTGCCATTCGGCAAAAGATGATAATAAATCGACAAAAAAAAAATAAGCCATCGTTTAAGACTTTACTCTTTTTTTTACTAATGACCAGCCAAATGATTTCTGATCCAGATCCGTTTTATTTCTCTCAAACATAATCGGCTATCTATAATTGGCCTTCATTACACAACATTTCATTCATTCACCCCCAAATGCAAATTGAATTGCCATTGCGGCAGCATCTCTCATCCCAACGTCTCAAGTAACTTTTTAATAAAATGCATTATGCAGTCTATATATAGACATCATATACCTAAGTACGTAATGCAGACTGACGTATATATACTAGCTAAATAAATTGTAATTTTCCCATTCACTTAAAGCGGCATATGGGCTCTCTCAAGTTACTTGGCTAATGTCTGTTACATTTATGATGTGAAGATGTGGAAAAAAAAAAAAAAAGCTCTAAACCTAAATTAGCCTCAATTGTTTATAATTTCCACAATGCTGTGTTGCGGTTTTTCAAGTGTGTCAAGTGAGGAAGTGACCAGCCTCGAGATCTGGAGAAACAAGTTTTTTTGTTGTTGTTGTTGTTGTGGACTTCCACCCGCTAACAAATTCACAGAAAAACGTCTCACACAGCAGGTTTCGTGTCTAATTAATGCAGTTCGATAAAAACAAAATTTTCGTTGGCCTGCTTGGCGCTCCCTTTTAAAACAAATTTTGTTTTTTTTTTTTTGCATAAATTCATACATAAATTTATAAATTTTACGAGCGATAACCGTTGCCTGATAAGAGACCCCTAAATAAAAATTGAGAACAAAAAAAAATGCTTGTTATTTCAGGCGCCACCAAAAAAAAAAAAATAAATGCTCCATAAATTTTTGAAATACTGTCTGGTCTATAAAACTATTTTATTTATTTTATAGCTATTCCTATTCAGTGATGTCATGTTTTGTGTTTGTTGTTGTTTTTTTAACACACCTTAAATAATTAAATTGGCATTAGCATTAGCAGCATATAAAAAAAAACAAAAACTTCTTGAGCAGCAAAAATTTATATTGAACAACTCTCGATCAAATACAAAAGCCTACTACAAATGACAGCTTGCCTAATTTTGTGTTGTTGAAGCTGTCAAATGTGGATTTAATAGTTTTTAAAATATTTGCCATAAATATCAAGTGTCTGAAAAATTTGTTTTAACAGGAAATACCTCTGGCTTTATTTATGAATTTTCGCCCGGAATTGGCAATACACATAAGAAGAGAATATACTTTCAACTTGTTAAAGATTTTTATAATGCTTTTTTAAGTAATTGATCAGCTTAAAAAAACCCGCTCTTATTATTTAGCATACATTTAGGGGGTGCTGTTAAATTGATCATGTAAATATCATATTATATTCAAGAGAAAAGAAGGCTACGTAAATTATCAAGAAATATATCATTAATAAGGCAGGAAGTTCTTCTGCTGAACACGGCCAATTATTGTCACAATTTTTCGTGAATAGACAAAATTTGCTAGTTTGTGGTATTTCAGTCTCATCAAAGAATTTTGCTTTCCATTAAAGCATATTCTGACTCGCTTATATTAAGTTCATTTCTCCATAGAAAACAAATTGTAACTAAAATTGTTACTAAAAGCCTTAGTAAAGTTGTAGCCACTAAAATATGTAGAAATATCAGTTAAGCTAACTGTCCATAAAATGTTGTAAAGTAAATGCCACCTAATGCATTTGCTACTACAAAAAAAAAAACAAGACGTTGAACTTGACAAGTAGAACAAAGCTATAAATATTGTTTGAGTCTTTCTTATGTTTTTACACTTCAAGACCAAACTTCATTTCTTTTTTTCAAATATGTCATGAAAATAACAAATGTGCAGTTTAGCAACCATGAACATTACTTATGTTTTGCATTTCTTGTTGTTATAATACATTTCATTTGAAAGACTTTGTGATCAACTATTAAATTATCTCCTAAACTGCTTATCTCTCTCCCCATTTCAGAATATTTAAAAAAGTGTTGGGAAATGCGTTTGGAAAAATTAACCTAAACTTGAAAGAAAAATGCTACAAAATAAATACAATTATGTTTTAAGATAGGGAGAGAAAACTCAATCCCTTTCCGAACCAAAATTTTAAATTCAATGACCCTTCCGATCCCGCGCCCATCTCTAGAGTAAAGTTACTAATACATTTTCACATTTTCTGTCCTCTTTTCTTGGCGAACCCTACTTGAAAGATAAAGTTCGGGACAGACCCGACTAAGCCATAGCCACATTCGTGTTTTTCACACAGACGCGAGCCGAAGTCAAGGCTATGTGAATCGGTGAGCCCAGTGAGTAGGTTGTCGACTGTAGCGCTCACAAAAACAACCACATTTTCTATATAGCTATATAGATACTATAGTATCGAAATGATGCAATAAATTTAAAAAATTTTTAAGAACTAGCATCAAATTGATAAATCAAAGTTAATAAAAATAAGTTAATACGAAAAGAGTCATCTTGATATAAGCTTGTACTTTCAAAAATATCAACTTGATATATGGAGTAAAAAGGAAATTTTATATATTTATATATCAATAGTTTGAAATTGATAACTAATAGTGACATTTTAATGATAACTTTTTTTTGGGAGTAGGAATTGGAATTCTAGTACGAAATATTATATGATTTTCCCCCATTATAATTATTTTCGGAAAAAATCGTAAATTGAATTTATTATAAGCTGTGGGATATATTTTTTGAGCTTTTGGAGAAAAAAAAATTTGGATTGGGTTTCCGGACTTTTAATATTTAAGCCCTATACGTAGAGTGTGACCAGATTTATTAGGAAATTACACCAAATTTTGAATTTCGTGTTATTTTTCGAATACCAGCGCGTTGATTATAGTTTTACAAGATGTGGGTTGAGAACTAGAGGTGGAGAACTATTGATGGCACTATCGGCACTATCGATGGTTGGGCGCTATCGAGGCGCCATCGATAGTAGCCCTCTACTATCGATAGTTTTAGATAGTTTATCCGCAAGCTTTACACATAACTAAATGGGTAGCTCCTAAAAAAAAAAAACAAATAATAGCACTCTAAAAAAAATGTTATTTACCAAATTTAACTCATCAGAGTTGATTAGTCAAATTAATTTTAGTGTTTCATTTAAATAGACTCGTAACTTTAACCCCTAATCTCTTAAACGTTGTACTACTAACTATGCTTTGCTTGCATGAGCCGTTTCGTGTCCTTTGTGCTGATTACAATAAACTCTACCGAGTAATTAGCTTAGAAGAATCTCTTCCTTTAATGTATTGTATATACCCCGTAGTTTGCCTTAATTTAGTGTTTTCCTACGCGTTTTTTTGGTGTCACACGTTTGTTTCTAAGCACCACAGTCGGTTCGGCAGGAGGTGGGCTGCTATTTTGCCTGGGGTTCGCTCGTAACAAGCTTCAGCTTTGTGACGCTTGGGCCACTTGAAGGTTCAAAAAATTATTTGAATGCAAGTATCAGAGTTTCTTAAAAATGATATGGTATATATATCTAATCGGAACGCACAACCCAATATTAATGCCAAAGTTGAAACCAAAAGTGACGAAACCCATTTTTGAAGTTCGTTAATAAATTATTTAAAATTTCTTAATTTTTTAGTATGAGCGTTTAAATTACCATACTATCGAAAACTATCGTTAACTATCGATGGTTTTCAAAAAACTATCGTTGACTATCGATGGTGCTGACTATCGATAGTTCTCCACCTCTATTGAGAACCAACTCAGAAAGAATGCAAAAGAAATTATTTATTTATTTACATTACGTTTTTTTTAATTTTAATTTTAACCTGCGGCGCGAAACTGCGAAAATTTTGTTTGTCTTCGTCATAGGAATGAAGAAAGGAGCATAAGCTAGCATAGTCTCTGTTAGCAGTGTGAATGATCGTCAATCACATTAACATACATTTTACAAAGAAGATCTTACAGCATATGTGGACTAGTTCTTCTGGGAAAACCACTATTGAAAAATCGTGTATATTTCAGAAACTTTTAAATCATGAAATTTAATGGTAATTCCATTTTGTAAATTACAACTAAAATTCAAACAATTTCTTACCACTAAAGGTAACCTTGTCACTTGCATCCTGCCGCTTTACCCTCTCTCAGTTGCTGTCAAACCATCCGCCCCAACATAATGTTTGAGCTGCTTAGTTATGCAGCTGACAGCCTCAGTTTGATTATATTGCGTAGTTTTTTTTTTAACGTCAACCAGTTTTGACATTGAACAAAATTTAAGAATATTTTGGATATCTGAGACTGACACAATTTGCCAACAAGTTTTTTTTTTAAATAATTATTTGCGCATTTTGTCATTAAGAATTTTGTGGGGAGGATTAACAAGTGGCGAGAACAGAATCATCCACAAATATAGTTTCTCAGGCCAAATGACAACACATGTTGACTTTTGATACTTATAATTCATGCCATTTCCTTAAAGCATTAATCCGTTTGTCATTTTTTGTCATGACTTCTAAAATTTAAAGCAATTTCCTTTTGGAGATTTTACGGTGCTGATAAGTCAGCATTGCTGTCTAGACTTTGAGCCCTAGCCGAGAGGCTGCTGCTGCTGCCCACAGGAAAAATGGAAAAAACTACAACTTAGACAGCCAGAGACATTTGGCGATAAGATTTTTTTGAGGTGCTCGTTAGCGTATTTTTTTTTTGCATTTTCTTTTTGGGCGAAAGTTGTCAAAAGTTGCGTTAGCCATAAATAAAATATGGAAAATGTGCAGCTCTTTGCCATTTTTTTTTTGGCCACTAAGTTAAAGTTCAATTTTTGCATAACAATTGATATCAAAATGCCAATGTGAAAAAAACTGCATAAAAATGTGCAAACAATTAGACGCCCACGTGACCCACAAAAGTCATTTGAAAATGTCGAAAATGTTGATGTCTATTGAATTTTTCAGTTTGCTTTCCGTTTGCCCTGTGGGTGATTGAAATTATTGACAAAAGTTGATTTATATGCGGCGCATTATTCGAAATCAATTTGCACGATTTTGATGCGGAGATCGGATTTAACTTTGGCCCTCAAGTGACTCACAGGCAACTTGCGGTAGAAAATGACATTTTTACAATATTTACACTTTTCCTTTGTTGAGGGTTTTTTATGTGCAAAAGTCATAAATTTTGAAAGATTGCTGCATTTCTTTGTCATACTACATAGTAAGGCAGTAGATATCAAACTGCAAATGGCTAACAAGCAAAATTGAACAATAATCCGCTGAAGTTTGCAATTTAAATTGATTGATGGTTTCTGGTTTTTAAACAACAAGCCTTGAATAGACATCAGAAATAGGATAGGCCAATTTACAATTTTCTATGGTGAGAGTGTCAAATTTTAAAATTTTTACACGGACATGACATGGAGGCTCTGCAGAAGGAAAAGTTGAATAAAAATAATGCATCTTATAGTGCACGTTTCAACCAAGAATCGCAGAGGAAAATCTATTAAGTACCTAAAAATGATCTTGGAGAGATAAACTATTTAAGCTATTCACTCACCAAGTATTCTCAGAAAAAATATGCTTGAATGCTTGAATTAAATACAAACAATTTCAATATGGTAAGTACGAAACTATTTGATTAAAATACATAGTTCTTGTATCAAGTACAATTTTGTTCAAGCCATAGTACTTGATTTTAGACTGTCCGGCCTATATTAAGTACATATCAAACTATTTTGAAGATTTCTTTGATCATGCTTTTAGGTCATAATGGTCTAAACTCAATGCCGATTGAGTACGAAAATTCTTCATTAAAGTACAATGTTCTTATATCGAGTACGAGTTTATTAAAACCAAAGTAGATTTAAGACTGTTCCAGAGTATATTAAGTACATGTAGAACTATTATAAGACCTTTTTGATCATACTTTTGGTTCGTTTTGGTCTAAAGCCAATGCCGATTAAGTACCAAAAATTCTTGATTAAATTACATAATTCTTATATCAAGTACGATTTTTTCAATCCAATGTACTTGATTTTAGACTGTTCCAGAGTATGTTAAGTACATATCGAACTATTATAAGATCTTTTTTATCATGTTTTTAGGTTGTAATAGTCTTAAATCAATGCCGATTAAGTACGAAAATACTTGATTAAAGTACAAAGTTCTTAAATCAAGTACGATTTTGTTAAAATATCCAAAAAATTTAAGATCTTTGGATCATATTTTTAGTTCATTATAGTCTAAGTCAATGGCGATTTAATCTTAAAAACAAGAATTAACGTACTTAAAATTAGACTGAAATATTCCTCATAGAAGTCTAATAAATTAACTAAAGTCCAAAACATTTTTAAAACCAAGTACATAAAATAAGTACAAAATGATCTTGGTTCAAACACAATAAATTCTTAAGCTTTTATCGATTTGTTTCTGAAAGGAGATCTTGGTAATTGAATCTAATATGGCAAGCACCAAAAAGGTATAACTGTAGCTCAAAAAAACCACCATCTCTGCAAATGTAATCTGATAGAACCACTTGGGAATTATTAAGACAATTTGGTGCTGACATTGTTTGCATTTTCTAAAGCATACTTTTTTGACTTGGCATTTAGGTTTATTTCGAAATTTATCTAAAAAATGTTGCACTTGAATTAGGAACGCTTTTTTTTTAGAATTTTTAGTCTAACTCTAAGTACTAAAAATGTTTGATTCTAGAATGTTTTTTTCTCATTTCAATAATATTATCGATTGCTTTTCGCATTAAAAATGTTTCGTACTTAATTTAAGTACACCCCAGAATACACACATAAGTACGAAACTTAATTTAAGTACACCCAAGAATAAAAAATACCTAAATTAAGTACGAAACATTCCTAAGTCCAAAAGCAACTGTTAATTTTAATAAAATGAGAACAAGCATTCTTGAATCAAGAATTTTCCGTACTTAGAGTTAGCTGAAAAATTCTAGAAAGCGCATTATTAATACAAGTACAAAATTTCTAAGATTAGGTACGAAATAATCTTAAAATTCCAAGCCAAAAAGTATGCAATGGAAAATGCTAAATATTTTAGCAAGAATCTGTCCTTAAAATTCCAAACTGGTTCTGTCAATTTACTTATACCTAAATAAAGTACACGCAAGAATAAAACATACTTTAATTTTGTAGTACAAAACGGTATATATTCCCGATTGTAAAAAAACTCTGTCAGTCGTTTTTTACTGAGCGTATCAGATCCGTTTGATCTTCTTGATCGTAGGCGAGTTTGTGGGACTAAACTTCATACTGAATATAACTCAAGTCGATACGTCAAAATAAAGAAGACATCATTTACTTTATGAAAGAATGCCCAATATTGAGTTGGGCCCAAATTTGAGTTTTGGAGCAGTCCAACAACAACAGAAAAATAAACAATTGACCACTGAGCATGCATCAGATAAAATGATTCATCAAAAACCAACAAATAAAGAATTTAAAATGAATTTAGATACTTCGAATATGCGTTTTCAGCCAACAATTTAATTAAAGTATTGACTCGCATGCCCAAATTAAATAAATTCCAGCTTCCTGTGTCAGGCAGTTGTTAAATTTGTTCTGGTTAAAGGTAGAACTAATATAACAATTATATTAAATACCTTTTCTACCCTCGTCTTTTTTTTTAAAGCAATTGAAGGTTACCCTTTGCACACACACACACACATTGCACCTTTTGATGTTGCCTAATTGGTGGTTGCACCTTTAGCAACATGTTGCACAGAGGCAGCTGCTGAACATGGCATTCACTTTTTTGTCGTCTGCTGGCACTCAATAAACAGTCATTATCGGCGACTTTTTGTCTACTTTATATAGGATAGTTAGCCCAGGAGTGGCACCTTTAACAGCAACAACAACAACAACAAAAGAAGAAGTTGATTGCAGATGGAATGCGCTTTGATCATTAATCAGCTGCAACTAATATTGCAGCTGCTCAACTTATTGACTTTTCTGTAGTTCTAGGAATCCTCATCTAGCCCCACAGCCTCTCAACTCTTATCTCTGCCTTACCATTTAGTGCTTCAGTTTCTTTAGAAGACTTGGGATGACGACAACGACGCTCCCCTCTTTTTTGTTGTACCATTTGTTTCGCCTCAAAAATTTAATTATCATTATGCCATATTATGTGCTTGAGGTATAATTTATTTTTTTTTATTCTTGGAGCTCAGCTCTTGGTCTTGTTTGATTAATTTTTTAAATTGTTTAAAACTGTGGGGCGTGTAGTGGTAGTTGATTGGCTAAGTTGAGAAGTTCTAAGTAATTGGAAAAACTTGTGGAACAAAAAAAAAGGTTAAACGTGATAAGTTTTTAGCTTAAGGTGGCAAGTCAACGGACTGGGAAAATCTGCTCATTTGAGTGAACACAGACAGTGGCTCTCTTTTTGGTGAGTAAACAAAGTGAGTATATTTGTTCAGTTATTCACTTTACTCAGGGCTCAGTTGTTCGATAGTTCTTTTTGTTCAGTTGCTCACTTACATATACTTTTTTTTTATTAAATTTTAGGATGAACTCAAATAAAAGCAGTACTTGAACTGTATGAGAAAGTGAAAGAGCAACTGAACAACTGAACAAAAAGGAACAAGTGAGGGAGCAACTAAGCAAAAAGTAAATGAGCAACTGAGCATCTTAAGGAAAAAAAGAAGAAGTGAGCAACTGAACAAAAATGAACAACTGAACAAAAATGAACAACTACAGAAGAACCTGTTCACTTGTTCAATTAATGAAAAAAAGAAGAAGTGAATAAGCAGCTGAGCAAAAAAGAGCAACTAAAGAAAAACATGTTCTCTTGTTCAATTAATGAAAAAAAGAAGAAGTGAGTAAGCAGCTGAGCAAAAAAGAGAAACTGAAGAAAAACATGTTCACTTGTTTAATTAATGAAAAAAAGAAGAAGTGAGTAAGCACGAGCAAAAAAAGAGCACTGAAGAAAACATGTTCTGTTAATTAAGAAGAAGAAGGAGAAAAACTTAACAAAAAAGAGCAACTACAGAAGAAAATGTTCGCTTGTTTAATTCGAAGTCCTTTTTTTATCTGGGTCATGGTTAATTTTAAAATATTACTTTAAATCAGCGGTGGGCATGAAATTTTAGTTCGTGGGCAGTCCAACAACAACAGAAAAAAATCCAACCGCTGCTTTAAATCACTTTTAAGTTCATCATCCCGATGAGATAACAAAATGAGCACAAAAAAAAAAAAAAATGAACAACTGAACAAAAAAGAGTAACTGACGAAGTACATATTCATATTCAGTGAGCAACTCAATTTGGTTCACTCACTCATGAGTAACCCAACACTACAACTGACATCCATCAAGCTGTCCAGACCATGTTAATCGCATAGAAAGCATCTACAATTTCACATTCATTTCGCTTTCATTCAACAAATTTGCATATCAACTTGAAATAGAAGTGTTGGAAATCTAATCAAATCGATAGCCTCCCCTCCCCCTCCGCCGACCATCCTAGTCTTTGTCTACTAGAATACTACTAGAATTTCGGTAAACAAATCACGTCCAGTGAACAATTTATCAATGACAATGAAACCTGGGTCAGTCAGTCTGAATACTGAAAGATATTTATTTACTACTCGTTCCAAATTTATTGAAGTTCCACTTGAGTTCTCGGTAATTACAAATAAAAAAGCTGCCAGACAACAGAAGTTGTCTCCCCCGCACACTCTCACACACACACATGGGAAGTCCACTTGATAAACAAAAACAACAACTAAAACTACAACAACAAAAAATTATTATACTGTACAAAACAATGATGACTTCCAAATCTCCCAATCTGCCGACTCTCATCAGTCTGTCAGTTCAGCCATCACTCTGTGGTGTGTGTGTGTGCATGTTGCATGCAACATCTCTCCCCCTTTTTTTCTGTTGATTATGCTGATGAGTTTTTGGGTCTCGTCTCGTCTCTTTTGAGTTATATCAGCAGCCCCCCATCTTTGGGCCAACCGTGGGGTAATAATAATAATGAAAAAGTTTTCTTCTCTTTCTCATTCTCTCTTATTTTTCCTGGGATATGCATTTTGGGTAAGTGCTTTGGCATGGGGTTAGGGGGTCGACTTTGTTTATGTTTGCTTAACATGCATTCGCAATGGACAAAATAATAAATACCCAGAAACAATGCAGCTGGTGCCAGAAGGAACTGAGGTGCCAGAAATGCCATTGTTGGTAACACAGAGCTAGGAAAAAAAAATGGGTAAAGGATGATGTAGGGAACAGAGAGAGAGAGAGAGCCTAATTAAAGTGACAGTTTTGAGAGGAGAAACAAAATGTAGCAGAAACTAAGAGCCTTTGTAGAGCTCGCAATCAAGTCAATTGTAGCTCATAGAATCTGATTTTAAAATCGAATTTTTAATTTTTGTTTTATATATTTTTCTTCCAAATAATAGAGTTCGGTGATCGAGGAAATAAGGACCCAAAGAAGAGAAAGATTCTTCTAAAGGGTGGCTGATGAATGATGCTACATTAATAAACTTAAATAACTTTAAATTATTTAAAGAGCTGGATGCAATTCTGTTGACTTTATGCAACTTGACTTTATCGTCACACCATTATAAAATCAGTCGATAAAGTAAGTAACCGATTAACCACACAGAACAAAAGCTATCACGTTATTTTTTGGTAGCAGCAATCCTCTTCCTCATAACTAGTTAGTAACGGTTCAATATTCAACAAATAGCATAAAAAATTTAACACAAGAAGTGCAGGTTGTCCGTATAGCTATTATATACTATGCTTATGCTTATAAAAAATCATGCTTTTTTGCTCCTCAAAGTAGGCAAACTTTATTTTCCTCAATTATTATTTTTGAACGAGACAATTTATAGTCAGTTATGGCAGCATCTTACATAATCCACATTGTGCATTTACTCAGATTGTCAAACCAGTCAAAGGTATACAAAAATAATAAGTGTTAAGGCCACAAAAAAATTGATATATTCCTTAATTATTTTTAATTATTCATAAAGTTAGCATACTTTGAAGGGCAAAAATCATGATTTTTAAACGTAGCAATAGTAACATTATATTACCCTCATAATTTAATTCAGATTGTGAATTTGACTTTTAATGCAACAAAATTAAAAACATAATTGGAAAAATTATTAAATAATGCTTAAGTTCACCCTTAAAACAGCAAGGGAGTAATTTCCAGGCACACCCGATACAGACGATCACACAAGAGACAAATTTTTTGCCAGACACGGTCCAGCACGAAATTAAAATGCAACCTTATTTCGCTTATTCAACAATTTCTTTTTATTGTTCATTTATTGTTTCGTTCATTAATCAAGGATTAAATCATTTTTTATTCCTTTGAAATTCTTTTTTTTTTGCTGTTTGCGATCAACAAGTAATTATTGCTTGCAAAAAAAATATTAATTACGCTTTCAGAGGTAAACAAAGTATGTTTAAGCACAAACTACTTGGTTACCAAAGAGTCAGTTCTTTATAAAATTTGCAGTCTAAAATTTGTAAACAAATGAATTAAATTTATTTGGTATTTAATTCAAAAATTGTATGCATATAATTTTGGGGGAAAATGAGGTAAGAATTTTGTGGAATTCGGAAGAAGTATTTTATTATAAAGAAATAGTGAGTTTGGCAATGTAATATAAATTGTTTTGGTAGAATGGCTGAAAGTGAAGTCAATAGAAATGAATTTAAATGCGGTTTTTGGTATAACTTTCTCACATATAAATGTTGATTTGTGGTTGATTTCTTGATTTTCCATTTTGGTAGAAGTTTTTTCGAGCACGAAAAGATCTATTAAAAAAATCTATTACTCCAGCACAAGGATGTGCTATAAGGTACCGCGAAAAAAAGAACGGGCAGCGCTTATCTGCAGTTTGAATCCAGTTTTTGTGGAAGTCTACTGTTTAATATTAATTTTTGAAAATATGTAACCATTAGCACCCGTACATTACGAGATTTTTTTGAACTCTATAAGATTTTTTATTTTTTAGAAATAAAATTTAATATATATAAGGGTTTGTCCTCACTGATTGGCAATCTACTCAAAGCCTGTACGGTAAGAGATAGAAAGCTGAAAGAAGTTTCCATATGAGCTGAAAGTGGAAACTAAGGCGGGGTTTTGAAAAATTCATTCGAATGACTTCAAATTTGCTTTGTAAGTAAAGTAAGCGAAATAATTGGACACCTGTTTTCCAATTTCGGAAAATCCGCCCACAAGAAAAATGGTCGTAAAATTCTTTATGAAAAAAGACTATTTTTCAGCCGATAACTGCAAACTCGGTTTGTAAAGATAATAAGCAAAAAAAACTAGACATAGGATTTTCCGATGTTGGAAAATCCGCCCGAAAAGTCGGGAAAATCCCGGATAATTCTATAAGGAAAAAACTATTTTTCATCCAATTGGCTAAAACTCGGTTTGTAAAGATAGTTTGGAAAATTATTAGAAAAGTGATTTTTTCATGTTGAAAAATCCGACCAAAAGGAAAATTACCGAAAAATTCTGCATGGAAAAAACTATTTTTTATCCGATTGACTTCAAACTTGGTTTGTAGGGATAGTAGGCAAAATAATTAATTTCTAATGTTGCAAAATCTTGCCCAGTCTATTAGAAGCTCAAATTTCAGCAACTGAGTCTATTCTAGTGATCGCCTAGCTAAAGCTAAATAGCAAGTTTTTAAGGAAATAATACATAACTGTAAAATTAATGCAATTAACACATTTATGTCATAATTTAAATGCGGTGAAAACTTACAGCACAATCGAAGTGTAAAACAAACAATTCCTTGAGTCTATTTCATTGATCGCTATAAATTTTTTTTTTTTAACTTTGTTAAATTAGTAAAATGAAATAGGGGAAGTTGCATTTTTATGTAGCAATTTAAAAACCTCGGCTGCAAACAGAACCATAATATATTAAGATTTGGTTTTTGATTACGTAAACTATACAATTTTGAGAATTTTTTGAGCCCTAAAAATTATAACATTTCCAATAAAAAAAATGTTCATTTTGGGGACGTTCAGTCTAATGTACATAGTTCATTTGAAGACCAGCTTCGTACTGTTTCGCAAATTATATTTCTTACACAAGCTGTCTTTTTCTCACCTCGATGCCAGTTCAATTTTATTTGTTTTGATGAGCTGAGTAACAGTAAGTGCATTTAAATGTGTGTTAAAAGAAATAGCTAGAGAATCGAAATATTTGTTAGCTCGGGTTTTTAAGTCCCACCTTAACACCTTTATTTTCCGTACACTTTTCCTCCAGCAATTTTCTTTATACCCCTTTTGCGCTAAGCAATTTACTGCACTTTTAGGTGTTTTGTTTTTAAGGTTGAGACCAATTTTCATTGATTGTCTCGCTCAAATGGCAATGCCAACTGTTTGCATTTTTGTTTACTTCCTTACAGTTTTATTTGTAGTAGAAAAAGCATGTCAAATCGGCATAGAGCAGCAGCTGTTCAGTGTAAATATTTTATCAGATCTAACACAAATGCTCAACGGTCGCCTTAGTTAATTAATAGGCAAATTTTATGAGGCTCAATTGTTTTTAGGTGCCACGACCCGCATTTGATTTTGGTTGTTGGGTTGGGTTGGTTGGCTACTGTTCAACAATCCCTTGGGCTAATGACCCGGACGCATGTCTGGCATGATAAAAGATGATTTTATGGAGGCGCTACCTGTTGTAGAAAAAGGTAAGGGTTTAATTGGCAGAAAAGCGGCGACAGCTTAGGTAAAGAAAAGGCCTGAGAAAATGTTTTGTTTTTACAAATCTAACAGAAATAAACACAGAATTTTAATTTTATGAAATTTTTATTATTAAAGTACTCAAGTCTCTGGGGTAACATTTTTTTAGCAATTTAAATTCTTTGGGTATTTTTTTTGTATTAAATTTGTTTCCCATTTCCCTTGGGACTTGGCATATGCAAAATAACATATTTTTTTCTTTTTGCTGATAAACCATTTCCAAGCGGAAATGTTTAATGAAGTTTTTGTCAGTCAAGCATAGGATTTTTGGCGCAATTGAACTCAAACTTGTATTGCTTTTTACTTCACAGTTTTTTCACACTTTCTCGCACATTTTGCCTGGCACTTCAAAGCAAAACATACAAACAACTTCAAAGTGTGCGAAAAATTACAAATTAAAAACTTAATTTTCTTTTACTCCTCCCAGTTTCAGTCTCTACACCCCCCATGACAAATTTTGATTAGCCAAGCTGCCAAATCAATCTTCATCAAGGAAAATATTTTGCAAAATATTTTTTCAATTAAATTATTTTTTCCCCAGTCAACTTTAAAAAATATACATAAATCTTTTGGCATTCTAATAAGAATTTATTACAAACAGGAAACAACAACTTTCTAAATATCGACCACTTAGGGTAGAAATTTTGGAGGATGTTTTCATATTTAATTGATCACACGCAACTGGAAATGAAAGTGAGGGAGCGTGAGCGTGAGAGTTCTAGGGGTGGGTGACACCTCCATGGAGGTACAGCTGCCTGGTGTATGAAAATAAATATGTGAGGGGAGATGTTGTGTATTAGCTGGGATTGATGTCATGTCGAAGCGATGCTTTGCTTTGCCTTAAGTACAGTCAGTTCAAAAATTGATTATTTTTATGGCCTGCCAGATGAGATTTTGATTTGCCATTTGCCAAAAAAAAATGTAAACAATTTATAATTCTGGTTTGTTTAATGTGTGCAAACAAAACAAAGGCATTTTTAAACACACTTGAAGTCAAATAAGCACATATTCCATTAGGTTGAATACAAAATGGTGCGGTTGTGGCGTAGTGGAAGGACACCGCCTTTGAAAAATCTAATAAAGTTAGGTCCCTTAATGTTGTTTAGTTTTCAATGTCAAATGACAAACTATTCACAATGAAAACAAGATAACATCAAATATTTAAAAATTGTTCTTTTAAACCTTGCACTTTTTTACTTCAAGTGCGTTTCAATTCTGCATTTTTTTCAAGACTTTATTGAGTGGCATCATTTCATCATTTCAATCGCCTCTAGTACAATTTGGCAACAGCGGAAATGCATTTGTGACAGACTTTTGAAACTGTTCCGTTCACTGAAAACTAAACTGCAATTGTACAACTTTTAAGTTGAGCACAAAAAAAAAACATACACACACACAACTTCACATTGAACACAATGCGAGCACATAAAGTCGACATTTTTTTGTATTTTTGGTACCCTCACATGTCATGTTTATGCAATTTGTGTGTGGTAGGCTGCTACTGTGCCATAGAACTTCCCGAACATGGCCGTAGTCAAGGGGTAGGTGGTTGATGAAAAAATACAACCAATACAGTAATTAAAGAGGGTAGGCTATACAAAGTAAAAAGATCTTATCAAAAAAGGGTAATAAAATGTGAATGGAATGAATGAAACTAGAGCTTAATCGCTTCCTCAACACTTTAAAGACCCATTTAAAACAAGAGCGTATTCAGCTTTCAACAAAGGTTGGGGCAATATTGCCTTAAAATTTGTTTTAACAAATTTTTTTAAATATTTATTTTAGCATAAATTAATTAATTAATGCTGCTTTCAATATGTAATGAGAAGCCATGTTAATTATAATGACTGCAATTTGAACAGAAAGATAAAAACAATATTTATTATGAAGGACTATGCCCATGATTTTGAAGCATTCAAATATTAATGATATGGGCAATTCAGTGTCTCAAAAATTGACAACTGCCACACAGACAGAAGCCACATGTACGAAAATCTGAGCGCATTGTTGATGTAGCTTTCATATGATTGTCTGTTTGGGTCTCATCGTAGTCGTTTCGGAGCCTGAAAGAAGTGACCGCACGCTTTTAAAGGGGCGCCCATCACTGTCTTAGACACAAACCTCCAAATTAGAATAAGAATATCTATAAGAATTAAATGAGAAAATGAAACCGATTTGTCTAGAGATTTACAAACCAGCACATTCTGTACTAAACATCGCCTAGACTTTGAGGATCAATTAAAATGGCGAGTCAAAAAAAATTCAACAAATTTTTCTTATTGTTCTGTTCAACTTTGGTGCATTGATTTACAGATGGGAAAAAAATATTAGCAGCACTATGACACATTTTCTAATTGATCAAAAAACAAACAATTAGTGTTGCGAATTTTTCAAGTCTTGATTTTTTTATATATTACTATGTATTACCCCTATAAGAAATATGTAGAACTGCCCTTGATGGGTGTAGTGTAAAAAATAGCAAAAAAATAATAGCAACACTTTTCCATTCTTCATAGTAACCAGGGCCGGTTTTGAACCGAACCGGTTTCCGGAACTCCGACTTTTCTTTTACTGTGAACCGAACCTTGAACCGAACCTCTTGCGAAAAAAGTATCTGAACTTGAACCTGAACCTGTTCCGAACCAAAACTTTCGGTTCGGTTCAACAAAAAATACATGTCTTAGTTAAGCGGGTATTTTACTGATAAAAGAAGAAGCATAGACCAACAATTGTTCGAAGAAATAATACTTAAAATAACTGAATTCGTTTGTTCAAGTAAATAAAAAATTCCGAAATTCTGTATATAATTTTATATTTTAAACAAATTATAATAAATAATTATTTACTCTATATAAATTTGGTAAAACTTAAAACGAACCAAGGTTCGATCCAAAACCTAAGCACAAAACCATGAACCTTAAATTTCTGAACCCTAAAAATTATTGAAAGTGCAAAAATTATTTGAGTCCTCTAAACTCAGAAAACTCCTCATCTACACTTCAAGAACCAGTTAACATGGAGGTTCAAGTGTAATGGTATTTGGTTGTTTTTCTTACTATGGAGTAGGTCCTATATATTGGATCAAGTCCATAATGGATCAAAATGCAATTATTCAAAATCAATATTTTGAATAATTCGATGCTATCCTTCGCAGTATATAAGATGCCGCTAGTTTGGGTCTTCCATAAAGACAATGACGCCAAGCAAACCAAGAAGAATGATTCAGAAAACGTATTGTAAAAGTTTTGGAGTGAACTGCGCAGTCGCCTGACCTCAATCACATCGAAAATCTGTGGGCTATTGTCAAAAGCCAGTTACTACTGTCTTTCAGGAGTCCTGCTGCTAGATTCCCCTAAAAAGGTGTCAGAATTCAGTAGAATCGATTCCAAGACGTTGCGTAGCCATTAATGCCAACAAAAGCAATGCAACTAAATTTTAAATTTATAGAATAATCTTAGCATCTTAGCATCTTACAATTATCTTTAAGAAATGATGTAGGTGATTTTTGGAATTTTAAGTGCAAATTTCTTGAAAATGTTAAAAACGTTTAATGAAACTCTGGTTTTTTTTTTCTATTCCTAATTTTTAAGTGTCTTCTCCTTTTAAAAACGTGCTCGAAAATTTCTAAAAAAATTTACTTGTAGGGGTGGTGCTACTATTTTTTTTGCAGCTGTATAACAATAAAACTCCTGTTTGGTTGCATTTCTGCATTCAAATTAATTGGTATGGTTTACATGCAGGCCAAATGGGATACACACACATACACAGTGCGATTGTAGTATAGCGATATTGCAGTTGTGTCGGTTTTGCACTAATGCTGCCTTGGAGTTCCCAAGCAGTTAAAGCAACGCTAATACACTAAAAGTCAGGTACTGACCTGCAATCGTTGGGCAAAGACTACTGAAGATAGAACTTGGAAGTTCCTAAAACAACTGTATAGTCGACCAAACACCCTCAGGTTTTAAATAAGTTATTAAAAATACGTAAATACGCTTCAAAAAGACGTATATATATATATGGAAAAGCAAAGTGCAAGTTTTCAAAATAATTTATGTGCTAGAGTAAAAAAACATTCAAGCTTCTTCATCAAAGGTGTATACCATTTAGTATTAAAATGCTATTCCCAATTTGTTATTTAATTAAAAGTTGTTATAATTAAGTCCATCTTCTACAGGTACTATAAACGAAAAACCTCCTCCTCGAGTAGTTAAACATGGAAACTTCGAACCTACAGCAAAAATTTGAAAATTTTCACGTTTGGCATATTCGTTACAAAAAAATGCGTATAATCTCTCAAACAATCAATTCCCTTGCCCACCTCTTGCTTAGAATGTTCTCTCAGCTTTTCTAATTAATGACCTCTTTCCAGATGACATAAAAATTTATTTAGACACAATACTTCGTATGAATAGAAACAGTTTTGAAAAGTTTTGAAGCATAGTGCCGAAATAAATGATTATGCCATCTGAAATGAGGCCTTATTACACAAAAAGGCTCAACTAAACCCCCCGTTTAAACACACCTAAGCCTCTGTTGACATATCTCCTAACATACACATGAGATGCACCCTTTTTTTTACCATCTGATATGTACATACTACATACACATATGTATGGTAGGTACGTAAACTGAACAATTTGGCCAGCTCATTTCGACATGCTCCATTAAACCATTTGCCATTGTTGCACTTTTTTTTCGCTTTCTTTCCCTACCCTTGGCTTAAGTGCAACTTCATGGTGGCAGTGTAATTTGTTGCTATTTTTGTTTGGTTGATATGACAAGATTTTCCGCTGATTGTGCAATTTAAACCCCTAGCAATGAACCAAAAAAAAGTAAAAACTTTGTTGTAGGGCAGCTTCCGCAACATGTTGGTTTATTTTGTTTATCAATTATTATCTCTTTTTTTTTGTTGGTTAATTTAAACAGTTGTAAGTTAACTTTTGTTATCTTTTTGTGTCAGAACTTTGCTGACCGGTTTAGCATTTAAAAAATATTTGTTATTTTTGCACGTCACAAACACGTTTCCAGCATTGCTTGAAATTTATTTATAGATTATTTTTAAGCTTTCAAATATGCTCAATGAACCTTTTATTTCTCTTTCCACGCAACACTTAACAACACACTTCAGTAATCAGTTAAGTAAACAACAACAACAAAACAAACTGCGACGATCACGTTCAAGATACACTTGGCATACTCTCAGATACAAAAACAAAACACAACAGACAAGCGATGACGCGCGCACGATGTGACCCCGTGAGAAGTTGACAAGAAACTAACCACATCAAGAAAATATTGAGCAAGATCAGTAGCTAGAGAGAGAGAGAGAGTGAGAGAGAGACTCTCGATCAGCCACATGTTGCCAACGAGTTTAGCAACATGTTGCACAGCCGTTGGTTTAAGTGCGTGTGGTTCGACATCAAATGCGGAACTGAATATGACACACTCCAAAAGTCGAAATCCTTTTGGCATGGCAAACAGGCAAAACGGCTGCCTGCTGCGACGCAAACTGAGACGCCAGTTTGGCAGCAGCAGCGGCGACGGCGGCGGCGACAAAACAAATAACAGAATCAGAAGGGAAAAACAAAAACGAGTAAAAAAAAGGGGGGCGGACATCAAATAGGATCAAATGGGTAGCAGAAGTGCGCTACAAAAGATTTTAGGGGAAGGAAATTGTAAAAAAATGATTAAAAAAAAATTGAAAGAGCTACATAATTAAATATTTATTTTTATTATTTTTTAAAAGAAAATCAAAGCCACAAAATCGGAGCTACAAAATCCACATTAAAATGGTACTAAACTGTTTGATGTATTTTCTCCGCGTTAAAATGGGCACCGAACTGGCTTGAACTGGTTCATAAGTGATTTTAAAACTTATTCTGATCTAGAAACTGAACAAATTTCAAAAATGGTTCCAATCCTTATCTTTAAGGGACGTTTTCTCATCATCCTGTTTTTCAAATTTAGGTGCTTTTTGAGAAAATTAGTGTAGCCTTCTTTTAGTCCGCTTTTATCTATGCCGGGGTCTTTAACGACCCACGTATGATTTTTTAACCCTGCCCAAAAGTAAGCTACAAAAATTTTCTCTACTAGATGTGAAAAACATGAAGATGAGAAAACAGGCCTTAAAGTATTTATGCTATTTACTCAAATTACAACTTGCTTGAAAATTTGTTTCTTAAATATTTTACAAGCTCCAGTTTAAAACTGAAATCAGGTTTCATGCTGGTAGGAACTAGTTCAATAAAGATTCCAAA
Source organism: Lordiphosa mommai (assembly GCA_018904225.1). Classification (NCBI taxonomy): domain Eukaryota; kingdom Metazoa; phylum Arthropoda; class Insecta; order Diptera; family Drosophilidae; genus Lordiphosa; species Lordiphosa mommai. The sequence continues at coordinate 206,743 of JAEIFT010000079.1, forward strand.
TTTAGTAAATACATAACGACTTGTACTGAACTAGTTTATACATAAATATGACCTGAAACAGACAGCACATAGCAAACCCTCTGCATTTTTGACCTTGAATATTGCATTTTATAGGCCTGTACTCGGATGAAATAAATATTTATTTCGACACAATTCATTCGTATGTAGCATGCTGAAAATCAAGCAAAATCGATTCGTGCATAACTTCCGTGTTTTTTGTACGATCTTTTTGGGCTTCTCAGAGTTGATAGATGTAAGGCCTAAGAAAATATATTTAATATCACAAGTTATAATCTTAAAAAATTGTGGACCTGAATAATAATGTTTAATGTTCTTTATACTTCATATAAATAGTAACACTTTTAAAAAGCTCTGAAAGCTATATGCTTATGAAAAACTGTCTTATTTATATGAAGCATAAGTACAGCCAAAATAAATTTTAATGCCTTTTGAAATGAGGCCTTAACCAACCAATTGCACATGTGCATAGGAGGTGAAAAACTATCGATAGTCTGCGCCATCGATACTTAACGATAGATTAGGAAAATGATCGATAGTCAAAATTTGTCTTATTTATATGCTGAAATAAATTTTTATGTCATCTGGAATAAGGCCTTAACCAGAAAATTGCACATGCATTTATGCGGTGGAGAACTATCGATAGTCTGCGCCATCGATAGTTAACGATAGTTTTTAAAAAATCATCGAAAGTCGACGATAGTTTACTTTGAAGATTGTTTCCGTCACTTTTTGTTTCAACTTTGGCATTAATATTGGTTACTGGGTTTCGATTAGATATATATATGATATAATTTTTAAAAAACTCCGATGCTTCCATTCAAATTATTCTGAATACTGTATTTTTGGAACATATGGTTCTGCACAATCGGAAGTTAACGATAGTTTTTGGAAAATCATCGATAATCGACGATAGTTTAACTTAAAACATTGTTTCCGTCACTTTTGGTTTCAACTTTGACATTAATATTGGATTGTGCGTTTCGATTCGATATCTATATCATATAATTTTCAGGAAACTCTGATGCTTCCATTCAAATTATTCAGAAAACATATTTTTTTTACCTATGGTTCCGCACCACCGATAGTTATCGAAAGTTTTTTTTAAAATCGTCTATAATCGTCGATAGTTTTACTTAACTTTTGGTTTCAACTTTGACATTAATATTCTGGGTTCCGATTATATATATATATGATTTAATTCTTAAGAAACTCTGATGCTTTCATTCAAATTATTTAGAAAAGAAATTTTTTGAGCCTAGGGTTCTGCGCCTTCGATAGTTAAAGATAGTTTTTGAAAAATTGTCGATAGTCCTCGATAGTTTTACTTAAAACATTGTTTCCGTCACTTTTGGTTTCAACTTTGGCATTAATATTGGATTGTGCGTTGCGATTCGATATATATATATATCATATATTTTTTAAGAAAATCTGATGCTTCCATTCAAATTAATCAGACAACATATTTTTTGATCGTAGGATTCAAAATAGTGGCCATTCTTGTGATAGTTTTTTTCAAATCTGATGATAGATGCTCCACTTTTCTGTACAGTCCATAAATGAATGGTATTATAATGGAACAGTTACATATATTCCACCTAAAATTTTTTTCAGAATTTCCGTAATATTTTAGGAATGTTCTTCAATATATTTAATCGTCTGCAGTAAAGCTTTCAAAAAAACTATCTAAAACTATCGATAGTGCAGGGCTACTATCATTGATAGTGCCGATAGTTCTTCACCTCTTCATGTTTCCTTCCTTCACAGCATTGCATCCCCTACAGCGCATTCCCTAAACCCATCTAGCCTAGACCGCAAAAGCAAAAATCCTTTAGGAAGCCCCACAGACTAAAGACAGGCGCCAAATTGGCGGCACTGTGGCCGACGCCGCCGTCATAGCTATCCTCGTCTACCCCCATCGACTGTTATTTTATTTAGATGTTTGCAAAACTATTCACTGAAGTGAAGCAAAAAAAAAAAAAATTACAGACGCAGCTTCCTGTGTGGCCAGGACCAGGACAACAACGACAACAAACTGGAAAAAATTGCAAATTTGTGTTTTGTAGTTAGTCGCAAGTAAGGGGTCCTCAATCTGCTGCTGCTGCTGCAGCCTCCGTTTACGACTCGAGACTTCAGGGCGCCAAACAACCAACGACAATGGCCGCCAAAATCGCGACAAGGCTTTGGCCATAAAGGAGAAACGTCGAACATTGTCCCATAATAAAGTTGTAAAAACTTTGAGGGGGGTTTGTTTTTACAACAACAACTACAAAAAAATGATTGATTATCTCAAAATTGTGCTGAAGTTGGGGTTATTGGCTTTTAGTAAGTAAGTGGAAGAAATATTTGGCCAAGAAATAGATTTTTGGCTGACAGAAGCACAAAGTGGGGTTGAAGAGCCTTGGCATTCGATTCTTGGCATAAGTTAAATGGTTTTCCATATAAACAATCTGGGTTATTAGTTGTATGGCAGCCAAGCAATTGATTTCGCTGGCAAAGCAAATAAACGTGGGGGATTAGAAGCTGATACGGGGGCAGGGGAAAGATGAATGAAGGAATTTACGAAAAGTTAAATAGAATTAATGGAAGCGGTTTCTTTGTGAAAAAAAGCATGCGAGAGAATAAGCATAAAAATGTGCACTTACATTCAAATTTATAGCTTTTAGCACTAAATCAGTGATGGGTACGTAGGTGTTTAATGGGATTTGACTTTGTGTTTATCGGTTTTTGTAAATTCATGTTTAAAGCAAGTATAACCTCCAAGTATGCTCAAAATATAATCGTAATTTTGTTGAGTTTTTTTTTTTTTTTAAAGTTAATGGTAGTTTCATAAACACATACAAAACATGGTCATTAAATCAAAAAGCGCCTTAAATAAATATAGTATATCAACCATACCATCTTGGGGGCAAAATATGGTCACTCTGAACCAACCCAGCATAATGATAAATGCAGAAATACAAAATAAATTTTGATACCCAAGAATCAAAGGCTCCAAAATTTCGTCGTTTTTTTAAATCTCTAGATATTTTGACGACGCACAGTGGAACCATTTGAACAAAATGAGATAATTGAATAATTTAAATGGCAATGAAAACTATGTTTAAAAGGGGTGCTACGCCTTCTAGATGCTTACCTATAACGATTATAACTTATATCAAATAAATCTCTTGATAATAATTATTTCTTGATTTTTTCCAATTGCTTATGAAATAATGATTAATTTTTAAAATTTTGTATAACTCAAGAAATAACGATTAATTTTTGAGCATCAAAATAAAAATCTAAGATAAGAGTTATTTATGGATTTTAAAATAAAACTAAAGAAATACAGATTATTAATAGATTCAAATAATAAAAATCTTAAATAAGAGTTATTTAATGATTTTCAAATATACATGAATAACTATTATTTTTTGAGCATTAAAATATAAATCTGAAATAAGAGTTATTTAATGATTTTTAAATTAAACTTACAAAAGACTGATTATTTTCTGAGTAAAAAAATATAAATCTAATATAAGTTATTTAATAATTTAAAAAAAAAAATCTAAAAAAATAACGATTATTTTTTGATCAATAAAATAAAAATCTAAAATAAAAATTATTATATGATTTTTATTTTTTTTCTCAAAATAAAAATCATTTTAAAATAACGGGTTTTTTTAAAATGTAAGTGGCCATGATTGCATATGGGTATATACTGAAGGTACAGCAACAGTTAAAAATTAATCATTATTTTTGAGAGTTATCAAAAAATTCCGAAATTTGAATATCATGGTGCAAATGGACAGATAAGCCTTCTGGGATTTGATTGGTATATTTTCCACTCTCATAGAGTGATTATGAGCGAATGATTTTTTTGATGAAAAAAAAAAATCGTTATTTACGGTCCCTGCCTATGGGTTATCAAAGTCAAAATTTGTGTAAAAATAAACTTTTTTGGTAACAAAAAAATTTTTTTTTAATTTTATTTTTTTAGTAGTTACTTTTTTAATTTTTCTGCGTTTTCAAATTATTTCTCCAAAAATTTAAAAAACTATAATTTCTTTTTTAGATTTTTTTTTTTAAATTTAAATTTTTTTTACAAAAATGTTTACTATTCATAAGATAAGGTATATCTAACAGATAAATCATTTTTAAACCGAAACTAGTAGAATCTAACTCTTGTCTTGACTTTACATGCCGCAGAGATGAAAAAGTGGATCGGAAGAGGACCTCATTTTGCCACGTTATTTGTTTTTTAGCTATTTTTCCTCTAACAGTAGCAGAGGCAGCTGCGGGCAGCTGGTACTATTTGAAATAGGTTTAGGAATAATCAAAGAATATATTTTGAAAATATGACAAATGTACCAAATGTATACAATTTTCAAATTTTCCCTCAAAGTTGAAAAATTGTGAAAAAATAGACAGTTGGTAACACAATAAACAGAAAAAATTATGACGATTCTTTATCTAGTTTTATAGATATTATTCCTGAAAGCGTACAAAATTACTAATAAATGGTGTGTGTTTTTTTAAACTGAAAATCGGTCAACTTTGACGAGTTGTATCTTCTAAAATAAAAATCGCATTTTCTTATATTTGAAACGTTGAAGAATTTCATATTAGATGGGAGATTCAAAATTTCGTAGGACCGTTAAAAAATTTTAAATTCTTATTCGAAAGTCTAGATGTAATTTTAAATTCTTAAATTTGCTTGATATATAGATATTCTGTGGTATTAATGGATCAGGAAGAAGTGCCTGATCCGTTTGCACTTTGAAGAAAAATTTAAAAATCAATTTATATTTTAGGCCAAATTTTTGTTTGGTACAATGTTCGAAGAGCTTTCTTAAAATATCGTAGGTTCTTATCAATCCGGAATGATAGAACATAAGGAATCGTTTGTACATACCAATCTTTAAGTATTTTCTTATACTAAAGTTTGACAGTCACTTACCTAAAAAGAGAAGAAGAAAAAACGTAAAATTAGTTTATTTTAGTTTTAATATTAACGAAATGTATTTCAAAAAATTGATGTGTTTACTTTTTGCTATATATAAACTTAAGCACTTAAGTTCAAGTGCACAGTTAAATTGTTTTATTTGAGACAATCAAGAAATTGTTGTTCATTTTCAAAAACTATTAAGCTATTGAGCTAGTTGTGATAGTGTATTCTTTTAACATTCAAATAAATAAACTTAACCTTTCGTTTTAGTTGACTTATGGCCGACTCAACCCTTATAAATTCATTCTTCATCCGCATCCACTTTATTCTTATCAGCCTTAAGCTTTATGGTAGTTCATAATACGCTTTTGCCACAAAAAAAAGAGAGAAAAATACATAAAAATAATATAAACCCCCAAAGCGAAAAGCAGCTTATAAAACTTCCAACCTACATCAACTTTAAACAGCTTTCAGCACAGTTTATGCCACACTTTTGCCCCAACGGCAGCAGCAGCGACAACAAAACCCCCAATTGAGCAATCTTATCACTGACCATAAATATTAAACCACAACAGAAACAAAAACAAAAACAGAAAACTACATGAACTATTCCACATACAATCCAGTAAGACTCACGAGTCTCAAAAGCCACGCAACGCGTCCATTTATCACGCACTTCAAAATTGACCCAAGTGACCGAAGAGACAGACAGACACACACACACACACACACACACACACACAGGGAAACAAAACTCATGCATGCCAATGTAATAACATTAAAAGCGTGATAGAGACTCCCTCCCCTAACCCCATCAAACCAATTCCTCATTTATTCCTAGAGATAAGACAAAAGCAAACGCCTCAAGCGCCAAAATACACGCGCCAATTCCAAAAGGCAGATGACTCGTATCTCAATCTAGTTGAGAGCAAAGGCAGAGATACAACATGGAAGCTGCCACACAAAGAGAGAAAATCTGTTTTTAGTTTTACGTTTTAATTGATTTTTATATTGAAGGCAATATGGCATGGCTTTTGACTATTTCGTAAATTAATTTAGGCACTTCGGGAATGAAGAAGTGTAGAGACCTACCGTGATTTGGATATATACAAATTTATTACTAATTAACTTCGGCTTGCCAAAGTTAGATAGAGGGGGCGCATTCCCTAGACTTGAACAACTCACCAATTATAAGATTAAGACTGGCATTTAAATGGCAGAATTTTGGACAAAAACTGAAACTACCTTCGAAAAATTCATAGTGGAAAGTTTTTGGCGAAGCTTAGTACTCGAAAGTGTCGTACAAAATCTTGAGCTGGCAAGAAAAACGAAGTCCTGGTAAAGGCAAAAATTGACCCCCATCTGAGATTGTTGCTAGAAATGATTGCTGATGAACTGGGCTTGCATTCCATGGCGATGCCCCAATTATAACATAATGATCTGCTGTAGACAAGAATAACTGTCGATCAGGTGATAATATGTACGACCTGGAAACCAAAAAACAAACCAGATACCAGAAGAAGCGAATCCGTAATAAAATTTATGAAGCCGTTTGATTTACCGGAGCAAAAGCCGCAGCTGCTAGTGTTGCCTGAATTTAAGAGACCAAAATTGCTAGATTGAAAAAAAAATGCTAGAAATAGCTAAAAATAAAAAATTTCCCAAAAAAATTCCATAATATAATTTTATTTTACTGCCCACCCGAAAGGTTCCAGATGAGTAACCTAGACCGGATTTACACGATGAAGCAAACTTCATGAAGTTTCCCAAAAAGCTTTTGTTTGTGGGAAAGAGGTGTGGTGGGGTGGCTTGCCCGTCTACGCCTCTTTCCTACAAGCAAGAGCTTTTTCAAAAACATCATGAAGTTTGCTTCATCGTGTTAATCCGGTCCTACTCACACGAAACTTTAAAAATTTAGAATTTTTTTTGGATTGCAAACTAGAAAACTCGTACGAATGCAAAAAATAGAGGAACGCTAATATTGGCTGCGTTCAGCAGAAAAACTTGCTCCCTGATCAATTATATATTTCTTGGTAATTTATGTAGCCTACTTTTCCTCTTGTGTTGAAAATGATTATGATGACATTATCCAAATGTCAATTTAACAACGCCTCCTAAAAGTATGCTATACAATAAGAGTAGTTTTAATAAGCTGATCAGAGATCATCTGTCTCTGCTGAACGCCCCCATTGGCTCCGCCGATGTTTAAATACCCTTGCAGTTTCATTATTTGTTATAAGCAATGGTTTTCCAGATTTTCTTACAAAAATTTCCTTTTCGCTTAGAACAAGGCTTGTTGAGTAGTTGCACAAGCTGACCAACAGATGGAACCACTTTCTGTTTTGGCTGATTTTGTTGAAACCTGGCAAAATTTTGTTGCTGCAAATAATAGTACGATTAACAAGTATATAGATGCTACCATTAAAAATTTATAAGTTTTTCTCACTAGAACTGGAATTTTGAATTTTTATTATTGGAATTGCATGCTATAGCAGTCCGATTTTGATCAAAATTTCTAGAATTGTGTAGATACATATAAAATTAATCAATAGATCGGCTCAACTTTTGATGCTGATCAAGAATATATATACTTTATGGGATCGGAAATTCTTCTTTCTATGGGTTACAATCATCATACCAATTTTTGTATATACTCTGCAAGGGTATAACATTTAAGGGATTTAACGTAACGTAACGTAGAATTTTCAAAAAATCCAAAAAATTTTTTTTTCATTTTTAGAATGTTCATATATTCAAGTATATTCTCAAAAAATTTTAAAAGATCCGTTGAATATTTTCGGAGACAAATATACCCATATATGTAAGGGGCGCTTTAGGGCCGTGTTCAGCAGAAGAACTTGCTCCCTAATCATAATGAGAGAAGTTTTATTAAGCTGATCAGTGATCAAGTGTCTCTGCTGAACGCGCCCATTATCTTCTTTTACACATGACTATCTGAATTTACCAACTGATGTTGCTAAAGCCGTATTCCACATTTAAGAAGAATAATTGGAAAGATGTGTAGGTGGTTTTACACAACAGAATAATTCAATTTTTAATCAGTTGATATGGAAAATAACTCCATAAAGAAGAAGAAGAAGGAAGAATGGCTTATCGACAACATTAATTCGACATATTAAAAGCTGCTGATGCTGCAGAGGGTATCATCTTAGGGCCCTGCTTTTTACACTAATTAAGCCAATGCATTATAAATAAATAAGCCAATGCATTAGCTGTATGTAAATAAGATGCAAAAGTTCTCTGGAATCGCGAGAAGAATTCTGCGTACGAGCTTTTCAAAGATCTTACAATGCTTTTGGAATATTTTTAGACACTTTAAGTGCAAAAAGCAATGCTTCTAATAAATTTAAGTATGGTAGAATAAATTTTCATAAAAGAAATAAATTTGCATATTTTATGATTCAGTGAATGAGCACCATCTCTTCCCTCAGTTTCAAAGTTATCCTAAATAGCCTCTAGATGACGGAAATTTTTACTGATCATAAAGGAAGATCATAAAAGAAGAAATAAAAAGAAATGACCAACTTCAACCATTTTCCCCTATTTCGAGCCCTAGGAATCGAACTGCATCATTACTTTTATGAGTTAAGGCCTCATTCTCTGCATAAATAAAAATTTATTTATTCACTTTGTTTCAAATAAATAAAACAGCTTTTAAAAAGCATTTAGCATTTATAGCTTTCCAAAAGTGTTTCTATTCATATGAAGTATTGTAACGAAATACATTTTTATGTCATCTGGAAAGAGGCCTTTATCACGATGGTTTCATAAAAAAATTTTTGGTTTATTTTTTTGTACAAAAATTATATCTTATTCCCGAGAATTCTTAATAAATAGATTTAAGTGTCCTTTAATTTACAGATTTTGGATATCATTGGTTAACTTGCTTAACTTTTCTCCTTTGTTCGAAATAATTTTCTTCTTCGTATTTTATAATTTTGTCCAAGACACAATAACTTTCATGCTCATTAAACGTATCTTATCTTAAATGGAAATACAAATCTCCAACAATTAAAGAAAACTAATGATAAAACTTTACTCAATCAGTTTTCTTTTCATTTTCTTTCTTCTTCTTCGATTCAATTAAGTCATCAAATACTAAAAATGGGTGTGGCAGCTGCTGCACGCCAGCAAACTTTTCTGCCAGGCTTAAGTGTTGCACAATCTTAAGTTTTCATCCCCCCCACTAGGATTTTAACTACAGTTTAGCCAAATTGAAATAATTTCCTTTCCCTACAAAGTTGATTGTTTTTAAAGAAATCTCATAATAGTGTGAGGCATGGCCAGTTTTTCTTAAGATTAAAAAGTTTTTCTTTTAATTGCTTATTGACTTTGATGTTGCTTTGAATTAGCTTTCCCTTCCTTTGTCGATTTCCGGACAGTGTTTAATTAATTTCTGCTATGAGTAATAAAAGCATAAATGTCGATATTGAGCTGTCAGCAATTTTGCCGCATATTACTCGTATTTGCTATTGGAGGTTTTTTAATATTTTTTTCTTTATTGACAGACGTCAGGCAATTTCACTTTGCGGTTGTGTGTGTGGGTATGGGTGAGGGGAGACTGACAATGCAGTTGGTGAACTTTTTGAAATGCTTTTGATGTGTGTGTGTGTGTGTGTGCATGGGGAGTGGGTTGAAGTTTTTAGAATTGCAGAAAGTTTTTTGTTATTGTTCTCGAGACAATGGTAGAACTAAAATTCGAAAAATTAAGAAATGAGTGGAAAGGTAAACAAGAGATTAAAAATTAAAGGTTTTACTTTGAAAAATAAACAATATACTTTTAAAACTTCCCTGTTGTACGAGCGAATAGGTATGGCATTAACATTTTCACTAATTCCATATATTTTGTATGGAGATGTTCCTAAAATGTACATTTAAAAAAATGTTCCTAGCGAATTTACTATGGAAAAGGGGTTAGAATTTTCCATAGTCTAAAAAAAACCTCTCTAATCTGTATGGTGAAGCAGATTAGTATATTAAATGTTGCTTTCAAACTATTTTTTATAGAAAATAAAAAAAATTTGTAAAATTCTTTTTGTCTTAAAAAAAAATTTTTTTTTTGTGCCAGTAAATTTTTTTTTTTAGCTACTAAGACTTTTCTTTGTACTGTCTTACTACTAAGCAATTGCAGAAAATTGCGATTAGAGCCAGCCGCATAAATTTAGACTGACACTTTTTTGCACTACCTTTAGCTAGCGAATTTGCTAACGAAGAGTAGAGAGGGAAATCGCCAGTGTATTGTAGAAACACCATAAATTGAAATAACAAACCAATGATCGGTGAATTGTTGCTAATTCAACGTAGGTCGGCCAACTGGTTGAAACAAGTTTAAGTCTTTTCTTCACACACGACGACCCATTTTCCATTTATCCCCAGCTGCCCACATTCTTCTTCCTTACCCACCTAAATCAACCAGACCAGATATCCCAATCAGACCACACTACATGCTTGCATTTCCACACAGAGAGACAAACGTTCCATCACCAGACATAACTTTAATGCAATTATTCTTGACTCTTCAATTGTGGCATTGCTTGCACTTTTATGGCAGCCCGTCGCCGACTTCGCCGTTCGCGTAGTTAACTTTATTATTGACATTTTTCACGCTCAACTGGACCACAGCGTATAATTTCTTTTCTTTGGGAAATTGGTAAAAGTTTGCTTTCAGTTATCCATCAGTTGCCACATCAAATCCATCAACTGATTGAAGCCAATTTTCACGTACGTGCCTTGACCTTGAGACCAGACCCCCAGACCAGACCAGACCAGACACCGACCGAGACTTTCTCACACCTCCAAAATGAGATTTATGTTGTCTGGCTCTTCGATCAAATTTAGTGCCGGTGAAAGGTGTGGGTGAGCTATCAAATATTTTATAGTCTTACGGCAGAGAAGAATTTTATACATAAAATAAGGTTGAGCAAAATGTTGCCCAAATGTAGGCAAAAGTTGATTTTCTTCTGTCTGTTGCGGAAGTTTATCAGACTTTTTCGTGACTTTTGTTGACAGTCAAGAAAAAGTTGAAAAGTTGATAAGCGTAGCACATAAATTTCCTTTGCTTCTTTTCAACAATTTGAAAGGCGCAGACAGTTGCCTGAAGATAAAAGAAATGGGAATGGGTAGGTGTGAAGATGCTGCTGCCAGACATTTTGAGCAACATTTTTGTGTCTTTTGCAGTTGCAACACATTGTTACATTTATTTTGCCGCAAAACCTTGTTTGAGGCACATCCTAAAGGTAGGCACTGAAAATGCTGCAAATGCTGAAAACCGCTGCAGAATTTTAGGAGGAGGTCACAGCAATAAAATAAATTGGGCAACTAAGTAAGTGTGCGAGCAGGGCACTTGAATTAATACTTGAGGAAAGCCAAGCGAGTGCATAAAGAATTTTTATAACAAGAGCTTTTCAGTATGTTTCCTCTCGCTGGTCGTTTAAAAAAAAAAAATTACCTTTGCTGATGTGTTTCCTGTATTAAACTTGCTTAAGTATAATTTTTTTCAAAGAAGGCTCATTAAAATCGGTGGTAAGTCGGCCAAGTTGTAGGATTTCAAGCTAAATGTCTGAAATAACATTACTTCAATTTTCTCTTGCTACACCTTACATAGACCGCAGACTTCATAACAAAACATTCATAAACATTAGCTTAACAGAGAACTGTTGCAGGTTTTAGAATGTTTAGCTTCTGAAAACTATAACTTGGTCATTTTAGCACAGATATTAATAAAATATTACTTAAACTATGCCTTTTTTGAATATCTATATTTTTTCGTATTTTTCTCAGTTTTTAAAGTCAGAAAATTGTAATAAAAATGTGAAATATCATTTAATAAATGGTACAGAAAATTTGTTGGTGGGGGAAAATTTAAATTTTAAAGTAACCTATAACACTTACACATAGACAAGCCACACATTGAAAGCATATTCCCAAACATTTGTCTGTCTAAACGTGGCTTGTGTCTAACCATGCTCATTACAACAGAAAGATCATGAAAACAATTGCGTTCGATTGTTGTTCTTATTTGCTAACACCTCCAAAAACCAAACAGAGAGGCTTAAGCACATACACCACAACAAAGTACATATATACGTATAGCTCAACGAAAAGTTTCGCTGCAGCATAAAATTGTTGTTGTCAATTATTGAATTGATGGCCTGAGCCTCTGCTTGCTGATCATAAAAAACAGAACTCTCGTGAGAACAAAACAGAGAGACTTAAAAACGAACACAACAGCTAACGGGAGACACAAAACTATCCGAAAACCTATATTTCAAACGAGAAAAAAAGCAACAAAAGCTAGAAAAGAACCTTGACAAGAGTGGGAAAGAAGACTGATCACTATAATTTTAAGTGTGAGGACAATTTGCAAAAGCCACTTCAAATGTTAAATTCTGATTCTGATTTACGCACTGATTCCAAATCTGGTCTCAGTTTTTCGGAATTGGCCTTTGCTTTCAAGATATGACTGAAAACCCGTTTTGCAGTATTTTTAACCCATGAAAAAGTATGCCGGTCAACAAGAAACCCAAGCTATTTCCAAAGCATAAGGACTTGCTTTACTTGGTAATACTCCGTCAGGGCCTGGGCGCCAACTAGGATCATCAGTTACAAGCATATTGCATTATATTCCTCCCAAATCTAAGGTGGGTACTTGGGTAATTGTATTTGATCAATTTCTTGCAAAAACGTATTGTTAATGGCTTATAATTTTTTATTTTTTCTTTCAGCAAACTGTATGCATCGATAATAATCATAATGTGCTCACTTTTATATATATATATAGTTATAAACCATTAAGTAAATTTTTGTTATGTCATTCTACATTTTAATCAAAAACTCGTTTGGATGAAATTTGTTGTTTCTAGTACAGTTAGAATGTTATTGTTCCATTGCTTGATTATAAATGAATGGGCTATGTAGCCTTTATATATTTTTCTGATACATATTTCGTTAATCCAACAAGTTGTCCTGTCATAAATTTTTACTATTTTTTCTGAGAATAAACGACAGTAGCTTTGTCCACCTAGTTGATAAAGATGCAAAAAAAATCGTAAAAATAGCAAATATGTTAGGCTATATGGTGAAATAGTTTTTTGGATTTACGATTTATTTTTGAAAAATTTGCTATTTATAGATAAAAAATTATCTATAATTTAGTAATTTTTGGGATTGCGATGAAGCTCCTTGGTTTTTTAAGGCTACATTTATGTATAAAGCGCCACAAATTTGTGCTTGGTGTGACCTCCATAATTTTCCTTAAAAATACTGCAAAACGGGTTTTCTGCCATATCTTGAAAATAAGAGCCAATTACGCAAAACCGAGACCGGAATTTAATGGAGAAAATTCGGGACCTTACTAAGATGGTAATTTTGTTTACCTTCGTTATAGGTAGGAAAAGAAGAATGTGCTATATTAAAGATTCAAAATTAAAATTTTGTATTAAAATGATTCTCTACTTGTAGATAATTTGGTATAGATGTTAGTTATTTGTTTACGAAATTAACGGACGTTTGATTCCCAGATCTATAAGGACATGGATTTTTTAAATAAAATAAATTTTGATTATTTTACCGAAACTTATTTGCGTCTATTTTTTTAACTAATGCTGCCTTGGGGTTATCAAGCAGGAATTGGAACCTTGACATGAGAATGCACTCATTCTTGGTCAAATATGGTTTTTGCATTGAAATCTAATCTATAATAATGACAGACATCCCAAGTCATTTGCTGTTTTGACCTCTAGTATCTACGTATGAAGATGTAAAGAATTTTTAAGTTCCATTTCTTCTGTTTTTAAAGTAAATATATAATAAGTAACATTATATATACACCGAGAAAAAAATCCGTTCTAAAAGTACCAAAATCATGAACATCCGTTGACGAAAGTCTATCATGCACGGTTGTTCTCAAATCATGAACATTGGGGTACGATTTTCATGAACATTTTGTTCTCACTTTTGATTATTTGGGCTTGTTTCGTGAACATTTTGTGCTTGTTTTATGAACTGTTTGGGCATGTTTCATGAACATTTTGTTCTTATTTTTTAAAAAAAATTTGCTTAATTTAGTAACACAGTAATCATCGGGAAAGGTGTGATGGAAGATATGATTGGTGTATAAAGCAGTTGCCACCCCCACATCCACACCACAAAGTCTTACAACGGTTTTTGGGTTCCCTTTTCCTCTAATAGGGCTCTTTTCTCTCCTCATCCTCTCCTCTCTGCTGTTCACGCACCCCAAAACCTTACCAGAAAAGCTTATATTCCCTCTCTTTGATTTATTTTTTTTTTTTGAAGAACAAAGAAAAAACGATGAGTGTTAGTTAGCTATTTGCTCCGTCTGGGATTCGAACTCGGGACCATTTACCTTGCACTCAAACGCACAAACGGATCTGCATCTTACCGCCCTCTACCATCGCATGTTTCCGTTGCTACATATCTAAGATGCTACTTATATTTGTGGTACGATGGTTGAGTTGAGTTTAAAATACATGAACGGAAAAATAGAACGAAATCATGAACATTTGGTCATGATTTTAGAACGTCATATTTTTCTCTGTGTATATATACTTTAAATTTGCCCATCTTTTCAGGAACTTAACTATTATTATATGATACTTTTTTTCCACCTCACACCTCGCATGAACCTAAATCAACTCAAGCAGAAACACATTGCGCATCTGCTCATAATTCACTTGATGTTGAAACTAAAAGTTTTACTTCCTTGGCATTCTTCTACTCACATTAGTTGACAGCTGACTGCTTAGGCTAAGCACCTGATCCCTTGCATCCTGCAGTTCTCGCTTCAATCGACGTATCTCATGTGCCTGACGTTCCTCCGCCGAGCCGTATAAGGAGCTGCCACCCGAAAGCAAAGAGGCGGCACTGCCATGAACTAGACAGATAGAAAGAAAAAAAAAACGGCAGTTCATCTCTTTAGCACATTTATCTAAATCAACTAAATGACTGTACTCTCTCACCTTCATCATTCTTCTTGGGATATGTGAGACGATGGCCGACTGGGCCAGCAGCCCCACCGCCAGCTGCAGCGGCAACGGCGGCCAAGGCAGCGGCTGTGGTTGAGGCATGAGTGGGGGAGAGAGCTGAGGCTGCAGCCGCAAAAGGACCACGATTGATGGGCGTGGGTGAGGTGGGCTGACTCCAGGCCACACCACCTGGACCATGTGCCTGCTGAGCAGCTACAGCGGCGGCCATTTGAGCACTCAGCACGCCATTTGTGCCAACGGGCAGGCAATAGTAGGGCTCGATTTCCACATCTCCGCCGCGACTCAACATCGAGGGATACATTTTCTCCGATTTGGTGGATCTGCAATGGGAAAACTCATTAGTTTGGATGCCAATTTGATAGATATAAGGCTCAAACAGGTGATAAGGCATGGAAGTGATTTTGTTAGTAATGAAATATAATTAATTAAAAATGGTCAAAATTAAAATGATCTTTGTATGTAAACTGTGTAATGGTAAATGAAAATATTTTTTGAAATATTATCTGACAATAAACTGGACCATGTTGCCATGTCACAGATTCAGTCAAGCAAGTTTTTATTCTAGTGCAATCAATGGGAAAACAACAAATTCCTAATCACAGTGAAGAGTCACTGTTTCACAGTTTCATCTCTTGCCACTTCTCCGCCCCCCCTTCATTTTGTTGCCAGACTCGGGCAAATTTCCTCTTGCGGTTTTTGTGCAGTTTATTAGGCGAATCTCCATACAAACATTGCAGCATACGTTCAGGCTTTTTCACACATTTCCGTTTAATTTTGTTGCCAATTTGATATGCGTCGTGTGGCGCATTGTGTGTGGGTCTCGTTGCTCCGTGCGGACAAATTGTCATAAATTGCATAGATTTCTAAAAGCTCAACGGGTAAACCGGGAAGGAAGTTGCCTGTCTGTTGTTGTGTCCACTTTTTGCTCTGATAACTATGAGACATTAATGGAATTTTCCATGCAAATCGAATATAACGTATACGTCATGTGGTTCTGCCTCTTCTTTCTCTCTCTCTCTCTCAATGTTTTCTTGTGTGCATTTGTGGCGAAACAGAGAGTTTTTGGGTTTGTGTGTTGCATGCTTCAGGGCGTTTTGCCACCAACTTGCCATATGTGTGTGGGTTTCTGTTTGCTGGTGTAAAATTTGATAACAAGCCACCGAATTGGTTTTTGGGTTGGACGCTTTGCCTCACACTTCCTTTTTGCATAATTGATGCCACAGCATAGAAAGCAAGAGTATGGATGACAACACAGGGAAAGCATATTAGTTTCAGTAGAACACGACAAAGGGGAGCCATGAAGCGCTTAAGTTGCACAAATACAAAGGAAGATATTTTGTTTGAAATTGTGTTTAAATATCATAAATTGTAGATTTTGATAAAGCATACTTGTGCTTTTACTTTTATCTGATTTAATGCTTGATCGTGCGTATAAGTTTCTAGACCATAAAACACTCAAGAAAAATACCAAACAATTCAATACGCGTTCGTTTGGGTCGATCAAATAACATCTATTAAGATCCATTTGATATGGATATTATAATATAATTTTTTGTATCTTAGAGATATCCATTTCAAAAAATCTCCATTGTATGATCAATTACTTATCTAATCTTAAATGGATGAAGAAAAGGATATTATAATATCCAGACCAAATGGATATGGGAAAACATCCGACATCTTTTTATTTGGTTTAGGCATTGTTCAAAACATCGGTGCCCAAATGTTCTTTATGACAATGCAGACACCAACACATATAAAGAAAACATTTTTTTTCTAGTGCTTTTCAATACACAGCTGCGAACTGTTTTCAATCCAACTTAATGGACAAATTCTGCGTTGAAGATTACTATCGCCAATGTGACCCAACCAGCAAACAAAATTGTTGTTGGTCTTGGGTAAAGGCTGAGAAAAAGGATTTAAAATTAATATGACATACTTGTTTGAGTATTTGACATAAGATAGTGCCAAGCTGTGTGTGTATGCATTCTCGTATGCACCAATACAATTACAAAAATAATTGTGCAGTCAGTGCTTAAAAGTGGGGCTCATCTAGCTTAGAATAATACTTTCTTAATCGAATGTAAGGGCTAAAGCAACAAATAAAAGACAGCGTTAAAAAATTAGCTCCGTATAGCGTGTGCATAGCAAAGGCCGCTATAGCAGCGACGTCAGCACACCGACAGCATGAATGAACGACAGCTAAAATGTGATTGTATTGTTTCCCCATCAGTGGTATAAGGTTAGGTAAGGTCACTCTTCCACTTAGGCCTCTGGGGCCCATTGCGATGCCATATATATTCCCACTTAACCCTATTAATTTCGAGGTGGTTCCCCTGTACTTAAAGTAGAGCTGGGATTTTTAGCTTGGATGTCTCTGAAAGGTTGAGCAAGAGGGGTTATCCAAGGATCTTAAGTCT
Organism: Lordiphosa mommai; assembly: GCA_018904225.1. Taxonomy (NCBI): domain Eukaryota; kingdom Metazoa; phylum Arthropoda; class Insecta; order Diptera; family Drosophilidae; genus Lordiphosa; species Lordiphosa mommai. The sequence continues at coordinate 224,136 of JAEIFT010000079.1, forward strand.
TCTTCTACTCAAAACGGGACAATGACAGAGAAGCTGTTGTACTGTTTCCTCCTATTTCTCGTATCTGCAGCTACTGCAGAAATCAAAGTGCACTACGTCAAGGCGAGCTGCGTGTCTGCCGATAATACAGTAACTCTTCAGGGTTCCTACCAGAAGCGATATGTGTTCTCTTCTGTTGCGTAAAAGTGTACCGGTACGTTTTAGGTTATATGTTGGCCACTGCAGTCTCGCAACGGCACAGGAGGAAAGGTTTTTCCACCGGTTTGTAAAGAGACATAGTGTTTTGGCTTTTGTGTCGCCATACGTTTGCCAATCGCGCTCTTCTCTGAAAGAAGGGCGATGATGGTACCTAATCTGGACAGTTTTTACGTAGATTCCTTTTCGTTCACGTTCCGCCATTCATATTAGGTGAATACTGAAATGCCGAGCAATCTCGTTAAGGTATAGGCGACATTCACTAAGCGATTTCGCGTTATTGTTATGCGACTCAAGAGCCTTTAGAGCTGCTATTGACTATCAGAGTATATGAAAACGTTTTCTCCTTTGACCGGTATGCTAAGGTAGATGGCAGCTTCTTGGTGGCCTCCATCTCTGCTTGGTACATAGTACAGTGGTCGCGAAGTCGGAGCGGTATGTTCAAGTATAGGTCTGGGGGAAATCCGTGTAGATTTTTTGGCGTCTATGGGGAAGGGTATCCTAGTCGAGTCAGATTGGAATGTTTACATCGTATAACTTATCGAATATCAATTGAGATGTGCAATAGTCTATGTTCAATGCTATACCCCTTGGTTTGTGAGGATGACCGAGTGTCCCGAAGTACCCCTCTTCTAGGTATAAAGAATTCATTCATTTCGGCTGTCTCTGTTTTTTCCAGGGTTCGTAAAATAACACACATTTTTTTTATACGCAAGATATTAACACAAAGTAGAATATACAAGCTGTAAAAATAATTATTTTCAGACATGAAAATACAAAATTTTACATATGGAAATAATGATTTTTGTTCATGTAACTAACACGAGCATTTTTGACACGACTGTTCTTTACAGGCGTCAAAAATTTAGCTCAAATTATTGATATGCCTGAAAAAAAAACAATCAGGTACATATATTCTTAATTCCACAAAACGATAATGTGTTCAACGGTAGTTCGCAAAAAGTGAGTAATTTAATTTTAATTTCAAAACGGTGTCAATATGTCTTTCGTATTACTTTTCAACCAGTAGAGGAAACATGCCTTATTAGCTAACTGATTAATGTGGTTTTAATGCGGACTTTTGTTTTTTTTTTTTAATAAACTATTTGTTTTCTAGTATAAACTAAAACTTACTTCTAAGAATTTCAAGTTTTTAAAACCTGGATGTTCTTATTTCAAGATCATCATATAACATTGTCTTACAATGCGTGGGATCTGGGAAAATATCTCTTAAATATCTATTGGAGAAAATCCTTAAAGACCACATCGGTTTGGCACTTGTTAACAAACCCCATATTGACGAGAGTTGGGAATTAAAGCAAATTTTTACTGATTGAACATTTTTTCATGAAGCCATTTTGAGTTTACGAAATCATTGAGCAACAAAAATGCTGTAATTGAGATGTGATCATCATTTCAAACAGCATAGGAATGGCTGAAAGCTTTAAGATACCCCTGCAGTTTTCAATATAAGACTTAGGACCCTTTCTGTGGATTGGAATTTCATCCAATTAATTTATCCTTCCAGATACTTGGGAAATCACTAAATTAAACAGCTTTAAAGAGGCAAGCATAAAGAGTCTGCCTAATATTTTAGGACACTACTTGGGAGATGGAGGGCTTAAGGGATCGAAGACAGCAATGCAGGGTATCGTCATTCAAAACGGGGGGAAAATTTCCACTAGACTGGTTAATTGGATATGGGTAACATGATGCCGATCACGTCACTTGTCAAAACAAAACTAAACTAAAATATGAATGGACTCTAAGGTACCGTAATCAATTCTGCAATAGCAGAGCTTTTCTAGTAATTTATCGATTTTTTTGAATCGATTATGCTCTTTCAAATTATGCTATATAATATATATATATAAATACAAGAAATTTAAGATAAAAGTGTCATTAGTATTTGATTTGAGTCCATTCCTTTTCCTGATTCTTTTTCTATAATTTCAGATATCAGGAGGTAATACTAGGTGATATCAGGTCACACAATTACCGGAATAAACATAATTTTCAAACTAATATATCTTTATCTTAAACTCTTTAATACATTATCTTGCTCGTGTTTCAAATTAAGGCTGTTCTTTCCTGCAGCACGCTTTTCATTTTCGTGCAATTGCTTGCCAATATTCACTCTACCTTCAGTTTGCCTTCATTCCAATTTTAATGAAGCACTTGACAGTAAACAGAAAAAAAAATCAAGAAATTTGCTGACTTGGCATGACATGCAGAACACAACCGCCCGCCCCGAAAACTTCATTTTCGACAGAGGCGAAGTCAAAGGTTCACAAACCTATTGACATGTCAAATAATAATCTGGCCACCCACAACACCGTTATTTACACTCAAAAAGGGAAAGAGAGAGGGGGGGAAAGCCCCAGCCCACTTTTTGTTTTTCCTTTGCCATTTCGTTTTTCCCTTTTTTTTGGTTTTTTGTTTTTTTTTTTTATATTTTGTCTGCCTGGGAGCGGTAAAAAGTTTTCTCTTTAACTTGGGGCGTGTCGGTGTGTAGATCCCTGCTGAATTTAAAGGATTTTAAGTGAAACTTTAAAATATGCAAGAAATTTGACAAAACATACAAACATATGGCCCAACAGCGAGACGAAAATAAAGTGCTCAGGTAAAGAACACGAAATAATCCTTACTGAAGGCAAACAGGAAGCAATGAAGTTTAACGAGTAGGAATTTCGATATACCCTAAAGAATAAACTTTAAACTTTGTGATGTCAAACAGGCAAGTTATTAAATAACCCTTTTGTTTAACAAACATTTAAAAGAGTTAACCATTTACTATATTTTTTTAATTAAAAAATTTAATAAAGAGCTAATCAACACAACATTAAGTACTTAGAGCAAAAAAATCATCAATTTTTTAATCTTTGATCATTCGCTTAAAGTTTAACTGTCTAAAATCCCCCATACATATTTTCAGAGTATGACAAGTACATAATGACAACACATGGCTCAATGTCACACGAAGTCTGTGACAAGACATGCACAAAGATTTCTGTTGTTCGCAAGGCAGTTGCTCCGGAAGATGCAGCAACATGCAGGAAAATTATGTAAATACAAAGTGGCAACAGCGAAAAGGTGAAGTTGATTGTTTTTTTTTTCAAAGTAAAGGAACTTAACGTGAGTTGAATAAAAAATGAAACATTTGATAGTTAAGTTGGTTGAGGTTAGGTCACCTTGGATATGTCCGTTCTTTCAAGTAGCTTTTGTTAGGAAATAACCAAATTAAAATATTATAGAGAAGGGAAAAAGAGAAAGATATATAGATTCAAAGGATTTCTAGTCATGCAAAGGAGGGAGTTAAGTGTGCACTCACCTAATGCTATTACTGCGATTCATGCGTGGACTCTGTACATAAGGCGACTCATTTCCCGCCAGCGGCATTTGTCCTGTTGCGGGTCCCGAACGATTGTGCAACATTTTGTGTCCATGTCGGGTCATGGCTGGTGAACCGATCTGTAGTTGATCAATGGCATCACCATCAGATAGACGACTTCCAGCCGTATTGCTGTGCTTAAGCCACATGGCATATGAACTGTATTCCGGTTTGACTTCGGCATAGGTTTGAGTATCCGACAGTGAGCCATCATGGCGAGTTCCCGGACGATTTGACATTCTTTAAAAGATAACAAAAAAAATTTTGAAAACCAGGTTATACAATCGTAAGCGACATAACATTTTTTAGAGTCCATAATTGATTGTTATGAACGAATTGATTTTATTTTATTTAAATGATGCGGGTTAACCATTTTGAAACTCGTTGAAATAATCATTTCCGATCGCATTAAGTATATATATTTTTGATCAGAACAACGAGCTGAGTCGATAAAGCTCTGTACTTTCGTCTGTCTGTTTGTCTATTTGTCAATTTGTCTATTTGTCAATTTCTCAATATGTCTATTTGTCTTTCTGTCTATTTGTCAATTTGTCAATTTTTCTATTGGTCTATTTGTCAATTTGTCTGTTTGTCAATTTGTCTATTTGCCTATTTGTATATTTGTCTATTTGTTGTTTGTTCTTTTTGTGTATTTGTCAATTTCTCAATTTGTCTATTTGTCTATTTGTCAATTTGTCTATTTGTTAATTTATCAATTTGCCAATTTGTCAATTTGTCTGTTTCTCAATTAGTCTATTTGCCTATTTGTAAATTTGTCTATTTGTCGATTGTTCTTTTTGTGTATTTGTCAATTTCTCAATTTGTCAATTTTTCAATTTGTCTATTTGTCTATTTGTCTATTTGTCTATTTGTTTATTTGTCTATTTGTCTATTTGTTTATTTGTCAATTTGTCAATTTGTCTTTATCATTTTCAATTTGTCAATTTCTCAATTTCTCAATTTTCTATTTGTTAATTTATCAATTTATCAATTTATCAATTTATCAATTTATCAATTTATCAATTATTTATCAATTTATCAATTTATCAATTTATCAATTATCATTCAATTTACTTTACATTTACATTACAATTTTCAAATTTATCAATTTATCAATTTATCAATTTATCAATTTATCAATTTATCAATTTATCAATTTATCAATTTATCAATTTATCAATTTATCAATTTATCAATTTATCAATTTATCAATTTATCAATTTATCAATTTATCAATTTATCAATTTATCAATTTATCAATTTATCAATTTATCAATTTATCAATTTATCAATTTATCAATTTATCAATTTATCAATTTATCAATTTATCAATTTATCAATTTATCAATTTATCAATTTATCAATTTATCAATTTATCAATTTATCAATTTATCAATTTATCAATTTATCAATTTATCAATTTATCAATTTATCAATTTATCAATTTATCAATTTATCAATTTATCAATTTATCAATTTATCAATTATTTATCAATTTATCAATAATTTATCGATTTATCAATTTATCAATTTATCAATTTATCAATTTATCAATTTATCAATTTATCAATTTATCATTTTTCAATTTGTCTATTTTTCAATTTGTCTATTTTTCTTTCTGTCTATTTGTCAATTTCTTAATTTGTCTATTTGTCCATTTGTCCATTTGTCTATTTGTCAATTTGTCAATTTGACTATTTGTCGATTTGTTAATTTGTCTATTTGTCTATTTGTCAATTTGTCAGTTTGTATATTTGTCTGTTTGTCGTTCGTTCTTTTTGTGTATTTGTCAATTTGTCTATTTGTCAATTTCTTAATTTATCAATTTGTCTATTTGTCAATTTGTCTTTTTGTCTATTTGTTTATCTGTCAATTTGTTTGTCTGTTTGTCTATTTGCCTTTCCGTTCAAATATTTTTTTCATAAAAGCAATTGATATACAAAATTTCACTTATTCAAAACTTAAAGTTTTCCGCTTACCTATGCTGAAACACATGCATATCGCTGCCTGGCTTGGGCAAACTATGCGATCCCGTGGCCAATCTCTCTCGTATGGACTGACTCAGCTGTGTGGCTGTTGGTCCTGTCAGCGAAAAACTGCGATGTTGTGTATTTGGTGGCATTTCTGCAAAAAATAACCCAAAAGTTAGCATCACATATTTCCCACTTCCCATACTCAAAACTCACTGTTCATGTCATTGGGCAACGTTTGAGTGCCGCCCGTGACTTTTCGTCCGCCAGCTGTTCTCGGCACAGCCGACACATGTGCTGTACGTCCACAGGGCAAACCATTTACAACTCCCGCACCTGCCATCATCATGGCAATATTCTGTTGTTCGGCTGTGGAGGCAATGCTACCATTTGCCCGCTTTACATAACCAAAACTAGGTGGCACTCCCTTGGTACGGGAAGAGGATGAGGGTGAGCCCTGTTTCGAAGAGTTGCCACTACCACCGCCGCCCATACTGCGTCGCGATGGTGATGATTTCTCTGACTTGTCCACCTTGTGACCATTTAAAGGTTCCGGCATTTTGGTCCAATTATCGCGACCATTTCGTGAGCCGGGACGATGATGTGGACTGCCGTCCATTTTGATGTTGTTGTTGTTATTATTATTGTTGTTATTGGTGCTGGAGCCGCCGCTGGAGCTGGCCTGACTGGCCGCTGAGCTGCCGTTGGCGGCGGTGCCAATGCTGTCCAAGGAACCGCGACTGTTGCGAATGCTAAAAGCAGTTACAAATATGAAAAGAAATATATTAGAAATATTTTTTTCAATAAAAGGGAAAATATTTTAGAAATTATTTTTGAGAGGGTTTTTAAAATCTATTCTATTTTCAAACTAACTATTCTATGGCTAAACCATTACTAAATAGGTTGGAAACTTTTAAAAAAGTTAATGATTTAATTCAGAAAAATTAGTTAAGATGGCAAATAACACTAGTTTATAAAAATTAAAAAAAAATAAATACCCATTTAAGATGTTATTTTTTTCTTATGCACTTTGGAATTCTGAACTCAAAAATTAAATTCAAAAATTTTGTTATAAATACGTATTTGAGTTGGAATTTTTTTTATTTTTTTCGTTAGGTTCCCTTACATTTTATGCCATATCTTGAGTTAATAAAATTAGTTGGCATCAAGCAAGGTATCAATCAAAAGAGTGTGCAATTTTTAATAATCTTGTAGAAGATCATTTTCCAATCATTTTAGTAGTTTAAATGCTACAGGCAAAAATATTTCGATAAAACATAAATTTTCTCAAAAACCTAATAAAATTTTTTTTATAAAATCTGTAAAAGGTTGAAACTGGAAAAAATAAATTGTTTTTTTCTTTTGTTCTAACGAATAGCTCTTCTACGAAGAAAGTAAGATATTGATAAAGAATATGTACATATAAATAAAAGAGTTGTGAGCAATTGAGCACAACAGTCAAATTTCAGTGATTTATTAGAAAATATTTAAATTTTTTCTTTGTTCTTTGGCCTTACTCTTAATTTTTTTCGTAATTTTTCTTTTATTGGATTTCGTACATTGAGCAAAAAACGAAGTAAAGGAACAATTTTTTTTTGAATAAACACGTAAAATATTCAAATGTGACTCTTAGTACTTTCTCAAAATTGCTCACAACTTTGCTATTTATCCACAGATTTTCGCCACCTATACCTTATTTTCTTCGTAATAGTGCAATTTATAAGAGTAAATGAAAAAACAATTTTTTGATTTTAATTTTCAACTATTTACAGATTTTTGGAAATCAAATCCTTCACGTTTTTGAAGAAAAAAAAAAGTTTTTTTCGAAATATTTTTGCTTCTAACTTTCAAACTACTAAACCGATTGAAAAATATTAGAAATTTCATACCCTTTCGATTAACACCTTGATTGACTCCATCTAAATTTCTAACTCTAGATATGGCTTAAAATGTAATGGAACCTACCAAAAAACTATAAAAAAATTCTAACCCAAAAACGTATCTATATAAAATTTTTGGAAATTCATTTTTGAGTTCAGCATTCCAAAATATATCATAAAAAAATACTGGGACTTTTTCTTTATAAACTAGTGTAATTGTTGGTTACATTTGTAACCATATTTACTTGCTGTCGCAGTGAAAATAAAAAAAATCAAAAATTTGTAGATATTTATTAAACATTATTTTATTTTAAAATAAAATATTTTATTACCGGGTTCTTCCACTTAAGTGAAATTTGTAGCACAGTGTAATTGTTATAAAAAAATAACAATTTAAACAATTTGCAACATATTTAAAATGCCTACATTTCTCCAGCCAAAAGGAACATTAAACTTTAGGGTAAATCATTCACCACATTTTATCAAAGAAAAAAAAGAAAGACCAACAAAGTTCAACAACTTTTAAAACAAATTGTTTACAGACCCCACCATAATGAGTCTTGCTACTTATAAACAGGCAACGATGATAAAGCATTTTTCACTGAAGTCTTTGGTCAGTTCCAGAACGCTAATTGCCTCGCATTATGCACAACAACAAAATCAACAAGCAGCAGCAGCAGCATCATCACCATCAAGAAAGCAATATTGCGTATGCGCCACGTTGGCTGCTCACTTCATTTACATTTGGCGTTAATTGTGCTGAGATAATTTATGCCAAGCTGGCGTGCAAAATTTTATTTAAATCAAGTAGAAAATGGAAACACTTTAAATAAATTGATAGTCCTAAAAATGTGACCAAACCAATTGCAACAGACAGAGAAAAACGAGAACAATAGACTCTTAACAAAAGGCGAGACAATGTTCAAATAGCCGAAATGCACAAAAGACATTGACAGAGTGCAATAGAAATTGAAAGAGACTGTCTAAGAAACTGCCAAAGTGGTCTGCTTTCAACTGACAAACGAGTAAAATTTTTCAATTAAAATGACAAAAGCGTTAACTTGAGTGGCCCGAAAAAGGATTGGCCAAGTCGGAAAAACTTACAACGATTCTTATTCTATTTTTGTGTGCAAAGTCAACAAAGAAATTGCATGTCTAAGCTGCTTAACTTTTTTTTTGTAAGGACGTATATATATCAAAACTAATTGGGCGTAACGGGCGTGTTATTTATTTATGCTTTTTATATGAGCCATAAATTTGTCTAACAGCTAGAAAATGAGCGTGAGGATATGGGTAGTTAAGCATAGAATAGGCACACTTTCTACTCTTTTTATAAACACTTCAAAAATTGTCTAGCAAAACTCCCGACAAAAGTTGATTAAATAAACAAAATTAAATCTAAGGCGCTGAAAAGTATGCTATGATTTAGGGCCTTAAAGAAAGCAAAACAGAAAACGAAGCAAAAAAAAAAAAACAGCTGTCTGGGTCATAAAACTCAACTACACCCTGGCAAGCAATTACCGTTTAGATATGCCCAAGCTGATAGAAAACAAAAAGAAAAATAACAAAAACAACAGCAACAACTTGGCTGTAACTGAGACGTCCATTCCGAGGGTGGACTGTCTTTATGTGTGTGTGTGGGTGTAAGTGGCAAATGCCAGTGAAAGTGGCATCAGAAGTGACACATAAAGCTCATAAATTGCCCTGCATGTGAGCCACCATATGCATATACACAGGAAAATCAATAACGATTGCCATATCAATGACCCACGTGGGCCGCGCTGTCTTTATAGGTAAAATGGTCGTATTTTACCAAATTTCGTATCCGCCAATGACGTTTGAACTGCAGTTGGTATAAATTGCACATAAATTGTGTGTGCACAATACCAAAAAAAAAAAAAATCAGCAAATACTTTTTAGCAGAAAAAAAACCCAATGAACTGGATGGGATTTATGGCTAGTACGAAAAAAAAAACGAATTATAGGGGAAAAAGAATTGCCATGGAAATGCTATTTAAAAGCCACTACATAACTGAAATGTTAACGCATCGTTAGCAGTGATACAATTGCATATTATTAGTCAATGGCAGCTCAAGCTTTTGGAACATGAAATATTGTGTAAAAAAAATAGAATTGGGTTGAATAAAGATGACAAATTTCTACAAATAAAAAAAGGAGGAATTTTTTCCATCAGGCACGGAAACACTTATAACTTATACATATTATAAAAGTCCGCATTAAAGAGTTTTAATTAATTAGACTTCAAATAACAGTTATTAAAGACTTTAATTTTTTTAACTCCTCAAAAAACCGTTATTCTAAACACAATTTTTTTTACACCGAGTATACAAGTTTTTAAAGACTTTCATTTCATTACTCGGTAAATAACAGTTTTACAAAAATATTTATTAAAAAGTCAATAAAGATCAGTTACTAAAGACTTTTTTTTATTACTCTAAACAAAACAATTATTAAAGACTTTTTTATATTATTCAGAAAATAAGTGTTATCAAAAGACTTTTATTACTAAACTCAGTAAATAAAACTCAGTCAGCGCCTTATATTCAAAAATTCTGACGAGATGGATCATTTTGCCAAACAGATTCGTGTTTAGATCATCAAAATCATTTATAATCGCAACTATTCTTTCGATAAACAGAAAAAAGGTTTAATTTTGTTGACTTGCGTTACTTTTGTTCGACACTTTAATAAACGCAATTTTTTCGAAATGGGGCAAATTGGGGCAAGCATCGTAAGCTAAACATAAATTGAAACATATTAAGTTATAACTTTGCATTTGGAACTTTTTGCTACGTTTAGAGATTCGAAAGTTATAATCCACGAAACAAAGCCACTTTTGTTAGTGTCACCCTCAAATTTGACACTTACAATACTCAGCACAATCGGGCGAAAATAGCCAACAATAACAAACGTGTTATGAAACTTTCATTTTACATAGTTGAACTAAAGCTTTGCATTTTTACACTTTCAATTTTAATTTTTAGTACTGTAGCAGAAAGTTTATAATTTTTTCCAATATTTTCACAAAAAAAAATGTGACACACTGATAGTGTTGAATTTTAATTTGTTTTTATCTAATTTGGGTGTGTAAATATTATAAAATACCTAATATTTGAAATGTGAACAACAATTAAATTTATGCAAAATAAAGACGAAACAATTCTTTTAGCATCGGATTATCAACCTATCAAATCTCCCAATATTAAAGGAATAAACACCCATAGGGGCTTCAGTGTTCAATGAACACTGTTCATACTGAACAAACATAAAGCATCGGATTCTCAATTAATATTTTTTTTTTTTTAATTATTCTATTCTATTTAGCAAATTATTCTCCGATATGTATTCCTCGTATCCCGCAGTGCTTTTTACTTATAAAAGTATCAAACTTTAATATTCTTCGTCCCATACTAAATAATATATGCGAATTTATGTTTTGGGGGTATATAAAAAAATTAGTTTAGAGCAGGAATCGCTAAGAAGAGCAAGGCGAAAAAGTGAGAGTGTGTTATAGTGTGCAATTTTACTGCACGCAACTAATATCGGAACCAGCCGGATCGGATGAAGAACAATGTCTAGTGAGAAAAACTTTTTGTTTTCCATCGTAGCGTCACTTATCTTGGTATATGTTAGTTTTATATGTTTCCACATAATTTTGGAAAAATGTATCAAAATCCGATAACTAAAATATATATCCCTTCCAAACAAGCGGCCAAAAAAATTATTGCGAAAAACATTTTTGCTTTGTTTTTTTATCGTAGCGTCACCAATCTTGGTATATATTAGTTTTACATGCTTTGACATAATTTTGAAAAAATTTATCAAAATCGGATGACTATAGCATATAGCTGCCATAGGACCGATCGGTCGGAAAATGTGATTTATTAAGAAAAGTTTTTATTATGGTATCAAATTTTTATTATCAATGATTTAAACATTTTAAATATCTGATATCTATATCCTATATATATTTTCCTGGTTAAATCAGTTGGAGTAAAGTTTTTCAAGTGTATTAAAACTTCGGCACAGTCGAAGTTAGCTTTGCCTTCTCGTTTTATATTCGATTTGGTTCATTGGTCAATTTTTTTGGACAATCTGTGCTAATTAGATTTTTATTCAAATTAATTTGACCATGATATCAGCAATTTCCTATTTATGGTCATAATTTGTGTGTTTCTCATGCCTCTGTACGTACTTTATGTACTCTACATATATACTAGTTTAATGCCTTCTCAACCGAATTCGGGTGAGTATGTTTTGTAAAGGACCCCACCACTCCCTATGCCTAATTATCTAGCTAAAAGTTTAAGAGCCAACCGTCAATTAGAAACGGCAAATTACACGAATATGTTAGCACTTTCATTCCACACTTCCCCTCTGCTCCCTCTCTCTACAACATTCTCGTCTCATTTAAATTGAACACGTGCTTTGGGCGAGCACATAAATTAGCGCGACTAAATTAAAAATTACACGAACAACAAAAATTTAAATAGCATAAACACGAATACCACGAAAACACTAAAACCAGGGGCAGACCACTTGTTTTTGGGGTATTTACATTTTTTTTTTGTATTTATTTTTTTGGTGCTCTTATGCAAATTACATTTTGTGCATGAAACTGCGAAAAGCATGGGAAAACGAGTCTTGTGCAGACATGCATGGAATTCGTAGTGCACTAAATATATTTTTCGAAATATATTTACCCACAGTTTGTGTGTGTGTGTATCGGAGTTGATGGCACAAAAACTAAAGCATACGCTCGGGGGCTCGCGCACTGACATCGATATACACAAACAGACCCTGGCTATGGAATTGTTTTGCTGGGGCCATGAGCAATAAACGACGAAATATATATATGTACATATATAAGTCGGACATTAGGAGCTGCCAAGCTTTGTTCGATGTACATGGATAATGGACGTAAGCTTTAGCAGCAGAGGGTACAAGGGCATATACCAGACATTTGCAAATATGTTAATGAAGTGTTGTTTAAATTTTGGAAAATGACTGCAAATTTAAGGGAATGCTAATTTGAATGCTTAAAAGTCTCTAAAAAAAACTATTTTAATTTATATTATTGCAAGTCAAAATAAATTTGAATATCTGTGTATCAGTCTATGTGCTATTCATAGACGTCTTAACTGCTGGACCTTTTCTTATAAAATTTTTAATGTTTTTATTTGATCATCACGAAAAATAAAATTAAAAAAATGTGTCAGCTTTATTCTAAATTACGCTTTTAAAATCATATTTTGCATATTTAAATAATTTCCGAATCAATAGTACCAAAACAATACTGAATGCTTACTTGCTGGTTCTTTCATTTATGTAAATTGAAATTACCTAAGATATCTTACAGTTTAGTTAAGTAATATTCCCAGCTGACCAATAAATGGCGCCTTTGCTGTCACTGGCTGGCGATTGTTATATGGGAGCTACAACAATAATCCAATTTGGAACAAATAATCAGGCATGTTCCCATTTGTGATTTTAAACAAATTATGCGGAATCGGAATTGGTAGATGTTCCCTTTTCCAAAAACTGATTGTGTGATTCGGTTTTTAACTTCCAATTTCCATTTAAATTAATTCAACTGCCTTGACCAAATTATCCAATCCTTTCTTGGAAATCCGATATCTTACCAATTCCAGGGCAGGCTTAAATATAAATAGCTAGCTATATAACCGGAGTAATTCGGGTCTATCAAAATTGTGTTAATAATTTTCTTTTACAAAATTCTAAAATTTCCACATTTGAATCCCGCTTTGAACAAATGAAATTTTTTCTCCATGTGGCCCAAATTTTAAGTTCAGAGCATGAATTATTGCTGAGATAGGGCTCTCAATCACTTTAAAACAAGTTTTTTAAACTGATTCGGAAAGGGTCTTGAACCAACAAAATATTTTACTCCATATTATCAACATACACAACAAATTTGCGGGCTGCAAATTTTATAATTTAAATAATTTCCGAAATATGTCTTCGAACCTCTCCATATTCCCTTTTCGTGCCGCCTACGATAAAATTCCAAAGAAGCTTTTAATGTACAAATTATAAATGATGGTAGTCTCAATCGAATTCCTAAATGTTTTGGACTGGCAAGGAGATATCAGGGTATTTTTAAAACAATATAGGAGTGAGGCAGGGATGTCTTTTTCGACACTTTTGTTTGCGCTCTTCCTAGACGATCTCCATGATTTCTTAGGTGGCGGCTTGAAAGTGGGAAGAGAAAATAATCGGCGGATGGCGGATGATAGGCTTGATATGTATCGTATGACTTGGAACATGGAAGTTTATATGGCAAAATCGGAAATAAGGATTTCCAGTAAAATTTGTAAGATAAGATATAAGACCCGATCAAACTGGAAGTATTTAGTACAGTTTTTGCAACAGGCCACTCAGTATAGAAAGCGAATCTTGGCAGAATATTTTTAAATCAAAACTAAAACACATACAACCATCTTTAACAATTTTTAAATTTGGTTGGCCTCTATACCAACACTGACGAGTGGGGAAACAGGGTGTAGTAAGACTTTTTCATGGTATCTAGGGAACCCATAAATACTAAAACAAAACTTGAAGCCAGTACTTCAATCATAAAAAAAACTTTTTTTTTTAACTAAAAAATAAATCGATTTTTCAGGATTTTATTATGTAAAAAAAATAGTAGAAAAATGTTTTTCCTGATGATTGAGGTACGGGACAGAATTACATCAATTATCTGTCGATTGACACATAGCTGATCAAAATCGGTTGAAAATAACCTATATCAGAAGAGTTAAGATCGGATTTTACATTGACATTAATCAAATTTTAACCTCTCAGATTTAATATTACACTGTGTATAAGAACTCAGCCAAGTAAAAACACAGCTTTACTCTGTTATATGAAATGAAAGAATTGCCTAATGACAGATAACCCAAACGAGGCTCTCTTCTACTCAAAGAAATGGAAGCCGATTTTTCCCCAATGGTCCGAAACAACTTTTTCTAAAGTAATTTGAGCCACTTAACACGAAAATCGTCATGAAAAAAAATTATATCGGCTAGTTATCGAAATTTTATCGAAAATCGTATTATTTGAATTTTTAGGTGCCCTAACTTAACTCTCATAAGTTATTTATTTTTGCTCCGATATGGAAGTTCTGACAAAATTTACGGAAAAAAATTGGTTGAATATTTCGTACTCTGACAAAAAATGTGATAAGGTAAGGGGTTTTAATTCGATGTGCTTAAGTATATATAAATTAAATTTCTAGAACGTAAAGTCCGTAAAAATCGCATTTAGATAATCAAATATGAAATTTTTTTAAATTTTACTGTTTGGAACATTTTTTTTTTAAAGACCAGAATCCTGACATAAAAAGTATTTTTTATTCAAGTTTAAGGGAAAGAAGGCAAAATTTTAATGCGACTGTGGCAATTTTTCCGACAATGCTAAACAAAATTCTCTCCAATGCATGAGCCCAACTTTTTGTAAGTATTTTGGTCCGCTTAACTGGAAAAATAAATCGATTGACCATTTATCGAGATATAATCGATAAACTGCTTTCTCGATTTTTTTTTAATATGCTTTTATTTAAATTTTCTTAACTTATTTGTTTTTCCCCTATTTGATAATTTTAAAAACTAATAAAAAATGACACTTAAGCAAATTTTTCGTAGTCGGAGAACAATTTGCTACGGTGAGTAATTTAAATGCTAGAAAAAGAAAACAAAATTTTTGCAAAATTAAAATATCATTTTTAAACTCTTTTTAAACAATCACCACTATTTTGCGGCTGTATGCAATATTTTTGGTCTCTTAATTATAATTATATTAAATAAAGAATTTGCAGTAATTTCTCAGAGATAAGGACGAGCTTTTTGTTAAATTCTTAACATTGAACAAAACATTTAATTTAATTGCAGAAGTTTTCCCTACAAGTACTTTAAAAATTTCTTGAATTCAAGAGGTCTCACATTTTTTTTCGAAGAAATTTAGCAACAGCAGCAACAGTCTTTAAAATCCAATTTGCCCCAAAAGAAAAATGGCAGCCAATGTGATTCCGGATTAAACACCAAAATCCATTGCATAGTTTTCGGCAGCGACTTCATTAAAGTGCAATGAACTTCTTACGTGTGAAAAGACACACCGAAATATCCAATTCAGAGGGGCAGTTCTCTTTTTTTTCCCCATTTCCCCATTTGGCCAAACCTACCCTCAGCCACATGGTCAAATGGCACTTAATTTAATGTTAAATTTATGTAAGACAGTCCGAGGGCTAATAAAAACGCCTCAACTGCCGGTTCTTGGGCCATATAAAAAGTTTTTATAACAAAAAGCTAGAGTAGAGATTCACACTAGCGCAGGAGTAAAACGAACACCGGGACATGATACCACACAAAATGGGTTAACCGAGTTGGCCTAAAAACGCAAAACTTTGCCGCAGTAGAAACTGTCAAGTGGCCACAAAAGCCAACAGTTTGCATGATTTAAGGCTATAGGGAAATTTTTGCAATATACTTTAGATTCAAGTTAGTTGAAAGTCAATTATATGTATGTGTGTCTATGTAGGCGACACACCCCAAAAACAAAACACATGGAAAATCGATGGTAAAATGTGATTAGCAACACAAAGAACGGAAAAATAAAATAAACTAATGTGGCAAGAGGCGTTCCATTGCGTGTCAGTTTGTCATGCTTGGCAAGTGGATCTTTCTTGGGACAACAAACGAGCAAAGTAACTTAACAAATGAGTTTATTAATGAGCAAAACAAAAACAGTTTGTTTAAACACAACAAGGACTCTTTCGATGGGATTCCGAACTTTTTTGCTTCAATTAAAAAGTGTAAAACGAAACCGTAGGATTACTTTGCTCCTGAAAGGATAAAACAGCAAGGGGCTTGCAATTGCTGAACTTTTGTTTAGCATATTAACAAAGTTTTGTGCTTAATTTAATTTGCATTTTTTTTCTTTTGTTTTTGCACAGTTGTCTCTCAAAACTTCAAAGTGTGCCGTCTAGGAATTTTTCATTAGAAAACAAAGTTTTTGTTGCACAAAAGTCGAAGAAATAAAAGGATGAGACTAGCAGCTTGCCACTTGAGGCTTTAAGCAGCATTTTTGCCTCTTCTAAGCCATTTGCTTTCGCTTAATGGCCACTTTGCTTGCTTAGAGAGCGAGTGAGAGAGCGTGTACTTACTGTTTGCCAAAACAGAAAATTTCGCTTTCATTGTCAAGCTCAAAATAACCATAATTTATGGTCGTTAAAGGCTAAGGAAATGCGTCTGTCGAATGTTGTATAATTGATGTGCGCCGTGCCTGCCTACAAGTATGGTAAGTATGCTGGGCTGCTTCGCTATATCCTTGACACAGTCCGTGGCAAATGCGAGTGTGTGTTTTTTTTTTGTATTTTTTGCCAAAAGGCGAGTGGTTTTTATTTGTTTTTGTTGCCTGCAAGGACAACAGGCAAACGCAAGTCAGTTGAAGGTTGCGTGTTTTTTTTTCCGCCCCCTCTCCTCTTGTTCGACACTTTTATTAATGCGCTTGTAACGCCTATAAAGCTGTCAGAATTCCATTCATGTCTCATTGTTCGAATGCTTACTGTGCCAATTTCGCTGTTGCCGCTGTTTGCTGATAAGTCAAAGCTTGTTGCTCTTGTTTCAGCTCGTTGACAGTTTTAATAAATGAAAAGGCGGCCAAGCTCACACAATAGTTGAGGGCGAAATGGCTCAAAGCCTTGACTAACTGAAAGGAATTTTACACACATAGTTATTTATGTATGTATGCGCATGTTGGTGTGTGTGGGACATGATGGGAAGTTCGTGTGGATCCTGTACATGGTTTTTTTATTACAAAATATGATATATATTCTTCTTGTAGCTTTGACTACATATAAAGTAATTATTTTGCTTCGTGTTTTCGTGGAAAGGAAAGCTACTTTCGAGACAGTTCAGAAAATGGAAGCGTATTTTCTGTGAGAAATTGGAGAATGCTTCAAAATTGTACTGTTTTGTTCTAATATAACGGCTATTTTGTATATTATATGTCCGAAATATCGGAAATACAGATACCGACATCTTAATAAAGCAGAGCTGTCTGAGTTGGATGTGATAGAGGTCCCAAATCAGGCTGAATATATTTAAGTCGTAATGAACTATAGACCTATTTATTTACTATAGCACCATTTGAATTTCACTTTTGAAAAACGCGGTGTCTTTTGACGGCATCATTTTTATTCTTTAAGGCCTTAATCCAGATGACATACAAATTTATTTCGACACTATGCTTCATATAAATAAGACAGCTTTTTAAAAGCATTCAGCTTTCAGAGCTTTTCTTAAGTGTTTCTAATCATATGAAGAATTGTGCCGAAATAACTTTATATGACATCCTGAAGGAGGCCTTTATACTGTATTTTTAATAAGTGTACCATAATGCCAAAGTCATGATTGATTTCTTCTAGATCATCATTGTCAACCTCGGAGTATATTCATTTTGGGTATTGCAATTTAAAGTTTGAGAAGTTGTCTTTACTAAAAGGAATAATTAATTATACAGGACAACAGTGTTTTTGGTGCAACTATATCTTTATCTGATTAAATAATTTGGCGGAAAAACAGATTTCAAGTACTTTTTGCCCCCTCAGGAATTTCTTGTGGTGGCACCAATTTCTTGATTTATGTGGCCTATTCGACGGAACACATATCAATGCTTCTGTAAAAAAACAAACGCGTAATATTCGTACATGCGAAAGTGGTAAAATTAGCCTCTGAAGTCAGACATGGTTATATATTCTTGATCAAACTTTAAGTCTTCTAAATGGGAAGAAACCTTGCTGCTGAGCAAAAATCAGAATATAATCTGAAGAGTTTAGGTGTTGTAATTTCAACTTTAAGTACACTGTTAAAAAGGATGAAAAAAATTATTTTATTTTATTTTAAATTATTATAAATTGTAATTTGAGTTTACATAGAATAATTAAGAATTAAGATTAGACAATAGATTGTTCCTTGCATCTAACAAAAAAGAGTTTAATGGGAAAAGATGTGAATACCTGTTATAATTAGAGACATAAGATGGTTACGAAAGGGCATGGTTTGCGAGAAAAGGATGTTAATAAATTGGGACATAATTCCTCGTTACATGTACCGGAATCGCAAAACCTATGAGGCTAAGCAGAGTGCTTGAGTCAACTTCACCTGATAGTAACTTATGAAGGAAAAACACATTTAGAGAAATTCTGCGACTATAAAAGGTTGGTGGATCCAATAAGCATAGTATATGCTCATATGGTGGCAGATGCCTATTGAAATCACAGTTTAAGCCACGAAGGTCGAAAATTAGACACTGTTTTTTAACAGATTGGAGTTGGTCCTGATATTTTTGGTAGTGGGGACCAGACACAAGCATACGACTGACTAGAGAGACGAGCAGTTGTTTTGTAACATAGGCGTCATTAAATTCCTTTGACCATCTCTTCCTTGGCTTTGATTGCAATGACAGATATATTGATCAAAATTATTGTTAATAGAAAGAACACACAAAATCAAAGGTACAAGGTATTTCCCAGTCGGGGCACGCTACTCCATCTTCGTGTTAAGGCAAGTGCTGCTTAAGCGATCAGTCATCGAGCGAAATAAATGTCAATCTGAATGAACATTATATGGTATATTTTTAGAACATTTTCATGTACATCCCAAAAGGGCAGTTCATAGTACTTTTTAAAAACATTAAGGTCACCACCAAAAGTTTTTTCGAAAATTATAGAGAAGTCTAGGTAAAAATAAGTAACCATGTATTGTAGGTAACCAAGCATAAAACGAAAATTAAATCTTAAAGGTAAATTTTGCATACATATTTTTTGGCTTGAACATCCTAGACATCGTATAATAATTACAGGTAAGGCGGCGACGGAAGTTGATCAATTTGGAGCTTATGCTAAGATCCCAAGAGTGTACTCACAAATTTTTTATGTATGTGTGTGTGTGAGTTGTATGAGCATAGACTGCAAACATGTATGAAACGACCTTTCGATTCAAGAGTTAGTTGCACACTGATGATATGTTAAGTACATGTATAGAGACAGCTCAGAGTGGGCGTTTAATCAGTAATAATATCACCATGAGCTTAGTGTACAAAAACCGAGCTTCTCTCATACCCTTAAATTGAATCCCGTTTTAGTTAAGCACATGAAAAAGGAATCTACAGTTTCACGCCAAAGTTGAAGAAGTTTTACGACTACTTCACAGCTGATGCCAATAAATAACTGATTGTGTATGTATTTTTAATACTTTTTATAAGATTTTCCGTAGGGGTGGAGTCCACTTTGTCTTCTTTAGATAAATGAGGCCTCCCTTTTACAAATCATAATTTCCGCAATTTATTATATGAAAATTCAAATATTTATCGACTTTCTCACCATGACAAATTAATATGCACCTGTTTGATTAGCTACTGGAACTTACTTAAGCTACCCTCACCCCAATTTCCGCCCCTTGGTACCCCATGTGGCGGCGCCTCGCTGGCTTAACCCAGCTTAACCCTCTGTGGTTACATTCCGCACATGTCATTCTCACCTAGACGGAAAGCTAGCACAGGTAAGTCCGCTTAGCTCATTGTAAATTCTAAACTAAAGCTGAGGTAGACAGAAAAAAAAAAAAAACAATTTAGCTTAGCCCAGGGAACCCCTCACTACTCTGTGGGACTCGGTTGGTTTATAGACTTTTACGCCCAAAAATATGCACAAGAAATTGGTGCCTTTTGCCTGCCTGTTGCTGTTTGTCCTTTTATATTTCTTTTTGCCCAACTAAGATTTATGGCCTTTGAGGCAAGTTGAATGAAAATGTCAGACATTTGAAGTAATTGCTGGAATTGATAGACAGTTGATAGACACTGAGAGAAGAGAGCGCTACATGGAAATTGATTGGAGCACAGCGCTGACATATTGCCTAAGTGCTTAAGTATGTGTGTGTGTGTGTGGGAAAATGTGATGATAAACCCTTTAACCCTTTACCTCTCCCTGCCCTTACAGCATTTGATGTGTTTGTTTACTTTTACCCTCTCCACTCCAAATACTAGAGCAGGACAAACATGAGGCGAGCTGCTGAACAGTAAACAACAAAATGCCGGACTATAAAGGGTTCAAGTCCGACTCCGTGTAAGAGTTTAATGCCCTAAGGCCGTACATTGACACTGCTCTATTGGCTGCCCAAAGACACTTGACAATTATTTACCTTTTGGCAAATTTCTTTTAAACAAATTTCCGTAAATTTGTTAACAAATTTTAATTTTTGATCAAGGCATGGCCTTTCACTTCACAATTTGTTTAAATTTTTATTTTATAATATTTTAATTAATTTTTTTTAAATATTCATTTCCGTAAATTAATTCGTTTTAACCGTTTACATTTTCATCTGGCAACCGCAACGCCCGAATGCCCAAATGCGTTTCCTGGGGTTGACTCGACCAACTGCTGCCGCTTGTCTCATCTAGAGGAAAATTTTCATTTCGAAATATAAACGAAGAGAGGCGAGTTCGAAAACGAAGAGAACGAGCCGCTAAAGAGAGTGTCGGCACCTTTGTGTTGTGTTGAAAGTAAAAGGAGGCAACTCGAATTGAGAGACAACACCTGCCCACCTGTGCGTGTGCCTCACGTTCTGTTTGAGTGCCTTTGGGCGTTTTTTTTTTTTTTTTTTTTTTGGGCAGTCGCCACGCAGCCGCCACGCACTTGTCTTAATAGTAAAAGAAGCCCTTAAGGCTAAGCACAATTTATGAAGGTTGGCCAGCAAACACTAAAAGAGGAAGTGGAATTGCAAAGTCTTAAGGTGAGGGGGGACAAGTTGATGATGGTGAGTTGCAGTGCCCCTGAATAGAGTCTTGAATTTCGTAAATATATATAATTATTTAGATAAGGAATGAATGAAACAGGTTAGCTTAATGAAAACTCAAGGGGTTTCAGTCTTTAATTAAAATGCAAGATACCAAAAGAAGTAGTTTTAATATATACAATAATATAATTAAAGAAATGTGTAGAACTCAAATTGAGAGAGAGAGAGAGTGAGTTGCATGTAATTAATTTAATCAAAAAAGTCTTTTAACACTTTATTGATACTTAACAAATAATTGCATTTTTGACAAATGGAATTGAAGAAATTAAGTAAGATAAAGTTTTTGTTGAGTATCTTTATTATTGCATATGATAACTCTATGACACAGACACAGCACTACAAAAAAAAATAACCCAAATCTTTTATAACGAGACAGCTTTTTTTTTTGATAATAATAAAATTGCAAAATTGTTATTTATTTCTTTTATGAGAGGTAAGGTAAGCTCATAAATGTCACCAAAACTTTCGAACAGCATAACCAACTTTAAAAAGCTATTTATTGATAGAAGGTATTATATACGCTATCAAATTATTCCTTAGCACATTGATAATGTTCGGGAGTTATGCAAATCTGCATTGAAAAAAATGCATGAGTTTTTTAAAACATTTTTTGGATCAAAAAACTCCGAAAAATGGTTTTCAATGTTATGTTGCCATGATTCTTAAGAATATTAAGAAGATAAAGTGTGTTACGGTCACTGCAATTCCTATTCAAAATTCCTACTTCCAAGGATCAAATTTAGCATCTTGATTATATAAAAAACCTTACAGTAAAAATTTTAAAGATTTAAAATTTATTAATTGGGTCATTCACTAAGTAATTTCGTTTGATGACAACAGCTGATTTATTGAATTTTTCGTAGCCAACTTCACAATTAACTGATTTAACGTTATATATTTAAACCGCTGATATAGTAAAGTTTTTTTGCAAAAAATTTTGTTACATTTTTTGGAATAGTTTTTGTTTGGTACGCTATCCAAGATGGAAGATCGAAAACAGCCATTTCGGCATATTTTAATGTTTTACTATAAAAAGGGGTAAAAATGCAGTTCAAGCAAGGCGAAAATTATGTGATGTATGCGGAGAAGAAGAAGAAGTGTTGACCGAACGCCAATGCCAAAATTGGTTTGCAAAATTTCGTTTCGGCAATTTTGATCTTAAGGATGCACCACGTCCTGGAAGGCCTCTTGAAGCTGATGTGGATAAAATAAGATCGTTGGTCGATGCAAATTTTCGAATAATAACTCGAGAGATTGCTAAAAGATTAAATTTATTTAACAAGACCGTTCACAAGCACATGAAACGTCTAGGATTAATTTCGAAGCTTGACATATGGGTTCCTCATGTTCTTACAGAACGAAATTTGCTTCGTCGCATTAACGACAGTGATTTGCTTATCAAACATCAAAAAAGTGATCCTTATTTGAAGCGCATTGTTACTAGAGACGAAAGTGCGTTGTTTACAAGAATTTAAAGCGCAAGAGGTCATGGTCTAAAAAGGATGAACCCGCTCAAACCACTTGGAAGGCCGATTGACACCAAAAAAAGGTTATGTTGTCTGTTTGGTGGGATTTCAAAGGGATCTTTTATCGTGATTAATTCTGAAGTGGATTGTGATCAGCTGGACAAATTGTGTGATGCACTCAAAGTGAAGAGACCAGAATTGTTTAATAGAAAAGGTGTTTCGGGCAACGAAACTGTTTTCAAAAGATAAGCGAAAATGGTTTTAAGAATTTAAAAGCGCCCATAATGGACTCGCAAATGATAAGTTTTAAACTAGGTGAAAGTGATAAGCTGACTTTCAAAAAGCCTTAAATATTAGAAAAATTGTCCGGACAAAGGTATATCCGAACAACTCCGGAATTGGATTAAATATCTCCAATAATAATGCTGCGGACAAAAATGTACTTGTTTTGTATAGGGGTATCTCTAATACTTTAATATATTGTTGATCCGAATCGCAAACTTGGTTTAAGTGATTCTGGAAACCTTCCTGCAATATAGGAGCAATACTGAAATTGCTAAACAAAATTTATGTAATTTTAAGAATTTTTCTAGAATTTTGGTAATTTTCGTAGTTTTTTCTATACACTCAATTTTTTATAATTTACAAGATTTTGAAGATTACAAGATATCGAATATTATACTAACGCGATATATCGTATATTGAATATTATCTTTTTGATATTTTCGGCCATACTTTTAAGTTCCAGATGGAAGAGAAAAACAAATTGACAGCTTTCGGTGCCATCGGAGCGCTTGGTTTCAACCATAAAAAGTTTGTCTTCGACTATAAAAATGTAGTTTGCGACAATAGAAGCCGAGTAACCGACAACGCGTCTTCCAAAAATCTCTATCTAACGATTATTGGTTATGTTTCTTAAATTTAACGGCTGATGTTTCTTTGCATGTTTTCTTTGTTGTTGATACACCCAGAGAAATCTACACATTCGCAAGAAAATTGTTTATTTTTTTTTTTTAAAAATTAAAAAAAATTTTTTTTTTTGGGGGGAAGGAGAGGGAGAAAAAAATGGGTTAAATTCAATTTTTAAAAAATTATTAAAAAAATTTATATTTACTTTTCAAATTCTGCGTCTTCTTTTACTATGAATTCTTGAATAAGTTTCCATAAACATTTAATGAATTAAATTAAATACGTATCTTTGTCAAACTTATAAAAATACATTTTATCTAAATTTTTTTGGGTTTGGGAGCTCTGATCTGTAGATTTTGATCACAGACAGAATTAAGTTTTTAATAAGCTTTAAATTATAACTCAATTATCACAAAAGACCTGTATATTCTAAAAAAAAGTTTTGTTTTGTTGAAAATATGGATTATTTTGTCAATAAAATATCAATATCGAAATGATACTTTTTCAATATCGAAAAACATATCGATATAGGTATTTTTTTAATATCCTACATCCCAATATTTTTGTAAATTTTTATTTATATTTTCCGATATTATTGTAATTGTAGTTTTTGGTATTTTCCTGTTTTTACTAAAAAATTTACTATGCTTTGCAAATTGATTGATATTTGACATTGTAATATGTGACTTCTTTTGTATTTTTGCTTTTAGTTCTTAATTAATTTTTATTTTTTTCTTAGAAAAAATGATCGAAACTAAATCGCCGCCGTGGAGTTCAAATACCCCAGCTCACATAATAATGCCAGACACAGGAAATAAATTCAGCAAACTAAAGTTTAACATATAATTCATATGCAGTTCTTTCCTGCTTGGACAGTTCCCTTCATTTAGGTTGTACTTTTGTGGTATTTTATTCTTTTGTATATGATTCATTATGCCTGCTTGCGAATTTCATTGCCCAATATGTCAGGTCTCCTTTACCCAATATCAAATCCACTTCCCACCCAGCAGCATTTGGGTAAGTCAAGTAGGCGGAGGGTGTGTATGTGTGTGTGTGTGTTTGTGTGTGGTGGTGAGTGGATACTCAGCCAGTTTGTCTGCCACAAGCAACAAATGTCTTAAGAGAGCGCCCATGACAGCTGTAAGCTGTTCAAGAGAGCAAAAGCAATTTCGAAAACTTCTCTTGGATTTTACTTAGTCATTCACTCAAAATGTTGGCCAAAAAAGACCACAAACTTGTTTCGTATTGTTTGGGCGTTCGACAGTTTTCAATTCAAAAGTGCAAAATTAAGCCAAGGGCGGGCTGGTTCTTCAAATAAAATTGTTATTCAATGAAAATCGAAACTGGCCGATAACAAGTTTGTTTTGTTGTTGCTGGAAAACTTGTTGGCAAACTGCAATAATTGGAGCCGATTTAATAGGCACCATATGCAGTAACAGCCACAAAAGAAGTGCCAATAAAAATGCTCATTAATCTTTTAGGTGGAGTGGCACTCAATCAACTGGCCAGCAAATTGCGCTGGCAAATCAAAATAATAATAACAATTGTGTGAGAAGAACATACAAACACAGATGGGAGACTGGCAAATAAATCAAAAGAATCTGGAGAAGAAAATACTGTTCTTAAACTTATTACTAGGTGGGGTGAAAAGTAACCTGCTTGACCGCCAGAGTGCGCTGCTAGCGCAAAAAATATTATGTCAAATTTCAGTCTTACTTTTGATTTGACAGCTGCTTGTTGTTGACGTTTTTGTCATGATGTTGAGTATGGACAAAACAAATATTTTTTGTATAAATAATTTATAATATAAAATCCTAATTAATACTAATTTATTTTAATAATTTTTAAAATAAATCTATATGTGCTCCAAATAATTTTTCTAGTTTTTGTCATTTTTTTTTCAAGTAAATCAATTTTATTTCTTTTTTAAATTCTTTAATTTTTATTAAAAAATTATTATTAATATTCACTTTAGTATTATTATTTTCCAGACTCCAAACACATACAGAACTAAGAGTACACTGTGTGAAATCTCTTTCCCTAACTTTTTCATGCGTGTTGGGAATAATTGCGAAAAATATCTCGCGGCTATGAGGCAAAAGTTATTGGAAAACGATTAAGCTAAAATCCACACCAAAATTCCCCTCTTGGACATAACCAATTCACAACAAATGTGTGAGTGTGTGTGTGTCTGAATGTGTTTTTGTCTGAATGAGTGTCCGTCTGTTTGTGGCATGTGGAAAGGTCAGTTTTGGCTTAAAGGCTTATGAATTGCTTGTTGGCCGCATGCCTTGAGTTGCTTCAGGCGTGGGTGTGTGATGAAGGGGATGGTGGGGGTCTATTAATAGCATATTTTACCACTTTATTCAAGAGATACGAAACACTGCAACTGGTTTTTCTTATGACAACTGTCGAAAGATTGGAATTTGGTGGAGCTTAGCTAACGCCACACAAATGTCATTAACTATTAGATGATTGACAATTAGACAATTTAGAAAGGTCGCTAAATATTAACTAAATAATCATTTAAAAGATTGTTTTCTGAATTTAATAGGAGGAAACATTAGAGATTAAAAAATCTATGGAAATTTTAAATTTATATTTGATTTAATTCATCTATCTTTTACGTACTAATTTTGTTCAACATTTCAGTAGAATTAATAAAAAAAATTTTTATCAAAAACAAAAATATTTTTTCAAATTCTCAATAATATTTTTCAAAAAATTAAAAAAAAAATGCGAAACATTCTATTTTATTTGATACTTCAGCAATGAGCAGACCGTTGCCATTGTGGCCCTTTTTTGCTCTTAACACATAATAAAACGTCGATTGATATGACGACGAGCAGTGTTGCCTCTTTACCCATTTTCCGGCTAGATTTAACTATTTTGTAAGGTTGAAAACCGGAAGCAATTCTGTTTTGCCGGAGCCAGCATTTCCAGTTATTTTAAAAATATGATTTAATTTCTATGCATTTTTAACAGTCAATTTAGCCGTTTTCCGGCATTAAAATACACTTGAAAAATTTGAAAAAGTGATATAGCGCGATGCTGGTCATCATGTCAGCTACACTCAAGCATATATAATTTACTTACTTTAAAACTATATTAACTAAAAACACATGATTTTAGAGTAAATAATGCAGAAACAATTGCTGTATCATGTTCTATCTTGTAATACATTTTCATATCGATATCTTAAATATTCTTCGAGGTAGATGATGTTCCACTTTTTATTTGCTCACAAGAGCGACATGTCTCAGTTCTGCAGACGTTATCGAATAAAGATCGTTATATAAAGGAGTGTCCTGGAAGTCTTTCAATAGATTTTCGTAAAATCGATTGCACTTCGAACAAAACGTGAATGACCTTTGTATGTAAATTGACAAGAATAAGATCGATTACTTGCTCTGAGCAGTCGATTTTAATTCGCTTAATTTTCTCTCTAAAACATCTAATCCAAATGTCGGTGTTTCTGAAATGTGAGAGTTTTCATATTTCGGACTAAAATTTGAAGTTGCCTGATCCGACTGGAAGATATTTGAATATTGCATTAAGAAGGACGTTGGCTTTAAATAAAATTAGCAAATGTGGCGTATGCGCAATTTGTGCCCCACAAAGTAGGCAATGTATTTGTGTATTTGTGAATATGTGGTGTATGCGCTATGCGGGCCCTATAAAGTAGGCAACACTTTTATGAAAACTTGAATAAAAACCAAAAGATGAGGCATAATTCACGTATTTACTTTGAATAACGCGCGCGAAAATACCAAGAATAGAAACTAATCACTCGATAAAGATTATCTAATATAAACAGATGATACGTAAGGGTTCATGCAAAGATAGTTAGTTTTAAAGCGTTTCAAAGATATTGGGATAATGTTATAAACGAATCGCCGAGCAACATCTAAAGCTGGGTTTACATTGCCTCATTTTAAGTCAAATTCCTGACATTTTCAAGGCAAAACATTAGTCATTTTAGGACCCAATGTAAATGAAGCAAAACCTGTCAAACATTTTCATAATTATTTAAAATTTAATAAGCATGAAAATCACTTGATGACGACTCGCATGTAGCCGACACGTGAAACTTGTTAGTAGACATGAGACAATACGGTGGTTGTGGCTTCGATTCCGTCTCGGAACATCTTATATTTTTATTTTTATTTAAAATTATTTACACATCTATTGGATCCAGCTGTAAAGTATGTGGCCAAGAAAATATTTCCCAAACAACTTTGCCGATCGGATTTGGAGTTAAACTCTAGCTTCCTTTCTCTTGATCGATTAAAAGACACACGAACCAAGAGATTGAGAATGATTGGCCTCTGGGGCTGTATAGCCAGCCATTTTTAGTTGCAAGAAAAATACAAGTGAGAAGTCTTAAAAGCAGCCCCTAAAAGCCCAATGAATCGTCCTGCGGTAGATGGCACCCAGCATAGCTGCCTTTTAATCGCCACACAAAAATCAATTGCTGGCAATTTGATTTTTTATTTAAATAAATGTTTGTATTATTTTTGATATAACACTTTTTTGAGAGCTTTGACTGACAGATGTTAAATGTTGCCAGTGAGAATCGCAGTTTCAAATCTAACATCAATTTCACGCGTTCCTCTAAAATGTACTCAGTGTGTTTAGGCTATAAGGAACTGCTAAGTAACGTGAAGTTTCATATCAAATTTGAGGAAAGAAGAAGCAGAAGTAATGATTCCTTCACCCTTTATATTGTGTCCATACGGAGCTGAGAAGTGCTGTTGCGCTTAACAGCACATGAATGGAATACATTTGGGCTACCCTGTTCATATTTGTTTTCCTAAGCCCCATTCATTTTTCAAACTTGAGTAAAGTTTTCATTTATACCGTTCAGTTTTCTACATGATATCTACATCTTAGTTCGACACGTATGTAAAAAGGCAGTGTAAATTAACTTTTTTTGCAAGCTTTTTAAAAAACTTAATTGCAATTGTTTGTTATCTCTGCCTGACCTGCTGCTGCTTATCAGCAATTCTTATCATATCCAGGCTTTCTCATGTCTAGAATACCATTTGACATACGTTTTACTTAAGCCTTACGGGAGCTTTCATAAGTTGTGGGTGTGCGCAATGGCTAAGCTTTTCTATAAAATGTTCATTTTGATAAAAGCTTTTTATGGAAGCTAAAGCTTTACAAAATATGTTATAAGAACAAAGCAAAGTTTACACAGGCAAATAATTTGCACAAATTTTATTTAAAATTTGTCTAAATAAAAAGAAAACAGATAAAGTTGCAACCCATTCGAAGTAAATTGTAATTTAAGATAGCAGAAAATTAAAAAAAAATAATAATAATTAGGAAGCTTAATTTCTGCCACGGAATGAAATAGAAATTGTGGAAAGGAAGTTCCTTTCCTTCAAGGAACTGAAGAATAACAACATGTGAAAAAGGTTTAGTAGAAATACATAAAAAAAAAAAAAATGAAAAAGGAAGCACAAAGGGGAAAAAAAGGGTGAAATGGAAGCGATTGTTGGCCCAAAAGCACTGAACAAGTAGAAATGAAATTATAAAATATGCAAAGGAAAGGCAATTAAACAACAAGAATGACGATTAAAGCCAACTTGGCAGGATATAATTATAAAATTTTTAAAATTAGTAAAAAAAAAAATGCATAGGCATTCCAATTATTTCAATACTGTATTCTTATATTCGTCTCAACTGAAACAGAGGCAAAAGTGTTGCCGTTCAAATTAGATATTAAACTATGAAACCCGCTCAATTGACAGAATTCAGCTTTCTGCTAAGCTCTCATAAAAAATATAGTTTTATCACAATCCCCAAAATCCTTGTCACTTAACACCTATTTAATGTCACTTCCATTTCAAATCAATAGCTGAACATAATTCACTTTACCTCATTCCCTTGTACAAAAAAAAAAATATGTTTTTAATGCGACAGACGCATCAAAGTCAATGTAACCCAAAAAATTTCCACTTCATTTAGCATCAACCCAGCACTTCACTAGCAAAAAAAAGGAGCCGAAATAAATGGAAAGGATTTCAGCATGATTGTTAGGTCCTCGGGGTAACATTGCCATTGAACACTCGAGTGGACAGCCCCTCACACGCTTACCCACAGGTGGACAGGCCTAACGAAAAATAAATATTTTTGGACCTTGGCCGGCAGTTTGGTTCATTGAATTGGGATTGAATTAATAAAAACAATTTGTATTTATTATGTTGCAGGAGGAGAAAAGGAAAATGAGTGCAAAAATTTATATTCAATTACGCATGCAGAGTTGCGGTAAAAGGAAAATATAAGTGGGG
This sequence comes from Lordiphosa mommai, assembly GCA_018904225.1. Classification (NCBI taxonomy): domain Eukaryota; kingdom Metazoa; phylum Arthropoda; class Insecta; order Diptera; family Drosophilidae; genus Lordiphosa; species Lordiphosa mommai. The sequence continues at coordinate 254,135 of JAEIFT010000079.1, forward strand.
GTTAAGAGGGAGTAGCTGAGTATTAAGTCCTTAAATGTACAATAACAGCTGAATTTAAAGCTTAAGCTAGATGAGTGCATGTGACTTATAAAGCCAAATAAGATAGCAATTCAAGTATGAAAAAGTATGCAAAAATAAAAATTGAAATGTTTGAAAATTCTGCTTTTGAGATTTGGAGGTTAAAGACGCCTTGGCCGACCATTAGAGGCTGATGACAATTTAATCAAGTCAATAAATAAAAACCGCCGCATACACTCAGAAAAAAAGCGGCAGCCAGCGTTCTAGAACGAGCGGCTTAGAATTTATACCGTTGTGTACCTAAAACTTCAAGTATAATTCGTACTTGGTTATACCTAAACAGAGTACGTATCAGTCTTCAGTTTCAAATTTACCCTAAATGTTCCAAAAATGAGAACACAATTCTTAAATCAAGTACAAAATACTTAAATCAGGAATTTTTTGTACTTAAAATTTCAAGAATAATTCGTTCTTTGTTGTACTTGAACAACTTTGTCTTTTCAATCAGTCTTAAGTATCAAATTTACCCTAAATGTTCCAAAAATGAGATCACAATTCTTAAATCAAGTACAAAATACTTAAAGCAGGAATGTTTTGCACTCAAATGTTTTAGAACGAACGGAATAGTATATATACCGGGATATAATTAAAATTTGAAGAATATTTCGTACTTGGTTATACCTAAACAAAGTACGTATCAGTCTTAAGTTTCAAATTTATCCCAAATGTTCCTAAAATGAGAGCACAATTCTTAAATCAAGTTCGAAATACTTAAATCAGGAAGTTATTTGCGCTCAAACGTTCTAGTACGAACGGGATAGAATTTAAACCGTTTTGTACTTAAAATTTCAAGTATAATTCGTACTTGGTTGCACTTAAACTAAGTACGAATCAGTCTTAAGTTTCAAATTAACCCAAAATGTTCCTAAAATGAGAACAAAATTCTTAAATTAAGTACGAAATACTTAAATCAGAAATTTTTTGTTCTGAAACTTTCTAGAACGAACGGACTAGAATATATACCGTTTTGTACTTAAAATTTCAAGTATAATTCGTACTTGGTTATACTTAAACAAAGTACGTATCAGTCTTAAGTTTCAAATTTACTCTTAATGTTCGTAAAATGAGAACGAAATTCTTAAATCAAGTACAAATACTTAAATCAGATATTTTTGGACTCAAATGTTCTAGAACAAACGGAATAGAATTTATACCATTTTTTACCTTAAATATTAAACATGATTAGTTCTGTACTTAAACTAAGTAAGAATCAATCTAATAAGAACGAATCCAGGTTGGTACAAGACCATTTCGTTCTTAGCATTAGAGTTGTGCCGATTTTAATGAACTAGTTCGAATAAACTATTAATTTCAATGAACTAATGAAGTAGGTCTCAGTGTTTGAACTATATTTAATTTTTTTAACTTTCGTTCGTTTCTAAAGTGAAGTTATTAATAATATGAGCTTTAGTTAAAAAAATGAACCTCAAGTATTTCGGCATTGAAAAAATCGTTATTGAACCAAGTTTTTAGAACTTGTTTCAAGTATTTTTGTACTTGTTGTACTAATGACACCGTTTGTACTCGATTTAATTACAATGATCTCGGTATTTTTCTGAGTGTAAGTAAACAAGCGTATCAATTACTGCGATTCAATGCTCAAACCTAAATAAACGATCCGTTTTTGAGCGATTCATAATTGGGGATAACAAATGTCCAGCATAAGCAATCAATCAATCACATATAAGCCTGCTCAAACCACATCAAAAGCCGATTTTTCCCAGAGAAAGGTGATGCAATCTATGTGCTGGAAATGTAAAGGTATCGTCCATCTTGATCGCTGCCACACTATGAATCCATCTATTCAAAAGCGAACTCTCATCAGCTATTCGAGTTGGGTAAAGAAATCATGAAGAAGCAATCCGAACTAGCCAATCGCTAAGGTGTCCGTATTCAACTTGACACCGCTCGAGCGCTTATCAGAGTTTATTCCACCGAATATCCCCAACCTTGCACCAACAGAATGTCGCTTGTTTCGCACTCTTAAAAATTTTGTAAATGGTAACAAGTTCCACCTATGATCCAGTCCTTTGCAGATAAGGATGACAAGTTCTTCGAGCGCGGATTTTAGCAGCTTTTCAAAAGATGAAAAAAGTGGGGGAACAAAACGCCCATCTCCAGTTTCATTCTTTTAAGAACTGGTTAGTTACGTATTCGAACCTAAGGACCAAATTTTCTTCATAAATTCCTTGGCTTGCAGCTTTGATTTGTAAGCATACATTTTGTATTATATTCAACTAGATAAGTAATTTCACATAAGCTTAAAGCTAACTTTAAAATCCATATTTGCAATCTCTGGGCTGAAACTGCTGCATCTCACGCCCGAGTCATAAATCAAATGAATTGAAAAATGCGTTATTAAATAAAGGAAGCAGCCAAAGAGGAGTTTGTAAGGAGAGGCAATCCAGTCGCCATGTGTGCCAGTCCAGTTGGTGCCAACCCCCCATCCTGTGTCTCCTTGCACTGTCTGCTGCTTGTTGAAATATTTTTGCGCCCTGCTGCATTTTGATTTACTTTTATGGCTAGACAACTGCCCCTTAGTCCTGAGGCGTACTGCGTGTGCACTTGTTGGGTTTCAAAAATTATATCCTGCAGGTGTCTGCACCGCAAACTGATTAGCTGCTCCGGTTTTTTTTTATTTTGTCGAGCTGTTGCTTGACACTAATGCGACAGGTTGGCGACTGCAGCAATAATGTGCATTAAAATTCAATTACAAAATATTTCATCGCTGCAAATACGTGACCAAGACTCAAAAGTCATGGGGTCCGGGGTGGTCCAATTGAAATGAACTTTTCCTAGTAAAGGGAGCGCTGACAGCTGTTGGCTATTTATAGAGCTTGAACTCGCCTCATGCTATTGCATTAATTTCACAGATCAAACGCGTTGATGGAACCGCTAGCTAATGAAAACGTATAGAACATTTCCACTGACAGCCCCATAAGCGCTTTTTAATCAAATGCGTGGAAAAATGGGAGGATGATGGAGCGGTGGGTGGGTCGGTCGTGTATTTCTGACAAGTGTTGAATAAAAACACAAAATTATGGTATGGGTGCTTTGAACTGTGACAGCTGCGGTTATGTTTGTTTCTTATGTGGGCCCCTTAAACAACAATCTACTTACAAATGGAGAGAGAAATGTCTTATTTAAATTAATCAAGCGTAAATAGCAACTAATTTCCCATTGAGTTTATTTGGAGAGAATTAACTAGTGCAATGGAAACTAAATTGGTGTATTAACTTTAATAGAAGATTTAAAACCAGAAATATAATTATGATAACAGATTTAGAAATCAAAAAAATTTATGCGATTTAATTAAATTATTAATCGATTTTGTCTTATAAGTAATAAAAATTCTTTAAATGAGAGTTGCTCGAAAAGAATTATGATTTAAAATGCTTTTTTTGAATATGAAAGAATTTTGGCTTGATTTTTGCAGAAGGTATTTTGTATATCAAGCGTCTCCGACCTCATGAAGTACAGCATCAACTTTTGTCGTTACTTTTACATTGAATAACTTTGACTTTTATCAACCGATGGACTTAAGTAAACAACTTGCCAAAACAGTGACGCAGTACATTGAAAATATCGTTGGCAAGAAGCATCGTCTGATAACACTACACTCAAGAAAAAAAGATCCTTCTACAAAGCAGAACAAATTTCTTACTTTTATATACAATCTGTTCTCATTTTTTACATTCTTGAAATAAGCCCACGTACTCAAAAGTATAAGATCCGTTCTTAATCCACGAAAGAACTAAACCAATTCGATCTTAGAAATGTCTAAAAAGGGTATGATGAAATTGTGCAAATTAAAACCAACTGTCTCATCTTACTTCATCATAGTTAAAACTTTTCTCGTCCAAGATTGCCACATTAAAGAGTCACTAGGATTAAATTCTATTTGAAAATATGCAAAATCATATCATATTTCTGAATTAAAGAAGATTATCGTGGTCTGATAGCCCAAATATGATTCTGAAGTTGGGTCATATAGCTCCTATACTAGAACTTATTTTGCGAGTTCATATGTACAATGTACATACGTGGGTTGCTATTAATTATTATTATAATACAAATTAATAATAATAATTATCATTTGAGTTCAACATAAATATAACTATCGTTATGTCACTACCTTCAGATTGGCTATAAGTGTGATGTATGTTTGCGCACGTCCCTCATAGCTAGAATCGCTCGCAGTACTCGTTTGGACCTTAAATTAAGACGAGCAAGTCTTTTGCACGTACGAGTAATTATAGTTCAAGCTCATTTAAGCATGCGAGCAATATATGCAATTCTGCTTTAATCTCTCGCGCGCTCCACAACAACAAATCAAAAGAGAGCAAAATTAAAGACGATAAAATGCGCTCTTGGTGGTGCTTTTGGTGGCGGCGAGCTGATTGTGTATTTCACAATCGCTCTCTGCGACTCGTGCTCAACGAGCGCCAAGCTTGCTGTGACTCTGGTTCAACAAGCGACAAGACAAAGGAGCTATTACACACAACGCTCATACACGATTGATTTTTTCAGATGAGCTATGTGTGTGTGTTTGTTTGAAAAGGTAAGAAGCGTTTGATTCCTAAGGTTGCTTGCTTACTTGTTCGTCAATCGCTAACAAAAAAAACTGTTGTTTCCAAAATGCAAATGCAGAAGCAACACAATTTGGACAGGATTCTGAATTTTCAGCGGTAACGATTACTCAAAAAAGCGCATTATATCTGATCCGAAACGCTCAATAATTTCGGTTAAAAATCCCGGAAGTAATGCAAGTGAATGCTTTTTAGCGTAGCGTCTGCAACGATATTCTTATGAAAATACACACAATAAAAAGGAATAGAGTATTTCGCAGTCAGGTCACTCGACTGCAGCGCTCTTACTTGTTTTTTATAAGTTATTAATTTTTGACATACCGACGTAAAAGATAGCACATCCTGTATAACTATGTCACGGCAGTCGGTTTTTGTGCTATCTCCCCACTAAAGCGGTATTTTCACTTGTCTGAGTTCTCATATGAGTTTCTTAAAAAAGTTGCTCAGATAGTGTAATAGTCAATTTGAGAAGTTAATATTTGAAGAAATTGCCTGTGAAAACTCTCAAATGAGTTTCTCATATGAGTTATTGACAGCCAGCTTATAACTACTTGAGGTATTGTAAAGCCATCTCATATGAGAAATCAGACAAGCGAAATATTAGCTTAAACTCTGAACCTATCTGGATAGTACTTGGATTAGAGGTATTTTCCATATAAACAGTTTGCACATATATCGGAATCAACCTAATCCGAACGCTATACCAATGGATTAAATAAGCAAACTGCTAAACCACTGGGCCGATCGAACTGAAATTTGTTCTATTGACCAGAAAACCCAGCTTCAGCCTACAGTTCAAAAGCTCATTTATATTATTTAATAAGTTGTGTAAATTTATGAAGATTCTTAGGAAGTTGATCCAGAGTTTTGTTTGAACTTTTTCGGATAATGACTATTTTATTTATCAAATAATTGTTGGCAGTCTCCAGGTCAAGGTTGATTATAGTTCAATAATCAAAGAAAAGTACACAAGGATTTTTGGATTTTATACACATGAAAGCAGTGTTATTACAGTGCTGTTTCGAAAGCAATCTAGATCCTCTCATCATTCATTTTTATTTTTTTATACCAGCATTTTGGAAGAATAAACACTTGAGGACTCCAATAGCCATGTTCTTGTGCAAAGCCGAAAAGTATGGGAATTTTATTAATAAAGTGACATGTGTGAAGATACTTTGTCAAATATCGCTTGTTGGTTCTTCTTCTTCTTTTTTGTGGTATTTCTTGGTAACTACAATATTTAAAACCAATTTAGGTAAGCATTCACATCATCTATCATATTTCAACTTAAGTTGATACATCTTAATTAGGCTTTACACTGGGTGACCATTACAGAAATACATATTTTTTTGTAATAAGTAATAAATTAAATTCAAATATCCGTATAATACTTTACCTCTTATAGTTGCACTTTATCTGCAATTAATGTCAATTTCATATAAATCATTTACAAAATCAACCATCATTTGATTTTAATCTGCTGTTATGCATTTTGCTTTTCATAATTCAATTTTCACCTTGTAAACATCGCTTTGGGCTTTACTGAACAACCGTTTCCTCTCTGGTGGGACGCACTTTAGCTTTTGTTAACTGAAGTGCCAAAAATGACAAGCACCTTCCCCGTAGGTGGTTGCCATGGATATCTATCTGTGTAGATTTGTATGTATGCGTATCTCAATAACCATATCCTGTACAGGGCTTCCACTTTGACAGGTGAGCATTGTCAATTGTCAAGTCGTCTGCTGTTGTTGACAATTTGCAAATGACATTCGACATGCCACAGCACGAGTCCTGAATCGTATCTAGAATCCAGGAACCTGAAGTCAACATCAAGTGGATTTTATGCAAATTGGCAATTTGAGATCTCGGCTTGTGGGCGTTTTTTTGGGATATGTGAAGTGGGGACGGAAGTTGTTAAGGTAGTCAAGTGGTAGCCATCACAATTAACTGCTTCACATGTAGGAGAAGAGCACTTCAAGGGCAGACTGAATGACTGACAGATATGCGCACAGCTGCAGCTGACACCAAAAGTGTGGCCAAATTGTGCAGAACAGAAACAAAGATGCCATAGTCAAAGTCAAAAGCGGCAAATTCTTCATTTCATTTAAATGCCGTTTAATGGGCCACACGCTAAATTTGAAGGCAACAACAACAGGCGACAAAGTTCTTGGAAGCGAAACGATACAATGGCAACGTTTTGGTTGACTCATTGGTGTCAGTCGGCGGCAGCAGGTTGGAGTGCCAGATGAATTGTATGCCCTGACGATGAGTCATAAGGGAGTATGAGAAGGGCACGAAAAACGATGCCTTGAACTTGCACCATCAATACTTGAACATAATTTAAGGGAAAGGAAACGATGTGAAACTGACAGGTTTACCAGTAGTTAACTTTTTTCTGCATTCAAAGTGTATTCGTTTTGTTTCAGCGTAAACATTATATGGAATTATGCCATTTATTCTGTAAATTATTTTTTAAAAATCAAGATAAAATCTAAAAATTTTATGGAAACGTGACATTTTCCAACTCAATATTTAATATTGTACTGTTATGTTTTGAACGACAGAAAATGACAAAATTTGGGGGCAATATTATTATTTCAAATTTTCCTTGAGTTCTTTAAGTCGAAACTTTGTAGAACACAAATTATATTTTATATGCAATGAAAGTGGGATCAAAGGCTGGGTTTACGGACAATTTTAACCATAAAGGCCTCATTCCAGATGGCATACAAATTTATTTTAAATGGAAGCATCAGAGTTTCTTAAAAATTATATAATATATATATCAAATCTGAACGCACGCTCCAATATTAATGCCAAAGTTGAAACCAAAAGTGACGGAAACAATGTCTTAAGTCTAACTATCGTCGATTATTGATGATTTTCAAAAAACTATCGTTAACTATCGATGATGCAGACTATCGATAGGTCTCCACCTCATATATACATGTACAATTGGTTGGGTAAAGATCTTATTCCAGATGGCATAAAAACTTATTTCATTACTATGCTTTATATAAATAAGACAGCTTTTCAAAAGCATTCAGCTTTTAGAGCTTTTCAAAAGTGTTTCTATTCATATAAAGCATTGTGCCGAAATAAGTTTTTATGTCACTCGGAAGGAGGACTTCAGAGATGAAATTTTCCGGAAATGTTTTTTTAAGACACATGTTTACCCGATTTTGATTATTCCGCACAGTATGACAAATAATTAGGCACGTGGTTTATCGATTTTGGCTGTGAAAATCTCCTCCCTATTTCGGAAAACGGTGGTGGAGGTGAGTTCATGATCAATCGTTATTTTTCTGCCGATCTATGTATATGGACATGGAATCTATCCGCAAGTTCGAAAAATGGGGCTTTTTGACAAATAAATGAATAAATCATTTTTATTTTGAGAAAATATGGGTTATATTTAGGTAGTAAAATAGAGAGTTAAAAGATAAGGCCTATATATCAACTGCGCGGTCGGTGTAATAACAACGTTATTTTAAAATTTTGAAAATCACCCTGCGAAGTCAGAAAATAAGTTCTTAACACGAACATAAATATGAAATTACATTTTTCTAACCGTTTTCCTCAAATTTTCCGAATTTTTAAAATTTTAAAATCCCGTTGGTAATATTTTGTTATGTAGAGCTATACAAATAAATTTGAAGCTGATCACATGAAAACTTAAAGAGTTTCTGTTTTCCGCCCATTTTCCGACTTTTGTGGAATTATTTCCCAATATTAAAGCAATGTATTTCATATTATATGCTTCAAATATAAGTTTGAAGCAAAAATTGAAAATCGACCCAACATTTACACTCTGGTAGTCGGATATTCCAACAAAAGTAAAACAATTTTATGAAATTTCCATATAGAGTCTGAAACAAACATATTTTTTTCCACGAATTTTTGCCAATTTTTCGGATTTTTCGCAATGTGAAAATCGCGTGTTTAATATTATGTTATGTAGAGCTTTGAAAATCATTTTGGAACTAAACGGATGAAAAACATATGAAAAAACCACAGTTTTTCGGCCATTTCAAATATATAAATATTTTTTCTGTCCCAGCGTTTGTCACTGAACTCCTCTTAAACGGCTGAATAAAACTGGTTTTAAAGGGTGGTTCAGAGCCATTTCTCTGAAAATATTTATTATATAAACTTAAATTTTGAAGCTAAACTAATTTTTTTGGTTCAAGACTGGTTCCGATTCAAATTGAACCTGTTCAAAAGTGGCTTAAATCCATAGGAAATTATTTACGCAATGAACTTACAATTTGGTGTTTTGGTTGATAATAAAAAGTAATTTATTTTCCCGGATGAAAACCGGTTCTGAACCAGCTCAAAAAGTGCTTCAAAAGTGGTTCGGAGTCATATCTTAGATATAATTTAAGCTATAAACTGAAATTTGAAATTTGGGGTGCACGTGAGTAATATGGAGCTAAACTGATTTTTCTGTTTCAAGACCGGTTCCGAACCGGAATGAACCGGTTCAAAAGTGGCTAAGAGCTATAACTTCAGACATTATTTATGCTATGAACTTAAAACTTGGTGTTTGGGTTGAAAATATGAAGTTATTTATTTCCCGGATAAACACCGGTTCTGAACCAGTTCAAAAAAATTTTGGAGCCTTAAGCCAGACATTATTAAAGCCAGATTGAACTAGTTCAAAAGTATTAAATAGAATCATATATGACCTGGCAATAGCAGGCAAGCCAACGTGCGGGCAGGACTACGTTTGCCGGATCAGCTAGTATATACACTTGTATATAAAATTTATTTTTAACCTCAGCTTCAAAAAGTCTTAAGAATTGTCTCATTCGATCGTCTACAAATCATTTTGTACATCTTATTTGCGGGCTTATATAAACTATCGCTCGTTTTTACCCCAACGAAAGTAAAACCACTTTCAATATTTATAGTACAAATCAATTTCAATTTCTTATTACCATCTTCTGGTGTACTCACCGTTCTTCGATGGTCGTTGGCAATTGAGTGCGTGCCCGCATCATGCTGAGAAAATGTTTGCCATGCGAGACGCCACCCGCTGAGGACGATGCACTGCCACAGCCAGCTCCGCCGCTGCCCTCCGACAAATAGCCATTGTCAATATCATGATAACGACTGGCCGAAGGTGAACTGCCCACGCGCAGGGCATCACCATCGCTGCAGTAGCCCTGACCAATGTCCGATTCGCAAAAGTCCAGATATGATTGATGAGGCAGATGATGATGCTGATGGCCACCGCCACGAGCCCCGCGAGTGGGTAGAGTGACATGTGAGTTATAACCGCGCAAAAGTGGACGCATGGGCAAAACGGAGGAACCAGAGCACATGGTGGCCGGCGGTAGCTGCTGCTGCTGCTGCTGTTCCTCCTTCGACTCATAAATGGTGCCCACAATCTTTGAGGGAATCGTATGAAATTTACTAGGTGAAGCGGTGGGCGTATTTGGTGCCGAATTGGGCATGGGTCTTTGGAGTGGAGAGCGAGGTGGTGGCGGGGCCAGTATATGTGGTCCGGCATTGTACTCGAGTTTACGTGGAGCACTGAGTGCGGATTTAGGTGGAGGCAAGCGACTGCTGCCATAGATCCCAGATCCTTGATCACTCAGATATCCTCCCGGCAGTATTGATATGTGTTGCGTAGGTGGGGCTGGTGGTGGTGGACCACTATTGGCATAGTAAGGTGGTGGAGGTCCGGCCGTCTTAAGGATATGTGTGGATGATTGATTTTGTTCGGGGGATATGTTGGTCTGTGTGCCCTGATGGGCGGATATGTCGCTGGATTCACGTTTCAGTGGGTCAGCCGAGGCACCCAAATGAGGTAGCTTGCTGGTACCCTTGATGGCGGCTATGGGTTTGGGTAACCCAGTACCACTGGGACTCTGCGCCAATGGTTGACCCTTGAGAGAACTTTTGGAGTCCGATTTGGAGTGTAGTGAGGATTTGGAAGACGTTTTGGCTGTATTCTTTTCCACGCCCAGACCTAGACTGGGTCTAGTCAGAGAACTTTTACCGGCTCTACCCATGGTAGAGCTGCGCGACTCATTGCCCGATTCTTCCTTATGCAAAGATCTGGCGGGACTTTTCTCTTTTTTGTCCATTTTTATTTTATTGGTTTGTTCCTTCTTTTGCTGGGCTGCCAATAGCTTGGATTGTTTGGTATTCTGTTTCTGTTGAGTCTTCTGGGAACTCACACTGATGCTGGGTGGTTTTAACTGGGAATTGTGTCCATCATTGAGACTTAAACTGGAGTCCGAACGTTCCGAACGCGCCGAACTAAACCCCGAAGAGGAGGAGGTTCTTTTGGCTTGTATTTGGGTTTTATTGGCAGCTACCGTCTGGGCATTGGCCACATTCTGTTGCTTCTCCTTATTGAACAGCTTCAGTTTATCCAACATGGAGTGCTTCTGGGGAGCACTTGGAGCATTCAGGCTGCTGGGAGAGGGTATGCCACTTTGTTGTTGACTTTTAACACTGGGCGGACGTAGGCTGTGGATGAAACCATTAAAAGATTTAGCAAATTTTCCTAGGAGTCAGTATTTATTTATTTATCCTCACCTGTTGTTATTCCCACTCTTCAGGCTCTGTATGGTGTGATTACTGGTGGGCGGACTATTTGGACGGCTCGTATTGAAATCACTTCCGCTCTTGCCCAGTCCCGGTATGGCTGAAAAACAGGAGATGGGAATTAAAAAAGAACTGTCAACCCACTCCCACTCCAAATGCGTAAGGAGGCTACTCATTAATTTCATTTGGGCCCTGGCGCCCACTTGAGTCTGTCAGAGGCCAGATGACGCTTGTCGAGTGTGGAGTCAACCTATAAATCAATGCTAAAGGCCAAGGCGGGCATTAAACTTAATTAATTGCTGTGCGTGAAACAGCCAACAGACAGCGGGTCAGATTTATGCATTTTCCAAAACCGAAAAATATCAACATATAAATCACTTTCATAGATAAACCAACCAAATTTTCCTAAAATATGACCAAATTAGATGATTTGTTAAGGATGCCAAAAATGAGGAAGATAATGAAATTTATTTTTTTAATGTAATGCACTTAAGAATATTCAAAAAAAAATTGTATTTAAAACTGAATCTGATGGTTAATCTCAACCGACTAAAAATGGCAAGTACAACCCCATCAAATATAAACAACAATTAAACAACTTGGCCTACCCCAATATACATAAAAATATTATTCCTGTAACTGATTTGAATGAAAGATAAGTTAGTAATACATTAGGTAACTGCTTGCTTATTGATCCGTTTTGAATCGTTCTCGATTCGGGACTCCTAACTAGTTTAGCCAATTCCGGCATAGAAAGGTTTGTGCTAACCTGCTGTCGCTAGCGAAGTCAACTGATAACAAATACTGTATATACGAAACTGCTCTATGATAGTGTTACCTATACAATAACCCATTTCCGATTGATTGTTGCTGTGTCAGCTGTTTTATAACGTCATCCGATCCAAAAGGTTTCGATATTCAATTGCGTAAGAACAGACGACAGGAGCTCATCGCCTTGATCAAGAACACACACTCCTCACCAATAGAATAGGACACCCCTTATGTCTGTTTATTATTGACCACTGCTTCCAAACCAAGCATGATAGAGACTTAATTATTTTAAAATTAAAGTTCATTTAATTGTTGAAATATATTCAGAAGAAAGACTTTCAGACAAAGTTTTAAGTATTAACAAAACTTTATTTACCAAAAAGCGAACACATTCAGGTTCCTAATTTTGGGCCACTTAAATAGGTCATATAACGAAAATGCTATTTAAGGGGATTTGGATCAAAAATTATGCTTAAGTCCAACGTAATTGAAGTATTTTAGATTTTAAAAAAAAGTTTTAGAAGTGTGTTGACCCACCTTTCTGCTAGTTTTGTGAATCCTCGGCAGAGGTATAAAAAGGTTTTGTAAGTATGTAAACGCCTTTTTCAATATACCACTGTATGACAACGCATTCATTGTAATTCACAAAAAAATTTTATTTTCCGGTGTTATAATACAAATTGTTCCCCCACACCAACACAACTCCAATTTTGATATGTGCCCGGTTCAAATAATTAGTTTCAGTTCGAAGATCATGGAATTAATAGCCATAGCCATCAGGCATAGTTGTGAAACTGCCTTTAACACCAAATTTAATTCTGATTTTTGACAAAGCGTCGAGAGAAATTAACGTTTTTCTTAATATAAGTCGTCTTTCTCCATTAGAAAGCTCCTTTCATGCTTTTTCCATGTTCAGACTCATTTATTCAAAAATCGGTAATAACTTCTTCTTCTTCTCTTGCTTTTGTAAAGCTATTTTGATCATAGATCGGTCAGCGTATTTGTAGGCTCGTTAAATGCTTTTCCTTGACCCATTTTATTTTTTTTTAAATTAAATAATCTGAAATAACTATAAAGATCGATCAAAGACAAATATGAGTCCACGTGCCAAGGATAACGATCAATGTTCAATTCAAGTGGCGCAAAATTAGGACCCCGAATTTGTTTCGCTTTTTGGTAAATAATTTTTTGTTAATACTTAAATTTTTGTTTTCTAAGTCTTTCTTCTGGATATATTTCAACAGTTAAATGAACTTTAATTAAAAACAGTCAATAAAAAACAGACATAAGGGGTGTCCTATTCTTTTGGTGGGGAGTGTATATCTCCTCGCTATTCGTGCGTTTGAGCACATCATCGAGGACAACTATGAACAGAAGTGGTGATAAAACACATCCTTGCCGAACGCCATTGTTTACAGCAAACTCGGCGCTGGCATCTGCATACAGCTCCTTAATCAGGTTTATTATTCTCTCAGGTTTCCCACAGTTTCGAAGGTAGCGGCATATGGCCTTCCTTTTAAGTATGTAAAGAGGCGACCTCTATTTCTTGGACTGATCTATTTGTATTATTACACTCAGGGTGTTGATATGGTCCTCACATGAACGGTTGGTTCTGAAACCTGAAGCTCTTGTCTGATCAGGTCATATAGCACGGATGAGATTCTATCCAGGATAATGAAGGCCAGAATTTTCTGTTTATAAATGAGGAGGCTGATACCCCGCCAGTTCGTGCACCGACTCAAGTCACCTTTTTTGGCAATGGTGACAATTATTCTACCTTCCAATCAGCGGGAATTGTTGCAGATATCCGGGAGATTTGGATAAGAGGTTTCAGAACCCGTGAGATGATGCTGGTTCCAACTTTTAATAGCTCAGCCGAAAGCTGGTCTGGTCCTGCAACTTTATTGCTTTGCCAATTTCAAATAGAGCTGGTGGATCTGTGCTAATAATTCTATTCGGATTTCGTCTTTGTGGAAGTGTGACGGAGGCTTCTGAGGGTTCCACTGCTACTTGGTTGTTGTAGGTCAGAGATAGTGGTGATGTGGCTTCCATCATCGGCCCTAATAGAAGTTAAATTGGGCTAAGAACTCGATTACTTCTTAATGGTATTGTAAACACCACGAAAATTGCCAAACCTCGCAGATTGTTGGTTTTGTTGGCAGTGATTTCCGTGAAGGACCGCTTGTTCTTCTTGACGTCCTTCCTGACTTGATAATGATTTTTATTATACGCACGAAGTTTGCGATCACGATCAAATGATTCATTATACCATTATAACAATTTTAAGTTAGGCCCAAAATGTATTTTCTCTATTCTAAAAAAAACGGTTTTTTTTAAGTATGATTAGAATGATAAACCCATCTATTTTAGTACTGGATATTCTTTCTCAAGTATAACTTTTCATATTCCTTTCTTACATTTTAACCAACTCAATGCAATAAATAACACCTCCATTCCAATGAAATCTGGAATTATCTAAGCTAACCCTAAATATCACTCATTTAATTAGAAATGAATTAATTCAAATTTCGGTTACCTTTTTTTCTACAAATCAAATGCCATGAAATATAAACCAACTCTCTGGTTACATTCCCATTCCCACATATCTAACCCCAAAATAAGTCCCCAGCGTGTTATGATTCCCCCTTTTTTGACAAATCTCGGTCATGCTTCAATCCAGAGAATGCACATGCTACTCTATGTATATGAAAGGGCTGGAAGACCAATCCTCCAATGATTTCCAACTGCCAGAGGTTGGACTAAGTGCAGTCTCCCCCCAGCCACTCTACCATTTGGGGGTTGTTTGAGACCAAAAATTTGTTTATTCTTAGCAAACAACAGGGAGCAAACAACGGTGGTGGTTGAGGCTTAAAAAATATTTTTTAATAAATTTCCCACACCCCTCTCATCCTCCTCCTCCTTGGATACTCACATGGTGTATGATTTGGCGTGGGAGGCAACGGACGCACCTTGTCCGGGGGACAGCGACGTTGGACCATAACTGTGGCCGGCAGCGGAATGGCTGTACCGCCATTGACCTTCGCATAGGCGGGCGCTATTTGTCTGCAAAGGAAAGAACAGAAAAAGGAGACGTTAACGCTTAGTCGTAAAAGTGATTAAAATACAATCTTATATGGGTTTATATATATATATCTTTATGGCCGCCGCCGCCCACTCGGGTGATTTGCATGAATTGCAGTATAAAAATCATTTTTACAGAGAATGTTGATAAATTAATGAACTTGTTGGCGGGCAAGCCCCTTTTTTGCGCTAAAAAAAAATAAAAATAAAGTTGCAGTAAATATTTTTACAGCATTTTTTTACGACTCAACTGTGCGAAATGAAAATGACAGAAGAGCGGCGAAGTTGGTGCTCATAAATTTGCATATCATAGCCAGATACTTTTGTATCTTTTGAGAGCCATAAACAGCGTAGTTAAGTAGCCGGATGGCTAATTTGTGTAATTAAATAATTTTTGATTTCATTTGAAATGCACTTAAATATCAAAGACATTCCAAGGGCCAACATCTAACCATAAACGGCAAGAAGTGTAAAGACTTATAAGGCAATACTGGCTAAAGCCAAAAATGGTCCGAACAGGCCCAGGCATCCTTCTCAGAGTCAGGCTTTAAGCAGCCACTGACTTGCCATGACAAATGCAACTCAAGTGACATATTGTGTGCAGCAACGCAAATGCCACTAATGGCCAAGAGGGAATAGGGAGGGGAGTAGGGCAGAGAGCCTGCATCGCCCACTGTTTCATATTTATACAAAGTGAACAAATGCCCCGTCAACATTACGGAAATGTTCAACGTGGGCACACACACACACAGGTGAATGCCACCAAGAGGCAACAACAGTGGCAGCAGAGTCCTCGGCTATTATGAGCGTCTGCCAGCAAAGGTCAAAGACATTTGCCAGATGCTGCAACAAATCTGTGTGCCAGCTTCCCGCTTACAAATCAAAAATGCGTAATAAAGACGCAAATTCAATTTGTGCAAAAAAAGAGAAAGAGATAGAAAGAAAAGAAAAAACCAACAAATAAACAAACAGAAGTTGGCGGCGCCCCATGCGCATCATATTTGACATGTGACACCTGAGAGATGATGAGACGAGAGATGCCTGAATACAAAACGAAAGATACAAATACATTTTCAACTTGTAACAAGCTTAAAGGGCAAATAGTGAATGCAGTTGTAGTAGGTGATATGCAAATGCGAGGGTAGGAACGCAAGTCAATGAATATATTAAAAGTGCAAACCTCTTGAAATTAGAAAGGGGTTCATTCTTAGTTCAGGTTCGCGGAGCGAATCCATAGATTCTCAGGTCTAGGTACAAAATTTGAGATACAACAACATGAAAAGTGGACTTACAGTAACAACCACATCTAGTACAAAGCTATTTTTGTTCAAAGTTTAAATAGCTTAACAGGCAAGCTGTTCACTTTTTATTATTTAAGTGTTGAGTTTAGTAATGGAATGCGAACTACCAAAGAACTCACTAATTAAACATTTCCACTTATATTTAAAATGTTGTGATGATTACAATAAACTCTACCGACTAATCAGCTCAGGAAAATCTTTTTCTTCACCTATTTAGTCAGTAGTTTGACTTAATTGGAGTAGGGTTAATTCGAGAGAATATTTTCTGTTATTTTTTTTGGGGTTAAAATACATTGTTCATATCTACAATTACTATACAATTATATCATATTTAAAGAATATTCTGTGAATGTTTCACTGAAAAATAATAAAAAATAAGCCAATGACAGCGAATCTTCGCCAACGTCCCGAAAAAAAGTTGATTCGCGGAGGACCTCATAACTCTTAACTGTATTAACTAAAATTTAAAACCCAAATTGATTTAATGTAAGTTAATAGGTTTTTTCAGGTAACGCTGTCGGATTTTTTTTTTTGCTTTAAAATTTTTACAGAATAACTTAAGATGTTGCACAATAAAAAAAAAAAAAATTAAATTCCCTACCCCCCATTAATTAGAAATTTTATCCCGTCCCGATTTCTCTAATCATTTAGGGATTCGCATAACTCGCGAACCGAAACAAAAGATTTTAATATTTTGCATATTATTTAGTATCGGAGATTAGGGAAAATGTCGGGATTGGGTACCAAAATCCTAAAGTAATGTACGCGTAAATTTGAATTATTTATTAAATGAATAAATAAAACTTGGGAAAAAAAGCTTGAGGACACCAATTTGTTTTGAAAACTTTGTTGAACACTTTGTTGTACCTTGGTTATTTTCCCTTCAAACATTTTGCGATTTGAACAAAATTTATACACGGTTTGAAATGAAATTTTTTATTGGAGCATGTATGATTAATTTTGCCCAGAAGTTTGTAACGCATAGAAATATTCATTTCCGACCCCATAAACTATATATATTCTTGATCAGGACGACGAGCCGAGTTCATTTCCGCTTGTCCGTCCGTCCGTCTGTCTGTCCGTCTGTCCGTCTGTTTCTACGCGAACTAGTCTCTCAGTTTTAAAGCTATCGAGCTGAAATTTTGCACAGAGTCTTCTTTTTACTGCACGCAACTAATATGTCGGAACCGGCCGGATCGGATGACTATATCATATAGCTGCCATAGGAACGATCGGTCCAAAAACTAGTTCTAGTGAGAAAAACTTTTTTGTTTTCTATCGTAGCGTCACCTATCCTGGTATTTATTAGTTTTATATATTTTTACACAATTCTGGAAAAATTTATCAAAATCGGATGACTATAGCATATAGCTGCCATATAAACGGTCGTTCAAAAAACTAGATCTAGTGAGAAAAACTTCTTTGTTTTCCATTGTAGCATCACCAATCGTGGTATTTATTAGTTTTATATGCTTTCACATAATTCTGAAAAAATTTATCAAAATCGGATGACTATAGCATATAGCTGCCATATAAAGGGTCGGTCAAAAAACAACTTCTAGTGAGAAAAACTTTTTTGTTTTCTATCGTAGCGTCCCCAATCTTGGTATATATAAGTTTTATAAGCTTTCACATAATTTTGAAAAAATTTATCAAGATCGGATGACTATAGCATATAGCTGCCATACGACCGATCGGTCGGAAAATGTGTTTTACTAAGAAAAGTTTTTTTTATGGTATGAAATTTTTATTATCAACGATTTAAAATTTTTAAATATCTGATATCTATATCTTATATATATTTGACCGGTTAAATCGGTTGGAGTAAAGTTTTTCAAGTGTATTAAAACTTCGGCACAGTCGAAGTTAGCTTTGCCTTCTCGTTTTTATATATTTTTGTGTTGAACTTTTTTAAAATGATTAAATAATTTTTTTTAATATTTGGAAGAAAACCACTTTACCTTCCGTTCAGCATTTAAACTTAATTTTTATTTAAGACTTATCGCCGCTTCCATTGGCAATATATCTAACATTTTCATTTCTTTACGGCTTTGCCATTTCCATTGGCAAAACGTCAAATTGTTGACATTCACAATAAAACGTTGACAAAAACAGCTGCTTTCTTTCTTTGAGTAAGAGGCGGCACATCCAAACGCTTGTGGACTTAGACGAGAGCGTAAGTTGATGTCGGCTCTGAACGACTTCGATATACCCCTCGGGGAATCTATTATTTAATCACAAAATGTCCAGCGTTATTTTTTGATTTGCTTAAAACTCGAATATTGTTCATCTGATCGTGAAACGGTGTATGGTGTATCGATCAGTAATGATGGTTAAAATATATATATCTATAAGGTTCAAACAATCTATCTTTAAAATATTACGGGGGCGTGGCTAAAGTTTTAAACAAAGTTGATCTGGATGCAGGCGATTCAAGACGATTATAGTTTCTGAGATCTTGGTGTTCATACAGACAGGTAGGATGGACGGACAGACGGACATTTGCACGAATTTAGTATTCCCTTTTTACTCTACAAGAAACAGGTATAAAAATGTTGCTAAAATAAAAAAATAAACTTCATACCATAAAGCTAATCGTTTTCGATTTATTTGTTTGTAATGTATTTCTGCGATTTAGGAAAAATATTAAACCTTTTATTTATCATATTTAGATTTTTCTTGAATCTTCCAAGTAAAAATTATAAAAAAAAAAAATAAAATAACTCGAAAACTATTTACTTTAAGTATAAAGTGATTAGGACTTTTTTGGCCGCTGTAATTTTGTATATGCGGAACTATTGACTGAATATGATAAAACTTAAAAATTTGATTTTTAACAATCAGAAAAAAAATATATATAAAAAATTATTTAAAACTTTGCCATTGTTGTGCAGATAACCTATGATATAGATGAAGTGATCTATTCTTAGGGTTGAACTATCTTACTATGTCGCAGGGTTCAATAGTTCTTTGTTTAGTTCTTTGTTTTGAACTCCATCATTTAATATTTTGTAGCTCAAGTTCAGTAATTCTTGGATAAATAAGTCTAAAGCTAAGTTCACACTGACAAATAACACTAGTTTACAGCGAAAAAGACCCATTGAAGCCACTATTTTTTAATGATGTATTTTGGAATGCTGAACTCAAAAATGAATTTCAAAAATTTTAGAATTATAATTTTTTTTCAGATTTTCCGCTTAAATTGAGTATTGTAATCTGCAGGATAAATAAATTAAAGTATCTTGAAATATCTATAATTTTAATGTTAATAAGTTAATAAATACAATTTATTCTGTATTATTTGCCTTTCTCAACTTCGAAAATGCATTTTTGTAAATTTTTAAAGTTTTGTGTGTTATATTATTTAAACTTTATTTAAAACTCATATTTAGACTAACAAAAAAGCTTATACCAAGTATTTCTAAGCTGCTCATACTTTTCTACCAGCCCTTGTTTGTTTCCATATACGTGCACTTTCTGCCTTTCTTGTCGTACCTACATCTTGTATCTCTGAATATCTTATAACATTTCTCAGACAATCGACATCCTTTTAGCAAACAGGAAAATAAATAAAAGCAAAGCAAAACTCGACAGACAGCTTTGACTTTGGGATTTTTAACTTGATGCTTTTGGGCAAACACCGGGGAAAACATCTTCAACAATAAAATGCAAATAAAATAATATGAAAGTAATTTTGAGGAAATTTTTTTGTTGTGTTTGTTGTCTGTGCAATGGCAAAGAAAAATGTCTTGGCAGACACTTGATGAAAGGATCCACAGGAGTAGGAATCCTGCATTTAATTTGTACACACACACACACAGTTGGCAACTTCATTTGTCTGTCAGCCTTTTTTATGGTGTTTTATTTTTTTGTGCTCATTTAATACAATTGTTACTTGGTTTCATTCTGCTGTCTTATTAATGGCCAACAACAATGCAAAATGACAAGCGGCGCCCATAAGATACAATTGCGTAGGAGGTGTCTGAGGCCAGCAGCAGCAGCAGCAGCTCCCCTGCTGCTGAAGTTTATGAGCGAGACTTATTAAAAGTTAGCTTCGAGTCTTTTTATTATTTTTCTTAATTTGCCTTTTTAATCAGCGTTATGAGTAATTGCAAAACTTGTAACGAGACAAAAGCAATGGAAAACAATTTTCATTTGTAAATGTCATGAACAAGTTTAAAGTTTTAAGGAAAATGGAATAAAAACTTTTCGGTTTTTTTGGAGCTTATTATATATTTAGGGGTTTATGGTAATTGGAAAAATTATGTTTTAAATTTTATCGTTAAAATAATTCAGGCCATCTGGAATGAGGCCTTGAAAAATTAGTAGAAAAAAATCCTTGAAGGTTAAGCTAGATTCAAATATGTTAAACCGAGTCTGGTAACACTAAAAGTTTGCTTATAGCATAATATAAAAATCTACCCACGAATTAGTTAACAATTTTGAACTAGTTCCGGTACCCAAATAGTTAACTCGAAACTTTATCACAATTTCCAACCCCTTTTCTTCATCCTTTTCACACTTTTTTAAGCTATACATAAAATATAGAAGCTACTTCTAGTGTGTGCCAAGTTTGGTTGGAGGGGGGGTCCAAAAGAGAGGCTTTCTGCTCCACTCCTCTTGAGGTAGCTTCTTGTGTTTTTGTTTTCACTGTGTTTTGTTTGGCCACTCTCCATTTGTGGCTGCGGCTTGTTTACAACTCTGGGCCAACCTGCTGCATATTTAAAGATGTTTGTCGTTCCTTGTCGTCGTAGTCGTCCCTCCGAGTCAACAAAAGGTGGCAGCCAGCCATTAGTAACATCTTTTTGACTTTTGCCGTCGTCGTCGTCGTCGACTGGCTCCGCACGTGTGCATATGAGGGCTAAAGAGGGGGTGGAGCTAAGAGGGCGTTAGCAGACGCTATTAATTGTTTCTTGCTTGGCAGCTGAGAAAATGCGTCTCTAAAGTCAGACAAAACAACTGTGTTTTTTTACCAAAGAAGTTTTCCCTGCGTCTAATAACTGAAAATCGTGACTTTATGTCGCACTTGGAAAGCAAAAGAAGTACAAGAAGAGGAACACAATACTTTAGTTGAAGTCATACACGACTTTTGAGATGAACACGTTTTTCAGCGCGTCACATTACATTTTCTAACAATGATGAAACTTCTCACTTCATTTTCCACTTTGTCTTAACCCAAAAACCTTATGAACCTGCCCCGTTTAGATTTTGGAAAATTTTTCATCAAATTTGCCACAGCAATTTTAGCCTCGGCTACTGCAGATACTCAAGCTATAACCATACAAACCGCTTTTTGTTCGATCGTCTGTGCCTGCTCATCAAGTTGAGTCTCAGTTGAGGTGAGGCCAACAAGCAGAGGAAGACGATAAAGTCTGTGTGCAATTTATGTGAGTCTGTTGTCCGCTTGACTTCAGGGTACTTGAATAAAAAAAATAGTTGCTGTTCGGTTCGTTTTCATATTTTTGTTAGAGGAGGCAGGGAACGTTTCGTTTGGTTCAGGCAATGAAGATTTTTGAGTAGGTGTTGAATGGTTGATAATAAGCGTAATTACATGCCATTGATATGACCCAAAGGAGTGGGGATAATCAACTTACTGAGAAAGTGTGAGACGAGAAATTTTTAAAGAAAAAAATACAAATGTTATGGTAAAATAATGTGTACATATTTTTATGCTAGCAAATTAATGAAATCCCAAAATCTAAGTTACAGGGTATTTTTTAATCCGCTGCAGCACTCTCACTTATTATAAGACACTTGCAAAGTGTGTATTAATTTAGCTTAGAAGAAATGCAAATAAATATTTAAAAATATTAATTAGCTGCCTTTGAAATGATCGGTAAGAAATAACGTGATAAAAATCAAGTGATAAAAACTCTAGTGTGTTAAAATTTAGAAGAAAGCAATTCAATTCTTTTTGATTCTGAATTTAGAAAATAATTAACGTTTACACTCCCTATTAGAGAAGAGCGCAGGCCGTGCCGGGCTTCGTGGCCCACGGGCCTTTGTCCAAAAATACCCTGCTTCCTATCTTCGTATTCGGGCTTTTTTCGTGCGGGCTTCGAGCCTTAGCTAACTGTAAAAGCCCGATAGGCCCGATAGTCACAAAAAGGCCCAAACTCTATTTAAAGCAGGGTTGCCCATAGCCCGCTTACGACAGAGCAGACACCAATACAAATAAGGAAAAACATGAAAGAGATGGAGAGAACCCGGTTATTACCGGGTGCTGTGTGTGTGTGCTCGTCTGTGTGGCTATAGTTGCGCGCATTGCAACAACAATTGAGTAGTAAGAGCAGAGGCTTTGGGCACCCCTGATTTAAAGCAAAATTATTTACAGGTAAGTAAATCTTAATATGCTTAAGAATTATCGCATAATTTACTGGCTTCTTAAGAAAGAAGGAGAGTGACATCGACTTAACAAAAATCATCAAAGTGTGGAAGGAAAAAATTCTGGAAGCTGTGAAAAAATGCAATTTCTTTATTGATGACAAGTTTGAACTAAAAGTTGCACTCAGAGAGAGTAAGAGAGTTCTTACACATTAAAAAAAACTGGCGAGCATATTATTAGCCATGTAATTTGAAACGTTACAGAAAAATTAAACACATCTGTATTTGTTACAGACAATAGCGCAAAGGTTGTTGCCGCTCTAAGGAATTATAAAAGATTGTCCTATGCTTGCCATAAGTTCAATTTAAATCGCTCCCTGAAATTGAAACATTAATAGATTGTTCAAAAAAAACTTGTAAAATATTTCAAGGTTTCGAAGCTTAATAACAAATTGTCGAAATCGTTAAATTGAGCTTAATCGCATGACAAACTTGGATTTCGCCTTACTGGAGCCTTTTTCTTCTTTTCTAAAACAATTTTAGAATTGCTCAGAAAAATTGAGCTGAGATAAAAATCCAACTATGCACATAACTCCTCTATGGTACGAAAAACTTATGACATTTTTTTTCAACAGATCTTTTTGATTTACAATTATTGAAAGAATTAAAAACTAGAACTAAGCAGAACTATTCTCGAAACTGCTCACTTAGTTTCAGAAGGACGAATGTATTAACTACAATAAAAGCAATGTTCTCCGATATATTCGGTAATGGCCTTATGACACGACATTAATTGAACGTATTAATAATGCATTAATTTCAGTTGATATTGGTTTTGCGTGAGTGAGAGAGAGACAAATACATGTAGAAATTAATGAGGTTTTTAATGCCGCATTAACGCGTTTCTATCGGTTATCGGAAAAATACTAACTTGAACAAAATCCCCAAAAAAATATACCAATTTCGATTGCCATTGGCCGATAGATTAATGCATTAAATTGTACTTTCATACTCATTATTTTGTCATTAATTTGTGGAAAAGCCCTCAAAATAGATAAGACAGGGACCAATTTGCTTCTATATTGAGCGGTATTGAAGTTGTGTGCGACAAACATATTATTAAATAAAAAAAATATAACAACATTTTTTGCTACTTGGCTGTTGCGACGCGAGGAAGAAGGTATTTTGCTTTATTTTCAATGATAAATAAAATGTGGAACAACAATTAGAAAACTAACTGCAGGTTTCACTCATAAATTGTTGCCGGGGACATGGGCGAGGACACGAAAATTAAGAAAACTATTCTTCGTATGACCGGACATTTGTTTTAATTGACTTAAAATATGATAAAGTCGCATATTCAGAAGCAGAACATAGTGATGCGTAATTGCATTGGTCCTACAGATGGGCCACTAATCAGATTGCTTTATTTGGCTACAGTAAATGACAACATTCTTTTATACAAATATTGTCATAATTCGAAATCTATATTGAAGGGAAAGTTGGAACTCGTAGCAATCGCCCATTCGAATTCACTAGTCAACCATTTCCAAAATTTTGAAGGAGACAATGTGTTGAATATCAATCTTCGAACATGGAATGGAAAAAGAATGCCAAAATTTTATGAATTTCTTATTGTACAACATATTGTGTTAAAAATATATATTTAAAAAAAAAACTATTTATATTGAAAATTTGTACAAGCAAACATTGCAAGATACGAGCGGTGCCAAAAATCGGTTCTTACTATTTTAATTTAAAAGATGACAACTATTAAATTTGTATAGCTATTGCTGATGCTAATCATAAATTTAAATTTATTAAAAATGCCGGCAAGTGTGACCGTTCGTACTTGCGATAGAAATCCAGAACCAAAAAAATATATAGCTGTACCGTTCACTCGCATTTAATTAATGAAAAGATTAATATCGTGTCATACAGGCTAAAGCAAATAGTGCTAGAATCTCCTAAAAATGATACATCCAAATCAAATTTTCATGTAAAAAAAACTTTCTTATTCCTCATCGGCAAAATAAGTCCAAGTTTATCGCCGTATAAAAAATCAACAGACACCTTGTTCAGTTATAGTATGTTTTTGTATACCCGTAATTGCATTTGGTAGTTGATTTAAAACGGTAAACTATAGTTGTGCTGCATTGGTAAGAGTGTTCGACCATGCATAGCCAGGGAATTCTTATAGAAATATATATATTTTTTTTTAAATTTACACAACCGGTCACCTTTACCATTTACTAATGGCTTCAGCTGTAAATAAAGAAGCTATGATAATGCTTCTCAAACATTGCCGATCACATTCAGCATTAAACTATAAGTTCTTTTCTTTGGGGACTCAACCAAAGAAACCATACGAATATATCAAGACTACAATTTGTGTATAATTTCGGTTTAAGGTTTCGGATACGGTATTATTCCCTGATTAAAACCCATGCAAAAGTGTTTAAAGAGCAAAAACCCATTATAAAAATTAATTATATATTACCTTACTACTGAATAGAAATATATAAGAGACACTTCCTAATCCCATATCCACCACCATTTCATGTCCTCTTCACTGGCCCATCTCTAGATTATCTTATAGCTGGATTAGTTTACAACACACGCAACTCTTCTGGCTTCATTCTAATTTTTCACACCAAAAGCAAAATGCAGCTGACAACATTTTGTGCTATGTTTGATGCGGGGGTTGTTGCTAGGACAAATAAAACGTAAATAACCTAGACTTTCTATTGAATAAACAGCGACTTTACTTAGGGGTTGTGCCCACCGATAAGTAGCACACACAAGCACACACAGCAGAGCTCATACTCTGAGATTATAAATATTTTTTCAATTATGCAACTTTGGCAAATGTTTTATTTATTGACTTTCTACCGAGAGAGAGAGACTGTGTCACACCATTTCCATCATCATAACTGAAATGTGTTTTTAGATACGGTGGTTGATTTCCAGGGGTTGATATCAAAAATGCACTTTGAAATGCTAGACAGCTGAGAGCTGATCACGCTGAATTATGTAATCCACCATTGATGGAAGGGAGATGGGGCAACAAACTCTTCTTTCTCCAGCATAAATTCTAATTTCTAGTCTGGCTGGCAGCCAAACACACACTTCACACTGAAGAGGCCAAAAACCTTTGGTAGCAGCACGAACTGAAGTCGATCAACACACGACAACTGTTGCGTGTTTTTAGTTCTGTGTGCGAATGTGTCGCTTTCGGCACCTCAGACACATCTAAAAACATTAATTATGAATCGTTTGAGTTTCTTTCGAAAGCTGGGAAAATTTTGCACAAAATGTCATTTCCATTAGCCTCTAAACAAAAATAGCAGACAAATTCTGGAGTGAGTGAGTGAGTGAGGGCGCTCTCTATAAATATCTTCTCACTTCCTTAGAAATTATCATAAATTTTGAGCAAGTTTGTTTTTTTTTTTTTTTTTTTGGGCGGCCTCCCGCCTGATTTATGGTTTTCTTTTGTATAAAATATTTATAATGACACTCATTAGTGGGCAGGGAAATGATATTGACATTTTCTATGGAAAATAAAGAAAGCTTTTTCAAATAATATACCTTCGAACATCCGGTGAGTTGGGCAGACTGCGACATTTACGTGAACTTTTACCACCGCTTCCATGTGATGAGGATGAGGTATTACCCATGTTTTATTTTATAAATAAGTAAATGTGGTTTAATATAAATTATTTATATTTTTATTTTGGCATTTAGTGTGAGATTTTGGCACTGGTTAGCTGCTTTTGATGTTATATGATGAGGTTTTGTTTGAGTTACACATTTTGTGGCATGTTTTTAGGTTATTAAGATTATTTTTTGTATACTTTTATCAAAATTATGCTTTTAAAATTATGGTAAAAAATTTTAAAATAATTTAAAAGGGGGTTAACTTCATTTAAAGATATTTTAATAAAACGTTGCATACTTCTAGGCAGCCTTAAAGCCTTTGGTTTGTTGAATTTAAAAATTGTTGCATACTTTTTGACTGTTAAGTTGAGTTTTATACATTTTTTTAACATTAAAGCATTTAAATAACCTAATTCTATCAAAAGTTAATTCTTTCTAAAGCTCCTAATTGAGTTTTACACTTTGCAAAAATGTGTAGCCTACTTTAAGGCATAATCCCACCAAAAATTGACTTTAATTACATTTTTTCTTTGATTTCTCTCTCAGCTTCTGATTTAATTACCCAAACATGCCATTTTCACACTCATTAGCAGCTCAATGGCATACATACCCTCGAAAATATGGTGTTTACTCTATGTAATTAGTTTGTAATTAAGTGGGGGAGGCGTGTTTGCTGATGCTGCTGCTTCTGCTGCTGGACATGCTCTGACATAAGTAAAAATTGTCGCTAATCAAACAAATGTCTGGACAAACCCCAAGGCAAAAAGGGAAAAGAAATCCAATTCATTTTTGGGGGTTAAAACCAAAATGGAATGACCAAAAATGTTTGCACAGCACTTTGATCTTAAACCTGAAATGCTTGCTTTAGGGTTGCTCTATTCTATTCGTACAACGAAAAAGTTAATGCAATTAAGTGAACATATTTGCAAACTTCCGTGGCAGGACCAGCAACCCAAAATGGGTCTTATTTGATGTATGACTTCGGGAGAGCTGGCTAATCGAGAGCTGCTCTTTTCACCAAAATCAATAACTTCAATTACAAAGATGAGGGAGGTGAAATATTGCGTGTAAATAATCTACGCACGTGTGCGTGACACGTGAGTGGGGAGTAGAT
The DNA here is from genome assembly GCA_018904225.1 of Lordiphosa mommai. Classification (NCBI taxonomy): domain Eukaryota; kingdom Metazoa; phylum Arthropoda; class Insecta; order Diptera; family Drosophilidae; genus Lordiphosa; species Lordiphosa mommai. The sequence goes on from JAEIFT010000079.1 coordinate 281,611, forward strand.
TTTTTCTTTTTTTGAAGTGCCTGCTAAATGTTCACAAAGTGTTAAGGGGTGCAAAAACCTCTAGGCTTAATCAATTTGTCGTAAAAAATAATGGCTAGCTTTTTGCCTACGAATATTTTGAATTCGACACGTGTCAAGCCGTAAGGGGGGTCTGTCAGAAGTTGTGACTGATATTGAATGTTTTTTTCTGCATTTTTTGTTTTTCTTAGCATCAGTTGCGTAATCAAACTGTCACAGCAGCAATTACGACAATCAACGCAGCTCAAAACCCAAAACCATTCAACTAGTCTCCTCCAGTCGACTTGACTGCATAATTTTCATAAATTGTTGCAAATTGTTGTTTGTGGTTGCCGTTTGTCACTCTCGTTTTGGTCCACACAATAGAGTGCAGAACTTACGGCACTTGAAAATGCATAATAAATGAGTTAGACGAAAGCTAAACGAATCGACTACACAAAAGATTTCTTTTAGCAGAAGTGCCTGACAGACAGTTGATGTAAACAGGAAGCCTAAACTGAAATCAATAGAAATTTTTAATGGCGAACGAAATGTACTTGATTGTTGAAGAAGAAAATTGCAATTGAAAGAACTGGAACATTTGTGACTTAGATGACCCAAGTACTCTGATTACTATGGCAGAAATGAAACATTCAATTAACAAGAACATTTTTTTGTCTTTGGTGTGTGTTTTTTCAGCCTCATCAAAAAAATGACTTTTTTCAACAAATTGTAACAAAAATTTTGAGAAACCACGCTAAGAAAATACAGTAATCAAATTGAAACTAAATACGAGAAGTAGTACGTTTTCTTGATGTAACTCGTACACTCAGAAAGAGAGATCAAGAATTTTATACTTAAACAGAAGTAATCCAAGTCCCCATCTCAAAAGCAAACTAATTTCGGAGAACAAAATTCTCATTAAAGTTCTTTTGGGGACTATAAAATCTCGTAAACCTCAAATTAGATTTTATTCGAAACATTTATATAATGGTTATTAACTCTTATTCTTTAGTTTTTTCATGCAAGACCCAAATAATTGTACACAGAAACAAATCCGAGATATTTTAATGACAATCAATCCTAAACGATGTCAGAAGTAAATCGATCCCTAAAGTTCTCAAATCAAGTACGAAAGGATTGCCTTGAGTACGAATTTACTAGTCCCGATGTCTTTGGATTTAGAATGGAGCTACTAGTTTGGGGTTGGGCATGGCAAAAATAGTTTCAATAAGATGAAAGCAATTTTTAATACAATTCATTGAAATTGCAACATTAAATTTATATTTTTTATTATAAACATTTTTAATTAAAATAAATGCAACCATTTAGAATTAATGTGAAAACATTCAATGATTTTTTTTTCGCTTTTTTTAAATTTTCTACTAAAGTCCACACATATGTATCAAAAATATGCGCTTTGTTGTTGTAGCTTTCTCATATTTCATAAGTGTCCGTTTTAGTCCGTGAAGAAGTAAGCTTCATGAAGCACTGTTCGAGTTCGATTCCAAACATTTTCCAACCCACAAATCAACCCTGCATTAGTTCAATTGGAACCAAGCAAAGCAGTATTATCGAAAAACTACATGTTACGCTAGGTCATGAAGTTTTTTTTAGCTTGTAAAATGATGAGATCATCTGAGAAACGAATGCTTATTTTGAAGAACTAAAAATGTCCTATTTTTTTGGAATACAGTTATAAGCCGGATTCAAACCATATAAATTCTAAATGAAAGCTTATGAGACTACGATTTCTGAGTGGCCTAACCAAGATTTTCTTTCGAACCTTGGTTTATAACCAAATAGATCGTTAAATCTGTCGGCACTATAACCAATGAATCAGTCAGTCGCGCAAGCGCAACTTTTCTCATATTGATATTTCTATTAAATTTTTTGTTTAGATGCAAGTTCTTAAATGTCTCTTTTTATGCATGGACCTTAGCTTTTTTTAATCAATCCAAAGGTACAAAAATGCATAAGAGACTATTCGATTGCAAAAAAACAGTAATTTTGATTTGCATTATCGCATATTTCGATGTCCCGTTCGACATTAAAAAATAACATTTGTTATGTTGGTGAAAGTACATGAAGTTAGCTTATCCAATATTGAGCACAAATAGAATTTGTTTATTCAATACACAAAAAAAACCTTCCTTTAAAATTATAAGATTTGTGATACTTATATAAAGTTGGTCCCGTGCGACATCGTAAGTGTGAATTTTATAAAAAAAATTTTAAATAAATAATTTATTTTTTGTAAAATCATTCTTTTTACTTATTTAAATCTAAAAGAGCAAAAACGGCGGTGAAAATAAATAAAGAAAGTTGCAAATGGTAGAGAAAAAAGTTAAAGGACGATCCAATATTTTTGTTATTATGTGAAAATAAATTCATTTAAATCTTCTGCTGACTTAAAAACATTTTTATTAAGCTTGTTTATATATAATTTCGGCCAAAAAAAAGCAACTGAAATAACATAATTACCATGATGGAACAAAATGTCCCGTGCGACATGAGTCGCGCGAAAATGCATTAAAAGGAATTTTTCAAAAAGGATACTGTTTTTTTTTTGGGTAAAATCTAAACCATTTAAAGGTGACATCAATGCACAATAGTCTAGAATAAAACACAATGAAATATTGCTCAGGTTTCGCTGAAATCAGCTTTAGAACTGTTGGGCTCAATAACCACTTCTGTTTTTGTCTCGAGCGAATTCCTTGGATTTTTGTAATTATCTTGAAAAGTAAAATTGCCTTAGCACCAATTAAAGAGCTATTAGGTAATCCTTCTGACAAAATTTAAATCCCGATATATTTTTACTTCAAATGTGTTTGACTGTCCCGTTCGACAGAATGGAAATGCCTATATGTAGATAGGTATGGAATCCGAATTTGTTTCAAAATTTGTTTCAACACCCAAAACTGCTTGGCAGATTTTCGTATAAGCCAGCCTTACGTACAGCATAACTGCTCATAAAGTAAATCAAACTTTGTTTGTATTTATTAATTGTGAATTTAGGAACATTCGTCGAATACACAAAGAGAAATTTTTGCTGAATTATTTAAAAATAAAAAAAATACTTCATTTTATCGCTGAGTGTATAAATCTTTAGTCAAGCAGTCGATTTTGAGTAATTGTTACTGAGCTTTACTCAATTTGTTCCTGCATAATCCATCATTCATGAAAGTACATTCTAATTTTATGCAAATTGCTTGACAAATTGCAAGTCAAAAATAAAAAAACTTCCATGTGGGTATGAAATTTGGTCACATTTGGCAGTATATTCTCGGGCGACCACCCAAGCAAAGAGTGTTTCTTAAATAAAAATTGATTATCTTGATGCGTTTGCCACTTCTTCAATTGGCGCAACAGCGCGGAAATATCAGAGTCGCCACTTCACAAATGCTGTCAGACAACGATTATGAAATATTTTATGATTTATGTGGCCGCACCTTCATACCTACATTTAGCCCTTTTCAAGAAATTAATTGCTTGAATGGAAACAAAACGGGTTAAATTGCCCAAAATTAGACATTTATCTTACGATTTCAATGCAAAACGGTTTGACAAATTGCTGATGTGCTTTGACATATAAAAAAAAAAAATAAGAAAAATAGACTTAAGACAAAAGGTTTTTGTTTTTCTTCTCTTTTTTGTTTTATCCACTTTGTTTTTTTAAGCGGAAGCTAAAAAGACTCTTTCAAGTTGATTTCTGCTCCATAAACTTGTCTATTTTTGTTTGGTTCGCTGAAGCGCAAAGATGGGGGGGGCTCTCCCCATACCTTAACCAGGGTCTCATGTGGCGTTCAAATTTGGAGCAGCACGTGCATTTGCACGTTTTGAATGTCTTTTACTTCTCCTGCTTTGTTTATATTTAGATAGAAGTATTTTCTTTTCATTTTTATGGGGCAACTTCAAGTTGAGGAGGGGTTGTTGTCGTCCGCTTTTTGCCATAAATCCCCACAGAATTTATTGGTTGAAGTTGCTTTTGCATGTCTGTTACCAACAAGACCCAGGCGCCAGTTTCGAAAAGTGATTGAAAACCTGCATTGTTTAGATTTATGTAGAAGACTTGGTCAAGGAACAAAAGACTGGACCTCGGGGCCATTAATTTTATATGAACTTCCTTTCAAAAATTGCCTTATGATATCCTCAAAACGGGAAAGCCCACAAAATCAAAAATCCACCACCGATTCGCCAGCTGCTGTTCGTGACAAGAACACTTCCTCCATCCACATCGTCTTCCTCTTGGGCCCATTATCTTTACACAACACTTCTTCGCATATTAAATAATTTTCCTTAACTTGGCTGGCTGTGTGGTGTGGTACGTGACTAAACGTCAATTTCCAGTTTCTATATGCAAAATGCATTTTCGTTAAAACCGATTTTAATAACTCTTCTTCGCCTCTTCTAGCCTGTGGGCCGGCATAGATAAGACAGAACCTGAACAGAAAGTTTTGCCATCCATTCTTTGACAATTTTTATATGGTGAGTGCAAAAAGTGCAATGTTCTGATAAGCAAGTGTTTAGTCCCCCTTCCCGCTTCCCCCTACTAACCGACAAGAAATTTGCTCACTTTGTGGCCGGCGGCAATTTAAGTGTGTCAAAAAGTTGCGCTTGGTTGGAACGTACGTGATATTCTTTGAATTGAACGATTAGTTATCGATGGCGGTAAATGTAAGAGGGGAGAGGCGACTGAACTAAGAAGTGGAAATTATGCAGAGAGTAAGGCCAAAGAAGGGCAAATTTCACAGAGATGCTTAAGGGCCAAGTGAAATGCTTAAGAACGAAAAGAAATTAAGACTATAAACCAATGTAAAGTACACTCAAATCGGATCTAGTTTAAGGCTTAAGAATTTTAAGATCTGATGTAAAGATCTATATAAGATTCCCTTAAGATTTCTTAGCTTAATTGGCTGAAAATAGTGAAAAATTTAAGTGTGTCCCTGCATTTCTCAGCTAAAACTTTTTCTTGGCATTCTAAAATTCTCAGTATAATGAATTATTGATTAGCAGATTATTCCAAGTAAGTTTATTTAAAATACATAACGGGATACATTAAAGAAATTGAAAAGCTAAAAATTAAAATATTTCGTAGTTCTTTAAAGCAAGCAAATATTTATTCAAAAACTAAATCGGAATCGGTCCAATACAGTTCGATTTGAAAATAAGGTCTAAAAATATCCAAAATGGTTTAATATCAATTACATAAACAATATTTACCCTAAAACCATCCAAACTTTCAACGAAAAATTAACAAATATTCAAGCATTATATAAGTCACAACATTGATGTCCTGTGTCCCTCGAAAGAATAAGAACTTTAAGAAGAAGAAGAATATGAGTCACATATCATTCCCTTGTATATGTAACACGTACGCTAACAAAATTGAGGGGCTGTAACAGCCAATTTTTACGCTAACGAAATAATTCTTTGAATTAAAGACATCAAAATATAGAATTTTTTTTTAAGTTCTTGGGGAGCAATTTTACCCAGGTACCAGTTGCAAGTATAGTAGTATATAAGTATATAGTCGCTGACAATGACCACTAGTCAGCGACTACTGAAGAATAGAGAAGCGACACTCTTGCTGATAATCCAAGTTTAATAATACTTATACTTAAATCAAGTACAAACGGTGTCAATAGTAAGGTAAATTCAAAAGTATTGTACTTGATTCAAGTACACAGTTCTTAAATTAAGTACAGTTTTTTTTAGTCCTGAAATACTTGATTTTAGACCGTTTCGAGATATATTTAGTGCATTTCGATCTTTATGAAGATCTTTTGTTCATACTTTTAGGTCGTTAAAGTCTTAAATCAATCCCGATTAATTCTTAAAACAAGAATTTGCGTTCTTAAAATAATAACAAAATATTTTTTCTTTAAGTTTTCTAAATTCTGAATTATTCCCATTTGTATTTTTTGTTTGTGGACGAATTTTAATAAGTTTCGTTTTTTAAATAAAGTAACCCTAAATTATTCCCACAAAACATTCTTGAAACCAAATAAGAGTACATAAAATAAGTACAAAATGTTCTTGCTTAGGTCCATTAAAATCTTAAGCTGTTTCGAATTTTTGCCTGATATAATGTCTTTATTTCCATCAAATATGGCTGCAAAGATCTCATTGCCTAGAGCTAATCAAAGTACAAAAAGGTTTTACTGAAGGCCTGAAATCTACTATCCCTTCAAATAGAAATTGGGAATTTAAGGGACAGATTCATGTTGAAATATTTCGTACTTGAATTCAGTATGCGTCTAGTATTCTAGAATTATTTGGATAATTGTACGAAAACATAGGAACTGCTTATAAATAAATAAATAAATACTTAATTTAACTACACTCAGGGAAAAATGCTGTGAAATTTTAATATTTTCACGTTGACTTAAATATTTTTGCCATTGATTTTGCGTTAAATATGGAATTCGTTAATCTGAAGTGCTTACACTTTAAATCGAAATTAAATATGAAAATAGTCAAATTTAATAGTTTTCATATTAAATTAAAAGACCAAATTATTAAATTTAACAAAAAAATATTTTTAAATATTCAAAAATATCTTATTTAAAAATTTATTTATTAAAAAATACAATAATTAATGAAATAAACTATTTATTTAAAAGTACCCCCCAATAATTAGTTTCAATTTAATCTAAATTTTTGGTCAAAAAGTTAGATAACACGCGTAAAACCATAACGTTCCAAGGTTCCTTCTTCAAATTGGTTTTCTCCAAAACACGAATGTCATAACTGGTTGGGGAGCCCAAGACCAGCAATGTGCAAAAACCTTTAACAATTCAAAATTTTAAAAATTAACATACAAAACATTATTTTTAAGATGAAAACCTCATAAAAGCAATATTACTCATATTTAAAAATAATATTTAACAAAGTAAGCAATATATATTTTCGTATATTTGAAATAAATATGATTTTACTTTAATCTGAATACAGCAATATTTGATTTTGGTGAATTTCACTTTGATTTTACTATATTCATATTAACTTCAGTGGTTAAGTATGTTTTCAGTTAAATCAAAGCGCTTTCTTTGCTTTAATACGTTTTATATTTGAAAACAGTGGAATATGATTGTATTATTTAAACATGTATATGTTATTATTTAAAAATGTTTATACAAAATATCCTGCATGCAGTCAAATTACAAAAAGTACAATAATGTTATGTTCAACGAAATTATAAACACATTAAAATTCCATTTGAGTTTGATGGGTTCTCATACAAATGTACTGGGGTAGGAATGTACCCCAGATGCGGTACACATAAGTTTTCACCATGAAGTTGCCTATATATTCTATACCTTCTAATCAGAAATAAAGCGCACTATACCTATTGTATAGAATTCCACATATATCTTAAGACTTATTTGCCGGTTCTTGTATATTTCTGTTCCCAGCATAACATTCATTATGAGCTTAAGAGAAGATTGTAAGTTTTTTTTTAATTCTAATTTTAATATTTTGAACTGAACTTGAAAGACAAGTTAACGTGCAGGTGGCTTTAAATCAGGGGTCGGCAATGGAAGCAGAGAAGTTGCCACTGGCTACAAAGAAAGTGGTTGTATACACTTTTTTCTCATTGATTTGTCTATTCGATTGTCAAAGCTAGAGGCGTATTCTCAGATCACTTTTTGGCACAATGGTTCATATCAATAGAAACACTTTTGTCGAGTTTTGAAATCAGAATGCTGTCTTAATTATGAAGTATTGTTCCGAAAATATTCTGAGACCAGAACATTGTGAAAACCCTTATTTAATAACGCTTCATATTTATTCCTTACATTGCAATGCATTGCCCTTACTGTTTTGCCAAAACTATCAAATTATTATCAATTTATCAACATAAATTTGTCTCACTGCCCTTACCAATCACTGCCTTCCCGCTCACTGTCAATCCCCTGGCCATTATCATTATCATAATTAAATCATTAGGGTTAAGGCATACCCATAAACCATAATGAATGCTCCCTCAACTCCTGCACATTCACACGCTTCCACGCAATTCGGTGGCCCCTATCATTAGTCAAAGTTCTGTCTGTACCTTTGCTGTACATTGAATCTTCCCTCTGAACTAAAGCCGCTCGCAATTGATTTTACATTTGCCCCCGTCTTGTTGGCTCTGTTTGATATTTTGACAGCTTGCTTTTTGATATCTCAAATTTCTAGCGGGGGTGTGTTCAAGCCAGTTCAATGCTCTTTTACTTTGACATTTGACAGCTCCTGTTACCCGCTTGTCAGTTGTCAATGGCAGGCAAAGTACAGAAATTGTAAAATCCTTCTTAATAAAATCCACTTCATTTTTGCTCTAGTAATTAGCTCAAGTCTCAAGTGAGGGGAAATTTTCATGCCATAATCCGTTGCCTTGCCACTTGAATAAAATTAAATTTGAAAAATCAAGCAGAAAAACGACTAGAGTTGCTCGAGGTGATTAATTGAAGACACGCGCACAGAAACCAGAAGCCCAAAAACAAAAACATAAAACCGGTTAACTACCAGACAATGTGCACCAGCCACCATCTGTGATAAACCCGATGACAATGAAGATTAGCACCCTTCCAAAAGATGAATTGGTTGGTTGTCTATGCCTGCGACTAATTACCGTAAAGTCCTGAATTTAAGAACCTTGAAGTTCTTTAAACAGTTTAACTACCATGAAAAGTGGAGAAAGCGCTCAACTGGAAACTAGATATTTGGGGTGGTTAATTAGAACCAAATATGATAATACATTTGGATAAGAACAGCCAGCTGAGGTACTCATTAGTTAGATTCAGATCTTTGAAACTGAAATAGAACATAAGAACATACCCTTTAAGAGGGTATTATAAAATTGTCCAGATGTTTGTAACGTAAGAAGGAAGCGTCTCCGACCCCATAAAGTATATGTGTTCTTATATAGCTAAGTCCGTTTGGTATAATTGAATTATATCAACGAAAAACAACAAAGATTTTAACATTACACTGAAAGCAGTGTTACACTGTTTCGAGGGCCTCCCGGTTCTATCTTCAGCTGACTTTTTGCTGTCAAACTCCAAGTTATTTTACTATTATCATTTAAGTATTATAATAAATCGTCTTTTTCTAGGTCTACACAGAAAAAAATCAACGCGATTAAATTAAGATTTTTTTGTTCTTACAATTTTTACGTAATTTTGTTCTTTTTTTATAGCTTCAATTCTAAATTTAAAAAAAAGAGAAAAAGTAAATCACAATCAAATTGAAGTATCCAAAAAGATCTTATTTCAAGTTTAAGGGAATTTATAATCCCGAAACTAATTTGAAATGAGAATTTTGTTCTCAGATTTGAAAATTACGAACTCAGCTTTTGAAATCATTTGTACTAAAATTTCCCCTGTTTAAGTACCAAATTCATATAATTTTTTTCTAAATGTTTAGATTAAGAAGAACAGTAATCGTATTTATGTTCTTAAAAAACGAAGAAAATAATGCAAGTTATTTTTTGGAGATTTTTGTATAATTAATCTTTGTTGTTTTCTTGGCTTATATTTTGATTTCATTTCGGAATTTCGATTTTGCCCCTTCCTCTCCAAGATTTGGTCTTAAAACTATCATACTCTTTCAAAAACAGTGATATTATATTGCAAACTTTTTGGTTCTAAATTTTTCTCTATTTGGACTAAAGCTCTACCTAAACAAGGCTGCAGTAGCTAAGCAGCATTTGTATATGTGCGTCATATATACACATTTTGCGCACACATTCTCAAACCAAATCTGAAGAGCAAAATCTTATATTGGATTTTAGAGAGCAAAATTGAGAAAGGGAATCATGAGCATTCGTGGAGGCATAAAATGTAAGCCCAATATTAATGGAAAAAGTTACAATGAACTCATCTTAATGGAACTTACATATATTTAAAATTGAAATAAGTCGTTGTAGGACGAAAAATCAAATTATTCATATTAGTATATCGATATTTTGCATAAAGAATGCCTACATAAACTCTCTCAAGCGTACAAGAAGTAACTGTAAGAAGCCCCAATATAAGTAACGTCTTAACGTTCTTTCAAATATGAAACACAGTCGACTTTAGAATTCTCAAGTCGTTTGTCTAAAAATTATCGATATCTAAGGCAGGGATGCAAATCGGTTCCGAACCGAACCAAACCAAACCGTATCGAACCGCTAATTCGAGCTCGGAAATTTAACCGCGAATCGAACCCGTGTCTGTTTCAAAATAAGGAACCAAATCGGAAATCAGAAATAAGAACCAATCTTCCTGTTAAAAAAAACCCCCCTACCTCATATGAAAACAGTTCTGTTCGCTTTGATGACGTAAGTTGCCTAACTAAGTCAAAGATGATTTAAAAAATTTGGAAAATTAACTATTCGAAAAGATTTTCATCATTCTAGTGATGTAGACTTTTTCTAACAAACTCTTAATGGGGTTGTAGTTGGCTTCTAGTGTTTCCACACCATCTGGAATGTGATTTTGTCAGTAAATTAATTTCCAGGCTAGGATATCCCATATTTTGCCCCTGACGATGACTGATGATTGGTTGAGAATCCAACTTATATGATAAATATTGCATTCCTGCTCTTCTCGAAAAACGTGAATCTTATATGACCGACTTTATATAATTATTTACGTGAATAATAATATTTTTATTACTTTAATTTCGAAAATAATACCAAAAAGATTTAAAATTTCTTATAAGAAAGTGAAATGCTTGAAATCTCAGAGTGAACCACTGAACCGTTTAAAAACCGTGTTAAACCAAGCGGTTTGATTTGAAGCCTACATAAACCACTGAACCACACCAGTATGAAATCCCGGTTCCCTGGAAAAGAATTTATATAATTTCGAAAAATTTCAAAATTTGCGAGACGGATTGAAAATTTGACTTCGGAATCGGAACGGGAATTTTTCCTTTGTCTAAACCAGGGATTAAATCCGAAACAAATTTCAGTTCCATACCAAAACGTAGGTACGTACCGGAATGAGTATTTCGGTTAAAGGTCCAATTTCGATCTTAAATTAATTTCGATTATCGGTTCCGATACGGTAACTCGGTTTTGTTTTCGTTATACCTGTACGTACCGGTACAAGTAATTTTTTTTTAAAATTAAGCTCAAATTGGCATTGGGTAGTGGAGTCACACAACGGCAAGAAGAATATTGATGAGACATATGGGTATCTTGAAACAGTTTGTAACTTCAAAAAATTATGCACTTTGTTATTTGATGCCTCAACTGACATTGCAAAGGGCTCTAGAAATTTTCACAAAAAAAAAACTACACGCTGGTAATCAATTTACCGTCTCAATTCGCACTTGAAACGCCAAGCAATACACAGACAGAAGGAGACTCTGCTTACAAAATGATACACAATGTATGCCGAATGGTGAATCCACACCGACGCCAATGCTGCTGATACACTTTAGACTCGTTTAGGTAGAACATTCTTAAGTACGATTTCGGCAATTAGGAATAAAGTTAGCACAGATAACCTGCTATCCTCTTGTGCACAGCTTGTGTATATTATAGAATTTCGATACCTATTAAAACGATGTCACTTAAAACCAGTCACCAAAACAAAATATTATTTAAAAAAAAAAACTTTAACTTTTTTTTATTGTAATGATTTTTTTAACATTTATTTAGTAACCTTTCATATGTTTCCTTAGCGAGTTTTGCCCGCTCGAGGTCCTCAATATAAACAACTTATGCATTCTACACAAAAAAGAGCTGGTTGCCCATACAGTACTGTTTCAAAGACCTCCCAGTCCTATCATCAGTAGGCCTTTTGCTAAAGAGTATAGGTTTGTCAATCGCCTTTCCTTGCATTTCATTCATTTAAATGATTAATCCATTTTATTTAATTTTTATTTTGATATAAAGTATTTTAAACAATATTCTTAAATGTTTTAAGCTAAATATTTTCTGATATTTTTATGCTCCTTACATTGTTTACACTAACTTTCGCTTTTAACTTTCATCTATGATATTTTCCACCAACTTTTTCCATTTCAAAAACTTTGATTCCCAAAACGCTGCCCAACTGTTTAACCAGCCAAAAATTAAACCCATTCCTTAATACAAAATCTGGCTATAAATAAAACACATTCCTTATCTACGGAATTGTATTTGTCTGGCTGGGGCGGTCCATTGAGAATGCGTCTGGTTTGGGTTTTTGTCCTGCACCTAAGCCTTTAAATTTGTGTGCAATGAGATAAGGCGTTAATTATGCTGGAGAGTCGTCTGCTACCATAAATATAGGGTTGAGGGTTAACAAGCCATAAAGTATGCAACAGCTTGTAAGGAACTTTGTAGACAAAGTTTTTATGCTTTGGCTTCAAATTTGTTGTATGAATTTATATTTGTTATTTAAGCACACACTTTTTATGTATTTTTTTAATTTGGCACTTTTATTATTTATTTTTGACACTTTATGATTTGCCGCCCTTTTTTTTCTTTTGTTGGCACACGCTACGTATTTCGGTGATAAACATAAACAAACGTAATGATACAAAAATTGTAAAAATTCAAGCGCGCTTATGACTGGACGCCAGGAAAACGCGTTGTAAACTGAATAAACACAACAAAAGAACCGGCAAAAGATTCCAACTCAAAGCCAACATGTTGCAAGTTCGTTGAGGTTCGATGTGGCTATATGGGGGGTGGACAGTGGTTGAAGTGGCAAGTAATTTATATTTCATGAGAAGGAAAGTTTAGCGACAATTCATTGAATAGTTTAAGTAGAATATTTATTAGCTTAACTACAAACATATTTTACTTGAATTTTCTAATAAAAAGATCATATGATTCTTCATTTTTGTGTACTTCGCTCTTCAAGTATATTTTTAAAAATTTTCAAAGTATTTTTTAAAAGTCTTAGGACTATAATAAATCTAGTTATGAAAGTGGGACTAGAAAATTACTACAGGGTCACTGGTTAGTGCGGACTAATGAAAAGTGGTTTTCTCTAGCCACATATGCATAAACTAATATGTTTCGGCATTTGCACGAAATCTTATTTTTCCCATTTTTTTCTTGTAAAAGCAAAGGCCGCAGACTATATTGCATTTTGGGCCAATTCTTTAAAAATAACTCTAGATATTAAGCAATTTTACGTTGCCTACTTTTAGGCCGATTTTAAACTACCTGTGTTTGTGTTAACAATGACTTGCATATGATTAAAAAGTTTCCCGTTTGCTTTTCTCTAAGGTTAATTTATTACCAAAGCCTAATAAGTAAGAGATAAACTGTTTAATCATACGGGGGTCGCTCTAGACACAAGCTTAGATATTTCAAAAGCGCCCTTAAAGTAGGCAACATATTTTTGTTTTATATCCACCAACAATTTAAAAACATGTACATGAGAAAACGATCGTTAGAGAATTTTGTATGGAATGAAACTTCCGACAGGTTGGATCTATAACTTAAACTCAGGGACCGTAACTGTTATAACTTTTTGGATAAAAATTTTGAAATAACAATTATTTTCTAATTTTTACAAAAATTTAAAAATAACTTTCTTGATTTTAAAATAAAAATTTTGTTTTAAATTAAATGGTTTTTATATAAAAATTTTTGAATAACAGTTAAAATAATTTTTATTATAAAATTAAATTATTTTATTTTGTATTTTTATAATAAAAATTCTTTTATGTTGAATTTTTATTATAAATTTTTAAAATTACTTATCTAGTAGGCGTTTGTAAATTATAGAATATCTTTGATAGAAGGATACAAGATTTACTTAAACCTACTAGATTAGAAATTTTATAAAAATTTTTATAATAAAAAATTTTCATAACATAAAAAGTAATTTTTATTATAAAAATTACAAAATAAAATTAATTTAAATTTTATAATAAAAATTAGTTTTAACTGTTATTCAAAAATTTTTATATAAAATTACCATTTAACTGTTATAACAAAATTTTTATTTAAAAATTATAATATAACAATTTCAAAATTTTTTGTGATAAAAATTGCAAATAAAAATTTATCCCATTTAAGGACTCGCCATTCAAAATTATGAAGATTCATGTACTCCATTTTATCAGGGGATCCATATTTCGTGGTAATTTTTTTCACTTCCATAACTGTTATTTTCGGTCCCTGCTTAAACTTTTAAACATATGGGCCTGCTCTTGTTCTCGTGCATTCGATCGATCAAAATTGGTAAATGTGCAGACAGTGCATTGCAGATAAATGGAAATATTAAGTTATTTGTCCAATAACTTTTTTGATATGCATAGTTTAATAGCGGTTCAATAAAACAAACCGTTTTTGAGCACGAAAACATCTACCAATTCCGATTTCGCAAGATTTGATCGAAAACGGGAACAGGCCCGATAGATTAAAACAAACAATATCTTGTTTGAATTCCAATTGATGTATTTTTACGATCATGACAATAAACTGATCGGATCAAGTTTTTCCCTCGAATTCTTCCGAGTTTCTACTTAAGTCAAAATATCGTCAAAAATTTAGCAAAAAAAAAACATAAATTTCTTCAATAACTCGCAAACAATTAACTACTTAAAAGTGTGAAGAACTAACTTCTCGGCGTATTTATTACCTTTTTAATAGCAGGCCTGGGAATTTAGGACATATCAATGATGTCGATCCTGAAACAAATAATTTCAGTCTGCTCTCTGAATTTAAAAAAAAAATTCTTAAAAATCCTTAAAATTCTTATTAAAAGTCCTCATTCCACTCAAGCACGGTTTTGTATATTTGTAAGATCGGTAAACGGAACTCTCACCATCATAAATAGAAAGTTTTGGTTTGCAAAGAATTTAAATAAAAATCAAACAAATTTATTTTAAGTTTAAGGCATTACGAGATGGATTTAAAGATTCCCTTTGTCGGACACAAGTTTTGCTTAAAATAATCTTTACTTCAGTCCTAGCATGGTTTGAGGTTCAAGGTAACTTGTCATAACAATTTAAAATGAAAATATATATTTTTTTGTTGGGGAAAACTTTATTCAGAGTTTGATATCGCAACCGCGATGAGAACGAAGATGTCAGTTTTGTCCACGCTTCTCTTCAAGGATATAAAATATTACTCTCAATGAGAGTGCTACCCTATAAGCACACAAATTGGAAGCAGCGTGGATTAAAAGCAAAGGAAATCTCTGTCGTTATGGTCTGAAGAAAAAGAATACAGAAATAACATGGATAAATATCGCAAAAAGCTTGATACAGATGGAGGAAGGCTTAGTCGACGCACGGAGCACAATTTGAGTTAATTCGTTGCAAAAATCATAAGTTTTGAACCAAATGTCTATCTAGAAATGAACATCAAAAACAATGTGTTCTGCAATGCGTAGAAAACCTTGGAAAAACATGGCTGAAGCATACAAATATATATATTAGGGCGGGTCGATTTGTATGGGGCAAAAAAAATGAAATAGGCGTATAGCAGAATCGCAATCTATGGACAATTCTAAGAACATTTGCCCAAGAAACCATAGGTCTAAAATAAAAACTTAGCCGCAAAAAATGACCAACATTGTGTTGTCCAGCCTTGCTGGTATATAAATATGATAAAGTTATCTGCCCAGATTCCAAAACTGTCTTCGGTTTAGCTCCATCGGTTGTTGGTCGCAAGATTTGGCGGAACAAAAAATTTAATGCTCTTTTTTCTTAATATTGGCCCTACTTGGCATTAATTTCTGAACTTGTGGAGTCTATACGACAGATTACATATCAATGGAAAATAATTATAGCCAAAAGAGTCAGAATTGGACTTTAAAGTCGGACAATTCACGATTTATAGTAATATTTTAAAACAAATAATTTACTTTAGGCCAGTATGGTTGTTTGATTTGTATTTTAACATCCTTACCATATGGCCAAATTTGTTATCTAATTATGTAAATTTTGTTGCATTTATATGAGACCATTTGGCCAAGTTTTGGCCAGTTTAAGCTAAATAAAAATTTTTAAATTTATGGGAGGACAACTAGATTTATACACAAATTTTTTATAGGAAGTATAAAAAGGCTACTAGATTTAAAATATAATTTATAACAAAACTAAATCAGACGTAAATAACTATTGAGAAATCAAGTAGCCTTTTAACGGCCCTCTAGAAATTTGATGTAGACTTAATATATTTGTAAAAACAATGAAGTTTAATAAGAAAGAACTTTATTTTAGCCTTAATACAACCGCAAATTAAAAGATTTGTATAATTAAGTTGAATTTTAGAAACTTAACTATATTAATAATTATTATAACCATATTGAACATAAAAATACTCTAAAATAGCAAAAAAAAATCAGTTTTAAATAACAATAAAAGCTTTCTACGGCTCAAAAGCCAAGTGCATTCCAATAGACAATGAATTTTAATTTTCTTCGTACCAGATCTTGTAACCGTAGTATTAATTGTCACTACACATATAAGCTCAAGTAATTTCAATTATCCACAATGTCAGTTGAATTTAGCAATAAAGAAATGGACGCTCCTTTATCAATCTCTGACCTAAGTTTATTGCCGCGTCAGGCTTCTGTGTTTAACTCTCCATGTCAGTTAAGTGGACTCAATTTACCAAGCATTCAAGATATTTTGAGGTATTATTTTTTCCTCAGTGAGTGTAAAAAAGAGACGGACAAAAAATCGTATTCCTACACAGTGTTTACTCCAGAAATTAGAACAAAAATTGTTGAAATTTGGAGTAAAATTAATGTTGAAATTATAAACAACAAAAGCGTCTTAAAAAAATTAAATAGTTTGCTTAAAAAATATAAAAAGGAAAACAAAAATAAGTCCAGATCCAAGGCGTTTTCGCCGTTTTTGACTGAAAATAATAGCTTGTTTTACATCGGAAAATGTCAGTGTAATTTGAAAACTATGCCTTGTTCCTGTGGCTTAGTGCCATCTCACCTAAAAGACTTCATGCTTGACCAACACAATGCTAGAAAACTCACGATTCCGGAATGCAATCCAGACATTATTGATCAAGAATCAACACAGGGACCACATAGTCAAGATTCGACATATCAGCCCGAGTCATCGCATATGAATGTGGATAATGAATTTGAGTTTTCAGCATCACCTTTACCACATCTAATTTCAAAGAAGCCAGTACCTTATACTAAAAGATACGACGCGTTTAATTTTGCCATGATGTGCGACAGATTCGGCGTTTCTGACCGAGTTGCTTCGTGCTTGGCTACGGCCTTGTTCAGAGATATTGGTTTCAAAGATGACAATGGCGATTTTATAATTATGGATAAAGCTAAAGTAACTCACATTGGTTCTACGGTCTATCTAGAAATGAACATCAAAAACAATGTGTTCTGCAATGCGTAGAAAACCATGGAAAAACATGGCTGAAAGCATACAAATATATATATATATATTTTCTATCCGATATCTTTAAATTCAACATAAATAATAAAATAATTAAAGAAAAGAAAATGTGCGATCTGCACGCCAAAAAAGACAAAAAAGTAATGAAATGAATGTGGTATTAGAAAAGTGTATAGCTTTCATAGCAAAGCAAGGCCTACTAGACAAAGATAAACTAATTAAAAATTAGTAGTTAATTCATTTAGAAAAGCAACGTTTCTACGACCAAAATAAAGGTTTTTTTTTTATGTAACATTTTTAGGGAATTTGTATTTTTTTGAATTTGCCATTTTGTCACAGATTTTACACAAATTACTATTGTAAGAGTTGGAACAACATAATTTAAAAAAAATTGACTGCAATTTACTTCAAAGCGGAAATCTTTATATTTTTTTTGGGGTCCGAGCTTAATCTAAATCGGATCTGTTTAAGACTTCTGCCCGAATTGAAACCTCAAGCAAAGCACAAGAAAATACTACAAAAAATTGGTTTCGTTTAAAGAAAAAGATTGTGATTTCGTTTTTCCGATTAGTTCAAATTATGCTCAGAAATATTTTGCCGACATTTACTATGTCCATGTTGTTGTAGTCTAAGTATCTTTGCTTAAAATAGTATTTAACGTCTTTAGTAGTATTTTATCACATCGAAATCACTTCTTCAGTCCCACTGTGCGATAGTCGCAACGGAATCACTTCTCAGTCGTGTCGTCTGTCCAGTTGTTGTGTTTGTTTTGTCTGCAATCTAAAAATAGTTGCACTTGCAGTAGGAGAAATTGTTTTTCGGTTGAGGGGTATATACCACTCAATCCACCCACCCCCTCCACCAAACACTTTTCCACAGCCGAAGTTCAATGCACATGCTGCCAGGGGGTCAACCAATTAAGCTTGGCCAAAGTTATTGCCATTTAGCTAACAAATCGTAGCAATTTAACAAAGTAAGCAATTATCGCAAATAGTTTTCATGTCACATAAAATGTCGCGCAGCAAATAGTAAAATTGTTTAATCATTGAGCTTAATTTCAATTTGAGAAACTCGTTCGCCACGCCGCTTTAAGCCGCTTTACGCGCTGCTTTTCTAGTTTATGGCGTCGCTATTTTTTTGAAGTTTATGGCCAATGCATCGAAATATGATTCCAATTATATTGGCAGGCGCACCAGAAAAAAAACAAAAAAATGGAACAACACAATTTTCGGTGATTGGTTTGCCAGAAACAAGATTCAGAGAGTGAGTTATAATTGAAAGTGAGCGGGGGGGCAGGCAGTAATGAAAGTTTTTTCTGATAGAGATAAAAGTTAGTGCAGGCATGGAAAAGGTGCAAAATGCATGAATTATGTGTGTTGGCAGCCAAAGTGGGGAGACTTTTTGAATGCAAGTAGCGTTGGTAGATCGTTTTGGTAGGTGAATTGATTTGAAGTGACCGGAATATGACTTTGGCGCGTGTGAGGAGTTCATATATAAATATTTGTTAGGTTATTTAGTAAGTGATATTATTAAAGATGAACATAATATGCTCGAAACCTCTTTGACTATGCATCAACCAAATTATACGAAATAAAAAAAAATTAAAATTAAATTATAATAGAAATTTGCAAAATCTTTATATAAGTAAATACAAGAAGATATTTCACTGAATCCTTTTTGTCTAAAGCATTTTAAAAGCCAATGAATAACTATTTAAGAACTGATTATTTAATTTGACTGGGCTGATGTAATCATTGGGCGTTTCACCAGGGACTCATCGTTATCAATCAGCTTTTAGAAATTACATAAATTACTTCGGCTGCTTTAAAGGGTCGTATGAAATGAAATTTTTTGGAAACCTAAAAAAAAAAACAATTAAAAGATGAACCGAAAAGAATGCCAAATATATTAGCTTAAAATATTATAGCTCATCAGTGATCAAGTTTTTCTGATGAATGCACCCATTAAAAATTTCACCTTAAATAATGAGCCAGTCGGAAACCTTTCTGTCAAGAGCAAACGCTATAAATGATTATTGCGTGACCCAATTGAATGCGAAGTTTGTTAAAGACATATTGATCAAAAAGGACGTCATAATCGGTTACGGTACAAATTTCGCGTACGGTACCGATTCTGGAAGGTTCCTATAGTGTTTCGGGTAAAGATTATATTTCAGTTCTTAATTTATTTCGGTTTTAGGTATATAGAAGTATTTGTTAAATCAGTTCTACATCCAAAAAAGCAATCAATAAAATCACACAATTTAGTCATCAATTTGAAACTGTTAAGTATCGAATTATCCTTAATACTCAAAGTATCAAGTTGATCATTCGATAGTATCAAAATAAGATAACACCTTTAATATAAATTTGATAGTTTCTTGAATTATATTAACACAAAAAAAAAAGATATGTACTGGTTGCAGTTTTAATTTGAGATAACCCTTATAAAATTGATATTAATACGATTTTTTTTTTGGTGTAAGCATTACGTTATAATTAGTATCTAAAAAATGTCGCACTTAAAAACTTTTTGTTTTTAAATGCTGATCTCTAATTTTTCTTATTTTTGAAGAATGATTTCGAGCTTCACACAGAAAATACGACTTAGAATTAAGGGATTCTCTATATTTATCAAATTTTTTTTAAAGTGATTAGGTAAAAAACTTGAAATCCTTATAAAAAGATGAAAAATGTTTTTTAATATTGCTTCGAAATTTTCTTTATAATTACTTACTTTAAGATCAAATCCTTCTTTAAATTGCAAATAATATTTCCTAATATTAAGGAAAAATTTAATTAAAATCAAACAATTTAATTTCCAAATTTAGGTTGACAAATTTCAGTAATGATTTTTCTATGAGTTAGAAATCCTTTCCATTTAAAAGCTCGCGGTCATATAAGTTATGTTTACGCAGTATCAACTATCAATATAACACGAAGGAAGCTGGTCGACTATACAGCTGTGACAAAAGTTTCCCACCTTCATCTTTAGTAGTCTGTGCCCAAAGAACTTTAGCTGGGCAACTGCCTTTTTATGTCGGGGAAGCCTTAACTGGTTAAGGATTCCAATACCAGCAAAAGCCCAAAACCCGCCATAAATAGACATTTCACCCTACAGTCACTTTGTGTTCCTCTTTGGCCTTTATGTATTATTCAATGTTACAGCGACAAATAATTTTGTCTGAATAAATACTAACAAACGGGATTTTTTCTTGTTATTTTAAATTAAAACTTTTTATTTAGTTTCGAAGAACCACCTAACTTGAATGACCTAGAGCTGGCTAAAACTTCAAAGGTAGAGTATTAAAAAGGACGTTGGGACAGTCATAATGTGTAAATATTTATAGAAAAAAATCATTTCTGTTTTTACGGTCGACTTTCTTCTAAAAATATCCTTAAAGAAGAATTTTTACTTTATGAATTCTATTTTTGTGGCGAATTTCTTAAAAGCAAGGTGATTTTTCTGAATGTATCACTGGTAGGTTTAGGTATTTTTTTTGTTCCCATTCAGGTTAGAAATCTCTAGAGATATTGGGCTCGGTTGGTTTGCAAATAGCTCAAAAAATCCGTCGGAGTCACAGAACTTCGAGAGATTTCGTAATTTGTAGGTTAGAAGATTTGTGTCTAACATCTTACCAAAATTACTTTTGTTTATAAAAATTGTTTGGGTGGTGTCTGAAGCTAAATCTCTACTCAAAACACGAAAGAAATTTCCAGGACACCAAGAGTTAGTTTTGGGTTGGAATTTGGTTGGAAGAGATTTTCGTGACACCTCTGATTATAGCGGTTTTTAGGTTTTTGGTTCTCAAACAATTTTTAAAATCAGTTCCAGTTACCATATTATTCTCTGTACACAACGATTGACACAAGTAAAACGAACATTAGGTGTTGACTGCATTTGGTTTTTAGCTTAAACTTTAAACAGACGATTCTTTTCCAGATTATCAAATGTATTTGTAAATTCATCTTAAAGGTTCAACTTAAAATTATTCAAGTGTTATTTTTTTATTTTAAGTTTCATATTTGAAATGAGAGAAAACAAGAATAATAATTTACCAATTTTTTTTTAATATTTTTTTTTGAGATTAGTTTTAAATTATTAAGGATCGATTTCTCATCTTTTAGATAACTGCGTTAGATAAAAACACATTTTACTCTGTTATTTGTGAGTTTATGCGACAGTATTTGTCGTAGGAGCTAAGAAATCGGCCCTGGGTAGAACATGATAAGTATACCTGCTATAAACAAATGTTTTTGGCGCCCAACGTGAGGTCTCTAAACACCATTTTTCAATTAATAAGAGCATTAAACTTTCCCCCCGCATAAAAGACAAACTCGTTAAAACTAGCTCGAATTTTTTAAAGTCTCCTTCACTCAAACCCAACTAGAGCCAATAAATCTTTGTTTATACAAATCCAAATACCATGAAAGGCTTTCGCTTCAGTTGCTGCCACATACATACAAACACACACACACAGATGTTTGTAACTGCAAACTAACAACATATCGTGGCAGCAGACTGACTCCAGACCCCAGACTCCCCCACTAATGCCATTAAGCCCCTGCTCTAAAAACACTAAGCATGCATTTTATTGCCTTTTGTCGTACTGGGAGTCCCCGGCACTTTATCATTTCTATGGCAATGTTTACTTTTCATTTTCTATATGTATGTGGAAATGGCTCGAAAACATTGTTCACTTGTCCGAACGGTTGGTCTATGCAAATATTTTTATTTGCCTGCTGGTTATTGTTGTCCACCAAAAAAAAAAAGAACTCAAAATGCTGACAGGAGACACGAGCATTTTGCACATGCTGCCACTTTTTGTCTTTAATGCGGAAAATAAGGGCTTAAAATTCCGTAACTTAATCAGTAAACTTCCTTATAGTTCTGAATCCCCTTGGGAGTTAATTACCAGAGTATTTAGCATATAATTATGAACTTCCACCTGCCTCAGCCTAAACTAAAATGCTCCCTGGGGGGCATAAAAAACATAAAACTTCAAAACCCACCCATTTGCCAATTCAATTTTCCTTTACGAGCGTTTTCTTCTTCTAACAACAACAACAACAAACTGTTGGGAAAAAGTAATCATCGTTGCAATTGTTTCACATTCCTCACTTTTGTGGGGGATGCGGCAAGATGAATGCCTGCTTTGATGATGCTCAGAGGAGAGGTGAGATGAGTTCAGTTGAGTTAGGAATGAATGCCTGTAGATGACATTTTTCTGCTCCCCAATTTTCTTTCGTTTCTTATGACTAATGGTCGGGCGTATGAAATCGAATTTCGAACTGTGTGGCGCTGATTGGAGCTTTAAGCTTAAAGAGTTAGGAGTAACCAACCCCTAACAACACCCCCGTGGTGTTTTTTTTATAATACACTTCAAAAAAATATATATACAATATTAAAGCCTGCTTCAAGGCTGCATGAACATGAAAAGCCGTCGTCAAGTGGAAGGGAGAGCGGCCAACTGTCCGCAAAAAACAAAGCCAAAACTCTCAAATGACGCAGACGACACAAACCAGCAACGAAAAACGCATGTCAAAATTTTTTGCGTGAATTTGTTGGACAATGGCGAGATGAAATTTGCTGGAGGGTTGCTTATAGCTGTGAAGGTGAGAAGGGTGTTAAATGAGCAGCATGGCATTTTCTATCTAATTGTGGCTGATTTATTGGAAATTGTTTGGGCGTGGACATGACTAATGCCTAATTGAATGTGACAATTTAAATTTGAAACAATTGAGGTTTAATGTTAAGGCAATCGAATTTGAATTGAAATTGAAAATGGGTGAAACACGGGATCTTTTCAAAGACTGCATAAGCAGGACATGCTAATAACCTGCGTTATTTTTGCATTTTTTGGCATGTTTTTAATAAAAAAAATAAATTCGTGTTTTTTCGTGCAGGGTTAGCTGATCACAGGCACGCACGATTATGCACGAAATTAAACTTCGACATGTTTACCAACAAATGGCAGCAAGCCCCACCCAGCCAGACGTAGCTACAGCCTCATTCAAACTGGGCTTTCTAAGACCTATATGAAGTCCCTATATGAAGACCTTTATGAAGACCTAAGTAAAGACCTATATGAAGACCTGTATGAAGTCTCTATATGAAGACCTTTATGAAGACCTATATGAAGTCCTATATGAATACCTATATAAAGTCCCTATATGAAGTCCTATAAGAAGAGTTTTATGAAGACCTATATGAAGGCCTATAAAAAATTCCTATATGAAGACCTATATGAAGACCTATATGAAGTCCTATATGAAGTCCTTTATGAAGACCTATATGAAGACCTAAATAAATACCTATATGAAGACCTATATGAAGTCCCTATATGAAGACTTTTATGAAGATCTATATGAGGTTCCTTTATGAAGACCTATATAAAGTCCCTATATGAAGTCCTATAAGAAGACTTTTATGAAGGCCTATATAAAACTCCTATATGAAGACCTATATGAAGACCTATATGAAGACCTATATGAAGTCCTATATGAAGTCCTATATGAAGTCCTATATGAAGTCTTATATGAAGACCTATATAAATTCCCCATATGAAGTCCTATAAGAAGACTTTTATGAAGACCTATATGAAGGCCTATATAAAATTCCTACATGAAGACCTATATGAGGACCTATATGAAGACCTATATGAAGTCCTATATGAAGTCCTATATCAAGACATATATGAAGACCCTATATGAAGAGCTATATCAAGATCTATATGAAGACCCAGTATAAAGTCCTTTATGAAGTCCTAAAAAAAGACTTATATGAAGACCTATATGAAGGCCTATATAAAGTCCCTATACGAAGAACTATATGTAGACCTATATCAAGACCCATATGAAGAGCTAAATCAAGACCTATTTGAAGACCCTGTATGAAGTCCTATATGAAGTCCTATAAGAAGACTTATATGAAGACCTATATGAAGGCCTATATTAAGTCCTTATATGAAGACCTATATCAAGACCTATATAAAGACCTATATCAAGATCTATATGAAGACCTATATGTAGACTTACATGAAGACCTATATGAAGAACTAAGTGAAGACCTATATGAAGACCTACATAAAGACCTTAATGAAGACAGACCTATATGAAGTCCTATATTAAGACTTATATCAAGACCTATAAATATCAAATTACGGCCTGCATCCATATCTAGTTTAAATTAACAATAAAGAACAAAGAAAAGAGTCCTACCTTGGGCGCCAACTTTGAAAGTGTTGCTGTTATTATTGAACAGTTTTTCGCAACATTTTTGTACAGAATAAAAATAAAATCTGTTTTAAGTGAGTGATGGATAAGTCATTCCTTTCCTGGGTGACTTTGTGTATCTTCAAGTAGTACACTAAACAGATCATACTCCAAATGTATACTGAAAATAAAACCCTGCTCTACTTTGTAAATAATCACTAATATCTTTACATATTTTTGTAAATATTTACCTGCTCAAACACTTCTACAAAAAAAAGCTGACACTGAAAAATTGTTTATAATATTTTCACAATGCATAAATATGACATTCTCTTAGTTTTTCAAGGGTAAATAAATATTATTAGTAATAACACACTGATTTATTATTTACAACTATTGTGAATTATATATCTCATTTCGCCATTTACTATAGGCGTTATATGTAATTCGACTTTAAAGGGCTATCGTTTCAAATTCAAATCATCGCCTCTGGTCTAAAATCTTTAAGAACTGCTCCAGCTTCTAAATGGAGATAATTTATTTAATTGGTTCCGCTTTCTCATTTTTTATTAGCAATAGCAACTACATAATTTAAACACAGTTACATTATAAAACTTATATATAAATATATATTACAAAATATAAAAAGAGAAGACAGAAAAGAAGATAATAAAGTGTAAACAAATAGAGGAACCCCTTCCAAACCGTAATTTAGTTAGTCTCAAAGCCCAGCTACGCCCCTACTCGCAGCTGAAGTCTATATTGCCAATATTGCCATTTACGAGCTTATGTAAGAACGTAATGTTCTTCAACATCGTACGCCTAAGCTCTAGTGTAGGAATGTCCAAAAGTTTAAGTCTGGAAATGTAGGGAGGGAGTCTCAATGCTGGATTCCAGCCCCGGTAAAGCAAATAAAACAAATTGTTTCTGAACTGACTCAACCTCGGGCACACTTGAACAGAGATTTCGTGTCAGAAGTTCGGCGAAGAATCTTCTTGGATCCAAAAAAAATACGAATAACGATTTTGAAGCTCATCTGCTCGTTTTAAATTTATCGGCTTCATTCGCATGTTTATTCTCGATTCAAGATAGATCTTCTTGAATGTAAGCATTTAACGGAACGAAGCTCTCGTTTTGAACGCCTCACCTCTCTTGTACCAAACTCAAATCGAGGCACAGTCTTCTCGATTTCGCAGATTTCTTCTTGAAAATTCGAAAAAAAACTAATTAAAGCGATTTTGTCTCGTGCTATTTCTCTGGGTGAATACGTTTACAAAGCGTAGAGGATTGTGTGTTCCAAATACAAGAACCAAACTCTAGAATCGGCCTGACGAGATCTGTGAATAAAAGCTTAGTCGTGTATGGATCATTAAACTCCTTTGACCAGCGTTTAATAAATCCTAGCTAAGCAATTACCAAAACCTAATTATTCACCGAAAGTTCAATATGTGTGCCAAAAGATAATTTACGATCAAGTGTTCTTCGAGTAATTGTTGGGTCTATTCTCAGGCCCGTAGCTTGATTTTTTATTTCGGGGGTGCTGAAATTTATTTTTGATAATTTATATGAGGGAAAAAGAAAATAAAGCAAGCTTAGATATTCTGCAGTTAGGTAGGGGCTCAGCCCCCAGAGCTCCCCTAGCTACGTGGCTGTCTATTATTTTTTTTTGGTGAACAAACAAAACAAATTTTATGGTGAATAAAACCCGCTTAACTAAGACTTTTAAGCTTTCTTCCGGTTCAACTATTTTTTCCACAAGAGGTTCGGTTTAATGTTTTTCTAATATATTGCAACACACTCCGACCAAAAATATATTTAATAAAAGTTGTTGTCTTTATTAATTTTAATACTTGATAACGATTAAAATGTACTAAAGATTTTGTCGTTAAGAATTTATACTTTATATTGTATACGTGTCGTATGAGTAATTTTTGTAATTTCTTACAAAAATAAATTCGAATATATTTTTCATTTTGTTATTAGGGAGCATATAATCAATTTCAAACTAGTTTTGATTTAATTATAAAGAACGATTCGGTAATTTAGACGCCTATAAGGAATAGAGCCCATATGTTTATCTAACACATACCAGCTATTTAGAAGATTCGAAATTGGCCCTAACAGAGTAAAATGCAGTTTTATCTGACACATATCAGCTATCTAAAAGATTAGAAATCGTGTCTGACTCCGACTACCTACGGTTAGAGTACTTTAAGGTAGAATTTCATCAATTAGGCAAGTCAGGCTTCTCTTACTCCCTTGGCTTGTGGGATTTTAATTTAAGCACAAAACAATGGGACCTACAATTTATCACTAAATCCAAACGCCAAAGTTGGAAAAGCTTCTTCTTCGCTGGAACTGATATATATGTACCATTACGCCACAGCCACAGCCCCTTCAAGTTTATATTCTTTTAAATTTGTATTTCTTAAAAAATATCAACTTTACCTTTAGCTTTCTGTCAATCCAATTCAATTGGACAAAAACAATATCTTTGGAAAAAATATGAAGTTCGGCAAGACTTATGAAACGCTTTTAACAGCCGAATGGCGCCAGCAGTACATGAACTATGCGGTAAGTATACCTGCTACTACCATTATTCCCAACACCCGCTTTCATTATTTCTCAACCAAAGGAGCTCAAAGCCATGATAAGTAGCGGTGTGGCAAATGCACCCAATCCCAGCGCTACTTCACATACGGAGGTGGTCGCTTACTATCGCAAATTTCAAGATGAATTTCTGTCCACCTGCATGGAGGAATTGAATCGTGTGAATGATTTTTTTGCCCAAAAGCTAGCTGAGTCACGGCGTAGGCATGCCACTCTGAAGATACAACTCACCAATAAATCTCGTTTAGAAAATAGTGAATCAATGGCATCCGTAAACGAACAGCGTCAAGTGGGAAAGCTACGATTGGCGGCGAGTGAATTCTATTTGAGTTTAATAATGCTGCAAAATTTTCAGGCTCTCAATTTGACGGGTTTTCGAAAAATATGCAAAAAATATGATAAAAATCTGAAATCTGATGAAGGTTCCTATTGGTTTCGCAAGAATGTGGCAAATGCAGATTTTACAAAAGATGTTGAATTGGTGCGTATGATCATTGAGATGGAGGATTTGTATACCGTGCATTTGGCTGGAGGAGATCGGGCCAAGGCCATGGCTAAGTTGAGAGTACCAAAATTGGGGCAACCTACGCGTCCTTTGAGGGTTTTTTGTGCTGGCCTATTTCTGGGACTGTTTGTGGTGGGCGCCGTTATATGTGTGATCTCATGTGAGTGGTGAAATTCTGAAGATCGTAATGGACTGACCGGAAAAAGGAAGTATTTGTGCTAAACAAGCGTGCGATCTAAGGGCCATTTTCTCATGTTCATGTTTTTCGAAACAAGGTGGATATTAAGAAAATGTTGCCTACTTTTTTGATGCTTTTAAAATCATACGCAGATCGTTGTAGACACAAGCAAATATATATCGACCATTTTCTACAATTTTCGTAATATCCTTCCCAGATTTGAAAGACATGAATATGAGAAAACGGCCCTAAATCTTTTTGACTAAAGGATGCGAAGATCAAAACTATTTTAGCTTCGGATCCTGGGTCAGTTACAGTCAATTTTCTCGCAAGTATTTTAAGAACTGGCAATTATTATTGATATTTTTCTTTAAACACAAAAAAATTCGTCTACTTTCTTCTTTCGGTCGTTCCGTTACAAAGAAGATTTCTAACTTAACACCCTCCCACTATTTTCCTTAGATTTTGCTTGCAAAAATCCACAGTTAATTTTTAGTTTTGCACATCTCTATCGTGGACCATTGGCATTGATAATATACTTCTTCTATATGGCCATTAATATACATATTTGGGAACATGTGGGTATAAATCATGTGTTGATCTTTGAATTGGATCCGAGAGATCATTTGGAACCTGCCTCCGTATTAGAGACAGCCAGCATTTTGGGCTATATTTGTACCCTCTCCATATTGGTTTTTTTCCATCATGCCGAATTTGATATAGAAGATCCTTATCCTTATCCGTTGGCCTACCTGATCTTTAGCATCGTATTTTTACTTAATCCCTTGCGTATAATGTGTTATTCTGCACGCATTTGGTTAATACAAGTCTTAGGAAGAATAATAGTAGCTCCAATTTGCTATGTCCGATTTGCCGACTTTTGGCTGGCTGATCAATTGAATTCGTTGGTGATCTGTTTAGTGGATTATTATTACTTAAATCGATTCTATGTACGATATTATATGAAATTGGAAAATGCCTTTCACTTTGAGCCGGACTATGCGGTAGCTGTAATACGCTGTTTGCCAGCTTGGTTTCGTTTAGCACAGTGTCTGAGACGTTTTAGGGATAGTAGCTCAAGGTCCATAAGTTATATATTGAATGCATTGAAGTATGCCTTGACCATTGTGGTCGTTATCTTTTCTACCCTACAAATGGAGACAGCGGGTGAGTTTTATATTTTTATTTTTTATACCCAATTCAATTCTCTAAATTTTCAGCCAACTACAAAAACATGCTTCAAAATCCCTGGGTTTGGGGTTATCTTGCAAGTTCGTTTATATCATCTTTATATAGTTTATGTTGGGATTTGTTGAAAGATTTTGGTTTATTTCAAATATGGAAAGGTGAAAATTGTTTACTACGCGAGGATTTGGTGTATCCAAAGGTAAGTACTAAGTAAAAATTTTAAAAAACATTTTATTATGTAAGGCCTCATTCCAGATGACATACAAATTTATTTAGGCCCTATGCTTCATATAAATAAGACAGCTTTTAAAAAGCATTGAGCTATTAGAGCTTTCCAAAAGTGTTTCTATTCACGTGAAGTAATGTAACGAAATAAATTTTTATATCAAGGCCTGATCTCAGATGACATAAATTTTAATTTCAAAGCTCAACCAAAGTGTTTCTATTCATATGAAGCCTTGTGACGAAAGTAATTTTTATGTCATCTGAGAATAGACCTTGATCTGGAAGAAAATTTAATTTTTATAACTTGTTAAAAGTATTTAGCCACCTTTTTTTATTGTTTAGAATGCGGGTTTTAGCCGTCTCGAACTAATGTTATTTATTTTTCCAACTTCCTGATCAGCAAGATTTGCTGCCTTCCCCTCTACGTGCATGAGTTGCTTAAACCGATAGAGAATTCCAAGGCACGCCAAAGCAGAAAAAAAACTACCAAATCTAAAGAATGCTTTGGGTGTAAATATTATACCTATTTAACTGTGGCTTACTGATTATGTAATTATTTCGATTCTCGCTTTCATAATATCTAATCTAATTAGCCGTCACCTTCACCAGACACTGGCATCAGCAGTGCAGTTAGTAAGGTAGAGGTAGCATTCCCATATTCGTCAATCAATAACAAACTCAAGAACCTTCGCTATAAGAACTATTTTCAGAACCCTAAGGGTATACTCACTAAATGGGTACAAGTCGACGTATAGCTAGAAGAGATTTTTGTACATAGTATTACTCCAAGCAATTCTGATTGTCGTTTCTGAGCGAACAAACCAAGAAAAATGCTATTGACAATGATAGCAGTATATCTAGAAGAGTTCTTAGGCTAAGATTTTTATGATTTCAAATAAGGTCACGAAGTACCTAACAGTAAAACCTCAAGCAGAGCTTCTAAAAAAGATTTCTACCTGCGAACTGCGATACAAAATTTTAGTAAATGCTTAAATAACTACCACGTGATAGGTATGCCGTTTTTCGTTAAGTCCAACAGGCACAGCAATACTTCAACTTGTATCCACTTCTATCTGAAACATAAGCTTAACCCTAGACCCGTCATTGGGGTACATTTGTAGCCCAAGAGTCTTTTAAAGCAAAATTTAAGATTATTCAAACATATCAGTTAGAATCAAAATATTTATGCTTTGTCAATGTAATTCATTGTATATTTATCCAAAATGTTGTGAAAGCAACAATATTTTGTTAAAAAAAATTATAAAAACATTTAAAATCCATTTGAATTTGAATGATTCTCATAAAAATGTACTGGAGTAAGAATGTACCCCAAAGACAGCCCACGTTGGCTTTGACCATGTGAACTTTAATCGTCAGTAAAGAAGACGTTAAGACCAGGGATGCAAGTCGGTTCTGAACCGAACCAAACCGTACCGAATCGCCAATTCCTGCTCGAACCAGCGTCTGTTGGAAAATGCTGAACCGAACCGACAAGCGCAAAAGAAAACGGTTCGGTTCAGACTTGCATCACTTTCGTTTTTTGAGACTTTCGAAGGAATTTATGCAGCCATTGGGGGTTCTCTCGAGTCGGTCATAATGTTTTAGAGCTAGTTACCTCTTTAAGAACAACAATCTGTCGGGTTCTAGTCGGGTTCCAATGTTTCCAAAAATCGTATGTTTTCTTAATATATCTGTCATAATTTTGCATTCTTTACTTGGAAATTTCAGATCGAATAGTATGATTTTCTATTATATTCTGAATATTCTTCAGTTGGTGGTGTTTCTCCACCTTAATCTTACTTAAGCAAGGGATTTATTCTCCACTGCACTATTTGGCGTTTGTAAAGATATTGTTCGTGTTCTTCTCGGTTGAAGAACTTTAATATGATATCCGACATTTTGCTCTCGTGGACGATCTGGCGGCGTTTTCGAGGTGGATTCAAACTCTTAAAGATAATACTAAACCTTATGGATGGCGTCTGCATATCCGACTTTGTTTAGATTTTCACATAAATAATCATATTTTTAAGTTCTTCGAATGTTTTTAGATAAAAGTCAACATTTTCTTATAAGAAAGTAAAATGTGTTTCAGCTTGCTCCAAAAACCATATTATGAACGGAACCGGTGGTGTTATAAACCTCCATGAACCATTAAACCCAAGCAGTCCCAATTCTCAAGCGGTTTGCATTCCAGTTTAAAATCCATGAAAAAGCTTATCAAACTTTGCCATTCGTAATCGGCAATAAACTGTAGGTCCCTTTCTCTTGTGCGAAAATTTAAAAGCGCACAAGTCGGGAGATTGAGAGAAGCTCCGACTGGCTCTTTTGGGGTGGATAGTCAGATATATAAATATTACTTTAAAGTTGGTTTGGTGAAACTAATAACGTTTAATGATTTTAAAAAGATATTTAAGTTACGGTTCTAGTAAGGCATTTACATCTATTAATTTTGACTAACGGTTTCGCTCGTTATCAACCGATTTTAACTACAACAATTACACAAATTTAGTTAAACTTTCCCCTATTATTACTCGGATTAACCAACATTTTTCATCTTCATATTATTTCCCAGTGGTTCTATTACTTTGCCATAGTGGAAAATACATTAATGCGTTTTATTTGGATTTTGGAATTCTGTTTGGTCTGCAATGATATTATGATACCCTATAATTGTAAGACTATAATATGTCTCTGTGAGATAACGCGACGATTTATTTGGAATATGTTGCGCTTGGAGCACGAACATCTAAATAATTGTGGCAAATTTCGGGCTACACGGGATATATTCATTACACCCTTAAATCCGCGAGAGGAAAAAATACTAGAGCAAATGATGGATGAACCCCATGCTAAACTAAATAAGAAATATTTCTAAAAAATATTTGTTGTTCAAATAAACTTCTCTGACTTTTACTTCAAGCTAATTTGTTTTCCTTAAAGAGTATATGGTAATTTGAACAAAATGAAATTCGGCAAAACTTATGAAAGGCTGAAGACCAGCGAATGGCGTAATCAATATCTAAACTATGCGGTAAGTGGGATTCTTGAAAAAAATATCTAAATACCATTTCCTTATGTATAACTAAAGGAGCTCAATCTTATGATACGTCGTGGTGTGGAAAACGCCCCCGATCCCTCCAGTGCTCCCCGTATAAGGGTCTATGATTATTATCGTCAATTTGAACATGAATTCTTCACCATCTGTGTACAGGAACTGAATCGGGTGGAATTATTTTATGCAGAAAAATTGGCAGAAGCTCGTCGAAAACATGCCACTTTTGAGGTGAAGCTGGCGTCTTTGGACCGAAGACAAAGGGGCGGTGCTCACAATACTAGACTGCCTTCTTTGACGCCACAAGATCCGCAAAGTATACGCAACTTGCGTTACGCCTACTGTGAATTTTATTTGAGTCTGATAATATTGAGGAATTTTCAGAAATTGAATTTAACGGCGTTTTATAAAATATGCAAAAAATATGATAAGTATTTAAAATCCACCGAGGGTATAACTTGGTTTCAAAATGTGGTGAGTATCTCATCATTTACCTATAAACATGCGCTATCGAAGATAATAACCGAAGTGGAGGATTTGTATACGATATATATGGCCGGGGGCGATCGTGCAAAGGTATATGAGTACATAACACTATAGATGCAGATCACGCATATATATAGTTTATAGGGTAGCAAATGTTTCGTTTCGTCTGATACAAAAACTTGAGCAACTTCATGATACCCTTTTTTAACCATTTGTATGGGAACAGGGATTGACAAGTAGTTGGGGCAATGTGGAATAGCGCCCTATTCTCAGCTAAGACCTCTTCCGTATGCAGTTTTTGCGACATAGTTTGCATAACGTCTCTTTGCTCTCTCTTAGTTGACACAGCTTCAGTGTGCTGCTGACACTTAAAAGTTTGTGTGGTCAAGCTTTAAGAAAGCTTTCTCATTTTACAATCCAAGTCACTTCAATCTTGTCAGTCTCTCTCACTCTCGCGCATTTGGCAAATTTCCCTCACCGCCTCACCCAAAATGTATCTATTAGGTGTGGCGAACAATAATATTTCTAAACTCGAAAGCTGTAGGTTACTGCCCAAGAGTAAGACAGACAACGTTTGCATGAAGGTGTGTGTGTGCACTACACGAAACCCACCCCTCGATCAAGCGTGAAGTGACCGTACGCGTGGAGTGTTATTGGCCAGCGAAAAGTTAAGAAAAAAAGACAATTCGGGACGCCGCCCGCCGTTTTACTCAAAATAAGGGCCGTTTTCTTGCTTTTTGAGTAAATATATGTTGCCTACTATTAGGACCCGTTTAAAATCATACGCCGGTCATTATAGACATAAGCATAGATATTTAAAGGTAGCCTAAAAGAAGGCAACATAAATTTTCGCAAAAAGTACCTGGTTTTAAAAAACGGGAACATGAGTAAATGGGCCTAAGTCAGCTGTTTGCTCTCAGTTTCGCTCTCTGAGTTTATTTTTGACTATGTCTGTCTCGCTCTAACCACAGACTTTTCTTATAGGAACATATATTGAGTAAAGTATCTACATGATAATTGGAGGTTAACAGCAGTATCTACATCAGACGTTGTCGTCCAAGTCAGGGCTGTCCAAACACATTACTCAATTCACACAGACACGAGCCGAACACATGCCGAGCCCTTCGCAAAGAGAGAAAAAAATATACGCAAGACCAATCAGTGGCTGCACAGAGGAAGAGAGATAGAGGGGAAGATTGAGACGGCTCTCGATTTGTGGCGCTGTTAAGTAACAGCCCGGGTTGAGATACTTTTAAAATGTTGCCAGCGATTTAAACATGTTGCTAAGGTCTTATAACACAGATAGAAAAACACGGTGGTTAGAGCGAGGCGGACATTGTCTTGACTGTACTCAGAGAGCGATAATAACAAAGAAGAGCTGATTATTTCGCTGTTAAGTTTGTGGCGGCAGAGCAATCTTCCCCTCTAGAAATACTGCTCTGTGGTGGCTGCCTAGCCTTCAACGAGATAGGTCTGAGCCGCTTTGCATCGCATTATATTCGCACACCAATACACTCTCAAATTTTCGCTATGATCTTCTTGGGGAACCCTGATCTACATGATAATTATTCCTTAACATCAGTCAAAATTGAGCGGCGTTTGAGAGTGACTCTATGTTAAATTCTCTCTGCATAGACCCACTAAAAAATTGAACGTGTCTCGGCTAACAACAGTTGACTCATTTCCTTACTCTGTTGTTCCAGCATGTACAGGTTCTCTCATTAACAGTCTTTGATATGACTTTATTCAAAATTCCCTAGAACAAGCACTTTAATACATTTTAAAATTAGTTTACTAAAAATAAAGTCTACATTTTAAGCAATTAAAGAGGAATCTGTATGTGTGTATTGCACTTTGTTATGTGATGCCTCAAATAGTTTTTTTTCAATTTTTAATTTCGATTGAATACAATTAATTTCATTTGATTACTTAATATCTTATTTTTGCCAGGCCATGTCTAAGTTGCGGGTGCCACCATTGGGACAACCTGCACATCCCGGTCAAGTTTTTTGTGCTGGTCTCTTTTTGGGTCTATTCATAGTGGGAGCAGCCATGTGTGTGTTGTCATGTAAGCCAAGTAAGAACCGTTTTCTCATTTTTATGTTAAAATAACGTTTACGTTATTCAGTTCTATCAAGATGAGAAATCGGAAATAAATTCGAAATACAACAATTATATTAATTGAATCTCCTTATAACTTATTCTCAGACTTTGCATCCCTTGCGAATGCTGAATTACTTTTCGCCTTTGTTCAACTCTATCGGGGACCAATTTTATTGGTACTCTTCTTTTTCTATTTGGCCATCAATGTGAATGTCTGGAATAAATTTGGCATCAATCATAGCCTCATCTTTGAAATAGATCCACGAAATCAGTTGCAACCAGCAACTATGTTACAAGTGGCCAGTATTGTGGGTTACGTTTGTACACTAAGCATTTTAGCTTTTCTACATCACGATGTGTTTGGCATTGAAGATCCATATCCATTTCCCATAGCCTGTTTAATCATCAATTTGGTTTTACTATTTAATCCGTTGCGTATAATGAATTATCCCGGACGAAAGTGGTTTATATGTCTAGCGGGAAGAATAATATCGGCTCCATTTCATTTTGTGAACTTTGCGGATTTTTGGTTGGCAGATCAAATGAACTCTTTGGTCTTATGTATGTTGGATCATTATATATTATGTCGTTTTTATATCGATTATTATACGCATAATGAAAGTGCTTTTGATTTTAAGCCGGATTTATTTGTAACCATATTACGTTGTGTGCCAGCTTGGATGAGATTCGTACAGTGCCTGAGACGTTTTAGGGATAGCAGTTCGAAATCCAAACTATATGTGGTGAATGCTATTAAATACAGCCTGACTTTTGTCGTGGTTTACTTCTCGCATATGCAAATGGAAAAGAATGGTAAGAGTTGCTAAAATTTTACTAGTTAGTTTTACTTCAATGGCTCTTTTTGTTCAGTTGTATTTTCTGTTTAGCAACATTTTGAGTAAAGTGAACAACTGAACAAATGAGCAGTTCTAGCCCACACTTAACCCTACTAATCTCATATTGCCTTCTCTAGCTTATTATACACACATGTTTGACAATCCTTGGACCTGGTTTTTTATTTTAATCAAAGTGGTAGACACCATTTACTGCACTTATTGGGATTTATTTATGGACTTTGGCTTATTTCAAATCTGGCAGGGTGAGAATATCTTTCTGCGTGAGCAACTTCTTTATTCTAAGGTAGGTCCTTGCGAATCCTAAAATACAGTTATATTTTTAATGGCCTTTTTTAGTGGTTCTATTACTTTGTTATAATGGCAGACACACTGGCTCGTTTATTTTGGGTATTCGAAATTTCTTTGGTATATTATGGTTATATTTTGCCCTTTAACTGCCAGACTTTAGGCGGTTTATGTGAAGTAACACGTCGATTTATCTGGAATTTTGTGCGTTTAGAAAATGAACATTTGTATAATTGCGGACAATTTCGTGCCACGCGTGAAATATTTTTAGGCCAACCGGATAATAATGAGCAACATCAAATTGATGCCTTGGTTGCTGCCGCTCAGAGAATGGCAGATTCAGATCGTCCTACAATGACTAAGAAGTATTCCTAGTCCCCCAAACAATTGACAGTCAATGAAGCGTGTATTACTCAACCCAGCCCTTTAGGGTTGTGACAATCTCCAATTGAATAAAATTAATTTCACATTTACCAAATTAAAACCACAAATGGAATTATAAATTCAAAACACACAAAACACACAGACAGACATACACGAAGGACAAAAAGGCAGACGGAGTGGAAAAATTACAAGCCCGCAGGATAACAAAAGTTAAACCGAGACAATACACTAAGAAAAAAATTTACTAAAAGTTGACATTTTCATTTGGGCAATCCAAAATATTGCGGAAGGTTTACAATACCACAAAGGAGGCTTAGATGACTAGAGAAGCTTCCACCATATTTTGCAGTAGTCTTTTGCCCAACGAACTGCAGACAAGCATGCCATAGCTGGTTAAATTTTACTTGAAAATCAGAAACAATATATTCAATATTTGATCACCCAAAGGACTGGGAAATTATCCAAATAAGAGCCTTTTGCATCGGTTCGTAATTGTGCATTATTTCTCATCGGTTTTGGCAAACTATTCATCCAATTTTCACACCTTTAAATATTTCACAAAACTCCAATCGATAACTGAGCAATTTCAGTTTAATGACGGCCACACTAAGCCACAAACAAACAGCGGTTGGTCACACTCTTAAATTTCGGAAAAACCAAAAAGAGATGTGCAAAATCGACCAATAGTGCTAAGTATCTTGCGCTTAATAATCCAGAGCACGTACACTTTGCGACTCGTGAATCAGAACAGAGCGAACATGGAAAATCGAATCTCCTAAAGAGGCAACTTGTGCTGCCTTCCAACTTTAAGTAAAACGGCAACGTTATACCAACTCAAAATTAAAGTCCACTTAGGAAAACACAGTGGTTATAGTTAGACGGATATTGTCAAAAAGTGAAAATGAGTGTGAAAAATGACAACGAACAGCTAATTTCTAAGTATAAAGCAGGGCCGGCCAAATGGAGAGGACAGAAATATGAGCATGTGTTGGTCACTCCAATCACAGTAGAAGCCAACTCACTTGCAAATCAATAGTCTCACAGTTTCATACAGAATGACTTCGGCTTGCGTCTGTGTGAAAAACACGAATGCAGGCCCCTGGCCCCCTATAGAGCTGGCCGGGCCTGGTATAAAGCAATCGACTGCTCAAACCAGGGTTTGCACAAAAGTTGATATCAACTAAGAAGAAATCCATTTATCTCAAAACTATGCTTTAAGAATTACAAAAAATTATTTATATAAAAAAATTGTCTTAAGTATAAGTAAGGTTCTATGTTCGGTATTCAGTTAATTTCGGTTTTCTGTTCCAATACGGTACCTAGACATTTTTTTTTGTATATCCCTCTATCTCCCCATAATATATTTTTTTTTTTTTCTTCAAAATTTTTTTTGTTTCAAGAATAGCCCATAATGCTGGTAAAATACTTGAAGACTTCTAAAATGCTCTAAAACAGTGGGAAACATACAATGTGCCAAAGTTTTTCCTTACATTACCTTTTTTAAAATATTAAAACAATACTTTCTTAAAGTAAGAGCTAAGGAAGTAGAAGCCAATATTTCAAAATTTGAGGACGAAATTTTATTAAAATGAATAAACTTCATTGGTAAATAAGTTCCATATTTAAGAGAGGATTTTTCTAAAACTTAGAAATCCTTTTTTATTTAATTAGAGAGTTTATTTAGACAGAAAAGTTTTTTAGATCATTTTTGTCAATATCTTATATTCTTAAAATAATTATTTAATTCTGGTTTATCTTTAAAGGTGTATATCTATAATGTACGATTTTTTTCTGAGTGTATATGTTGCTATTTTACCAGTTGAAATTATCAAAAATCAGGTATTATAGTTTCGGTATGGTTCCTGTTTTTTCGGTTCATAATATAATAGTTTTCAGCACTCAAAAAATGTTAATATCGGTTCCAGTATTTTTACCGATACGTGGCTTGAAACGGTTTATTTCGGTTAACAGTACCGGTCACGGTATTATTTATACTTGATTTAAGTACAAAAAAGAGAGCAACTCACTACAAATTTAAAAGCATTGTGTAGAATGAAAAGTTCTTTAAGGCATGGACAGATGGAAAGATTTCAAAAACAAGAAAATGAGTTTTGAGTTTGTTTTTCTATACCTCATTTACTACTCCAATGCGTTCATTAATTATATTAGTTTTTATATTTTAAATATGCACACAAAAAGGAATAAATCCTTTAAAAACTCATTTGCCAATTAGCTTTGTACCAAATGTTATGCTTTCCAATATTTTTTTCAGTGTACTAAAAGGACAACCATAACCTGGCTGGTTGGGGGATTTTTTGGACTTGACAAGTTGTCAATTGTGGTGTGTGTCCCTGGGCTCAAAGTGGCCACAATAGGCAGGACGTGTGCATTTGGTGGGGTAAGAAGAATCAGAAGAAGAAGCTGGAAGTTTAGAGATTCAGGATTTTGGGAGGGGGTTTAATGCTCTATCTGCATGGTCACGCATAAATGCAGGCAAATTACAATTCAACGAGACACGCACGTGGGCGGATATCAAGGGGTAAGCAAAGGAATTTGCTACCACCCTCCCCCACACATTGTCTTGCAGGGTGGTGGTAGGTTAGCCATTACCTCGAACATCTGCAGAGCTCAGTTACAAATGTTATAAATACATTTGGGAACATATTGTTTCAATGTCTGGCAAAGCAATTTGCAGTTATAAATGGCTCCAAGCTTAAGGGTTGTAATGTCATCAGCTGTTGAGCCAGGAAGACGAAATCTTGAGAAAGGGATTTTTAATTATGTGCGTCGAGAAACAACATGTTGCTGCTTACCAAATCACGGCTTTAAAAAACTTGTAAATTGCCCAAACTTGGCACCAGCTGCTGTCGTTAAAATGCTTTTGAATTTTGCATGACGCCCCAAAGGTCCTCGCGAATTTGTCGCTAATGGTATGCGCCGCACATTTGGGGGGTGACTTTTTTTTTGTCTAGGTCGCTAGACCGCAGACATTATAAACAACGCAACGGAGCGGTCCCTGTGCCGTCTAGTGAAAGTTTTATGGCCCAACTTTAAATGAACTTGGCTTCCTGCTGCTGTTACGGCCTACCACAAACTAGGGGCAAGGACGACCATAAAAATCCAATGCAATTTATTTGTCTGCTGGAGAGAATAAATGCAAACATTTCCGTTACGCATTTAAATTTCAGACATCAACACATTTCGATTCGTGACTGGCTGGTGGGGGGTGCGGGTCGTCGCCACACAAAAGCTTCCGCTTCCTGTCTGCTCCACTTGGGGGATTTCCCCGAGGGTTGCGCAAACCTCCCCAGACGTTCCTTGAAGCAAATAAAGTTTTCTAATTTGGCCTCGTCTTCAGGTTTTTTTGAATTTTTCAGCCAATTTCTGTTTGCTTTTGGGGAGATTTCGTTTACGGCATCTGTGTTGAAGCCCAAACTGCTTGTAATTTCCGGCAAACAAACCAATAAATCATATTAAACTTGCTAGGAATGCTCGCTCCTTTTTTTTCTATTTTGTACGAAACGTGCAAAAGAAATGCGTACCGGAAGGTCTTATGACGGTGTAAGCGAAATGCATAGGAAATCTCTGACATGAGATATGACAACTGATGGATAAAAATGAAGAGGGAGTTTTAGGAGGGTTTTTACTAGTGAACTGATGTCATATTGGGTGCATAAATCGGAAACATTAACTGCGGTGGTTGTGTGCCGACAAGTAGCTTAGATTTAAATAATGATTGAAGGAATTAAGTTGAATAAAGTCGGGGAGAGAAAAAACTATGGCTTTAATATGCTAAGTAAATAGCTAAGTAAGTTCTGTATAAAATCGTATTATTTTGTATTTGGGTTTAGCTTGGTGGAAATGTTGCCCCTACTTAAAAGAAGAGGTACACCTCTTTATGTTCAATTTAAAAAGGACGCTCGGAAAAAAATCAAGAATTTTCAGCTTACTTTTGCGATTTGGCCACGTAATGTACACTTGCAAAAGTTCACTCCAACTAATTTAACCGTTAGAATATATAAAGGAGTAGCAATCTCCACGTCAGGCGGTACAGGCGTGTAAAACCATTGTCTCTGAAGACGGTTGCCGAAGTGCAGCCGAAATATATTGGAACAAAAAAAAAACAACAAAAGACAATTTTCTTTTTCTTGACATCGAGCCGGATGAAAGCAACATATATAAAGGATATAGATATCACATATTTATAAATTCAAAATTATTGAAAATCAAAATTTGATTACGCTACCATAAAAACAAAAAAACTTTTCTTAGTAAAATACATTTTTCGACCGATCGGACCTATGACGGCTATAGAATATAGTCACCGGATCTTTTCCAAATTTTGTAGAATTGTTAAAAGCACATAATATTCATAACTCCTGAGTTAATCATGAATAACAACAAAGTTTTTCTTATTAAGACCCATTTTCCAACCGAAAGGTCCAGCTATAAGATATAGTCATTCGATTTGGACCAATTTTTGCAGAACTGTTTAACATCATGTAATACTAATAACATCAGAGTTTAAAAACGCTATCATTAAGAACAAGACATTTTTTCTCACTAAAACCTATTTTTCGACCGATCGTTCCTATGGCAGCTATAGAATATAGACATCCGATTTTGATCAAACTTTGGAGAACTGTTCGACATCATATAATATTCATAATTGCTGAGTTATAAAACGCTATAATTTGGAACAACAAAGTTTTTTTTTACTAAGACCCATTTTTCGACCGCTCGGTTCAATGACAGCTATAGGATATTGTCTCCCGATTCCGACCAAATGAAGCAAATCTATTTGAAAGCATTTTATTTTCATTATTATTGAGTTTAAGTAGGCTATAATGGAAAACAAAAAAGTGTTTCTTACTAAGACCTATTTTCCGACCGATCGTTCCTATGGCAGCTATAGGATATAGTCTTCCGATTTGGACCAACTTTTGCTGAACTATGTGACAGCATATAATATTTATAAATTTTGAGTTTAAGAACCCTATAACAACAAACAAGTTTTTCTGATCAAGACCTATTTATCGACCGATCGTTCCTATGGCAGCTTTAAGATATAGTTATCAGATACGACTGTTTAAAGAAGAAATGTGGAAAATGTCAGCTCGATAGTTTTAAAACAAACAGACGGGCAGATGGACGGACTGACAAAGCTCAATCGCCTCAGCTGGTCGTCATGATCAAGAATAGTTTGTATTTTGTCTCTAGGGAATAAGAATGTTGGAAATTAACTAATTTTTTTTTAATTTTTGGTCAAATTTACAGTGATTCCATGGGTGATATGAATTTCTAAAACCAGACTTTGGTTTTTTTTAATGTGTTACCGTTTAAGGTCCTGTACAAAGAACAAGATATAGGAGCTTCGCGCTCCGACGGATCACGCTTGTGCCGAATTGAACGCTTCCTCAGTCAGGTCGGAGAATATTTTAAAAATCTTATGTAATCTCCTACAGAAAATTAGTATTTTAAGGTTAATATCCCACAAAATTCGGTAAAATGCGGGGATTCCCGCAGGAATCCACCTCCGCTCCTATCTCTACGAAAGCTGTATTTTCACTGGTCTGAGATCTCATATGAGATGGCTGAAAAATAAATCAGGAAGTTGTGAGATGGCTGTAAAAAAATCTCATGAGTTTCTCATGTGAAAGTTTTGATAGGATTTTATACTAAAATTTGACACATTTAAATTTCTCAGATTGACTATTACACTATCTTAGAAACTCATATGAGAAGTCAGACAAGTGGAAATACAGCATGAAAATAAATTAATTTTAAAATCTTGTCTAAATGCTTATGCCGAACACACATTTTACTTTTATTTTAGTTTAGTTTAGTTTTAGTTTTTATTTTATTCAGTTTTATTGACAGCTTCTCTGAACCAGTAAATAATAATAAAACCTTTGAACCAGTATTCCATGAAATTTTGCGATGTCTTTTTTAAAGGCCAGTTCTAAGATCAGATCAAAATTAAGTTCGGCACAATTCTTCATAAAAATTAGATATCTTTTAAAAAGCATGCAGCTTCGAAAGTATTTCTATTCATTTGTAGTACGTATTATGCCGAACTTAATTTATATGTCATGTGAGTACAGGCCTTAAAAGATGTTGTATTATATTTATGAAAATTTGTTTGTCAACATTATTGACATGATTGTTATTTACAGGCGTGTGAATAATTTGGGCTGCCTGTCACACGCCTGTAGATAACAAGCGTGTCAAAAATGCTCGTGTTAGTTACATGAAAACATAATTTTTTCCCTAATGATGTAAATTTTATTTTCGGCACAATTTTTCATATGAATAGATACACAGAAATCAGATGTCCTATTTATATAAAGCATTGTGCCAAAAATACAATTTATAACATCTGAGATCAGGCCTTTAAGTAAACAATTTGTATATTCTTTTCTGAAAATAATTATTTTTTCAGATTGTATATTTTACTTTCTATTAAACTTAATAAATTTAAGTTCGAGTACTAATTTTGCAACGATTTGAAAATCTTTTTCGGTTAACAATTTCTTATTTCAATGTTTTTACATTGCCTTTATCTACATGATTATCTACTTCTGTTAACTTACTAAGGAGGTAAATTTGTGTAGATTTCATCTGCTGTTAACTTCTTTTAAGAGAGCTTTTGATGAACTTTTGGCGCCATCTACACGGCAACATCTAGCAACTGAGGTAGAGAGCGTCGTCTATGCGTTAAAAAAGTAAAACTAGCGGATTTGATACAAATTGAAATGAAATTCAAATATTGGCCGCTAGAAGGCGCCAATACAATAAATGCCCGTTATATTTTTAGAAATTTACAAGTGAACAAATCGACTCAGATTAAAGATTTCTTAAGTTAGTTAGCCTTATAACGATTCGATATATATTGTTGAATTCAAATGCTTTTTAAAGTGCTTAAAATAGCTAAGAACTAGAAATCTAACAAATTTTACCATTAGCAAGGCCCAAATTGAGAAGCTTTCTCATTTTGATTTACTTAAAATGATAAAAATCTGCTTTACTCACCGATTCACCATCTCATTGCCGTTCTCCAAAGATTGAGCCAATTGCTGAGGCGTTTGTTGTTGTTGTTGTTGCAGTTGCTTTTGCTGCTGTTGCTGTTCTGGTTGATTTTTGT
The DNA here is from genome assembly GCA_018904225.1 of Lordiphosa mommai. Classification (NCBI taxonomy): domain Eukaryota; kingdom Metazoa; phylum Arthropoda; class Insecta; order Diptera; family Drosophilidae; genus Lordiphosa; species Lordiphosa mommai. The sequence goes on from JAEIFT010000079.1 coordinate 325,152, forward strand.
CCAATAACAAACCGCTTCCTGGCGCTCTCAGACTGCCACCCAGACCAATGCCCAAAACTGAACCGCCACCCAATGCCGAAGAGGAACCACCACAACCCACGCCAATGGATTTCGTTTGCTTCGCCTGCTGTTTATAACGACTCAGGGCAAAGAACAGGGCCAGCACAGCTTTCAGGCGTCCCGCACAAATGTCATTGGTGGTAATATTGTCCAGTCCACCAACCGATTGACTCCTTAGCACGTGCAGGCACGAATTCACGTTGTCGTACTAACCAGAAAGAAAGACAAATACGAAATGAAATGAAATCTAAAGCAAAAGCCAAACATTTAAGCGTATTTAAGTTACAGTTGGGGAACGGCGATTGATGACTCATCTTAAGTCCAAAATCTCCTAATATAAATGTAAATCCTAGAAGCTACTTTATCTACCGACTTTAACCTTTTAGCGCCATTAACGAGCGCGAGTCGTGATTTTGACAAAAATTGTAAATGGCCTTTTTATGGCTAATTTGCTTGAACGTTTTTAACTGCTTCACGCACACGCACAAAAAATGGACCCGAAATTAAATATACACAGCGAAAGAATCTCAAGACCAAAAGAACACGAAACGAACAAAAAATTGACATTAAGATAAAGTGTTGAGACGTCAAATAATGTGAAGTTGTTGTGTGTCAAGAAAATTTATAGATGATTTGACTACACAAATCTAGGAAATGCTCTTTGAGTAGGAATCATTTTTCGACAAATTGATTTTTAAGCGCAGAATGGAAATTGGAGATGAAATGAGTTTAGCTTTGGTTTAACACTAAATTAAGAAAATAATGTAAAAAAAATGCGGTCATTGCTTCCCAGCGTAATTATTTGTTCTGCTTATAACGCGACTATCGTCCATCTGATCTGGAAATGATGTATGGTGGATCGATATGTAATGTCGATTAAAATATATGCCTTTAAAATTGTAGAAGATATTAAGTTTTTTTTTAATTGTGGGGGTGGCAACTCTGCTATCGTTCATCTGATCGAAAAACGGTGTAAAGTGGATCGATAAGTCATTATAATTAAAATATATGTCTTAAAAGCAAGGCTGCAAACCTCCAAAATTTGAGATGAGATTCGGTTAGAAGGTTCGAAACCGTGAGGAATCTATAGGTTCGGTTCGCGGACCCCAGGTTTTGAACCTTGGTTCACTTGAACAAAAATTAATAGATTTTTTCGACTTATTTATTCATTTCAATTGGTTTAAAAAAAATTGAATTGAATTACTTTTGTAAACATATTAGATAAAATAATATTCTTTAGCTAAATTTTTTTATTATCATATGTTTTAGCTGAAATAAGTTGATATTAACATCTTATTAGTTTAAGTCGCGAATAAGGAAGCACTTAATTCTGGCTTTAAGTGCAATTCAAATTTTTTCTTACATTCAGGCTGAAATTAGGTAGATTGGCTCGATATTCTGCAATTCTATATAAGTAAACGGTTGAAACAAATCTTTTCAAGAGATGTCCGAGCCAGAACACCGGAATAAAGAACGGGATATAGAATGTAGAACGTAGGGAGAACGTAGGTATGCCTATGGCAACGTGTAGGCTCATTTTACGAATTATCTTCGAGCTCAAAGTAAACCAGAAATGGGAATCGCTCTCAACCTGCAGAATCGCAATTTAGACATAGCGCTCAACTTACAGACTTAGGGCCTTAACCAGACACTGGCTGGTAGCGACGACGGGACAAGGAAGAGAAAGAGTCCGTCTCCCACTTCTTCTGTTTCTGCCCTGAGTATAATTTTCTTATAGAAGTCACTCATCCAAGCCTCTTAATTATAGTTCATCTTACTTTTCAGACACATTTTGGACTTAAGCGTAGGAGAATTGGACAAGTATTGTGTATGTAAGTGTGCTGGGTAAAACACAACAGCAACCGCTCTAATCAAAACTAACCCAGCATAGTTTCAGCTAATAGGCATTATATCTTCCTGATGATGTTTGTCTAGCTCTTAAAGGACATGAAACACAATTTTTAAGTATTAATCTGGTATCTGGTCAATGTTTGTTGTCTTGGACAGTTTTCGAAAGAATTTATTAACTTCATTGACGTATTTTATATTTGTTAATATTGCCTCTATAGTTTTTATAAACTTATATTTTTCGAAGTCCGAAGTAGAGTAATTTTAAGTCTTAATTTGAATACTCCCAGAATTTTATTCGTAAAAAAAGATTACTCAATATTGTTAACCGAACCACTTTTGTTGAATAAATGTTCCGAGGGGTCAAAAATGGAACAGGTTCGCTTCATGGTCCGGATCGGGCAATTCAAAAAACACAAACCTGGTTCTCTGGGGTCAGTTCCGGACCGGTTTGCAGCCTTGCTTAATAGTTTGATCAATCTATCCTCAAAGTTGAGGGAGATATGATGTTTTTCAAATTGCGGGGGAGGCAGAGGCGAAATACTACTTATAATGACATCACTGCCATGAACTAAAATTTTGTGGACTGTGATCGGCATATCACATTAAGAATAAATTGCAACTTATAATTTTGCCGTTTCTTCAGTGTATTAATTTTTATATTTATTAGAGTCAATTAAATCATGGTATGTAATTGCTTCCAAAACGTAGACAAATTGATTAAATAATGCTTCATTTACTCCAGTAATAAGTGACGTAACTAAAACGTTATAAAATAACTTTTTGAAATGTTTCCATTATTTGTAAATAGATCCCGTTCCTTGTTTTACAATGAGCGCGTTCAGCAGAGACACTTGATCACTGATTAGCTTAATAAAACTACTCATGATTTAGCATACTTTTAGGAGGTCTTTTAAATTCAGATTTGGAAAAGCTTCATGTAAATATCATATAAAATACCAGATGAAAAGTAGGCTACATGAATTACCAAGAAATTGATCATTGATCAGGGAGCAAGTTGTTCTGCTTAACACGGCCAATGTCAACTAAAACTGCTACCTAATCGCAGCGCACTTAAAGATTCAGTGTCCCAGTGTTATATACTGGTAAAAAGCATTAATTGCCAACCCTAAAGCTCTAATGCGTTATTAAATGGTGTTTTTGGTAGCGCTAAAGCCTTACTTATTATGAGAAAAAAGGATTTTTTAGCCTATTTTGAAGATCGTGATTTCAATCTGTTCCGCACGTTTACGAGCCTCGTTTCGAAATGTCATGTAACTGAATTGTGTATTTTAACTTTCACATTTATAAAGCTGCGTAAAGTAACCCACTTTTTGAAGATAGTGAATTTTTTATTAAAGGCCTGATCTCAGATGACATATTTTCGGCACTATGCTTTATTAAAATAAGACATCTGTTCAAAAGCATTCTGATTTCAAAGCTCTACAAAAGTGTTTCTGTTTATATAAAGCATAGTGACGAAAATTATTTTTATGTCATCTGAGAATAGGCCTTAATTAAAAACCTTAACTTGAAAATATTAATAATGAAAATATTAATTTTTATCTATAAAGATTTATATTATCTTTATAGATAAGAAAATTATAATCTATAGTTAATCATTATATCAAAATTTTAATGTCTTAACCGCTCTTTTCATACGAAATTATGACAATGTTGCTTGTGTTCGGAATTGTTGCATAGTAACAACATTCAACTTTGATGCTCCATATCTTTGTTCTTAAACAAGCTGGAATCACAATTTTTGGACAAAACATGCGTTAATCATTTTTCAATTAAACAAAACAATCTTTTGAAAATCCTAAAATATTTTCTGCCTTTGTCTGACCCACTGTGCGTCGTCCTGATCAAGAATATATATAGTTTATAGGGTCCGACACTATAAAATAAATAGAAATAAATATATTAATATGCACTTTATGTAACCATATTTACCTTTTTAGTTGCTATCTTTAAAAAAAAACGAGAGCGTAAGTTGAAGTCGGCCCTGCTCCACTTCGATATACCCGTTACTCAGGGTAAGATTTATTTAGGAATATATTATTTGATCACAACATGCCCAAATTGTGGGAGATATGAGGTTTTTTCCAAATTGCGGGGGTGGAAACTCTACTATAGTTCATCTGATCGGGAAATGAAGTATGGCGGATGAATAAGTAATGATGACTTTAATATATGTCTAGAAAGTTCGAACCATCTATCTTCAAAATTGTGGGAGATATGATTGCGTGGGTGGCAACTCTTCAATCGTTCATCTGATCGAAAAATGATGTATGGCGGATCGATAGGTAATGATGATTTAGATATGGGGTTTTTCATATTTCAAAAATTTGAAACATACATGATCTGCGTGCAGAAGATACAAGTCTACACTGAAAAAATGGTAGCTCTAGCTCTTATAGTCCCTGAGATCTAGGTGTTCATACAGACGGACAGACAGACAGACAGACAGACGGACAGACGGACATGTCTATATCGACTCGGCTATTGATGCTGATAAAGAATATATATACTTTATGGGGTCGGAGATGCTTCCTTCTGCCTGTTACATAAATTTGCACGAACTTAGTATACCCATTTTACTCTACGAGTAACGGGTATAAAAATTCCAACCGACAGGTCCCAATCCCATAGACTGATTGATGAGTATCTTAATCGACAGCTGCCCCAACTAACTTTTCTAGCAATCAAAATGCAACTTTCTGGTAGCCACAAGAACAATAAAAAAATAAACAATTACTTATTGCAGCCTTAATGTTGCATTCGACAGCAGTTATCTATCAAATTCCAAGTTGCGATAACATCCCTCCCTCCCTCCTTCCCTCCCACCAACGACCTCATTCGTGGTCACGCGTCGAAGTTTGCTCGCCAAGCGTTGAGCAAAATTAATTTAAATTTATTGTCTCAATTTATAATGCAACAAATTGAGCGTCTGCAAGAAGATAACTTCTTCGCTTTGACTTTTGCCAAAAATAAACGTTGACAGCATTCGGGCGGGAATAGTTCAATGTATCTGACAGATACTCTCCTTTCGGCATTGAACTTGAACTTATTGGTGCACATAGAGTTTTTCAATTGTTTGTTTTAAACTTTGTATTTTTTCTATATAATGGCTACAAAAGTTATTATAAAGTTTGCCATATAAGTTCCTGCTCCTAGTTAAAAGTTGAGCCTTGGTCTATTCAACTCGTTTGGATATTTTTGCTGGCTCTTTTCGTGGTAAATTGAGTGCACACAAATCGGCAGACGTTTGTCATTTGTCTGCTGTCATGTCAGTTGTCAAGTTTGATTTTTCAACATTTTTTTTTTTGTGTGTTGTGTTGGTTCTTTAAATTGTAGCAACAACAACAACAGTGCGCAGAATATATATCAAATAAAATGTTCAACAAAAGACAAATTGTGAAAAAGCATTCTAGTGGAGCGATGGAGAGAAGCGTGTTGACAATTTTTTATACAATTTTTATACGCTTTGAATGGGCAAAAATATGAGGAAAAGGGTAAATTGACTGAAAGAGGTAGTTATATTGGGAGACTCTAGTTTTTATTGCCATATCTATGATCTTTAATCTACTTTTTGTAACAATTTTAAAGACCTTTTTTTGCTGCTATATTTTGAATCGGATTTTTGTTACTTAACGCATTAACTTTCCTTTATAACTCTATCCATTCCCAGCTGATCGAACCATTTGTCATAAGCTTAGACAATCGACTTCTGTCGCTGCACTTTACATGGCCACCGCTTCTTCGGTTCCACCAAACAATCCGCCGATCAATCACAGTCGCGTTGACAGCTGCAAGTGTCAAACAGAGCGCTGCACTTATTTATTTATGCTACAAAATTCTCACTCCAAACAACCGCCCACAGTAAATAGCGCGTTTCACATGTGTGTGTGTGTGTGTGTGGCACAGTTAAAACTCATTCAAATAGACTTGGTCGGCGGCATGATGCCAAGTGCATTGAATATCCAACTTACGTAATATGCAACAAAAGTCAAGTAAACCACAATGGTTGTGCGGGAAGAGGCAGAGATGTGGGCTACCAGTTGCCACATATGCCAAAGATACATTTATTCAGCAGCTCGGAAGCTTCTTCTTCATCTTGTTGTTGTTGGGTAGAAGCTGCAACTCCTGCTACCAAAAGAAACCGCAGTTGCATGCAAACCGCGCCGCGTAGCGTAAAACGATATGACCAAAAACGAGAGAAGTCAGCAGCCACAAAAGGAGCAGACAATTGTGTGAGGAGTGGGAATGCCGAAAATGCAAATAATATTGTTCACATTGAAGTTGTCAATTGCAATACGAGCGGCTCTTATCAATGGCCCCCATGAACTGTGGTTAAAAGAGGGACCAAAAATATGAAGTAAATTGAACAAAAATTCTTTAACAAATTAAAGCGCAAAGGAATGACAATTTTAAGACGCCATCAAGGTGTACAAAAGAATATAAAACTCGCACATGGGCAAAATACAGAGTGTTTTCCCAAGTGTAAAATATACAAATATTAAACAAAATCAGTAAGACAATTGGACTAGCTCAGTACGTGACAGGCTTTATGTATAAGAGTAGTGCCGAAATTCGTGAACTAGTTCAATTAAACTAGTCATTTAAAAGAACTAACTAGTGACTAGTGAACTAGATCTTAGTGTTTGAACTATAGTTCATTTTTTGAAACATTGTTAATGAACCATAGATCATTTTATGAACTATGGTTAATTTAATGAACTGGATCATTTTTAGAAAAATTAACTATAGTTAAAAACTGAATAATATATCAAAAAAAAATTACTTAGCAACAAGGTAATATAAAAAACTAGATTCTTCATCTCTATTTTATATCCTTTTAGTTTCTATAAGTCCTTGTATAAGTATAAAGGTTTAATCCATTTAGATTTTGATCAAACTTTGCAATATAATATTAAAAGCAAGCAATGCAAAATAAAGCAATTTCAAAATATGAAGTCGCTTAAATGGAAAACAAAAAAAGTTATTCTCACTACCGATCGTTTCTTTGACAACTATTTTAAATAGTCCTCCCATATGGGCATAGTTATTGAGCTATTCCACTCTTTTAGCAAATCTTTAGCTACAATTAAAATTGATTTTTTTGTTGCGTTAAATAATTTAAGAAAAATTATCTTCACTAAAAAATTTCTAAATGAAAAAAGAAAGAAAGAAAGAAAGGTAATAAAAAAAAGAACGAGAAAAGATTTTTATTTTTTTTTTGGTAAATTGGAAAATAAACTTATATTTTTCTAAAAACTACTAAAAAAAAATTTCATACAAAAAGAGTTTCTTAATTCGCAGAGTTTTGCAATTTTGTAATGCGAGTCAAAGACCGCTTCCGTTTTAAGTAACCTCACGTCAGGGCATATTCTTACTTATATCTTTGAATACTCTGTGTCGATTCTTGTAATTTCGGAACCGGAAAAATCTTAATTTGAGATTGATCATTCAAATCCTTTCGAAAAATTAAATCATACTAAAATCTATACGGACGTATACTGTACTAGATTATCATCTCTCATGTAACAGTAACAGTGTAATCCCATCCTTATATCGAGTCCAAAAATAACAATAGATGGACCCCTGAAAGTGATTTGATTTCGTGATAGTTGACGGAACGACCTTTTTTGGGCACTGATTTGATTTTGATTTCTTGTACAGCTGATTGAAAATTAGCGCTGAAGTCAATCATACATTATTTCTTTTGCCAAATTAATTTGTATTTTATGCTATCATCCATTTTTTTGCTCAAACTGGATTTTGACAACTTTTTCGATATTTTGATACGGCTATATATATATATTAGTAAACCGAGAGAAATATTTTTTTGTATCTTCTGCAATTCGGCGATTCTTAAAAATTGGTTCAAGATTTATGTGCTGCACTGTGTAATAGTTTGATAGCAGAACATTAAGTTTTAGAATGTTCGTAGTTTTTCCAAGCAAAGTTCTAAACATATATCAAATTCTTCGAAGAGTACGGTCACACTAGAAAGCAACAAAATCAAATCGAAATCAGTTTTGGAGCTGATTTAGTTAAAACTATTAGTAGTATTAGACCTTTATTTCCTTATTTTTTTAGGTCACACTGCAGATTTTGTATAGAGCAAATCAAATCAAAATCGAAAGCAAATCACTTTCAAGAAACTTTCTAATATATTGGAATATCTTAAAAAAAAACTAAAAAAATTTCTTCAAGAACGTTTATACAATAGCAAATGTAATTACTATTGCAAGTGCCTATTGTAGCTTATCTTTACAAGATATGTAAAGTTCGACACATGATGTGTAGAATTTTTTAAGTTAAACATTTCAACCCTAGACCCGTCCTTGGGGTACATTTGTACCCCAGAAAACTTTCAACGCAAGTTTTAAAAATAAACATTTTTCAGCTTTGTCAATCCATTTCTTATATAGAATTTTTATTGTATGCTGTGTTACATACTGTGGGTTGTGTTGGCCAGTGTGGTTCATTTAAATAAAATGTATTTTATTATTCCCTATTTTCTCCAAAGCGTGTCGACCTTTTTCGCAGAGAAAATTAAAATTTACTTGTTTCTATTTTAACTGGTCTGGATTTTGGTAGCTGTTAATTCTAATATTGCCGCTTTTCATCCTTATGGTGTTATAAACTAAAATATTTATAATGTCCATTTGAATTTGATTGATTCTTATAGAAATGTACTGGGGTACTAATGTACCCCATATACGGTCTACGTTAGATTTAGATTAATACGTTAAATGGTTTAAGTCATTTAAAAAATTGCAAATATCCTAACAGCTACTCATCGCTTAGTCTCAATTAATATCACACTAATTTCACTTTAACATCAATTTTCACTCGACTGCACTTTTCCAAATGAGAAACTCCCTTTTCGCCTGTTGCCTGCTGTCAACCACACACCACAAAATTCTCTCCCATATGTCCAGCCATTTCAATTACATTTCTTCACTTCAATCAAATCGACTTAAGAAGTTTCACTTCTTCGCCCAAAAAATAAAAACCCTGTGCAACACGCGTCTTGCACTTGCAGTCATTCGTAAATTGAATTTAAACCGTAACGCCGCACCCCCTCGTCGTCCCTTAGATCACCAATCTAATGATTGCCTGGGTCTAGAGAGAAGACTTTGGACTTTGGCAATTGCTTTTTCAATTTCTTATCGCATTTTATGTCCGTCTCATGACATTTGGCGACAATTGTGAGTGAGTGAGTGAGAGACTCCTGTCAGCCAAGAAGGACCCTTGAAATTATTGAAATTGTTTTGCCCATTTTGTCGGCTGCTGCATTCTGTCTGTGATTATCGCCCTGGAAATTTCTGAACTGAAGCGATTTGAAGAATTTGTGGATTTTGGATTATTGATTTGCAAATGCCAAAAGTCACAAGGAGATTTGAATCTCAATGTGGTTTTCATGAGCTTTTAATTAGTTGCTAATTTGCATCATTGAATTTACGCTTGAGAGCCAATTGAAGTGTGTCAAAATGGAATTGCTGAAGAAATCATTTAATAAATAGCTTAATTTTCACTCTTCCACCTGACACCGCACATGTGTTTAAGGGACGACAATTTTTAAGCCAAAAAATGAATATAAGGATTTGTTTTTTTTTTCCAGGCAGTTAATTAAAAAAGGCTTGGCTGGACGACACACAGAGACGACGCCTACGTTGATTTATTGTTCAGGCGCTTTAAAGTGCATATAAATCAAATGAAATGAAATTTATATAAATAAAATGTCATACAAAAGCATCGAATGCGACTCGAACGTTGGCCCGGTCAACTCTTTAGCACCATTAACAAAAGCTTTTCTTCCTTTTACCCTTTCATTTACGTCTTCTTTGTTGACCACACTTAATCCTATGGCGAACGCATTGCATTTTGCGATAAATTCGCTTTAAATGAGCGAATGAGCAGACGGGAGTCTTGGACTGACCACCGACAATGCGCCTTCGAGCGCATTCTGTGAAATACTGTGCACTTGGCACACAAATAAGCACAAAGGAGATAGAAAATCGAAGCGCATCGAAACGGTTTGCCAAAGAATGTCAATAAAAGGCACCAGCAGCAGCAGCAGCAGCCGCTGTGTGTCCTGAACCAGAAACGGGACAATTGTCTGTTTGTTGTCTTTATTACAGAGACTCGCAGAGAAGTTGTCATAATCTTTACAGTGGTTTTGGGAGCATTCGAAGCCTCTATACTTTAAAATGTGGCGCAACACAAATTGTGAGAAGTGCTGCCCATCACAGTTGCGACCGACTCTGCCCAGCGAAAGTGTGAACTCTTTCTTTAATATGACGCTGCGAGTATTGTTATTACATTTTTTTTTAAATTTATTACAGTTTATCTCAAAATCACAAAATATATAGTTTTGTTTTGACAGCTGATTGTTGTTGACATATTCGGCATCATGTTGAGTATGGATAAAAAAGATTTTCGTTCTCTCATGATACATTATTTTTTGCGGGGCAAAACGGCAAAGGAAATAAAAGGAAAGTCGGATAAAAATTATGGGACTAATGCATCTTCAGATCTCAGCGTGAAATATTGTTTTCGAGAAATATTGTTTACTGCCGATGAACTTCACTGCGGTTACACAGGACAATGTCAAAGAAATAAATGAAATGGAGTTGGCAGATGCCACAAGGATTAGTACTGAGCGCTGAATACTGAGATTCTGCATATGAAAAAGTTATCATGCCGCTGGGACGCCCTATCAAAAACAAAAGAGTGTTTGGCCAGGCTCCAATTGCTACCCCATTCACTTTATTCGAATGATTTAGCTCCCAAGGACTAATATCTCTTTCCAAACCTCAAAAGATGGCTCATCAATTAAAAAATTCATCTCGTACGATGTAATTATTAACGCCGCGAAGGAGTATTTTGCAGACCTTTCAGAAAATTACTTTCGGAAGATAGAATCCTCTAGAGCAACAGCGGCACAAAAAAAAGGCAACACGTATGTGCAAAAAAAAATTAAAAATAATTTGGAAAATTAAAAAAATCAACTCATTTTCGGAATGTACAATGTACAATGTACATTGTACATATATTAAAGTATATTTTCTGAAAATTACAAACAAAAACTGAAAATTTTTTCGGATATATACACCCAGAGAAATCTAGCACGATTCGGCAAGAATGAAATCGGCTTCAATTTAGTTTTTTTTCGTCTTGAATTTTCAAGAAGAAATCTGCTTGAAATCGAGAAAACTTGTGCGCTCGATTTTGAGTTTGGTGGCAAGGGAGGTGAGACAAAAAAATCGAGCTTGAAAATTCATGCTTGATTTCAGTATTTTCTTCTTGAATCCAAGAAAATTCTGTCTTGCCGAACTTCTGACACGAAATCTGCTTGATATCAAGCGGGATCTGCTCGATTTTTTCTCTGAGTGTAGCCATATTTGTAAGGACGCTTCAGACATATATCTTCTTCTACACATGACCATATAACTTTACCAACTGATGTTGCTAAAGCCATATATATCCAAATTTATGAAGATTATAAAAGATGTGAAGGTGGTTTAACACAAAAAAAATTCAAGTTTTATATATCTATCTATATATCTATAGATATATCATCGATCACCTGAAAGAATAAAACCTGTTTTTTGATTTAAGATAAGCCAAACTAGAGATATCGTGATTACCGTCAAACGCATTCTTTAGGAGGACCTTCGGGAGATCGTCACTGGAGCCGTATCCTTTAATGTTTTTACATGATCTTAGTGTCATAAAATAGTTAACAGAAGGTCCTATCTGAATATTTAATACTAGTATTTGTTGAATAAAATTTCTCTCTAAACAAAATGTTTAAATAACTAATTATTTTAGCCTTGCAACTGCGTTTAAGCCCTTTAATTAGCGGAGGTAGCGGAAGTGGCCATTCCTAAACTATCATTTATAAAATTTTTTTAAATATTTCAAACTCTTGTAGAACGGTCAGACAACGCTTTATATACCCTCAGTTTAAACCAATCAAATAAATATGAAAATTGTGAGGTTTCCCTTACAAGCGAAAAACTTTTGCATAGGCGCCGACTCCTTCCTCTACTCCTCCCCATCTTCCAGTTTCTCACCCAATTCAGCTCTCAATATCGTTACTTTGCCGGCAATGTTGAAATATTTAGTAAGATTTCTGCGTGTTCTCGTAATTGTAGCAACTTTGCCCACACACACACACACACAATATCTTTACTAAGGCTTCCTCAAACCTAACTTCCCCCCTCTCACCACCACGTTTCTATAGCGACCTTTGGCAAAAGTGCGTGTGCTTCAGCGCATTAAATTGATTGCCATAAAATTTTTATCGTATAGCTCGCCAGGCTATTAGAAGAGCGGCCCCGGCCAATTTGAAGTTTTCTCTTTTAAAGAAACTGTAGCAATGCTTGAGGGGGAGATGGGAAGCGGTGGTTGGCTTACAATATGTATATAAATAGAGAAGCGAAAAAAAATAGAAAATATTGATAAGGCGTATATGGGAAGCTGTAGACGTGGACGTCGACTTAATAAAAATGCAGGCGAGGCCACAGGAGATGGCTATCAATGGCACAGGAAATGCAGCGAAAGGAAAGAAATAGTGGTTGGTGGGGGGCAGACGCATCAACACACACACACACAACTGCATTTTAAATATGTATTATTATTATTATTTACTGTTAGAGCCAAAGAAAAGAAAATACAAAATAAAAATACCAAATACGTTGTGCATAGAAAATGAATGCCATTGAATGGCAGTGGAAGCTGAGGCGGGTGGAAAAACATAAGTAAGCAAATTGCACGCAACGTGGAGCGCGACTTGGGTCCAGCCTTCTTTTAGTTAGATTAGCCGGCAAGATATGCAAAGGTGCTGCCGACAGAGAAGCTGCTGCTGCTGCCTGGTGAATGGCAGGGCCAAGTAAAACGTGCAGGGAAATTACAATGAGAGAAATTTGATGTTATAAGTGCGAAAAATATTAAACAATAATTACTAATAGAACCAAGTTATAAGTAAAGTCGATTTGAGTAGGAGCACTTTAGAATCAGCGTAGGATCAGTACAGAATTTATCAGCGAAATATGAGGTATGAGCATTAGGAATTGCTGCAATTCATAACTGATTTCAGTACTACCCATAAAACTCATCCATTCAGAACCGCATTTCTTGGCTTAAAGAAGCGAAAGTCATTAATTCCTAGGACCAGCCTGGGACAGGCTAGCCTAGCTTTTTTATTTTTTTCAAAAGTAGGTCTGATTTCAGTACTGGCTGAGTACTTAGAAGAGACGATTCATGTGATTTAAAGTTCTCATTTACCTAATTTTTTTCCCGTCCTTAATTCCTCAGAATTCCTTCATCAGAATTTTTCTTTTCTTTAACATGGTACGTATGGTGAATATACACCCTTTTCTCTTTTTCGGACCAGAAAAGATAGAAAACGCAGCTTACATGAAAACTTATCTTAATTGGCATATCACATATTTATAACTCCAAGAAATTTCTCTAAAATTCGAAATTCTTCATATTTGAAGATTTGTGTCTTAAGAGGTTCTTTCTTCTATCTTTCAAATAATTTTTCTTTCGATTTTTTGGTTTTGCATTATTATTTTAGCTTGGACTTTCCCCTTTCATCCCCTTCAAACTATTTTTCAAAATTCGAAAAAGGTTAGCAAATATAGCCATTTTAGTAAGGCAATGTTCTCGTTAAAGACCGGTTTTCTCGAAACAACGTTTTTCGCCCTGGTAGCCATGATTACGCCAGTTCTACTGAACCGATTTGTAACAGCCATGTTGCAATCGACGCAGAACTGATATAATTCTGGCTCGTACCTCAATCAAGAGAAAAAACATTTTTTTTTTGTTTCACACTAAACTACAAAAAAAATTAAAAAATCTAAATCTTTTTTTGAAACTACCGCCAATTTTTCCGAAAATTTTTTAAAAAAATATGATTGAGGTACGGGCCTGAATCATATCAATTCTGATCATAACCCCATTTACCGTTTTCAATTCCGATAACCTGGAGTTCCACCTCTTCACCTTATTTTTGGAGACCTTTATTGGCAATCCGATAACTAGTTGAACAGCCCTCGAATTCTAACATTTTATTTAAAATTTTTTTAAAATTAATAAATAACACAAAACAAAAATCCAAATTGAAAAAGCTCTTATAGTTTTCTCTACAGAATATTTTTTTAAAAAACACTCAAAAAACCATGTGCAAAGGTGAAAGACTCAATTCAGAACTAAAATCTTACTTCAAGTTTGGCTTTTCTATATCGTTTATATAAAAACTAATTGGATTTGTATATAAGAGTTGAAAATTTAAACATACCTCGTCCAACTTATCCTAATATCTATTGAACAAGGAAAACAGAAAAACTGATTATAGTTCAAAATGACACTTTGCATTATTTTCTTCATTTTTATGTGCATTTTCTTTACTTGCTCGTTTAGTTGTCGTTTTTAATTATAATAATAATCAATCTTTTAAAATTTTTTTTTTAATTATTCCTTCTTCCCTTTAAGTCCATTTTTATTTTAATCTTCTGTCTTTGCTCGTTTCTGTTCCTATTTAATCCCGATTCCCCAAGCATTCCACCGACCGCTGCGCGTTTGTCAAATCTCTATGAACAGAGTCTAAGGGGTTTCTAGTTGGCACTGGCGATATCCCTTACTACTGTTCGTTAGAAAATTCGGTAGCTAAAGCTAATGCAGAAAAGTGCCAGTCAACTTTAGCACATTTATTTATTACCTATAGGCATGTTCTTCCTAATCTAATCCATTAGTCTGATATCTTCCTGCCAGTAGTTTAGGAGTTATCTTGTATAGACATAACGATCGGATTTAGCAGGTCTGTTCTCGTTTCCGAATCCGATCGATCGGAATTGGTGGAGGTTTTTATTTCAAGAAGTGATAAGACAATTCGGTTTATATATTTTGGCATTAAAACAGTCGAATAAAGATAAATGAAAATATGAAGTTTCTGAAAACGGGAACGTTTACCAATTTCGATTCCGCATAATTTAATCGAAATCGGAATGGGAAACAGGCCGGATTATTAATAATTTTTAATTACATATTTGAAAATATTGACACACAATTACAAATTGTGTCTATTTGAATGCCACAGCATCTTAGGCATTAGTCAAGTTTAGTTACGATAGCTTTAAAACTGAGGCACGAGATAGCATAGCAACCACGGTCAGATAAACGGACAATAAAATATCTATTTTATGGGGACGAAAAAGTATTATTCTATGCGTTACAAACATCTTGACAAAATTATATATATAATTCTAAAAAATAAAAAATTTATAGGTAAGGCTGAGCTTACACTGTTCGACGCAAGAGACATGAAAATCCAGTAGGTCTTCGTGTTATCTTGTTTTTAATAACAATTGACAAGCTATTCACAATGAAATCAAGACATTATGAAGGCCTACTATATTATCAAGTCTCATGCGTCGAACAGTGTGAACTCAGCCTAATGCCATAGCGACCAAGGGCCAGAGCGCATTTGTGTTTTCACACAGACGCGGGCTGAAGTCATGGCAGCGTAAATTGGAGAGCCTACAAAAATGTGATTTTGCAGTGAGTGAGTTCTCTGTCACCTGTAGGTGCTTACCAACACAATCACATTTTTCTGTCCACTACACTTGGCCTGCGCTGATTTACATAAGGCTGATTAAGTTCTTCTCTTGCAGGGTATATTGATCCCGGGCAGAACCGACTTTAACTTGCTCTCTCTTTTTGCACTTCATCCTTGTTTTCATTTTTTTCTCAAACTTTCTTTCTTTTATATAGTGTTCTATTTTTAATTCTTTCTAAATTTTTGTTTTTAATTTTCTGTAATTCTATTTTGAATGGGTACGATATTCTTCCTTATATCTAATTTGTTTATTTTATAATTCTTATGCCATCAGTATTTTTTTTTTCTTCTGGGTCTATGTATCCTTCTTCATTTCTTAATTTTTGATTTTTCATTTACTTTTTCGAATTCAATCTTCTTCAAACTTCTTATCTTAGGTCTTTCTTCTTTATAGTTAAATGGTTCTTGTTTTTAAAATCTCCATATTCCCTATATACGTATCAATACATTTTCTAATTTTTCATGCACTTCCATTAAAACTAGATAAGCTTCTACTTTGTTATGTTTTTAATTGGCGTAGTTACTCTTATTCCTTCTTACTTATTTCGCTTTTTCTTATTTCCAGATCTCAATTTTCCATTTTGTCACAATTCCTTTTTTCCAATTCAATTGTTTTCTTCTTTCATTCTTTCTAACCAATGTTTTTTGCTCAATGCTAATCAATTTTTTTTCAGTGCATTAAACGTTATGTGCAGCATTTTCTTTGCCATTGGCACACAATTGCGTTTTCTGGGTTGCCAACGTCGTCGTCGTCGTCGACTGCATTCGCGTCTCTGTTATTGTCGTCGCCTTAGTTACGCCTCAAGTTATGCAGTGCAAGTATCACAAGACCCGCATATTGCCCCACACCTCCACACTCAGCCACTTGGGGATTGGCCTCTAAGCTGTTTTCAGTTTTTTGCCGCTATATCCTTGCGAGCTGCTGCTGCTGCAGCGATGCGAGTGTTTAGATTAGGAGAAATTGCATGTTGCATCAAAATATTTGCGCCAACTGCCAAGGGAGCGCAGCGATGGCAAAAGCATTGTGAAAGCGAAAATGCCTGGTATGCCACGTTGCCAACTTTCACAGCCAATTGCCAAATATGTGGAGCTCCCCGTTGACCAATAAAATTATTTAATTATAAATATCAATATTTAAAGGAACCTGATTCCATAGCTGGATTGCACCTGCTCTATGAATAATATTTGCCCTGCATCGCTAATTGGCTTTTGGCCATAAAATCATATAATTAATAGTCCTAGAGCTGAAAAATTTTTGATTTTAATTTCAATTAGTTTAAAACTCAGGCAAAATTTTGTGCGTTGTTTGCACAAATTGTAAAACAATCATTTGTTTTTGGGAAAATTCATACCCGCATCGCATCATTTATCAGGCACACAACCCACTCACCTGCAACGACACAAAAAAAAAAGAGAGAAAAGTTAATGACATGAAAAATTGTTGGTGATTTTTTATTATGTATACATCAAAAAATGCTTAAGTGCAAAATAATTGCAAAAATAAAATTGATAAATTTTTGACAATTTATGTTCAATATGGAAACCAGAGGCTAGTCATGTTCATGATAATCGTGATATGAATTTATATAGCACAAAGTAAAACAGAATCTATAGAAATACAGAAATGAACATACAAAACTTTTGTATACAGTCATTGGCATAAATATTTTGTTGAACACTTTTATGTTTTTATAACTTATATTTTAAAAGTCCACATTTTAGAGTTATGTTTAGAGATTTAACATATTAGACTTCAAATAACAGTTATTCAGAACTTTTTTTCAGAACGCAGAAAACAGTTATTGAAAACTTTTATTTTTTACTCCGAGTATAACAGATATTAACGACTTTTGTTAATTTGCTCACTAAATAACAGTTGTAGAAAGACTTTTATAAAAAAATCACTAAAATAACAGTTACTAAAGACTTTTGTTTTATTACTCAGCACATAACAATTATTAAAGACTTTTACTCAGAAAATAAGAGTTATCAAAAGACTCAGTAAATTCAACTCAGTCATAGACTTAAATTTTTATTTAAAATTTTAAAGCCTTCTTTATTTATCACAGGTAATGTTAAGGTACACACAATGGATCATTCACGCAGAGAGCAAACCGCTGAAGCTATAATATATTAAAAGACTTTTATTAAAAAATGTAAAGTCCCTGAATGAGTTTAATTAAATGATTTTGATAATAAAACTATTTCATTAAACTTATTTTCTGAGTAATAAAATAAAAGTCTTTCATAATTGTCATGATCGAGCACACAATTTGAAAAAATGGATTCAAAGAAGACCAAAATGCAAAACAAAAACAATTTGGAGAACTTTGCGGAGGATGAACAAGTTGCGGTGCCCAAAGCGGTCAGGATGATACCTATTTAAAGGGATTCGGCCAACAATTTGCCGCTCTGAGGTTATTGCATCCTCTTTCAGTGATACGCGAAATACACACAAGAAAACAACCATGGCAATGCCCATGACCTCTGCATTTCACATAAAGCCATCCATTTTCAATTTTATAAACATTTATTTTACAATCTCTGTTGCCCGCTTATTTTGTAAACAAAGAACAGCTGACAAAACCAGAGTGACCATTTCGGATTCAGTGACGGTTTACTGCCTTTTCGCTGTGGTTTGGTCACCCTACACTCTAAGAGTCCGCTCTTCGAATTATGAAACAATTCTAGCAGCGAGAATGTTATTCGTGTCTGAGTACCTAGCTTATAGCTTTAAAAATCAGATTTTTATAGTTATGCGCAAACATTACCTCTGGTAAGAACTTTTAATAAAACACTGCTCCGAGCGATTGACAACTATTCAAATCAGACAAACTCGTGAATTTTGACGAAATACAAAATTTTAATTTCGATTGCTCATTAAGCAATATTTTTGCTTGAACAAAAACTCAAGGATTGGCCTTATAAATACTATGGGGACTCTGTACCATCTATTTCAATGGTTAGAAAATGGTTTACTGAATTCTTTATACGGAACATTCAGCTCACGCCAGAAATAAAGAATGAAAGAGCGTGACTTGACTAACGCAGTAGGAAAGTCATCTGAGTGCGAATATGGAAATGCAAACCGAGCGATGGGTGCCGCAATTGCTGACATTCGACCATAAGCGCCAGCGATTGACCACCGTAAATTACTGTTTTAAGATGATTTAACTCAAACCGAACGAGGTTTTGCGCTAATTCTACGAAACAGCGATCCATTCGAATTTTCCAAAAACCCAGAAACATATACCCGCAGAACTCACCAAGGAACATTGGAAAGGAATCAAAATAAATTTATAAAAAACGAGAAGGCAATGCTAACTTCGACTGTGCCGAAGTTTTAATACACTTGAAAAACTTTACTCCAACTGATTTAACCGGTAAAATATATATAGGATATAGATATCAGATATTTAAAATTTTTAAATCATTGATAATAAAAATTTGATACCATAAAAAAAAAACTTTTCTTAGTAAAACACATTTTCCGACCGATCGGTCCTATGGCAGCTATATGCTATAGTGATCCGATTTTTATAAAATTTGTCAGAAATGTGTGAATACATATAAAACTAACATATAACAAGATTAATGACTCTACGACGGAAAACAAAAAAGTTTTTCTTACTAGATCTAGTTTTTTGACCTAGAACTAGTTTTTTTCTATGGCAGCTATATGATATAGTCATCAGATTTTGATAAATTTTTCCAGAAATGTGTAAAAGCATATAAAACTAACATATACCAATATTAGTGACGCTTCGATGGAAAACAAAAAAGTTTTTCTAACTAGAACTAGTTCTTAGACCGATCGTTCCTATGGCAGCTATATGATATAGTCATCTGATCCGGCTGGTTCCGACATATTAGTTGCGTGCAGTAAAAAGAAGACTCTGTGCAAAATGTCAGCTCGATAGCTTTAAGACTGAGGGACTAGGTCGCGTAGAAACAGACAGACAGACGGACGGAATTGAAATCAGCTCGTCGACTTGATCAAGAATATATATAGTTTATGGGGTCGGAAATGAATATTTCTATGCGTTACAAACTTCTGGGCAAAATTAATATACACTTTTCAAGTGTATAAAAATCATTTTATCAAACTTCGTTTCAAGAAATTTGACAACCCTAGCACAAAGTAAGACATAGCGATAGAAATAATCAAATCATCTAATCTAATCCAAAAACCGGTTTAAAATCAACAAATTTTTGTGGAAGTGGACTTGAGAACATGGGTCATAGTTATTGGGGACTAATTCCTGGAAATCTCTAGAGATTTTGGTCTCGGTTGGTTTGCAAAACGCTCGAAAATCCGTTGATGTCACAGAACTTCAAGATATTTCATAGTTTGGAGGTAAGAAAGTTTGTGTCTAAGATAATGGTCCCTCTCATCAAACAGGGTTGCGTCTCATTAAAATGAAATTTCCCATATTTTGGAAATGAATTAATTTGAAGTTTATTAGAAATTTGTTGAATGTTTTCTTATTTTTTTACGAATGTAATTAATTCTAATTTAAGTAATTTTCTACAAAATTAGGACGAACCCTAAGCACGATATTTGGTTTTGCTAATAATATTTGAAATAAAAATTTCATTATTAAAATTTAATTAAATAAATTAAATTTATTATTAAATATTTAATTAATTTTATGCAACTTATTCAGAAAAATAATCTAAATTACATATAAAAAATTACTTTTGCTTTTAAAAATTTCTTTTGGGTGGAGTATTTAGCTAAATCTCTACACAAATCACAAGAGATTTAAAACCAACCGAAAGACATTTCTGGTACACCAAGAATTGGATTTGGTTTGGAAGAAATTTCTGTGACACCTTTGATTAAAGTGTAGCGCAGATTGATTCCGCTTTTTGATTAAATTTATATGCTAAAATTTGAATGAACTTTTTTGATTTTCAACACAATTTTAAAGTCTTGGCATGTACGAAAATTTTTACAAGTAATTTAAAATATTTTCTTAAACTGCACATACTTTTTTCTTCTCCTTTCACTAACATTCATCTTCCTTTCCCATGTTAAATAGCTTGTCATACATATTCCTCTATCTTTACCATTTCATTCAAATGCTTTTGCTATACAAAATTGTACTTTGTATGAATATATTTTTTTTTGTTCCATTTTTACTGCAATACATTTTTCAATTATTCTTTTACATTTACGTGCTTGTTTTTTCTTTTTTGCGAATTCTTTTTTGTCGATATTTTATCTTGTTCAACATATTTCTCTCCTTCAGCTATATAACCGACACAGGACTCATAAGTTTACATTCGATTTTGGCGTTTTTGTTGTAAAAACGAAATTGATATTTTATGGCCATGCTCATCTGCAGCGAGTACGAAGCAAAGCATATGCTTTTCATACTTTATGGCGCGTGTATCTGTTAGATAGCATTTTGTTTTGTTTTTTTTACTTTTTTTTTTTAGCTATGCATTGGGCATTGTTTAAGTCAATACATGGAGTTGCATTCAACACATGAATACATTGTTCAAAAATGCATTTAGATGCTGGAGCTTTGATTTAAAGCTTTGCATACTCATAAATGGGTTTGTTTGTAGCTATTTTTTTTTGTTGTTTTGATTTCAAATTCTGTTTTTGACTGTGCCTGGCAGCCAGACACAATTTTTTGTAATTACCAAAGAGCACAATACCAGGAGGGCCAGTGAAAAATGGCTAGGCAACTAGGTACAAATAGGCTGGATTTTATGTGGAATTAGTTTAGAGTAGAGTGATTTCAATTTGATTTGTGTATGGAAATGAATTGGGAAGCAAAGTTATTATTTTATTAAAATTTTGCGAAATACAAACAAATAGAATGAATTTTTTGTATGCAACAATTCAATGTTTTTATACTCTGTACCGAAGGTACACAGAGTATATTGGGTTTGTGCAAATGTATGTAACAGCCAGAAAGAAGCATCTCCGACCCTATAAAGTATCTATATTCTTGATCAGCATTAACAGCCGAGTCGATATAGCCATGTCCGTCTGTCCGTATGAACGAAGAGATCTCAGAGATGGTAAGAGCTAGAGGTTTGAAGAGTATGGAACATATAATTCTTATATCTGCAGGCAGATCAAGTTTATTTTTAATTTTTGCCACGCCCCCTGCCTCCCCCGCAAATTAAAAAAAAAACGTAATAACTCCCACAATTTTTAAGATAGATAGTTCGAACATTCTAGACATAAATTCTACTACTTATTATGAATCGACCAGCCATACATCGTTTTTCGATCAGATGAACGATATTAGAGCTATACGTAAAAGAAAATAAAAACCAACGACAACAACAACACCGCAGCGATTGGTAGAACTTACGAGAAAGAGAGAGCGAGAGGCCAATAGCTAACTGGTTATTTCCCAATTGGACCTTGCTTGACGGCAGGATATAATCGGAGTGCGCCGCTCTCAGTTTCCAGAAACGTTGTACACTTAATTTTGAGAAAATTTTAGTTTGTCAAGATTTTTTTGTGCTTTAGGCAGGGTTCGGAATTGCTCTTTGGTCAAAGCTTATTTTAAATCACATTTGTATATTTATTTATTCATTCATCAACTCAAATATTATGATTATAAATATTTAATTTATTTTCTTAGCTACCTAAAACTTGGATTTAACTTTTCACCTTGTGACATTTACACAAACATTTGCCCAAATGTCAATCTTTAGTTATTTTTCTTAATTCAAAGTTCATAAACAAAACACGTGCCATTTGTGTCTTGATGAACATGTCACTTGTCACACTCTATCCCAAGTACTACACGATAATCAACTTCCATTCAATTTCAAAAAAAAAAAAGAAAAATGTGTACTTAAAATGTGCTAAAGAAAAAAAAACAACATATTTATGATGCTCATAAATAAAATGGCAAACGGTAGGAGGAGAGGGAGTACCCAAAACGTGTGAGGCATAAAATTTGTTTAAGAGTTTCTCACTCACGTAGACCATTTGACAATCTTTGAAAATTTGATATTTCCATTAATATTTTTTTTTTAATATATTTATTTGCTATGCTAGGTCGAATCCGCAAACATCCGTTGCTCTCAGAGCTCTCGTGACGACCCTGTTCTGAAAAACTAGCCAAGCATGAATTTTCCAGCATTTTCGCTGTCACGAAAAGAGATTTTTTTGTCGCCAAGCGTGGCTTTTAAATAAATAAACAACAACAAAATGTATATAAACAAATGGACTGTGCAAGCAAATGAAATATTAAAACTAAACAAACCCGGGGAAACAGGTGTCAACGTCATTGTCGTCGCAGCGGAGTTTCAGTTTCAGGTGACACAAAACGTTTTATTTGCATTTCATTTACGTTTCCCAGAGTACCTGTTCCCGTTGTTGTTGTTGTTGTTTTTTTGGTTTTGCAGCTGTCGCCCGGCTAACAATTAGTATTCGAAATCAATCAATTGATTTGAAACTGCCCAACTATTTCAATTGTTGTCCGCGGTTGAACTTGACACTTGACCAATTTGAGAATTGTCCGTTAGCGTGTTGACCAAATAAAGAGCAGGTAATAACCGAAATGTGTCTTTGATGAGTTGCGCTCAGAGTCAAGCTAATGAGTTGGTAATGGTTTTTGAAATGGGCAAACGGAAGTCTTGAAATGAAAGTTTAGAATGGAACGAAAAAGAGAGATGGACTCATTGATTATGTTTTATGTGGGATGAACATTTGAGGTTAGTAGGCGGCTTGAGAGAATGTTGCTGGAATTAGATATCAAAAATAAATGGGCATAAGCTTAGGCTAACGTGGATCTGAAAAGCTAGACTAATATACTCTAATACTCAAAAGTCTGTTTATTACATATTAATGGACTATTTTTCAAGGTAATACCTTGATCAGAAAAAATTTACTCTAATACACAGATGGGAAAAGACCAGTCCAGAAAAAAAGTTGCCTTGAACTCAAAATAAGAATGCAATTTTATCAAATATTTTAAGTGAAAATGTTTTAAAATTGATTGAAATGAGCACAATTTAATTTAATCACCGCACAGTAAAATAAGAGTTGGTTCCTGGCCACAAAAGTGTGCGATGGTGCATAGGAATGACTCACCATTCGATTTGCAAGGTCCTGAGTTCAATTCCCAGACTAAACTTAGTTGACAATATAAATTTTTATAAATCATTGGTTTTCAGAAAGACGTAAATGAACAAAAAATGTTGCTGGTGGTACTTTGAAGAGTATAGCCGAACTTATGGGATATGGGGAGCAGCATACTAGCGCTTGTAAATATCATTTCTAATCCTAAGACACTGCCACTTCATAATTTTTTAATTATATCAGCGGATAGGTTCAGAACCGGATTACGACTCTGATTAATAATCTTTTGTAAGAGTAAGAAAATATCCAATTCCTACTCTGCCTTTAGTCCTCTACGTGTAGTGATATTCGCAATTGATACTCGTACCTTGTTAATCGTAAGATATTAAATAATCGTTTAGTTTACTCTTAACCGCAGACATTAAACTTAAATTTAAAGTGCAAAGATGAGAAATCTGATAAATTCGTATTGTCTTTTAATGCGACTAATTTTTCTAGATTTTACAAAGTTTGCATAATGCTGTTTCTTTTTTAATACGACTAATTACAAATTATTACTCATGCGACTTAAAAGATTTGGTTTTTAACTTCATTTAAAAGTTATTTAGCGACGGATAGAGTTCATGTATTGCTGTGTTTCTCTTTATGTTACTTTTTATAATGTCTGAGATTTTTCGAATGAAATAATCTACCAATGTTTCACCCCCTACAAATTTTGAAAACAAGTTTAATTGACACATGAAGAATCGGTTGACGGTTGGGTGTGCCAACAAACGATTCGAAAAGACTATTTTATTTTAACTCGAATTTTTCGCAAATACCGCGAAAGATAATAGATTTCGGCCCACATTAATAACTTCTCACGTTTATTCATACCCGATCTTTGCAGCCTTATTGAGCAATACACAGACCTAGTCAATCGTTGACTAACGCAATAACTTAAGTTAACCAAAACCGTAGCGTTAGGATGAGCACTTAAATGAAATTAAATTAGAAAAAAATAAGAATAGCGTTAAATCTAAGGATTAACGAAGAACTTTTTGTACTTTTTTGAAGTATTGATTCTATTGATTTACAAGAATGTATTGAAGTTGCCTAAGAATTTATTAACAATCTACAAAGAATATATTGAGTAACTTTTAAGTACGTTAATACTCTTTATAACTTTTAATCGGAATTGACTTAAAATTATAAAGACCGTAAAGAATGATCCAAAAGATCTAAAATTATTCAAAATTTTCTTTATTGCCAAAAAGGTCACCATGAGCCAGAAAAAAAAATAGGTTAATTGAAAAGTCCGCCCAATTCAGAGTCTTATTTTAAAACAAGTCAAAACGTTCGTTTTTGTAATGTCAACTATTTTTCATTTCCTAAATTTAATGCAACAAAATTACATGAATTTAAAACACTAATCGTTCTTATAATTCCCATTGATTTTAAATTGGTTCCTTACGTGCTCTTATATACCGAGATAAGTAAACTCAAGTATTTCGGGATTGAAACAATGTATAAATAAAATTTTTGTACTTTAAGCGCACAGGGTTGCCCAATCGCGGACCCACTCAACGCCACGCGGTGTCAGATCGCCACGACAACCGCGTTTGAAGCGTCGTCCAAGCAGATTTTCTACCCCTGGAACAACACACACGCCACGCGGCGCTCTGAAATAGTTGAATTTAGTTGAACAGAACAAGAATTGTGAAAACAAAATTATATTTCGTGAAGCCCGTTGCACATTGAATGGGACCGTAAATAAGCAAAAATTGCCGATTTACGCCACTGAAAATCCTCAGATTCAAGAAGGCCTCTTATGACGAAAAAGTCACGTTTGGTCGTTAGTGCGAAAACGGTCATGGGCCGTTTTTTCTTCCAAAATGAACATGATCATGCTGTTACCATCACCAGAGCGTTATCGCCACATGAGACCAATTTGCGATACCAATTATTCGCCGAAAGCAGAGGCAGTTGGTTTCAAAAAGAAGGCGCTCCACCAAGTCATAACAAACGATTTGAAGAAATTTTCCGGGCCGTGATGTCGAAAGTGGTTTGCTGGCCCCGCTCGCCCGCTTCGCCCCGACTTCTTCTAATATAATATATATATATTATATTTGAAGTCAAGGTTTACGTTAACACAAGGACCGTAAGAAGAGCTCAAAGACAACATTGTGAAGAAATACCGCTATTCCGGCCGAAATGTTAAAGATTCGATCGAAAATGCTGCACAAAAGGGCACAACGAAAGGATTAGAATTATTCAAAAATTGATGTAAAAAATCTACTTGGAAGAACTTAAAGATTAAGATTGCCAACCGCAAATTTTTATTGTTTCTTTAATTTTTAAAAAACGAGAAGGCAAAGCTAACTTCGACTGTCAGTTTAATACCTTGAAGACTTACTCAATGATCTAACCGGTAAAAGATATGCTTATATCAATATTTAAAATTATGAAACCATTGATAATAAAATTAGATACCATAGAAAAAAACTTTTCTTGGTAAAACACATTTTCCGACCGATCGGTCCAATGGCAGCTATATGCTATAGTCTTCCGATTTTGATATTTTTTTCAAAATTATGTGAAAGGATATATAAACATATATAATTTGGGACGCTACGATCAAAACAAAATTTTTACTAAATTTTTGCTGACGTTTATTGGCGTTATGCATAGTCATCCGATTTTGCAATTTTTCTGTATTATGTAAAACATATAAAACTAATAAATACATTGGACGATACGATGGAAAACAAAAAAGCCTCATAAACTGTTTTTTGCCGACCCTTCAATCATATAAATTAGCATCGATTTCGAAACAATTTGTTCAAGTTACGGAAAGCCATATATAAAACTAATATATACTCAAGTATTCGCAGGATTGAAGACAAATTTTTCTCACTAAACTCATTTTGACCTCGTTCTAAAGACAGGTATGTTAAGTCTTTCCTAAATTTACTTTAAGTTTAAAACTCTTGATATTTTTTCTGAGTGTACGTATTTCCGTATCAAGCTATGCGTTTCTCACTCCCATTGTGGTATATTTTGCGGTTGTGTTTACTACCTATAGTCAACAGGTAAAGCAAAATTAATTTGTTTTGCAGTTACGAATTGATCAAATTAAGTAATTAAGTCCGAATTAAAATTAAAGCACATAATTTAGGACTTTGCAAATTGATTTAAGTGCTTTTAAGCAAGTTTTCATTAAAGTTAAGCAACTCCTACGCAACATGTTACCAACATTAAAAGTCAGGCTAAGCCATTTACTTGCAAATATATATATATATATTTTTTTTAGATATATAGTCAGTTGACACTGACAATTGCTGCTGCTGCTGCTGTTGTTATTGCCTGCGTGTTCAAGAGGAATGCCCAGGCTCATTGTCGCTGGACAGGCCCCAGACCCAGACATGTTAACAGCAGCGCCAACAACAACAACAACCAGAACTGCCAAGTGTCAAAGTCAAATATGCAAAAATGGTTAAGGTAAAGAGACGCAGAGAAGAGTCAAGTTAAATGTTGACAGTTGAGAAATGTAAGCTTCAAGGATGTAGCCAACCAAATGTATTGGGCATGACATATGGCTTGGGAATTTTTTTGTACGCTTTTGGACTAGACTAGAGACTCTCGGTGAATGGCACAATTTGACAGCATTGCGTGCGGCTAAGGTAGAGCAGGAGTGACGTAGTACTGCAGCTGTGTGGAAGATCTAAGTGGCATAACAAAAATTTTTGTCTACTTTATTTCAATTAAAATCAATGAAAAAATATTTTGAAATTTGTGGAAAATATTTCAAAAATTTATTTATTGATACAAATTTAAAAAACGTTGATTATAGAGGGAAAAAATTTCAAATGTAATTCGGCCCTAAGTATACCGGATTACAAGCCTGTAACTACAGTTGACTTTGTCATTTTCCTATTACTAACTTTGCATTTGCCATACCCAAATTTGGGTCACTAAGCATTTCCCAATTCCAAAGGTTTCTGTGACTGTGCCACACTTAAACAATCATCTGTCTTCTGTCGAATTGAGCAATAGTTTTTTTCCTGCAGTTGTTTCTTTGCATTTGCATTTTCAGGCGCCAGCAGCTTTAGATTTAATTTTGGCACGCCAACAGTTACAGATATATACAGTATATACAGGGTGTGCCAACTCCCATGCAGATGTTTTTTTTTTTTTTTTTGAATAATTGTGCTGTCACATTGCGTTAGGCGTTTTTCCTCGCTTTGTCAGAGCCAAAAACATTTAATTATCAGCTACATTAAACATTGACTCCATCGTGTTGCGTTTGTTATGCATAATAAACTTACGCATGGAAAATTAATAAAATTCACCACGCAGTTTCGCACACGCAAAATTTCATCATTTGCTTGATAGAATTTTTAAATAACTTATTTAAAAAAAAAAAAGAACGAAAATGCTGGCTATGTTGCGTGTAAATAAATGCCATAAATGAAATTTGCATACATTAATTGTGTTATAAATCTGTTTTATTATGCATTAAAGTTAAATAATCATATTTATTCTTATGGAAAGGGAATGAGTCGGAACTTAATTAAGGTAAAGAACATAATAATACTATTTCGCAGCATTAAACACATGCACATTTCAACCTATCGTACTTAAAGAGAGAATACAAATATTGACAAATGCTAGAAGCAGCATATAATAAAGACACCTAATAGGTAAATTTGTACAATTTTACCAGGTTGCAATACTTGCAAAATAATGTTGGAAATCATCTTATAAAAAAAGATGTTTAAAGGTCGTTAATTTTACTGAACATGATCACTTGCTATATTTTTCAAAGTAAGGCTGGGTTCACACTGTTCGACGCGTCAGTCATGACAATCTAATAGGCCCTTATATTGTCTTGTTTTCATTCTGAATAGCTTGTCATTTGACATTAAAAACTATACACCAAGAAGGCTTACTAGATTATCATGTCTGATGTGTCGAATTATGTGAACTCAGCCTAAGTCAACTCACTCATATTGCTCAGTTGTTCACTAACTGAGTTGTTTGCTAACTCAGTTGTTCACTTGCTCAGTTGCAAATTTTTTTAATTTACTGTATTCTACAAGCAGGCTTTGATTTCAGCACAAAGCTTTTGATTAGATAAGGGATTTTTCATATTTTCAAGTAGAATATAATGATAGTAGGCCAGGAAGAGAAGCAGAAGAAAACACAAAAGGGCCTGCTTAAATCACAAAATGGCCTACTGGCCTACTAGGATAAAATTATATCTGAAAATATTCAAAATCCACTGTCTTCTTAGTATCCCTTTTTGGCTCAAGAACAGGGCTGCAAACCTCCTTAAAATCCAGAAAATTTTAAGGTTCAGTTCGGCGGATTGTTTAAACAAATCAATATGCAAAATTTTACAAATGTTGCACATTACCTCGTGTAAATCCAGACGCGCTCTGAAAGTCGGGCACACTAAAATTCCTAAGCCTCAGGGACTTTGCTGGTTAGAAAAGATATCAACTTATAATAAAATACATGTACATTTTAGTGCTTAACATTTTCAATATAATCAGGTTTGTCCTAGAAATCTCTAGAGATTTTCGTATAAACGACTGCATTTTAAGCTAAACTTGAATGACTTTATATGTGAAGTGACAGGAATTTTTTCGGACGGACGGAAAGCTGTACGAATCAAATTAATTTGGCTAGAAGTAGTCCGTTTTAAGTCTCGTATCTCTCTTCCCGTATAAAGTAAATCGGTTTAAATTCAAAGTGCAATCGTTTACACGAAAATCACTAGAGACAAACCGTATAATTATAGTCAAGTTACCTCGGCGAGAACAACACTTGCAATTTTTAGGAAAAATGTTAGTCGCTATTTGTCTATATCGTTGATATAAGCGAGTGGAAGTAAGCTTTATTTGGACGCAAAATGTTTTTGATGAGCCTGAGATAACACTCAATACCTTTGTCTCTTAATAAAAAATTGTGACAATAATTGTTCCCAAAAGTTAAAAGTGTCATTTTGTAGTTTGAGTAAAATGAATGTTCATATAAATGGACACCGGTTATGCCCTTTAGTCTAAGACAGCGATGGACCTGACATTTCTGTTTGGGAGCAGTCCAACAACAACAGAAAAAATCTCTTATAAACAGGCCTCGGGTGAAGCACCCGCACTCTGCCTTTATATTGTTTTTACTTGTTGTAAGCTGGCAATATTAAAAATTAGACTTTTTGTTGGGCACCACACAAAATATATCTCTGCATTCTATTTAACGACATTTTTCATAAAAAAGACGTTGCTAAGATTTGAGTTGCATATATGTTTTAAGTACATAAATAAAAACGAGAAGAAACGGAGACAAAAGAACAGCTGATCAAAAATTCACTAAAACGAGTAGAAGACAATAATTAAGTCTAGATTTACTGAACTGAATCAAAAGATCAGCAGTTACTAAACAATAAGATACTGAACAAAAAAGAGCATTCGAAAATTAACAAGTTTACTTGTTAAAATTAATAAACAACTTATTTGTGTACATATTAGATATCTTTATTATTTTCCAATCCACCGAGTTATTAGCTTTACAAAAAAGCAACAAACCGTCTTCCACGAGCCAGATTATTCATCGATTACACAGGGCAACAGTGTTTTTGGTGCAGCCCTATCTTAAACTGATTATATCAGTATGGCATCATCTGCATCATCGGTTTTGTTCCATTAGATTTTCTTTCCAAGATATGACGGAAAAACGAATTTTTATTACATTTTGCACTCACAAAGTTATAATGGTCACAATAGGCGTTAATTTCGGGATTTATCTGGCGTATTCGACAGACCACATATCAATGCTTCTGTAAAAAATCAAACGCGCAATAATCTGAAGTAAGACATTACTCGATTTATGGCAATTTTTACAAAATAAATCATACCTTTGAAGCTAGAGCGGTTGGTGTTCAGAACTTAGAATGTTGATATCGAATAATATTATGGCAGTTAGGAACTGTGGAAAATCTCTTAGTTTAAAACTGTAAGCAATATATTTCAATTCAGCTAAAATCTCCTTAAAAAATTATCCTTATCTATTTTACTGTATTTTTATTGACGGAACAGAGTCCACAGCCTATGCACAAGGAGCATATTTTTTTTTACTGTTTCTCCATCTCTTCCTTGAGATTGTTATTATTTGATAAATTGTTGTTTCATATGTGTTGGTATCTGGCCTGTTAAAGCACTCTTGATATAGCACATCATCTAATTTTCATAATTAGTTTCCCCATTTTCAAATGATTGATTTCAAAATTATGTTTCTTTCCAACAGCAATAAAAATTTGGTAAACATATTCGAGTGATACTTTGAAACACATTCTTATTAATACTAGTTTAATATTAATAACCAACTAGTAGCTAAAATGCCACACACAAAATGATGGCCACAACAACGACCCCTGGGGTCATAAAAAATGTTATACACGTTTTCCTGGCCATGTTGACAACTGGCGAAATGCAATTAACAATTGTCCAGGCCAGTTGTCAATGGTCCAGATCCAAATCTAGGCACTCATATTCGTACACACAAACGCACCGGCAATTGCACTCAAATGAATGCCCTTTGGCACCTGTCGTCATCATCTCTAACTGCTGCATAGTTTTGGGACTCGGGGCAAAATTAGCCAATGCCTGGTCTGGGCCCCCAAACAACAATTTAACTGCATTATTTGCACGTACACCAGCACCTGGTTCACCTCCCTCCCTCAGCCCGACATTAATGCATAATTTTGCCAAACTATTTTGAGGTTTGTTTGCCTGGCAGGCAATAGCAGCGGCAGCAGCAGCAGCAGCAGCAGCGGAGGAGTTCCCTCTAAACTCAACTCCACCCAGGCCAATTTATTTGTCATGTCAATATTAACATCGTGTAGTCAGGAGGAGATGCATACACGGCAGACAAATACTCGTATCTGTGGAAACTGCAACTTGCAACTGAACATAATTTGAGCTGTGCCTTTGGTTTTGCGGTTTTTGGTGCTGTCAACTTGCCAAACTGACAAATATTTGCTAAATATGAGTGCGGTTGGGGGGGGTGGGGGTGAGAGAGTAAATTTAATTAGAATTTATTGAAGAGGGGGGACAAGCACACACAACTAGGGACTAATGCAGTCAACCAATTTTCATTAAAATAAATGCTAAAGTTGAGTAAAATATATAAAATTGTGCAGAGATATAATGAAAACTTATGGCCAAAATTAATGGCGTTCTCATAATATCAAATGTGGGAAAGCTGATACGGACACAAAAAAAGGGGTTAGCTAATTTTCATGGTACATCTGCCTAAATGCATATTTCGAAATTATTGAAGCTATGAACTTGAGATTTGGTGTGTAGGTTAGTTATAAGGAGACCGATAATTCACTGGTTCCAGACCGGTTCCATATCGCTGAACCGGTTCAAAGGTGGTTAACAGCTGTATCTCAGAAATAATTTAAGTTACGAACTTGAAATTTTGTGCGTAGGTTAGTTATATGGAGTCAGATATTCACAGGTTTGATACCTGTTCCTAACCCTCCGAGCCGGTTCAAAAGTGGTTCAGAGCCAAATCTCAAATTTTTTAGAGCTTTTGAACTTGAAATTTGATGTGTTTGTAAGAGATATACATTTCAATGGTTCAATAATGGTTCCGAGCCCGTCGAACCGGTTCGAAAATGGTTCAGAGTCTTATCTCAAAAATGACTTAACAATTTATGTGTAGATTAATAAATTGGAGTTAGGCATTTTACCGATTCCAAACCCAAATGAAACAGTTCAATAGTGGTTCAGCCTTGTGGTGGAGCCTTGCTATAAATAATTAGTTCAAAAACTTTGGTCCCAAACCAGTTTTATTCTATTTAAAAGCTCTATATTAAGCTAGGAACGTAAAATTAGCTGAATAGATTTGTTTGATTTGATCTAAGGAATAACTTAAGTAAAGATCGACTTAAACCAGCCGTTTTAAATTTGATTATAAATTCTCTTATAATGGAATAAAAATTTTCTTAATTTCGTGAAACGAAAATATTTTCGCAATTTAAAAGGAGCCGAGCGGTGCCGGGAATATTGCTAGTTTTAATTATAATAGTGTATCTGGTAAAAAACATATTTCAAGTTAACCAGAAATACAAACAGAAAACCTGTTCTGTGTATTATATTGTTCTCAGACTTGGAAATAAAGAACTAAGTGCCGTTTTCTTATGTTTATGGTTTTCAAATAAAGGTACATTTTGAGAAAATTTATGTTGCCAACTTTTGGGCAGCGTTAAAATATCTTTCCTGGTGTCTACAACGAACCGCGTATGATTTTAACATTCACTAAAAGCACTTGGATTTCCAAAACATGAACATGAGAAAGCGTGCCTTAGTCAGAGATTGGGATCGTTTGTGCTTGATTTGAGACGGAATTTAACATATTTTTTCAAGGTGTATTTTATAGGTTTAACGAGAAGGCAAAGCTAACTTCGACTGTGCCAAAGTTTTAATACACTTGAAAAACTTTACTCCAGCTGATTTAACCGGTAAAATATATAGAGGATATAGATATCAGATATTTTAGATTTTTAAATCATTGATAACAAAAATTTGATACCATAAAAAAACTTTTCTTAGTAAAGCACATTTTCCGACCGATCGGTCCTATGGCAGCTATATGCTATAGTCCTCCGATTTTGATAAAATCTTCCAGAATTGTGTTAACGCATATAAAACTAATATATACCAAGATTGGTGACGCTACGATAAAAAATAAAAAGGTTTTTCCCACTAGAACTAGTTTTTTGACCGACCGTTTATATGGCAGCTATATGCTATATTCATCCGATTTAAATAAATTTTTCCACAAATATGTAAAATCATCTAAAACTAATATATACCCAGATTGGTGACGCTACAATAGAAAATAAAAAAGTTTTTCTCACTAAGACTTATTTTCCGACCGATCATTTCTATGGCAGCTATAAGATATAGTCTTCTGATCCGGCCGGTTCCGACAAATGTACAGCTAGTGTGTATTTAAAGACTTTTTGTAAAGTTTGGTCAAGATAGCTTTAAAATTAAGGGAGATAGCATAGAAACAGACGGTCGGACAGACGCACATGGCTAAATCGACTTAACTCGTCATGCTGATCAAGAATATATATAGATTATGGGGTCAAAGATGCTTACTTCTATGAATTACAAACATTGCGACAATTTTAATATATCCTCTGCAGGGGTATAAAAAATAATTCTTGGAGGTAAGGGAGCAGTTTGGAGCAACGGCTTGCCCACCGCTGGTATAGGGTATAAATAGAATGAGCTTGGCAAAAAATTCATTTAAACACTATTTTTCAAGATCGTTTCTACAAATTGTATACTTTAAGTTTCTTTTTAGCACATGAATGCTTCTCTACTCCCTTTCCACTCGCTTATATATGTCTTATTGCTGCTTCAAACTCTTTGCCAAAACTCTGTTCAGTTGGCAGTCCACACTCAATCAGCCTCAAGTATGCGCTCACTTCTCTCCACTTGTCTGTTTCGTATATGCATAAGAGTTAATCCTTGATTTGCTCAATGGTCACTCGAAGAGCTTCATTCATTAAAACAGCTCCAACTTGAATATATTGCAACGTGCCTTATCATTTATCGCTTTGGTTTGCTTTTTTATTGTTTGCCACTTTGGCTGGCATTGTCATTTTATTTTTTGGTACGTGCATTGCTTAAAATGAAGTTTTCGCGCTTGTCTTTTGATTGAAGAAGCAACGCGACGATGAGCGGAAATGTCAGCAGCGGCAGCATAAACACAAACATAAATCTCAATGACGCAGTCGCTGAGCCACCCACATGTGCATCTCTCGGCAAACTCAGTTGGGGATTTGGAATCAGATTCTTGTTGCAGCTGCACACGGGTTTCAGTTTTCGCCAGTTTAGCATAAAATATTCGCCAGACATTTGACAAAATGCTATGCGCCCACCTACAACTGCAGAGATTTGTCTTTAAAGGCGAAGAAAAAATTGTATGAGACATATGGCATGGGGGAATAGGAGAGGAAGCTGAGTAATTAGAAAATGTAGGCTGATGGAATTTTGGCCAAGTTCCAAAAGAATGAGTGATCAAAATAACAAATTTTTGTTTTTAATTCATTTGAAGTTGAAGATGAAAGATTAAACAAATTATAATGCAGTTTCTGGTTTGAATTTTAATTAGAAATGTTTTAGTTTTAATTTTGAGATTATTATAATTTCTAAAGCAGGTAAGAAAGTCGGTCATTTGACTTAATGAAATAAAAGTTATATCAATATAATTATTTTTTATTCATTAATTTCTAAAAATTGTTTTATATATTTTTCTCCCCATCTTTCTCTCTCTCCTCCTCTTTGATTAATTAAATGCATTTGCTTTGCCAACACGTAAGATCTTTTGCTTTTAAAATGTATTACTTGTAATCAAAATATTGATTGAACACATTTAACATGAGTATTCTGTGGGGATGGGCAAAAATTCGCTTGAAATTAACAAGGAAGAAAGTCGCCATGTACGCATGCGTGCCAAACTTGCCTTCTTCTGACTTGGTCACGCATTGTGCCACCATAAATCTTAAGCAAAAGGCGTTGAAAAATTATATGAGAAATGGCCACAGTTGGCAAACCTCTCTCTCTCTGGATATGGGTAGGGCCCAAGCTACAGGCGCCTTTGCACCATTGTTATATCAACTCAACCAATTTAACAGGCCTAGGCTGCTAGGCCGCTTTTGCATAATGCCGTCGTCGTCTGCGTTTATGACTTCATTAGCAGTCAACAAGTTTTCACTCTGAAAAGTGTTTGGCAATTAGCCATGCTTCATTTGCTCACAAATCACTGGGTAAGAATGTAGTGTAGTAGTTCACGAGTCATTCATTAAGTAAGATTGACAGGAAATCATAAACTATAATTTGAGGCCTTGTGGGACTTGAGTGTGTTTAGCTAATTGAGACGCTTTTCCATTTTCATTGTGTTGTGCGGGTTGGGAAGAAATCTGTAAACAATCAAACTACATTTGTTAGTTGGAAATTGAAAACAATAAACAATTGACTTTTCTTGGGAATTGCATGGAGCTTTTGTAATTAGTTTTAAGAATTTGATATGACAGCTTGACGGCTGTGAATCAATTCAGTTTTTACACCGAAAGGAATCTGTTTTAAAGCAATTCCTTTTATAACAAACTAGTTAAAGGCCCAACAAATGTTTAAGCCAGCAATAGGCACTTCTTTGTGTCCTAGCAGTCAGACCTAATTTTCGGCGCAAAAAGCAATAAAAATTATAACAAACTAGTTTTAAGTCCATAAAATGTTTAAGCAAGCAATGTGCCCTTAGTGGTTCTTTGAGCCCTTGCAGTCAGTTTCATTATTCGGCGCAAAAAGCAATAAAAAATTATAACAAACTAGTTTTAAGTCCATTAAATGTTTAAGCAAGCAAGTGGCACATAGTGGTCCATAGAGCCCCTGCAGTCTGACACATTATTCGGCGCAAAAAGCAATAAAAAATCATAACAAACTAGTTTTAAGTCCATAAAATGTTTTAGCAAGCAATGTGCCCTTAGTGGTTCTTTGAGCCCTTTCAGTCAGTTCCATTATTCGGCGCAAAAAGCAATAAAAAATTATAACAAACTAGTTTTAAGTCCATAAAATGTTTTAGCAAGCAATGTGCCCTTAATGGTTCTTTGAGCCCTTGCAGTCAGTTCCATTATTCGGCGCAAAAAGCAATAAAAATGATAACAAACTAGTTTTAAGTCCATAAAATGTTTAAGCAAGCAAATGGCACATAGTGATCCTTAGTGCCCCTGCAGTCAGACTTATTATTCGGCGCAAGAAGCAATACAAATCATAACAAACTAGTTTTAAGTCCATCAAATGCTTAAGCAATCAAGGGGCACATAGTGGTCCTTTGTGATCTTGCAGTCAGTTCCATTATTCGGCGCAAAAAGCAATAAAAATTATGACAAACTAGTTTTAAGTCCATTCCCGACGCTGATAAGATAGACTTCCGTCTCCATTAACTTAAACTCTTTCCCTTAATCCAATTTTCTTCTTTTCATACCTTTTTTAGGTAAATTTTATTATTATTATATCATATTATATTGGAGATTGATTTTGATTCCCACCGCTGATAAGTAGACTCCCTTCTCCTTTACCTTAAAACTCTTTTCCTTCATCCAATTTTCTTCTTTCCTTCCCTTTCCTAAGCAAATATTAGTCTTGACCCACTCTCGGCCTTAACTCAATACTAATTAAGTCTAAGACCTCATTCTCTCTCTCTACCTCTGCCTAATTGGTAAAGACAATTTATGGCTTTGAAAAACACTTTCCACACCTTTTTGCGCCACATGCCAAAAATAATTGGGCACAATTGAGCATTGACTATGCTTAATGTGTGTGTGTGTGTATGCGTATGTTGTGTC
Organism: Lordiphosa mommai; assembly: GCA_018904225.1. Lineage (NCBI taxonomy): Eukaryota > Metazoa > Arthropoda > Insecta > Diptera > Drosophilidae > Lordiphosa > Lordiphosa mommai. The sequence continues at coordinate 362,172 of JAEIFT010000079.1, forward strand.
TTTGCAAATTGGACAAATGTGTTGCGGAAGTTGTTAGAGACAAAACAAGGAGACAGAGACACACAGAGTGAATTCCGTTGGCAAATGTGGCCAAATCGAACTGACAGTTTTGACCGAGTATTTGCAACAAAGTTGACCATAATAAGTGAAATCACCCTACTCTTAGGGGAATATGATATAAGGTACTTATAAGTTCGTTGGAGATATTTTTAACATCATTTTAAATCTGACAATAATTATACATATTGAATTCATTTCTTCTATACAAAAGACGGGCATTTTGGCAATTCGGTATCACCTGAACATGCACTCAGAAAAAATAAAAAATTCTGTGCTCAAACCACGGAAAATCTAGTTACATCGATATCAAAGCCCGACTTAGTTCAATATATCCGAGCCTGAGAACAAAATGATCATTGTAGGTTCGTTTTTTTTTTTCAAATACGAGCAGAAAATGTCGGAAAAGTTGCCAGTGTGAGCAGAAATATTCAAAGAACGATTTTGATAGCAAAATAATTTAGTCAGTTGAGGTGCGAAGCGTATTTTCCTTAAGTGCGGGTGGGTCCGACACTACCTTAGAACTTTAAATTAAATGTTTTTTCCTTACTTTTAAAAATCTAAAAACTTGGTGTCAAAAACATGAAGGCAAGATAATCTCCCAGCTAATTAAGCACCCAGTAACAAGCTAAAGTTGACCTTTAAGTAGCCTTTTATGTTGTAAGCAAGATATGAAAACGGCCCTGACATGTTTTTAATTATTAATTCTGTACCTAATACTTTAATTTCTATAAGAAGTTCGGACTCAGTTTCACAGGTCAAGATCTTATGCACAAAAGTAAAGGAGCCCAATCAAACGGTATCTCTTTTTATAAGAAGTTAAAGTCTGCTGGTATCCCAGTTTAGCTCACGAAGAGCAAGGATCAGGAACTGTTTCTGAACTGTATCAATCTGATAATGTTATGTCTATTTTGGTCGAACCAGCGAAGTGTATAGTGGTTCCAACTCTTGATAAAACCAAAGAAATTTTTGGATTCGTTGCAAAGTTCAACTTAGGTTCAAAAAGTTTAACCAAATCGTCGACTTTAAAAATCCGAATGGTTCCCTATTATTGGTATATTCATATAAATACGGCTTGATTCTATGAAAGGTCATGATATTACTCTTACTTATATTATTCAAGTCCAAGTGACTAAGTGCTACGAGAGCTTTAGTCATTTTGCAATAGAAGCTGTGAAACTGGATCGTCAAAAGAGGCACAAAAAAGATTGAAAAAAGGTTGGAAAGCACTTAAGGAAAATCATAAATAAAAATGTTAAATATCAGCAGAAGATCTTTAGACACTGCTGACTTAAATCACTCTTGTTGGGAGCGATTAACTCGGTATAATCTGATTTAGCAAATAAAGCTGGATTAAAGAAACACTAACCCACCGCTGCTTTAAAGGGCTAACTTTAAAAGTTCTGTTTAGTACCATTACCTTTTCCTAGGAACTGGAAAATCCAGTTACCTTTTACCTTAGCTAGGTAAAGTTTTTTGTACCTTACCTAGGTTAAAATAATGAGGACCTCTCCAACCACTATACGTCTGTCTAATTTTTTTTAAAATGAAATGAAAGAGAATGACCCAATTTACGTACAATTTCAGTCGTTTTGGATCTAAGCATATTTAAAAGGGAATCTTTGTATGTTGCGTATGTTCTAATTTTCTGTTTGCCCTTATAAAGGGACACAAATTGTCCATAGTTGATATGTGTTCTTCTATTAAAACTATTTCAGCTTTAAATTTAACCCTAATTGATATCTCAAGTTCTGCTTAAAACTGAAAACTGTTTCCTTGTAACCCCCTCAAAGATTATATCTCCATAATGAAGTTCCCTCATAAATTTCTCACTTTTTCTCCAACTGTCAGTGGATTTATGTGAAATATTAACCACAGCACAAAACGGCACGCGTTACTTTACTTCTCCACAACAATTCGACCGCATTAAATACAAATAAATTCATCAACAAATTCAACGAAAAAGGTTCAAAGAACTTTTTGCCGGCCAAATGTTTAACCGGTTTTTACTTTAAAAAGAAGTGAACAAAACAAAAATTGATTCTGTTGTGTGCACTTGGACCAACTCTCCAGTGTCCAGAGTTGCAGTCAAGGTCGTGTTTATTTGCGGTTTGCAAATTTTCTGTTTACCAAGGTTTAAGCTTTGTTTACGAGCCGTCGCGTTGTCCGCCCTTTGGTGTGCTAATTGTGGGTCATCAATAAAGTGAGAAGAAATAAAAAAACCTTTGGACCACACAAAGGATTCAACGGTCACAACGGAAATGGGCGCTACAAATTAGCGCGATTTCCCATATCTCTCGTTGCGGTTTTGCTGTGTGTGGGCCAAACAAATTTCATGACAAAAGTAAACAAATTATTGTATTTCGATTTCGATATCTCTGAAGCTTGTTAAAAGGGTCGGCCTGGTCTTTGGCGGCAAACTTCAGACTCAGACCGAGCCTGGGGGCGAGAATTTGCCAAATTTGTGGGCGAAATTTGTTTTAATTATACAGACAAGAGAGTTTCATTTCTGCTTTAAGGCTAGCAATCAAAATACATTTAATAATAACTAGGAAGCATATTAAAATGAATGAACGGCATTTTCAGACGGTAGCAAGACGATAAAGGTAAAGAACAGAGAAGGGATTTGGTGAAGTTTTTATACTCTTTCATGATCCTCATCATCAAACATCAATCTGAGAGGCATTTTTGTTCCATTTGTCTTAACAAAACTGCATAATTTGTGTTATCTTACCAAAGCCTTAACCCTACCATAGCTTCGCCTGACGCATGACGCATAAGCCTAAGCCTACCTCAGCTCCGTATTGTGACTTCAACTTCAATGTCCAATGACTCATCATCAAGAGCTACAGCTTCAGCTTGCAACTACTAGCTGCCTCTAGGCCAAAGTCCAAAAACCGTTGCAACAGCCGTTTGCCAGTTGTCAGTTGTCATTGTTGTTGTTGCAGCGTTTATCTGGCTAGACGACGACAACTCGGAGAAAAAACAAGCCTAATTCTGTCTAGCCAGCAGCTGACAGCTGTGCATAGTCATGAAACGAACATATGGGTCCAGCAGCAGCTACAACAGCAGCTTTTGCCCCAAAACTCCCTCCCAGGATGAGCTTACCAAGAAATTAAATTTAATGTTTGCTTTTGGTTTCATGACACCAAATCTTGTTAAATTAATAAACGGCCAAAGCTCTTTGACTATGCGAAAGTCAAGCTCGATTTAACGCTCAATTTGGTGGATTAGGCGATGATGTATCGCCGCTTTGGCTTTGGCTCATTGATAAATTCGGGCTCATTAAATCGCATTTTTGCAGCTGGTCAGAGAGATTTTTCAATTCACAGCGGGTGCTTTATTTAGGAAGAGCCACACAAGTGGCCGCTGATAATGGCCAATACCAACAACAACAACAACAAATAATTATGTAATTTGTAGTTAGAATTGGGCACTTTATTTGTTAACCTCTCATGGAGGTGGCCATTCATTGGCATCCACACAATGGGTAATAGAACGACAATAAACTTGGGTAAAATGTGTTTTCAGTTAACAACAATGCGAATGAAATGGGAATGAAAATGAAAATGGAAATAAACTGTATGAATGGCTAGAGGACAGGGGTGTAGTATTAAGTAAAGGGGGGTCGGTTTAATATACAATTAGAATAACAACAAAAATTATTTCAAAAAGAAACATTTTGCTTGGAGTACTTGGCTTAAAGTATTTGCTTAAAGTAAGCGGATGGCTTTGTATAAATCAACTGACCCTAAGGAAGTCTAAGAAGAAATAAAGATGTTTCGAAACAGTCTGTAAATCTAACCATTGTGTTCTTGAAACTAAGCTGGAATTTCTAAGTGTCCAATTTGCACTCTACAAAATATCACAATCTAGTTAATTTCCTTAACTCATAATTCCTTCGATTATAACCATATGGTCTATCTCGTGCCTTTAAGCAAGTGTTATTCTATGTGATATAGAGAAAACAAATTCAGTAATAAATACTGAAAATAAGTTCTTCCTAGTTATATAAAGTAATATTTTACAAAATCGTTCTAAAATGAAGTCAGATCATAAAAATTCTATTAAATTTAAACATATTACTGAAAATCGGGGCAGCAAATATTTAAAATTCTAATGAAGGATCTGTCCAGAGGTTTGAACCCGGTTCGGTTTGTGGACCGGTATTTAGAAGCATTTAGAACCTTCGTTCATAACTTCGATTAGTGGAAGTTACGCAAATCCACAAGACGATATTTAACATTATTACTTTGGCTACAACTTTCTTGAAACAAAATATTTCGAATCTATATAATTTGGAAAAATTTAATAAATGAGGCACCGATCCTATGCATTAAAATTATTTTAGACGGTGAATTTGTTAAAAAAAATTAAGTTTTTAAAAAAGATTATATGCATAAGTTAATTATTTGAACCAAATTATTATTATTCAAAACGAGTAGGTCCGTATCGGTAAATGGTCCGGTTCAAGAGACGCAATAAACGTAAGCCGACCCGGTTCTAAGATATTTGCAACAGTGCTTAAAATTCGTGCAAAGTCGATCCCTGATAATAAAAGAAGTGAAAAAAGTCTATTGCCACAAGAAGTAAGATTTGTACTTATCCCTTAAGAACCCCGTCCTTGGGGCACATTTGTACCCCAAAAAAAAAAAACATTTAACGTAAGATTCAAGAATATTTAAACAATTTATGAAACAGAATCATTGTTAATTCTTTTAATATGTAACACGAATTTCAACGAATTAGTTACAGCGATCAAGATACAGAAATATTAGCTTTAAATACGTCATTGGGGTACAATTATACCCCGGTACAAGAAGTGAGTACAGGTCATTGCCAGCGGCTACTGAAAAATTGCGAGCCAACAGTCTTGCTGCTAATAGAAATGCAACAGATGCTGAGGACGTACTTAAATCTATTTTCATGTTTTCAAAAATTGGGGAACTAATAATGGCTACGAATCGAAAAGCCCGAAAAGTAATGACAGTAAATGAATCATTGCCAAATTCATGTAAAATTCGGCGAGACTTAAATGTTAGCGAATTTTTTGCTTTTTGGTTTTTTACTTAACACATAGGCGTAAAAATAAATTACGGCGTATTTATTTATAACCAAATTTAGTTAGAAAGTTAAGGCTGAAATTACACATTCAATTTTTAGGAACAATTATTGCCACAATTTGTTGTTAATGGACAAAAGTTGCGTCAAATTAAAGCATACTTTGACTTGCATTTACTAACGAGATTTCTTCATAGAAAACAAATTCTAACCAAAATTGTTCGTACAAATTTTTAGTTTCATTCCAGCTTTAGGCTGGATTTACCCCAAAACAGTCCATGATTGCCTTAAGTTATGGCATTTGGATCATATCAGTCTTATTAAATTGAATAATTTAGTATTGGGATCAAGCATTTTTGGACTGACTTTGTAATTGATTCAAGTATAAAATACTTCATGCTTTATCCACATCAACATTACTTAAATGAAACTGATTGGTCAGACTGACTATCCCATCAACGACTCAGACAAACGGCTACTTAGAGTAGTCTAGTTAGCTGAATTAAAGGCCAGAGCTTAAATAACTAAAGTTAAGTTCACACAGGCAAATAATTTGCCCAAATTTTGATGAAAATTTGGGAAAATAGGCCTAAATAGGGAATTTATCAGCACTTTTTGAGCAGATTATTTGCGCGTGGATTCATAGTATAGTCTTAAGGCCTGCAAAGTCTAAGGTCATATTAAGTAATTTATTATTATTTATATTAATTATAATTATTTATATTATTATTTTCAACACAATTTCGGCAAATTCTTTGTCTGTGGGACCTTCGCCTTAGCAAATAATTTTCCCATTTACATTTAATTAATATAATCTTTTAATCTAATACACATTTTGTGAATTAATCTAGTAGTCCTGCCATAAATTTTAATTCACTTTTTCGTGAAAAAACGGCTGTATCTTAGTCCAACAAGCTGATAAAAGTGCAACAAAATTTGTAAAAATAGCGGATATGTTAGGCTATATGCTAAAATAGTTGTTTTAATTTTACGATTTATGCACTAGGTTGTAAAAAAATTTGCTTTAAATTGAAAAAAAAAATTATCTTCAAGGTCCAATTTAGGCACTTTCGGGTTTGCTGATGCGGCTCGCTGGATTTTTTATGGCTGCGTTGATGTATGAACTATCACATAAAACTTATAAACTTATAAAATTTGTGCTTGGTGTGACCCCCATAATTTTCCATGAGCTGAAAAAACAGCAAAATGGATTTTCCGCGATTTCTTGAAAACTAGAGCTGATGAAGAAAAACCGAGACCAGTTTTGGAATCAGGGCATAGAACAGGAACAGAATTTTGCATCGAGAAGGCCACAGCAAAATGGCTGTTGCCCTGTGTAATATGAAATATTCTCTATATAGGTTCATTTAGCCAAATGTTCATCAAAATTTTGGCCAATTATTTGACCACAGGGATCTTAGCTCAAGATGTTATAAATTGAAATGTAGAGATTGATATAGAATTCAATATATTCTAGCTGACAACAAGGCTAAAATTCGATATATGTTTGATCTATGTAAAGGACGACTTAAGGCACGATTTTTGTTTAATTTAAGTTAATTATGAGATTGTTAGGTAAGTCAGCAGAAAATGGTCAAAAATGTTTTAAAATTAAATGCACTTTCCTTTTCCTTACATTTTCATTCCCAAAAGTCTTTCCTAAACAGTGAGTTAACCTACGCCACTGTTGGCAGCACAGCTGTGCCCGGTTTTTAGCTGGAATATGGGCACGTAACCTATCTTTGGCCGCACACGCCTAGCCACAAAAGGCCAAATTATTGGTAAGTGTGTGTGTGTGTGTGTGTGTGAATATGTAGGTGAAAGGTGAGCACAAAAGGCACAATAAGGTTCGGCAAGTCAGGAACAGGACAGGGACAGGGAGTGAAAGTCATAAAAATAACTTGGTTAATATTTTCTATTGCATATGCATATAAAAAGGAACCAGGGGAGGCTAACAAGGGGCGTGTCCCAGCTCACGCCTGTCATTTTGACAGTTGTGTCATGATAATTAGTTTGGGTTTTTTTCGGGGGGTCTAATTTTGTTGGCTACTATTTTACGATGCTTCGTCGCATTGTTTATGTTGATTTAATGTTAATTTAAGGGGAAATTGATTAAGATCTCTCACAGTAGGGTCAACATTTTCATTTACCTTTTTTGGGTTTTTGATGGTTTGCTACTTGAGGCTACTTGACCTGCATATTATGTACTACTCGTATGTTATGTTTTGAATACTTCACAATTAGAGCAAGGCAACAAAAACGAAATAAAAACACGCACATAAAAAATTTCACAATTTGTTTAATTGATATCATCTATAGCGGAATGCCGTTGTCCACACTTAAGACAATTAAACACACAATTTCTTTTTTTTTTGCAAAATCATAAATTTGCATGAACTTTGCTTAATTAAAGCACTTAAATATTTTATTCTATTTAAATTTCCATTATTCAACACTTTTATTGGCCATCATCATCAGCTGCTTTCAATTAGCCCACAATTTATTTGGCTAAATGATTTGGTTTTACGATTTTTATGGAGAAGCGCGTACACAATATTGTTAATCGAACGTTATTTATCATACACCCGCATTCAACTGTTAGCAGCAACAGTTGGTTGTCTACTGAAATGTAACCAACGAAGTGAAACACGAGCACATTGATCGTGATCGCTAACTTCGGCTTCGGGCTGCGACTTCGATTTGTCTTTGTTTGTTGTGTTTTTTTTTTCTTTTTGTGTTTGTTTTGTTTGGTAGCATCATCTGCTATTGTTTTTGTTGCTGACTGCTGACAGCTGAGCTAGGCAACATGTTGCTGGTTTATGATAGACAGGTTTTGGTTTAGCAACATGCGGCCAGACGGGCCTATAATGAAACAATGTTGCTAGACTCATAACGCGACAACAGTTCATCTGTGTTGACAATTTAGAGGACTAAAAACCAGTTAGGTTTTGATTATAATTGTTCATTTACTTTGTCAGAAAATTTAAATTTATTCATATGAGTTTTTAAAAGGAGGGTTTTTAGATAGATTTGGGCAACCATTTAGCTCCAAATGTTAAATGTTGCGCAAATGTAGCAGTAGTTAACAAAAAAGTTTTAGGATTTATGAAGAAATATAGATGGCCGATTTCTCATCTCCTACATAACATTATATGTCACATAAACTTACAAATAACAGAGTAAAATGTTTGTTTATCTGACACATAGCAGCAATCAAGAGGATAAGAAATCGAAACTTCTTTGATCACTCGTTCGTTCGTAAAACTTCTCGTCCTTATCGTTAAAAATGCTTTTGACGGCCCCATCAGACACGAATGTTTTACTTTAATCAATTTTGAATAGTTCACGTATCGCACGATGCACGAAATAAAAATCTCTTGACGCACGATTCACGCACACAATTTTTTGAGTGTTTTGCGTCAAGCACGATTCAAGCACGATTAAAGAAGGGATCACGAATGATCACGCAGGATCAACCACCCCCGAATTCTATCATGGGTTTCATGGCCACACTGCACCCTTTTTATACACGAAATCAAAAGCAACTCAGCTTTAGGAATAATATTATTAATCATATATAATAAAATCAAAATTATTATTACGGATGCTCACGCACGAAAGACTGTGTTTTCTCACGATCACGTCGTGACATGTCGTGACACATCGTGACACGTTTAAATACACGTCACGCGAGCACCTCTAGTTCAAAGCAAATGATTATCTGAAGGTGCACAGTCGGGGCTATATGTTGGATGTTAAATCACTTTCTAATGCAGCTGCGACAATTTTGAACGAGTGACCACAGATGTATGCGGTCGATTATTGTTATCAAGGAAAAGCTCACCCTTGCGATTGGCTAAATTGTTGAGAGGATAAATAAATATTCCATATTTAATTTACTGTAGCTTTTTCAAATGTTATAAATTGACGATCAACTTTTATAGATAGTAGCTTAGACTAAAAGCTTTGAAGCCATACTCAGCTGTTCGTCCTTAAGACATCTATTGAAAAAATCCGACATACCTTTTTTTGACAACGCAAAATATTATGGATTCTATATTGTCTATATTTATTATACCCGTTACTCGTAGAGTAAAAAGGGTATACTAAGTTCGTGCAAATGTATGTAACAGGCAGAAGGAAGCATTTCCGACCCCATAAAGTATATATATTCTTGATCAGCATCAATAGCCGAGTCGATATAGATCTGTCCGTCTGTCCGTCCGTCCGTCCGTCCGTCCGTCTGTCTGTATGAACACCTAGATCTCAGAGACTATAAGAGCTAGAGCTACCATTTTTTCAGTGTAGACTTGTTTTGTCTGCACGCAGATCAAGTTTGTTTCAAATTTTTGCCACGCCCCCTCCCGCCCCCGCAATATGAAAAAAAACCTCATATCTCCCACAATTTTGAAAATAGATTGTTCGAACCTTCTGGACATATATTTTAATCCTCATTACCTATCGATCCGCCATACATCATTTTTCGATCCGATGAACTATAGTAGAGTTGCCGCCCCCGCAATTTGAAAAATACCTTATATCTCCCACAATTTTGAAAATAGATTGTTTGAACCTTCTATACATATATTTTAATAATTATTACCTATCTCAGCCGACTCTCGATCAGATGACGAACGAGTTGCCGCCCCTTGAAAAACTATATTACATTTTAAATAATAACCTTCAACAACCTCAATTTTGAATATATTGTTTGAACTTATATTTTCGATCAGCCATATATCATTTCCTGATCAGATGAGCTATAGTAGAGTTGCCTCCCTCGCAAATTGGAAAGAAACTCATATCTCCCACAATTTGGACATGTTTATATCCTGAGTAACGGGTATATCGAAGTCGAGCAGGGCCGACTTTAACTTACGCTCTCGTTTTTTATTAAATATTAGCGGTAGCAATTTAATCAAAACACGTAAACTAATTTAAGTTATTTAATTTATAGTCTTGAAACACGTAATGTGCTCGGATTGCAAATTTGTGGTCATGAAGAATTTGAAGATGTGGATCGAATTCAATATAAATTTATTAAACGTATAGTCAGACTGCAGTTTAATAAGCCCCTCTATGCCATACATCTGGAAACTTGACTGCCTCCTATCTTTATCGCCTGCTACATCAGAAAAGTGATTATCATGCCGACTTCAAGTTTGCCGAAAATATCAGCCGACAATCTACTTCAAGACAAGTAGCAGTGCTTCAGTAGACCTAGAAAACAAATTTGATATACAGCCATGTTCTCAATTCCACTTCCACAAAAGTTTTGTGATTTCGAGACCAAATTTGATAAAAAAAACCGGTTTGAAATCACAAAACTTTTGTGGAAGTGGACTTGAGAACATTACTGATAGATCTATTTGAAGGTCTCCCTAACTCATAGAAATACTCTCAAAATATTCTGCTGGAAAGGATCGCAAGTAAAAGTTTAAACACAATTTACAGCCTATGTAATCTAAGGCGTAAAGTAAGGCGTCGAACACCTCATTGCAATTTGCAGCAGCTCAGAATTGTCCGAAAGAGTCATTGATCAATTATACTTTTTTCCCAAAACTTTTGCCAAAATAATATCTTAATTTAATATTTTATATTAGCTATCGTTTCCAAAATAAAAATATTTTTAAAGAAGAGTAGTTTTTTCATTTCAACAACATATCATATTGAACCAAAACTTTATACATACTTAAGAACATACATTCATAATGTCTCTGCAACATGTTGCTAAGTGGTACAACATTTTATGACAGGCAAGGTCTGAGAACTCATTGGATCCCACACACCCAAGTCCTCTGTCCTCGTTCCTCGTGTCTTCTGACATCTCTCAGACATAAACACATTTTCAAAATATATATATATATTTTTTTTTTTGATTTCGTTTTTATGATCATGTGTGCGCTCGCTTGTCTGTTATTTCGTTTTGCTTGCAATGAGTAAACAATTTTTAAATGGAATTTCCAATAAGTCATCCCAAAGCAAAAAGACGCGTACCTCTTGCTCAGAGCAAACTGACAACTGCCGGCGGCCAATCAATAAAAATTCTGCGTAAGATTCTCAACTCATTCATGAACACACATATTCGCGAGTTCAATAGTTTCATAAATTTTAATTGCAAAAACGTGCACAGAGCCATAAAACGAGACAAAAGGGAGCAACTCGTTGATTTAAAAAAGTAGGCCAAGTTGTGCAGTTTTCAGTCTTCTTATGAATATGATTTACAAGCCAAAACAGACAATTAAAGATAAACAAACACAAGACAGAACGAAACGAATGGCAAAAGACAAATGTGGCCATCGATAAATCTACATGACGATCACGAAGTTGATAATCACCAAACAGAACATTACTTTACTGCAAAGCGAATTCAATTTACTCTCAATGAATAATGCGTTGAAATGTTTAATGGTAAATGATAAGTTTTGAAATCGATTAAGGGGCGATTTCTCATTGTCATAAACTTACAAATTACAGAGTAACAGAGCCCCAAGTGGGTGAAGTTTGTATAAAGAAGCACACTTTTGTATTAAATCAAACCAATTAATATCTGGGATTATGTTTAGAATTTTGTGATTTAATTATAAATTCTCTTCTTGTACTTTATAATTAAGGAATTTATGTATTTATTAAGACTAGTAAATTTAATTTTACTATAATTTATTTGTTTTTTTGTATTATTTTTTATTTACTAATCAACCCCAATATTCCGATTTACACTTTTTATTAATATTGATTGGTTTCCTTGTTTTTCAAAGTTAAAAGTTTTCATTTTTAAAAAAGTTTTGCACTAAGAACTTTATCAGTAAAGCTGGGTATACACTTTCCAGCTCGAACAGCTTACTTTCTTATGTCCTTAAACCTAGAAAAAAAAAAATTTCCTAGAATGGACCAAATTATCAAAAATGTTATAGAATTTTACCTAAATTTACATCAGGGGTCGGCAATGGGTGCATAGAAGTTGCCACTGGCAACTGAGAATATTATTGTATATTTATATAGAAAAAGAAGCTTTTAAAAGCTCCTTTTTTACGTCGATTTTTCTAAACAGTCGCTTACTGGTTACAAGATGTATTTATTATAGGTGTGGCGAACAATAAAGTTTGTACTCTCAAAGCTTTTTGGTAAATGCGCTATAGTGAGATAGACAACGTTTGTATGAATAGCAAACTGACAACATGTTAGCTATAAAATGAAAGCTTTTGAATGACCGCCGCACCTGTAATAGATATACCTTGACTGAGGTGAGCGAGTGACCGACTTATCTTTCACGTACCGCAACTTTTGCGTCACGCTCGATTCATGAACGATTTAAGAAGGCTTCACACACGATAAAAATACTTTCCTATACAATTGTATTAATAAAAGAAAACAAAATTTGCAATTGGCAAACGAAAAAGAAATTCTTGATTCGTAGAATTGGATTGTAAAAGGTAAAACAAGACTTCCTGTAATTTAAGTGTGGCCTGACCATTTTAACAGATAAATGCCATATAACTGTTTGCCCATAACTTCCCTATGATGAAATCTTTTCTATTGCCATACTTATTAGTGTGGCCGTAAAACCTGCAGAAAAGTGGCAGTCCCATGGTCACACCACACCTTTTGATTGGAGCAGCTGCGAACAGCGGATTCACGAAATAAAAAGTTTCATGAATACCACTATTAATTAAATACAAAAAAAAAATCGTGTAAACTGCATGACTTATATTCACGATTTTTATCATCACTACACTCAGAAAAATGTCATCCCAAACTTTGGTATATCCGTGATTAAATTTAGACCGTTTTGTTCTTAAAATATTAAGATAGTTTTGTTCATTTTTTCCCGAATTTAGTAAGAATCATTCTTAAATTAAAAAATAAAGGAGACGAAGAAAAAATAAAATAACAGAACCCGAACCGGAATCGAGTTCCGAAAAGGACCGACTAAAACTCAGAACCAGAACCGGAACCGTTATTATTTATTTTTTGAGAACCGGTATTTCGCAACCATTATTTTTGGATCCAAAATGACCATTGTACCGGTGTAGTTTCGGTTCTGAGTTTATTTTTGCTATTTCAGTTTTATTGTTTCAATCAGGGATTTCCTCAGGGAAAAAGCGTACAAAATTAGGAAAATGTACTTAACCCTTCTGTAAGGTTAGCAAAAACTTACAAATGTTAGATTAAGGGACTATCTGGTATATATTAACATTTTAATAAGAGTAACAATTTCATTTTATTTTTTTTCATCATTAATTTATATTGTTGTGTAGGTTGCTACTGGTTCTATTGTATCGTCGGCTTAAAGGATTTTTCAATTATAACGAAATAAAAACCAAGTTACCGGTACGGAACCGAATACCGAAATAAACTAAAACCTAAACAGAACCTTTTACAGAAACATTAGTTTTGGTACGTACCACAGCCGGAACCGGAACCAAAATTCGATTCAGTTTGATTCCCTAAACAGAACACATTTTATTTTAAATTAAAGGGAGTTTATAATACCAAAATGAACTTGAAATGAGAATTTCAGATTTGGCAATTCCGATCTTAGTCAGCTTTTGAGATCACTTGTACCTTATTTGTCCCCTGGAATTCTAAATTATTTTTCCTGAGTGTACATAAAAATATAAAAAGTATATACAATATTTTTGCTTGCTTGAATTTTGCTTGGTCAAGCGAGGAAACAAACTTTCACTTCCTGTTGGTCAGTTGCGCACTGATGATATGTAGGTATGCGACTCTGCATACTAAGAGTGATCACCTCACCAGTAATTGTTACAACCTGGTGCCCAAAACATTGACAACATTTCTCTGACAATAAAGAAATTATTTTATTTATCTGGTTTTTTCATAGGCATCTCTTTTTCTGAAGTTACGTTTGGCTATTGGGTCAGAATAAAATACACACACTTTCAAAAAATACCCCGATCACTGATTTTAAACACTTTTACTGTAATAATGATTGTTATTACAATTGCTCTCAGCACCAAACTCAATCTCAAAGTTGACATGCCCCATAATCTTTTCCTGAAAAAACGTGGATCGTCGCAGCTGAAATCATGTGGGCAACTTTTGATCACAAATCCACCAACAGATTCACCAATGATAAATTGCATTGAACTTTTGCTTTGGCCTTCAAGCACCACCAAATGATGTCAAAAAGCAAAAGAAGTTGAATCTTACACATAAATTTCCATTCAGCTTAAAAAGAAAATGCCGAATGCTGTTGGCTGGGTCAACCTGTACCGAATAGAACAGACGAGTAGCAAGTGTATAAAAATCGTCTATATATAGAATGCACAACGTAGAAATTGGGGTCGTGCGTTTGAAGTCTGTAGCCAAATGCAATTAGAGGAGCCATAGAAAATATTCCAAACGATTCTTTAGACCCGTGTCTAATTAAGTGCGTGAATCTTGGCAAGAGTTTGCTTGAAAATAGAAATATATTTCAACACAATCTTTTTTGGATACGGTCCAAACTTGAGGCAATTGAAGTGTAATACACTTCCGCTTTTGTTTTTGTTTTGTTTTTGACCAAACCGAAAAGCAAACAAACAGACAGACCAGATCCATGTAAACCAACCGCACACACACACACACAGCAGGCGACAAGACCCAAACATGAGTGTTCCTGGATATCTGGTTATCTACCAGCTAATGCTCCAACTGCAACTCCCCAGCAACAGCAACGGCAATTATCATGGCCCAACCACAGCAGCTAAGTACCCAACCCATTTCTGACCATTGAGCTGATAGAAAAACAAAGTCCCCAACTGTCCAGAGCTCACACACACACACACACACGTGTCATTTGAGGGGGATTTACATTTGTAATTAGAAAGCTTTGCCGAAACTTTGACGAATGAGCAGTCGAACCACACCAAAACAAAAGCCGAACGAACCAAAAGGATGTTAGAGAAGTATAATATACGCTGCAACTGATAGATCATAATTAAAATAAAATTGAAAAAGTTGGAAAAATACTGATATTGACAGAAGTAGTTAAGAATTTTTTACAATAGTTGTATGTACCAAAAAAAAGAAAGTTGTAAAATCGAAGCACAAAAAGAACTGCAGAAAAAACAAAATCCGTAAATAACAAAAGATTAACGAGTAAAAAGTGGAAAAAGTTGAAAACATGAAACGAGTAAATGCAAAAAAATAAAAATAGTACAAAAACGAGAGCGTAAATTAAAGTCCGTTACTCGGAAAAATAAGTAATTATTAAGCTCTATGTTTAATATTTTAATTAACAGAGCATTAACAGTATGTTAAGTTAACAGTGCTAGCAGCAAAACAATTTTTTTGTTCTTGGGTGTACTTAAATTAACTATAAATCATTTTTATGTCTAAAAACGTCCATTATTTTATTTAAATAAGAACAAACATTCCGGAATCAAGAATTTTTCGTACTTAAAGTTAGCCGAAAATTCTAGAAAACGCATTCTTAATTCATTCAATACATTAATCTTCAAGAAACAATATTTTGTTATTATTTTAAGTACGCAAATTCTTGATTTAAGAGTTAATTGGGATTGACTTAAGGGGGTCTTCTACCTTTAAAAAGGATTTTATGAGAGTTCCTAAAAAAATCTGAAGAGAAAACTATATGAGCTTTTTCAATTTGTTTTTTGGGCTGTTCTAAAAGTTAGCGGCCTGCCAATTAAGGTCTTCCAAAAAAAGATGTAGAGGTGGTAGCCATGATTCCGAGACTCCAGGTAATCGAAAATAAAAACGGCAGATGAGGTTATGATCAGATTTAATGTAATTCTAGTTCGTACCTCAATCATACATTCAAATATTTTTTTTTTTAAATTGACGGCAGCTTACAAAAAAAAAATCGTTTTTTAAAGATTTTTTTTTGTAGTTTAGTGTTAAAAAAAATCAAGTCTGCAAACCGGTCCGGAACCAAACCCCTAGGAACCGGTTCGGTTCGGGTTTTTTTAACTGGCCGAACCTGACCATGAACCGAACCTTCTACGTTTTTTATCCCTTAGAACATGAACCCGAACCGAACCACTTTTTCAACCACTTTACTATTGAGTAATTTTTCAGACGGAATAAATTCTGGATATGATTATTTAAAATTAAACTTTAAATGACTCCGACTGACTTTAAAGAAGGGAAGTTTTTAAAAACAATAGAAAGCAATGAATCAATGTCAAATATAAAATCTATCAATGATGTTATATAAATAATATTCTTCTAACTGAGTTGTACGAGCATTTTCAACACTCAAATCTGTTCCTTCTAGTCTAAGATCAAGTAGAAATTAACAGTTCTAGAAAATTAGAATGCCTACACAGACGAAAAAAGGTAAAAAAAGTGACTTCGAGAAAAACGCGCTTAAAGTTTTGAGCAACGTAAAATATACTCACTTTAGCAAGAACATTGCTCCATAAAAAAGGGTATATCAGCTTAACTATTACGAATTTTTTAAAATGGTTTGAAGGGAACGAAAGAGGAATGTCCAAGCTGTAATAATAATGCCAAACAAAAATATCGAAAAAAAAATTGTTTAATACTTTTTCGACCTAAATGTACCTAATATATCTCGGAACAGTCTAGAATCAAGTATTTCGGGATTGAAAATCGTACTTGATATAAGAACTTTGTACTTAAATCAAGAATTTCCGTACTTAACGTACTATTGACACCGTTTGTACTTGATTTAATTACAAAGTCCAAAAGTCAATTTTTGTATATATAAATAAAAAGTTTTCAAGTTTTACTAATTTAAATAAAATTAATTGAACAGATGTTGAATCCAAAATATTTTGTTGTCAACGGTTCAATCGTAACACGCAATCTAAATCAATTGCTTGTACACCCAGAGAAATCTAGCACGATTAGGCAAGACTGAAATCGGCTTCAATTTAGTTTTTTTTCGTCTTGAATTTTCAAGAAGAAATCTGCTTAAAATCGAGAAGACTTGTGCGCTCGATTTGAGTTTGGTAGCAAGAGAGGTGAGGCGTTTAAAACGAGAGCATTTCGTTCTCTCGCTCTCTGGCAACTTTGTTCTAAAATGCTTACATTCAAGAAGATCTATTCTTGAATTCGAGAATAAATCATGCTTGAAATAAAGGCGACTAAATTTAAAACCGAGCAGATCGAGCTTCAAAATTCATGCTTAATTTCAGTATTTTCTTTTTGGATCCAAGAAGATTCTGTTTTGCTAAACTTCTGACACGAAATCTGCTTGATATCAAGCACGATCTGCTTGATTTTTTCTCTGAGTGTAATCATCGAAAGTTGATAGCCATAGCTCCTGGGGTCTGAACACATTTATCAATTCACAGGCATACGAGCCGATTACTTTCCGAAGTCACGCCTCTCTGCTTGTCAGACAGTCAGAGTCCCAGTCCGCGGTTTCAGGCAAGCAGTTCGACATCAGTCCACTTACGACGCCTTTAGTGTATCAGCTGCATTTTTGACGTAGTCGTCAAACGGACAAAATTTCAAAGTATTTGTGTCCAAGTTTCCACGTTTAAGTGATTGAATATTAAAAAATTGACAATTATAAATTATTAATAAACAGTTCCAGTTAAATTTAAGTTTTCTTCAAAGATACAAAATTCCAGCAGACTGCATTTGCAGAATTTGTTGAAATGCTGAAACTTTTACAAGTGTAATTTTGAAAGTAATTTTATTTTTAGGTATCCCAGCGCTACAAGAACATAAAGATGACTTATAATAAATGCGCTAGTCACATCGGGTTGAAAAATAATGTTTTGATTTTGACTTTAAAGAAGATCTTAACTTATACTATTACATTAAACATAAGGCTATAAACAATAAAAATAATAAGTGAAAGAAAAATAAAAATAAAAGTTTTTTTTAATAAATAATATAAAATAATATAAAAATTATATACGTTGGAGATTAACTTTGTTAATGGTTTTTTAAACCGTATAATATGTATCAGAATGTTCCGGGAAAAAATTTGTAGATGAAATGCCTCATCCAAAATTAGGTCAATGGGCCGCAAATTTATCTTCTCGTCATTCAAATAATAATTAAAAAATCAGTCTCCGAGCTTTTTTTTATATTATTAATGTGGCCATATTTGCTGTAGGATGCATGGTCACACTGTGCATTTTGTAAGGAACTTGAACTTGTAAGGAATTTGATAAATGTTGGCTTAACAACTTTTCACTCTTTTATTTTAAAAGTGCAAGGTAACCAATACATTCATACTTTTTAAGACCTTTCTTTTTGGCTCGATTAGATGAATTAAAATTTTCATTAAAAAATGTTGAAATTTGTAAAGTTTATTTATGGCCAGCTCAAGGACAAACGTCAAAGAAAATCCCTGATGCCCAAATATATCTAACGTAGACAAATCTTTATGCCAGCCAAAAATTCGATTTCAACGAATTTTCCTTTCCCTAAATTTGCTCAACCACATCATCTGAAAACAAAAAACTATTTCACAAAATTATTTTGTTTGTGTTGTAACTGTCGAGTGGCAATCCCTAATTTAGATGCTTATGTACTTAGGTTTGTTACAGCTTCATTTCCTTGGTCATACATGGCGTATGATTAAGAAAGTTTTCTGCCAAAAAAAACTTTATTCGCTTAAAGGCTCAAGTGGCACAAATTACTAATTGAAAAATTGACTTGAAAAAACAGTGGAAGACCCAACTAAACTTAAATGTTGCAACTGTGCACTTGAAAGTTGTCCCTCTGCTGATCACGTGCCGCGACTAATTTATGCAACAGAAGGCGCGCAGCCATTGATTGGTGGCCTGGTAGCCTTTTCCTCCCACAACTTAATTTGTGTGTTGGAATTTATGGAAGCAGCACGTGCAAATAAAAAAAAAAGGGATGGCCACCCAGAAAGTTTTTACCGCCTGATTTGTGGTTACGGAACTTGTTTTTTTTTTCCTTTTGAATTGCAAAACACATTTTTTGTTTGTTTTTGTTTTCGTTGTGCAAGCCCCCAAGAAGTCGACTAAATTAAGCCAATTGAAAAGCTAACCTCCTGCCACCTCCTGCTCTCTAGTGTAAACTTTAATGCTGCCATAAAAACTAGGCATTGTTTGCACAATTAAAACTGAGTGAGGCAGTGAGGGAAAAAAGAATTCGTCTAAAAATACTGGCAAAAGTCTGTTGCATTAATGAACTTCAATTTAGGCCAGATGCCGGGAGTCTGTGTACATACACAGCGAGAGGAAAGAGTTAGGCAGGCAGAGCTACCTAAGCAGATTTCATTTTAGATAAAGCAAACGTAAGCTTTTTTCCATTTTCAACATCGAACATTGAAAATGGCTGACAAGTTGATGTGCTGCACAAAAAATAAAACTGTGCAAAAAAAAGGGGGAAAAAAGTTAAACTGATGTTCGATATTTTTATGCATTTGCATTTTAGCTTAAGTGGGCCAAGCCAAGTGAAATCTAGTGAGAGCCAAAGTGAAGTTGAAGCTACACAAGAATTGGGTGCTTTTTTTTTAATTTAAGAAGATTGAAACGTTTTGTTTTGTTATAAAATTCAGAGCAGTTTTTTTTAAATGGAAAATGCTTGACAGTTTTCAAGTGATTGCTTTTTTCGTGCTTAAAATCCTTTTTTTAAGCTGTTTCAAGATCCTCACAAACTGACTACAGATGTTTGTTCATCTTTCTTGCTTTCGTTATTTTGCAGTTCCCAACTGCTTATAGTGTTGATTGACAGAAAATGCGATTCTGTGTACAACTTTAGCTCGATAGCTTTAAAACTGAGAGACTAGTTTGCTTAAAAACAGACAGATAAACGGACGGACTCAGCTTGTCATTCTGTTTAATATCGGAAACTAAAAATTCAATGCGATGAAAACAAATGTTCAAAAATAATATAATAAAATAAAATTGAAGAAAATTTGCACATTTTCGATCGTTTATAGTGTTTTTACATTGGAGCCACAATGTGGTCGCAAGCAAGAATGCCTTAAGCCAGCAGTACGGCCATTTTTTCAAAATTTTAATTTTTTTTGAAAAGCTAAGGTTATTTCCTATAAAATGTGTAAATATGATAGTGGGACAACCATAACTTTAGGAAATATTGAATTAATAATAATAATTAAAAAAATAAACGTTACCGATTTAAAATTGTGAATATGTCATTTAAAGCATTTTTCATGTACTTTTTGAAAATAATAACAAAATTAAAAAAAAATTAAAATTTACCCCCTATTTTCCAAAATTAACCGTTATTTTTTAATTTTGTCCCAAATGGGTATTTATAAAAAAAAAATTTATTTTTTTTTGAAAAGCTTAGGTTATTTTCAATAAAATGTGTAAATATGATAGTGGGACAACAATAAGTTTAGGAAATACCCTGCAGTTTTTGTATACTATTAAAAAATTCCTATGGCAGCTATACGCTATAGTCATCCGATTTTGATACATTTTATCATGATTGTGTGAAATCATATAAAACTTATAGATACCAAGTTTGGTAACGCTACGATGAAAGAACAAAAAGTTTTTCTCAGTAGAACTAGTTTTTTGACCGATCGTTCCTATGGCAGCTATATGCTATAGTCATCCGATCCGGCCGGTTCCGACAAATGTGCAGCGTACTTGTATTTAAAGACATTTTGGAAAGATTGGTCAAGATAGCTTTAAAACTGAGGGAAAAGATAGCATAGAAATAGACGGACATAAGGACATTATTAATTTTGTTATTACATTTCTCCTAAAGTTATGGTAGTCCCACTATCATATTTACACATTTTATAGGAAATAACCTTAGCTTTTCAAAAAAAATTAAATTTTTTTTAAAAAATACCCATTTGGGACAAAATTGAAAAATAACGGTTAATTTTGGAAAATAGGGGGTGAATTTTAATTGTTTTTTATTTTTGTTATTTTTTTCAAAAAGTACATGAAAAATGCTTTAAGATTACATATTCACAATTTCAAATCGATAAAGTTTTGTCATAGTTATACGATTTTAAAAATACTAATGTCCCTTAAAATGTCAAAACTTCCACCCCCCCTAATTTCTACAACTTTTTTTTTAATGAGTTAATATTTTGTGAATTTATTACCTTCATATGGGATAACAATTCACCAAAGTATGAAGCCAATCCAAAAATTTTCATTTTTTGACTGGGACGTTTGAGAAAGAATGCCCCATATATGGGCCTATAGAAATATATTTTTTCTAAAATTAAGAAAGTGTTTATCTACTATTTTTGAAATGAAATTTCTAATTTAAGAATTTTTAAGAATTTCGGTTCAAAATTTAAAAATAATTTTCTGCTTTTTAGAAAGATTTTTTTTATTTTAAGAAAAAAAAATCATAAATTCAAAAAGAAAATTAATCGTAAGCTTGTCATGACGACAAAAAGGTGATCTTTTTCTGAGTGTACTGGGCAAAAAAAAAATATATATAATAAATGTTAAATGTTGACCGCTAAAACCCATGTAAGCCCTTAAAAAATCCACTGGTGTCAATAGAACTTCGAGAGTCTTAGATTTCGTATTTGAAATAGTAAAATGTCAGCATAAAGTGATCTTAAAATTAAAAGACAGCAAAGATGAGAAGTTTTACACATTGTCTAGATACAAAATTCTTTTTTTTATTTCAAAGTGGCGGAAGAGCTTCGTGCTTGAAAAAAAGGCAGAGGAAACACATGCCTTGAATAGGGCGACGAGCTCTCACTTAAGGGGGTATTCTACCTTTGACGAGTGTTTTATGAGTGTTTTTTACAAAAATTCTGGAGAGAAAACCATAAGAGTTTTTTCAATTTGGTTTTTTGTTTTGTGTTACTAATTAATTAAATAGTAAAATAAAAAAAAAATGTTGGAATTCGAGGGCTGTTCAAAAAGTAATCGGCCTGCCAAATAAGGCCTCAAAAAAAAAGGTGTATCCACTGTGTATCCATGTTATCGAAATTGAAAACGGTAAATGAGGTTATGATCAGAATTGATGTAATTCTGGCCCGTACATCGATCATAAAAAAAAATTTTTTTTCTAAAATTTACAAACATTTAAAAAAAATAATTAGATTTTCGACGTTTTTTTTTTTGTTGTTTAGTGTAAAAAAAATAGTAAACAATTTTTTATCTTCATGATTGAGGTACGGGCCAGAAATACATCAATTCTGCGTCGATTGCAACATGGCTGATCAAAATCGGTTCAGTAGAACTGGCCCAATCATGGCTACCAGGTCAAAAAACGTGGTTTAGAGAAAAACGCGGTTAAAGTTTTCAGCAACGTTGAAAATACTCACATTGGCAAGAACATTGCTCCACTAAAACGGATATATCTGCTAAACTATTTCGAATAATGGTTTAAAGGGGATGAAAGGGGAATGTTCAAGCTGTAATAATAAGGCAAAACAAAAAAATCGAAAAAAAATATTTTCAAAGGTTGAAGACCCCCTTAAGACGATATGAAATGGCTAAGCCTTCCAGAGAAACTGTTGTTAGAAGGTGTGTGTGAAGATAATGGTTTAGCTAAAGATAAGCGTGGATCATGTTTCAATTTAATTTCATGCGTTTTATTTAAAACATAGCACATAATTCGTGTAACATATGAAGACCTATTAACATTGTTAGGTTGAGGCCTCAATTTAAAAGATTACAATAAACACACACGGAAGCTTGCTCGAAAGCAAGGCGACAATTGGTTGGAGTTACAGACTGTTTCGAGATAACCATCTCTCTCATAAATCATAAATAAAAAATTCAAGAGGCTTCATATTCAAAAAGGTGTTAAATTCTAGTAACTTAACAACAGCGGTGGTCATGAAATTCAAGATTGGAAGCAACCAAATATCAATAGAAAAAAACTTATAAGCCCAAGTCTCGGTCGCGCACACTGCGTGTATTTTGTTTTTGCTGCCGTCTGCTTGTGGCGATCTGAATACAGAATTGCATGCATTTTGATTTTGTTATTCTTTCCAAAGCGAAGGAATTGCCAGTGCGTCTTAGTTATTCCAGTTGACAAAAAACAACTCTCGGAGGCAAGGGTTTGCCCACCGCTGCTTTACAGCATGAGAGCTTAAAGTGCAGGGTTTTTATAAAAATTGAAGGCAACAAACTTTTACTGGATTCGGCATGCTGATTAAAATGTAAGCACATGTTAGCATCTTGTATATGTCGTGCCGAGGCGGACATATCCGGAATATAAATTATTGTGGGATAGGAATACATATGTCAACCGACAACACATCTGGTAAAACGAAACATTAACATACAAAGTCAGTCTTCTCCGATCTGTGATAGCAAACAGAATAAAATTACAACAATATAATTATATTCAAATAAATCTATTTGGACTTGATTATTTTTTTTTCATAACTATTATTATCAGGTTCCACATTATTTTTATGAGAAATTTTAGAGCATAATTAACTTTCATTTAAAAATTATTAATTTATATTTGAACTTTGACTTGAGTTAAAAAACAGCTTAAAAATTAAGATTAAATCTTTAAGCTTCCCCATTAAACAATTTATCCCCCACAAAAGCATCAAAAACAACAACAACAACAAAGCTTTTACACAAATCACTCAAGTGCACTTAATCGTGCTATTGTTTTACTTTAATTACATAATAATTGCCCTGCCGTCCTGCATGTTTGTTAGTTATGAAATGTTTGTCTTTAGCTTATGGAAAAACACAAAATGGCTCTCAAAGTCTCAAAACCGTAAGGGCAACAACAAATAAATAGCAAATTGGCCTGCAACCGACAGACAAAAGGAGCTGGGCAATTATACGTATATATGTACATATTAGAAGACACACACCACACCCATGTGTGTGCTCATTTTGATTTAATTTTCCTTTTAAGATTTTACGTTATTTACATATTTGATTGGAAAAATCTTCGAGTGCATGCGGACATGTGTGTGTGAGGTTGGCTTTTACCTTTTCTTGGCTTGTCAGCTTCCTTTACATGTTGCCTTTTTGTTTCGTTGGCAGTTGAAATTAAATTAGAGCTCGTCCTAGTAAAATTCATTTGAAAACATTTTGTGCACAAATTGGCCTTTGTCAGGGCCGTTTGAGTGCCAAGGGGAGTGAAGCTGGACTTTAAAGTTGGCCCAATGATTCAATTTGAGGGAAACTTGTGGATTTTTAAAATGTGTTTCTCTTTTGAAAATGCATCTTATTGGGCGCGTTCAGCAGAGACACTTGATTACTGACTTGTTAACTTGACTGATTAACTATCATATTAATTACCAGAGTAAAAGTAGGCTACATAAATTTCCAAGAAATAAATCATTGATCAGGAAGCAAGTTCTTCTGCTGAACGCGACCTTTGTTTCTAAATCTAAAATTTAAATCCTGATTTAAAGTCTTTGCTTAGCTCTTTAATTTAGGCAACTGACTTTGTCTTTGACTTAACTTTAGGTTACTTTTTCCCTCTTCTTTTTGCCAAGTGGCGCAGGCAAAGTTGACTTTGAACACTTTTACGTTTCGCTGATTTTTCAAGAGTTGCGTTTTTTTTCGCCCAAGTCCTGTGTGGTTTCTGCCCACATTTGACTACGACACTGTATATGTGTGTGTGTGTGGCTCCCTTACGTCGTCACTCATTAGAAAAACGTTGCCCGCCCCAAAACCAAAGTCGAAAAAAATATGCACTACGTGTTGCAAAAAACGGGCAAGAGCTACAGAAAAAAAACCCCTGCAAGTTTGCACTTGGAAAAGTAGCAAAAAAAAAAAATAGAAAACGAGGTACGAAAGTTTATTACAAACTTTCAGTCTGTGGAAAAGAAAAGGAAAACTAAAGTTTAATATTTGATTTAAAAGTTGATAAAATTTACTTTACGCTACACTTCAAACTCGGCGAACGAACTTAACGCGTTGTATTTGTTATTTTTATTGAATTTGTTCCAAATGTGTCTTGGCTAACTTTGATGCTGTGCTGTGGTGGGGTTGGTGTCTTGGCTAGCGCGTTGATTTTTCATTTCACCAGGCAAATATGAAAAGCAAACGACTGCCCTGAAAATGGGAAAAAATATTCCAAATGCCTTTGTTTGTTTGCTCGGAAATGGAAAACGCGAATGAATGAGATGGTGAGAGAGGGAGACGGAGAAGGGCGCAGGGCAGGGAGCCTAGCATTGTTTTGAGCCCCGGCTAGATGTGTGGGAATATTAATTTGAAGATGAAACTAGGCAGCTAGGCGTATGTACAAAGGAAGAGGTAAGAGAAAGGCAGAATTTAAAAAAGAGCAAAAAAGCTAGACAATAGGAAATAGAATGGAAAGGCGAACAGGGTGATTGAATTTCAGGCCTTGATTGTAAAGAGCAAGTCTTTCATTTATCAATTTTTGAGGAAATTATAGTTTTCAAATACTTTTCTTTTTAAAGTTATTACTTAAAGTGTACAGATTATAGCGTTATAAGTCTCCGTTTCTACCTTCCTGACCTAAGTGATGTTTGGGACAGTAACAACCATGACGCATCAATTGAATATAGTAGCAAATTCGTAAAAACGAGTTTTACGATTCAAGCAATAATGAAATAAAGAAAAATTTGAAGAATTAAACATAAAGAGTTTCTAAAATCAGTTATGTAATCGGATTTTTAAAAGTTTTAAAATTGCGCTCCCAGAATGGTTTGAAGGGAAAGTCGCATTGAATAATTGAAGAGGACCTTCCCCCAATAGGACATATGGTCTAAAACTAAACTATAGGGTGATTTTTATCAGGGTTACAAACCGGTTTTGAACTAAACCGTTTTAAACCCGGAATTCCGACATTTCTTTTACTGTGAACCGAACCTCTTATCTCTTCTATCTCATCTTAAATTGAAAATAACTAAAATTTATTGTTCAAGTAAATAAAAATACAGAAATTCTGAACTTTTTATATTTTCAACAAATTAAATATTATTTTTATCAAAATTTGTTTACAGTTTGAACAAACAAAGGTTCGAACCAAAACCCAAAGTACTAAAACCTTGTACCTCAAATTTCGGAAACTTTATCATTGCACACTGGATCCGCTAGAGGCCAAAAATCAAAAATATCGGAACCAAATTAAACATTTCCATTTTTCAATAAATCAAATTATTCGGTACAATATTTTATTTTGCTCCATTCCAATTGTTTCAACTACAATCAGCGCCAAAAGAGCGACAAATAAATCAATCTGTAATTTTTTGTGTAATGAGCGTCAAATCATGTGTAACATATAATTGGACATTATAAGAAAAAGGCTACAACTTTGATTAAAGCCAATATGAATATTGAAAAGAGAGGTATTAACGTTATTTATTTCTTATTCAAATAAATTTATATTTGTGTGCTTATTGAGAAAAATATTTATTTTGTCACCGCCTTCGATAGTGTTTTCTCTTTCACATAAACCATTGTAGGTAAACTTTTGTGTTCCCCCCTGAATCCTTCAATGGGACCTTTTTTGTAGTATTAATGAATTATTTTAGATTCTAATAAAGTTTAGTTCAGCCTGCGACTTACGCCGAGCTTTGCGCTAGAAACTCCAGACCAATCTTTGCTATTGATTAGGGCTACGTCTTTCAGTTCTGTTTACGTGTGTGCTGTTTTTTTGAGCTGTGTTAGCTTTTTGTTATTATTATGATTTAAATGGTAATGTTTGAATTTAAAATTACTAAAATTGTGCATTAAATTTTTTTCATAAATTTTTAATTATAGTATATTTTTTTGAACGATTATATTTGTAGGCGGAGTGGGGGTAGGCGTTAGTGGGATTGTGTGCAGGGAGGTTTTAATCATATTTATCTTCATACCAAATTTTTTAAATATTTTTAAGATGGTGGATAGGAGAAGGTAGGGAAAGAGTCAATCATATTCATCTTCTTACCATAATTTTAAAATATTTTTTTTAGGAACTTGGACAAAATTTTACTCCTTTACCTTTATTAGAAGTATTTTTGGCTGCTCCATACAAGCGGTACCAGTGTGCATTGGAAAGTTTTTTATCGAACCCGCGAACCGGACCTTCACCAAAAATTAATTGGATTTAGAGCCCTGACTTCATTTTTTTTGTCTCCGTTCTCAAATTTTGGGCAAGTGTTATTCGACCAACTGGAACGCTTTACGTAAGGACCTCGGTATAAAACCATACAAAATACAGCTGGTACAAGCCACAAAGACGTTTGAAGATACACTTTTTTTGTCGAAACATTCTCTTTAGTGCCGAAGCTCATTTTTGTCCAAAAACAGAATTGTCGAATTTGGTATGAAGCTCATTTTTGTCCAAAAAACAGAATTGTCGAATTTGGTATGAAGAGAAGCCAGTGGCAGTTCTAGACCTGCCAATGCACCCTAAAATATGCAAATGTTTGGTACGGTTTGTGTGCCGGCGGCATCATTGAACCGCACTTAATCAAAAAAATAAAAATCGCAAGGTTACAGTTAATGGAGCAACATTTTTTGCCCAAAATAGAAGAATTGGACTTGGTTGACTTGGGATTTCAACAAAGCGAAGCCACATGGGATATGGTACGAGAAACCATGGACCGATTGAGAGGCGGGTTTGGTGAGCAATTAATCTCCATGGGCTGCCAAGAGCATGTGAATAACTTTTTTTGTGGGGCTTCGTGAATTCTCTCGTGTACCAGGCCAGCCACAATTGCAGCCCTGGAAGACAACATAACAGCAGCCATTGGTGAGATACTGGCCGAAGTGCTGGAAAAAGTAATCCAAAATTGGAGCTTACGGATGGATCACCTCAGGCGTAGTAAGAGTGTGCCTGTTCGGATCGGTCTAAAAATGTATCCGGTCTTTTTATATCACACTTACCAAGTATAAAGATTTTAAACTCATAATTCCAACCTCAAGCATACAAATTTAACAAACCTTTTTTGGTACACAGAACACCATTAACTGAATTATGCGGATTTTAGAAACAAAATTTAAAAAAATGCGAGCCTCAGCCTTTCCAACCGAAAAATAAATCAAGCGAATAACTTGACGCTTAAAATAATACTAAACTATTTTGCCTCCGCCTGTTTTACATTTAGATTTGTTAATCTAATCGAAATGACTGGCAAGTCTCAACTTTTCTCCATTCCTAGGATATTCCCATGACAAACCCAATTCACATGCCCATGGCTTAACACTCCCTTCAATTCCATTGGCACGTGAAAAAATCTAAACGTTTGAAATTTCACTCAGATCCTCCTCTGCCATGAGTCACTCCTTTTCTTTTTATTTGGCATGTGCCTTGGTGGAAATGCGTTAATTGTTTTTTACATGACAGCAATACCAACCCGTGGGCCCCGCCTCCTTTTTGGTCATATGCAAATAAGCGGACCCAACGTGAAAATATTCTACGGCTTTTATACGTATTTTTTTTTTGTTTCCTTCTTTGTCATTACGTGGTTTTGGTGCCATGCATTCGGGGAAAAGTACGTCATCATGCTGACGACTGACTGCCGTCTGCCAAACAAAACTTTTAACCACGTTTTTTGTGTGGAAATTCAGTTAGAGACTTCAGGCAAATGATTTCCGCCGCAGTAAGCATTTGTCACCTGGTACCAGGCTCTGATTGGATTTGAATGAGAGAAATGCACTTCATTGCATTTATGAAATTAAAATTAAAATGGAGCTGGGTTTTATTTATTTTTTCGTCTGCATTTGCGATTGTCTGGCTACGTGAGTGAAATTGAACAGCGCGCACATAAGTAGACTATATGTTTGCCTAGAGCCTAGCCTTGGCATATTTTTCCACTGCGGCTGGCAAGTTCATTGCCGATACACAAAAAAAAAAAAAACACACACACACAGAACTCTCGGGGAAACTCCTTGAAATAAAAATTTATTTTCAACTTTGTCAGTGTTCTTCGACTAGCTGACGTTTTGCATATTAAATAGCAAGTTTTCTTTTGGCTGCCTTTGAGAAAATGATAAGCTCAGCTAAACGTGCTTTGGTACTGGCACGTGATGCACAAAAAAAGTCGAAAGAAAAGCGCTGACAAATTGGCAAACGAACCCAAGGGGGCGTGGCAGTGTCGCGTTGACGTATGTGACATGGGCAACAAATTGAGTTTGAGTAACCGGGGAATGCCTGTGTGTGCAATGCCAATGCATTTTCCACCAAAAACAGAGGCAAACAAACTCAATTTTTGGCAATTTTTAAAAACCAAAATTAGTTGGTTGCGCTAAAACTATGAATATTTATAAATAACTGCGGGCGTTTCCCAGTTGAATATTTGTGGTTAAATTTAAATTTTCAAATTCACTTACCATTTGCTGTTGACTCTTTGGTTTCTTGACCAAATCGGGCACCTTAAAGCTGGTTACGGCCTCAATTACTTCTGCCAATAGCAAACCATCTCGACAATCGGATGAAAGATCGGTTACCTTCCTTTTCGATTTCGCACGCTCCAAGTAATAGTTGGCCCAGTCTGTGTAGATCTAGAAATATAAGGAAAAGAGACATCAACATTAAAACCATTTCAAAACTTACAAAATGGCCATTACATGCACTAAGTAATTAAGATATTTCACAAACTTCACCAACGCACAACAATTTGCTCCAGATGTGGCAGAGAAACTTGCATCAGGAAATCATTAGTAGTGCAAAAATCTTCCGCAATGCCAAACATATGCACACAAAAAGGCAGACAAATATTTGTTTCCTTTTTTTTTTTTTTGAGCAAACAAATTAAATTCCTCAGCCAGAAATCCTTCGAGTCCTAAAAGTCGTTAAGAAAATCTGTGCGACAAATTGCCCAAGGATTCATTTTATTATTATCTGCCGGGCTGTCTTTATGTGTGTGTCTGGGTCTGGCAATTTTCTTAATATAATTATTATGATAAGATTTTGGTGTAAAGTAAATAGAAATTTTTTTAGGCATTTCAATCTACATTATTTTATAGTCATTGATTGATTACAAAAACGCTTTAAATCTTTTAAGCATGAAACAAGAATTTTAAATTGTGCTTTTATTTTAGTCCAGAAACAGAATAAAAATCTGACTCAGAAACATTAAAAAGTAACGAATCCAAAATTAAGTTTTATTACAATTTTCATTAAGAATGCTTATAAATTCTTAAAGAAAGCAATAATAGTAAATATCGGTTAAATGTTAGTATATATCAGTATTTTTGCAAATAATGTAAAAGCTTCATAAGAGCGGTAATCGGTTGTTAACTGAAAAAAAAGCAGAAAAAAAGATCCATTATGACCCAATTAGAATGATATTAAAGTATCCTTTTTAATACACTTGAAAAGTGTATATTAATTTTGACCAGAAGTTTGTAACGCATAGAAATATTCATTTCCGACCCCATATACTATATATATTCTTGATCAGGACGACGAGCTAAGTTCATTTCCGCTTGTCCGTCCGTCGTCCGTCTGTCCGTCTGTCTGTCTGTCTGTTTCTACGCGAACTTGTCTCTCAGTTTTAAAGCTATCGAGATAAAATTTTGCACAGAGTCTTCTTTTTACTGCACGCAACTAATATGTCGAAAGCGGCCGGATCGGATGACTATATCTTATAGCTGCCATAGGAACGATCGGTCGAAAAATAAGTCTTTGTGAGAAAAACTTTTTTATTTTCCATTGTAGCGTCACCAGTATTGGTATATATTAGTTTTAGATGATTTTACATATTTGTAGAAAAATTGATCAAAATCGGATGAATATAGCGTATAGCTGCCATATAAACGGTTGGTCAAAAAACAAGTTCTAATGGGAAAAACTTTTTTATTTTCCATCCTAGCGTCACCAATCTTGGTATATATTAGTTTTATATGCGTCAACATAATTCTGAAAGATTTTATCAAAATCGGATGACTATAGCATATAGCTGACATAGGACCGATCGGTCGAAAAATGTGTTTTACTAAGAAAAGTTTTTTTTTATGGTATCAAATTTTTATTATCAATGTTTTAGAAATTTTATATATCTGATATCTATATCCTATATATATTTTACCGGTTAAATCAGTTGGAGTAAAGTTTTTCAAGTGTATTAAAACTTTGGCAGAGACGAAGTTAGCTTTGCCTTCTCGTTTTTACTATATTGAATCTCAAATGGATGAATAACAAGTAAGACCGTTGAAGTCGAGCGTCTCGACTGCAAAATACCATTACCATTGTTTTTGTGTGTTGTAATACGAATATATACACATAAACACACTGACGCCACTGCAGACACGACGCTGGCCCAAAGCCGAAAAAAATTTATAATTATATAGAAAGAAAATCGACAAAAACGGGGTCCGCTATATTGTTTAGGTTATTTCCCTGATACAAAAAATTAACCAATATCTTTGTCTTGGAGAAGGCGTTAAATGTCATCAAACTCGATTGTGAAATATACAGAACTGTTTTTCTTTTGTCGCTCCAGTATTTCAGCTCGCGGATTGACTAACAAGCACGATCCGAGCACGCGCTTCGACACGTTTTGTTTCGCTTCGGTTTTGAGCCGGGTTGCATACCTGCTAATATTGAATTACATTTAAACTATTCAAGAAATCGAAAAACCAACTAAGGACAAGCCTCTATTCTTTATTAGATTTGTATAAATATATTTTTATCCGGTTCTTTAACGACACTTTCAAAATTCATTGAGAACAAAAAGTAGATGATTATACCATGTGGACCGTGGCATATGCGTGGTCTTAAACTGAATATTCGGAAAAGGCGGGATTGTTTTAATGGCTCACATCAGCAGATTGTTATATTATTTTATTTAATTTATTTTTATTTTAATTTAACGAATAATCTCTTGAAGAAGAAATAATAATAATACGATAAATGTATAATCTCTAATTTTTGAAAAATTTTCTGGAATTTGTTAAGTAATCATTGTAATGTTTCGATAACAGTTTATTTATTTATTTTTAAAGCTTTAATGTTTAAAAGGATTAAGGGATCTTTATTTCCAATAAGTAATTTAGATTTATCGTAATATTGAGGACCAATTTTCTACACTCAGGGAAAAATGCTGTGAAATTTTAATATTTTCAGGTTGACTTAAATATTTTTGCCATTGATTTTGCGTTAAATATGGAATTCGTTAATCTGAAGTGCTTACACTTTAAATCGAAATTAAATATGAAAATAGTAAAATTTAAATTTTATTAAATTTAACAAAAAAATCTTAAATTTTAAATATTTCATATTAATTATGAAATATATTCATATTAAATTTAAATAAATATTATATTTAACTTTAATATACTTTACAGTACTTTAAATTTTTTACATATTCAATATAAACACCATTTCATATTGAAATAAACATTTTCCAACTTTAATTTAAAAGTACCCCCCTCAAAATAAATATAGTTTCAATTTAATCTAGCAAGTTTGTTGGGGTCAAATAAGTTATGCATAACTGTAGAAACAGTACACACACAATACACAAATGAGGCTGTATAGATAACCATACAGCTGTTTCGGAAGGTTCCACTATTTTTCATCATTGGTTTTCTGCCTGACGAACTACAGCCAATGACACGAATGCCTTAACTGGTTGGGGAGCCCAAAACCAGCAACGTGTAAAAACCTTTAACCATTCAAAATTTTTAAATTAACATACAAAACTATATTTTTAAGATAAGAACCTCTTAAAAGCAATATTACTCATATTTAAAAATAATATTTAACAAAGTTAAGCAATACATATTTTCGTATATTTGAAATAAATATGATTTTACTTTAATCTGAATACAGCAATATTTGATTTTAAGAGAATTTCACTTTGATTTTACTATATTCATATTAAATTCAGTGGTTAAGTATGTTTTCAGTTAAATCAAAGCGCTTTCTATTGGACTTTAATACGTTTTATATTTGAAAACAGCATAGTAAAATTAACTATGATTGTATTAATTTTTACGATTTGCTTTTTCTCTGGGTGTACATATTATTGTAGAACACAAATTAACTTAATAGGGAAGAGAAAGAGTTTCTTCATATTTTTCTTCATTAGAAAGTGACTTATCCATATTTAAGATTTTTTTCTAAATTTTATTATCACAAAACCCAAATTTTTAGAAGGACTTTTCTCAAAATACAGCAAACTAAACCAAGGCGTTATAATATACTGCCGGACAACCGATTAGCGCCCACTCTCCTTCTTGACTATAAAGCTTAAGATCAGCCAATCAAATAAAACGATTGATATGCAAGTTAATTGAATTAGAAGCAAAAGTCAATGTTGGTTGGGGAAGTAACACACAAAATAAAAGTTAAACAGCATTTTATTGATATTATCCTAAAAAATTCGAAAATCTTTTTATTTTTTTTACTTTTGATTAGCGCCCCCTCTGAAAAATGTTGAATAATATAGGGAAATTGATACTGAACACCTTCAAAAAATATTTATATATTAATTTCTTTAATTTTAAACTGATTTGTTATAGAATTTATAATGTGGTGCCGTTTACTGTTTGGTAAGGAGTCATACAGTTTCGCTAAGTAATCAAGAGAAATAAACCCCCAGGCACTTTTAATTCCTTGAATTATTTGCTATTCAGTTGGATATTGTCTTCCAGACTCATTTACTTTACGTGCTAGCCATCCCCAAACATATTCTATAATGTTAAGGTCGTGTGAGTAAAGGTACATTTTGGGTCTTAATTCAAGATTTTACGAGACTTACAGTGTTTATAGGGGCTTTATTTCATTCCAAGGAACCAAAAATATCCCTGATTGCAGGGAAAGCCGTTTTTAACACACCATTGTAAGTCGTGGCATTCATACAAAGACTAAGAAACTGCAAGTCAATGGTGCCATTGTGTGTAATAGAACCATGCCATAACACCACCAGCACGGTGGTGCAGTCGATCAAAAGTAAGCTCTTCCTTTCGAAGATCATGAAAATAGTAAGCATTCGTTTTGGCGCCCCTTTTATGTTTAATTTTAAGCTCGTTTTCTGATAACTTGCCGATGTCTACTGCAAAAGCGCTCAGCTGCTAATACATTTTTTTTTTTTTTTTTGAAAATTGAAAACGGCTGACCACCAGTATGACCGTTACCTTGTATGGCCCCTTTGGCAGATATAAGGTCACACTGGACGTTTATTTATGGACGTTTTATTATGAGCAATTTAGCATCATAAATTTTCCACGGATCTGAGAATAGGCAAATAAAAGTACTTGTAGTAGAGTCTTTAAGAATTTTTTTTTCAAATTTTGGTAATTATTTTAGGCAAATAAAATTTTGAAAAACTTTTAGTAAAACATTTGTGTTGAAGCTTTAAATTATATTTTGTCATATTTTCCTTTTTTTGTCAATGATTATAATCTTCACTCCACTTCATTTTGTTTCCTTTAGCATTTTCTTTACTTCAACTTTATTAGCCTTTCTCTAGACATTTTGCGCCCCTTCAGACCACACAAACACATCGTTAGCCACATCCTTACATGCATAGTTTTTATTATATTCCGCCTCATCCCGGGCTAATCTAATGTCGCCTTTAGCCTGCTGCTTTTCCCCCTTCACCGTTGCAGGCGACACATTTGCTATACGCCTTGCTGGGCAATAAAAATAGCCTTGCATATTGTACTTTTTGCTATCGTGTTTGTCTATCTTTTTGTCTGTGTCTGCCTTCTGTTTAGCCATTTCCATTTGTAACCACAACCGAGTTACGGCCAAGCTCAAAGGGGAGAGAGACACAACAATGTGAGCTGGCTTATGCAATTTCTATTTTGGTCTGCTCTAGGCTCAGGATTTGGCATTGGCTTTTGCGACAATAAACTGAAGAAAAAAACTTGGGGCAAATGTCATTGTCAGTGGCAAAACTCGAGCTTAGGAAGTTGCCACAAATATGCTGCACCCACCATCATCTCTCTCTTTCTCTGTGTTGTCTACTGACTCTCTGTGACCATTTACAACTATAAACTGGAGCTTGCTGCTCTGTCTTGACTGAAGCATGGCATGTAAGCACTTTGTGCTTTGCTTTTTGACTCAGACTCAGTCATCTTTGTAAGTACAAATTTAGTTAGTATTTTTCTAATTAATTTATAGCTTTTAATTAACAATTTTCTTTGCTTTTTTTTTTGATACAAACCTTTGCATAGTCACTTGTGAGAATGCCATTTATATTGTCGCAGGAGCCTTGATAACTCACGCAGCGACCCAACATCTTGACAGGAGTTTGATGAAGTGTAATGGATTTTTTTTTTCACTTTACTGATAAAATTATTACATTTTTGATTGATTAATAGAATTTGCACATTTTTTTTTTTAAATTGAGGGTTTATTTATTTAATTGATTTTTAATTGTTATAAACTAGAATTTAAGAAGCAAAAACTAAGCACTATAAAACCTTTTAGAAATACCTTAACCTTTTACTAAATACCTTTCCTCTGACCCTTGTCAAAACCATTCGCAATTTTTATATATAATGAGCACCTTTTTCTCTTATATTTATGAAGAAGCACCCTTAACACTGTTTTTTTTTTTAAGCCTCTAGCTTGCATCCCTACAGCTTCATAAATATAAAATTACCGCCTCCATTTTTTTGCCAACACCATTAAAATGTCAATTATGATAAAGTTTTATTGAAACACCGCCAGCACCAAGCACATTAAGGCTTATCAGCAGTAACAGCCAGTGAGAGACCCGCACCCAAAAAAGTATGCAATAATAATAATAAACATTAAGTCCCGTTACTTTCACCCTTTTCAACGGCAGACATTTCTGTGTGTTGAAAATCACACGCCCACTTGGGCAAACTAATTGAAAATGGAAAGTGCCACAACAGGTTGGCACTGACCCTGAGCCGGAAATGGGTTTTTCTTCCACTGTGCGAAAAAGCTTTATGCATAATTGGAGCTGACACCCTTGTCAGCAACAGTTCCAGATTTTGTGTGTTAGGCTGATAAATTTGTAAATTTTTTCCCTCCCACCGAAAAAGGGGTTGACAAATCGTGCTGGAAATCAATTTGGCTAAGAAAAAAAAAAGGTCAACAGCCATTTACCAAATGAAAAATACAACGAGAGGTAAAGTTGCAGCCACGCCCACACAAAACGCCACACATTTGGCCCTCTTATCTGTTTCGACGGAAGTAGAAGACAGAACTTAACTTTTGTGAAATGTCAGTAAAATGTCAAAATAAAAGTAATGCTGATAAAAATTTTATAGCTTGTCAGAAATGGCAAAGAAAAAGAACACCCCCGAGGGTTGCTGCTTGTTTCTGTTTCAGTTCTTTATCAAAATGTCGCGACATTGGGTACTTTAGTTTATTGGAATTTGCATTGGCAGCATCAGCACCGCCACCAGCAGCGACAGGTGGCAATATGATGATGGAGGGAAGGAGAGCTGGTAAAAATTTATGTTAAATCGAACATCAGTAAATGTTGTCTGCAGGCAGTTAAATAACTCCAAAAGCCAATGTGTGGTTTATCGCTTACTTTTATTGACAGCTTTAAGCTGCTTTAAGAATTGCAAGAGAGGCGAAAAGTTAACTGGAATAAGGGATGAATGGAACAAAATATTAGAGGCTGAAATATATTGAATTTTGTATTCTACTCAATCAATCGGTGATTCAGAATTCTTTACCACCGCAAAATTTACATATTTACTATGTGAATTGAGCTTATTTACTGGAAAATTGATTATATACAAAATACAACGCATTCTCATATATATATGTAGTACGAAAACGATATTGCGTTCAAGAGGTCGTTTACATATCGCTTACCCAATCGAAATTTGCTGCAAATACCGCATTTTTATCATGATTGCGCCTATTTCACTATTTCAAAATCGTACTCGCCGCATTACTCCTGCATTTTAATATCGCCACACCGCCTACTATTCTAATATCCTTAACACCACATTACCACCGCATTACCACCGCATTTTAATATCGTTTCACCGCATATCCTAATATCGTACAGAACGCATTACTCCAGCATTTCAATATCGCATCACTGGCTATTATCTTAATATCGTTAACACCGCATTACTATAGCATTGCAATATGGCATCTTCGATTACTATCATAATATAGTAGATACCGCATTACTCCCACATATCAATATCGCATCACCGCCTTCTATTCTAATAACGTTAACACCGCATTACTATCGCAATTCAATATCGCAACACCGCCTACTATTCTAATATCCTTAACACCGCATTACCACCGCATTTCAATATCGTATCACCGCCTATCCTAATATCGTACAGAACGCATGACTCCAGTATTTCAATATCGCATCACTGCCTATTATCTTCATATCGTTAACACCGCATTAGTATAGAACTTCAATATCGCATCTTCGATTACAATCCTAATATAGAAGACACCGCATTCTCCCACATTTCAATATCGCTTCAAAGCCTACTATCCTAATATCAATAACACAGCATTAATACCGCATTCCAATATCGCATCTATTCTAATATCGTTAACACCGCATTACTACCGCTTTACAATTTTGTATCTTCGATTACAATCCTAATATAGTAGACACCGCATTATTCCCACATTTCAATATCGTTTTGCAGCCTACTATCCTAATATCGTTAACAACATTACTACCGCATTTTAATATCGTTTCACCGCCTTTTCTAGTATCGTACACACCGCATTACTAACGCACTTAAATGTCGTATCTTCGATTACAATCCAAATATAGTAGGTAGCGCATTACTCCTGGATTTCAATATCGCATTACCGCCTACTATTCTAATATCAATAACACATCATTACTACCGCATTTCAATATCGTATCACCGACTAACCTCATATCGAGCACACCGCATTACCCCCACATTTCAGTATCGTATCACCGCCGACTATCCTAATATCGTTTACACCTCATTACTAACACATTTCAATATCGTATCTTAGGATAATATAGTAGACACCGCATTACTCACACATTTTAATATGGTTTCACTGGCTACTATCCTAATATCGTACACACAGCATTAATCCCGCATTTCAATGTCGTATCACCGCCTTTCCCAGTATCGTACACACCGCACTACTACCGCATTTAAATATCGTATCACCGCCTACTATTCTAATTTCGTTAACACCGCATTACTACCGCACTTAAATTTCGTATCTTTGACTATAATCCTATTAAAGTAGGCAGCGCATTACTCGTGCATTTCATTGTCCCCTTACCGCCTACTATTCTAATATCGTTAACACCGCAATACTACCGCATTTCAATATCGTATCACCGCCTAACCTCATATCAAACACACGGCATTACTCCCACGTTTCAGAATCGTCTCACCGCCGACTATCCTAATATCGTTAACACGGCATTACTATCGCATTTCAATATCGTATCTTCAATAACTATTTTAATATCAATTCACAGCCTACTATCCTAATATCGTTAACACCGCATTACTACCGCATTTAAATATCGTATCACAGATTAATATTCGAATATCATAGCTACCGCAGTACTACCGCTTTTTATTATCGTTTCACCTCATGCTATCCTAATATTTTAAACACAGCAGTAGAACCGAATTTTATTATTATAGTCACAGCAGTACTTCCTCATCTCAATATCTTATATTCGCCTACTATTCTAATATTGTGGACATCACAGTACTAGCGCATTTTAATATCCTGTATCACCGCCTATTACTTTTGCCGGCGATTTTGAATTTCTAATACATTTTTATCTCCTTCCGAAAGATAAGAAAACTACTCTTTTTTAGAGATAAGAAAATTATATTTTTTTAAAATAAATTTATATTGTGTTTCAAATCTACCGTAAAACTACCGTCAAACTCGAACCGGTACTGTTAAAAACCATTTTGCAATTCTGTTATAAAGACGATATATATATAAAAAAATTATTATCTGGCTTTACAGCCCCAATGGGCCAAGCCGATCTTCTCTCAATCTCTGGGCTTGTGTATCTTTCTATTTTCGCTCAAGAAAAAAGGTACCTAAATACGATATTTCTATTTATTATTTTTATCACGTTTTAATGTTTTTGTTGGCTTTGTTCTTAATTAAGTTAAATTTTTACCCTCAAAGTTTTTAAGTCATATACTACGTTTATGCACAACTAAAAAATCGTGATTTTTGCCCATTCAAGTATGCTATGTTTAAGAATTTGAATAATTAAGGAAAATATTTATTTTTCAGCACCCTTAACACTAATTATTTTTGTATACCTTTAATTGGCCTGACAATCTGAGTGAATGCCCAATGTGGATTATGTATGATGCTGCAATAACTGACTATAAATTCTTTTTTTCAAATAAATAATTCTTAAACAAAATAAAGTTTGCATACTTTGAGGGGCAAAATAGCATGATTTTTTATAAGCATAGTAGTATAAGAATAAAATTTAAATTATTTAAAATTTTTGATTTTTGGTTATTAAGAGACAGAGGTATATGCGGTGTTTTGCGGTGTGGACTGATTAAAAATGCAGTATCTGATGTTTAAAATTTTTGAAAAAACTTTTACTTATTATTCCAACCGGTATCTATGAGTATTTTGTGTATCGCACGCCGCTTTATTTGAAGTTTAGTGCAAACTTATAAAGCAATTTTGATAAATCGAAAAACAACCACCACCGCTAGCAGTGCTCTGATGACAACCTGTTGGTCTCAATCAACCAAAAAAAAATGTCTTTGATAATGGAGCCAGCCCTCTTCAGCTGAAAATTCACCCTCGTAAATGGCTTGGGCTCATCTTTATCCTCACTCTAACCTCATTAAATTTGATTGTATTATCGACTTTTATCACATTTGTCCAAACTTGCACACATCTCTCAATTCAATTTGCCAAAGTCAATGACAGTCAGGCCTCCTCCGGAAGAAAAAAAAAAGGAAAAGTAAAATGTCGATTTGAAAGTAAATGTCAAAACAATCTATGCCACCTTTTGGCTCAGCAACTTTGATTTCCTTAACATGTACATAAATACTGGGGAGTGGGTTGACTTGGATTGGGTGCTGATTGGCAACGTGTTGATGCTGATGTGCCCAATCAACTGAAGTTTCAGTTGTCAAGCGATTGAAAGAGATGAGAGAAAATTGATGACAGGCCCCACACGGCCCCCATCGATTGATGTTGCGCAAATGACAAAAAGTCTATAAAAATGTGACATAATTTCTAGCGGGGTCAGTGAGATAAAAATGCCATAAAATAATCTTTAAATGAAATGTAAGCAATTTGGTGATGGCTAAATAAAAGGTATTTTTCGGGAGGGAAAATAGTCTATAAGAAAACTATAAAAATTTCTATATTTAGTTCGTGGTGAACAGAAAATGCACAGCTTTATTGAAAAAAGCTTTTAGTTAAGTCTCAAAGAATGAGAATTTAAATTGGCCTAGATTGAAATGAGGCTTTTAGTTTTAAGGCTTAAAGAATGAGAATTTAAATTTGGTGCCCACCGCTGATATAAAACTTAATTTTAAATTAAAGATATGGAAAATCTATTGAAGGATTCAAAACAAGTTCCATCAACATTTTCTATTAACTATCACTAAAGTAGAACCCTAATATATGTTTGACCACAATAGTTGTGACCATTTTAAAATATAGCTAAATATTTCGCATATCAATCAAATTTACCTAAAGTGTTCCTTCTATTTTTTTTTTGTAGCTTTCCCGTTCCCCTTCCACTTACTAATTCGACCACTTAACGTCAGCTGGGGCCAAGGCTTTTTAACTTCCCACCAAGGACTATCCAATTGCCATAAAAGTGCCAGCAGCGCATCCACACACAGCCGGCAGAGTCACAGGAAGGCAAAAGTTGGACCAACTTTTTTTTTTGTTATGTTGTTTTTGGTATTTTTGTTTTTCCTTTTATTTTGGCATCTTTTTTTTTAGTTGATGAGCTGAGAGACTCGGCAAGTGGGTCATATACATTTTTGATGAGTTGTCATTATTAAATGCGACAAACGGTTTCCTCCCCTCTTTAAGCGCTGTCATGGCAATCGATGGGGTAGGAAACTTATTTTTGGTTTTTTGCCTAGCTACAAAAAAGGAAATATATGTTCAAGTATTTCTATATATTTTATTTATGTGACAGTTGACTGGCGCTGTTGTCTCAGCTTTTACTTTTTTTGCAGCATGAAATGTTAGGCCATTTCCTGATATTTATTATATTTTCTATACTTGTATACACAAAGAGAAAATAATAAGAATTTTTTTAGCTTGAATCAAGTACAAACGTAAGTACAAATATAGTTGAACCACTTCTAATGTATTTAGAAACAAATCATTATTAGGTCGAATTTCTCATTTTCTAGATTAGCGTTTGTCAAGAAGAGCAAGGCGAAAAAGTGAGAGTGTATTGGTGTGTGAATATAAAACGACGAAAAGCAGAGGGAATATAATATAGAAAGCCACTCTCAAACGCCGCTCAATTATAAGTGATATTAAGGAATAATTATAATGAAGATAGCACTCATTGAAAAAATAGAGAATTTCATACTTGGATCAAGAGCATTCGAGCACAATAGTAAAAATAGAGTGAAAATTCTTGATCCAAGAATGAATTCTTAAGTACGAATTTCTTGAAACAAGAATTTTCTTAATTGATCATAGTATGAAAAGTTCTTATTTCAAGTAGAAAATAGCTTGACAGGCACAAAACCAAGATTATCTCATTCTTCAATAAAAAGCCAAACATTCTTAAAGCCAAGAATCTGGCATTCTTTAATTAAGAGCCGAACATAGTCAAAACCAAGAATTTCTAATTCTTAAATTTAGAGCCGAGTATACACAAATCCAAGGATTGCCCATTCGTGAATTAAGAGCTGAACATGCTCAACTCCAAGATTTTCTTATTCTTGACTTTAGACTTAAATCCAAGAATTTGTTATTTCTTAAACTATAAGTATGAAAATTACTTATTTCAAGTAGAAACTTCTAGAATCAATAGAACAACAGATTCAACAACAAGATTCTCTCATTCTTGAATCAATAGCGGTACATTCTTAAAACCAAAAATCTCCCATTCTCAAGTTCAGGAGTCTCCCATTCTTGAATTGAGAGCCAAGTGTACTCAATTCCAAGAATTTGCCGTTCTTGAATTAAGAGCCGAGTATACACAAATCCAAGAATTTCTTATTCTGGCATTTAGAGCTAAACGTACTAAAATCCAAAAAGTTTCCATTCTTGAACTAAGAGCTGAACATTCTTATATGCAAGAATCTTCTGCTCGACTTCGATATACCCGTTACTCAGGGTAAGGTTTATTTCAGAATATTTTGTTAGATCACAACATGCCCAAATTGTGTTTTTTCCCAAATTGCGGGGGTGGCAACTCTACTATAACTCATCTGATCGGGAAACTATGTATGGCGGATCGATAAGTAAAGATAATTAAAATACATGTCTAAAAAGTTTGATTAATCTATTTTCGAAATTGTGGAAGATATAAGGCTTTTTTAAAATTGAGGGGGCGGGAACTTTTCTATCGTTCATCTGATCAGGAAATGATATATGGCGGATCGATAGGTAATGATGATTGAAATATAGGTCTAGAAGGTTCGAACAATCTATGATCAAAATTGTTGGAGATATGAGGTATTTTCCAAATTGCGTGGGTGGCAACTCTTCTATCGTTCATCTGATCAGGAAATGATGTATGACGGATCGATAGGTAATGATGATTAAAATATATGTCTAAAGGGTTTTAACAATGTATTTTCAAAATTGTGGGAGATATGAGGTATTTTTCAAATTGCGGGGGCGGTAACTCTACTATGGTTCATCTGATCGCGAAATGATGTATGGCGGATCAATAGGTAATGATGATTAAAGTATATGTCTAGAAGGTTCGAACAATCTATTTTCAAAATTGTGGGAGATATGAGGTTTTTTTCATATTGCGGGGGCGGAAGGGGGCGTGGCACAAATTTGAAACAAACTTGATCTGCGTGCAGACAATAAAAGTCTACACTGAAAAAATGGTAGCTCTAGCTCTTATAGTCCCTGAGATCTAGGTGTTCATACAGACGGACGGACAGACAGACAGACGGACATGTCTATATCGACTCGGCTATTGATGCTGATCAAGAATATATATACTTTATGGGGTCGGAAATGCTTTCTTCTGCCTGTTACATACATTTGCACGAACTTAGTATACCCTTTTTACTCTACGAGTAACGGGTATTATCGGGGACCCACCTTCACCTGACCATTATTGGGATTGGTTTTAGTTCGAAAATCTTCTTTCGTCTAGTCATTATATCTTTCTGGAGCTGTCTATTTCTACTAGCTCTTAGCTTAGAAGACATAAACTTTAATGTTGAAAATGCTCGTACAACTAAGTTAGAGGAATATTTTTTAGAGGCCTTTCTAAAATTTTTAAACATTTTCGAATATCATTGATAGATTTTATATTTGTCTTTAGTTCATTGCTTCCAATGGTTCTTATAAACTTCAATTCCTTACAGTCAGTCGTAGAGTCATTTAAATTTGAGTTTTTGAGAACCATATCAGGAATTTCTTTCCTCTGAAAAATAGTTTAATATTGAGAACCGAACCTTTTTTTTTGAATAAGTGGTTTGGTTCGGGTTCAGGTTCGAGGTTTCAAAAATGTAAAAGGTTTGGTTCATGTTCCGGTTCGGGCAATTCAAAAAATCCGAACCGAATCAGTTCTTAGGGGTTCGGTTTCGGACCGGTTTTCAGTCTTGGTAGATATTGCTGTTAACTTCCAATTATCATGTTGACTTTTTACTCAAAATATCTGTTTCTATAGCAAAAGACTGTGGTTAGAGCAAGACAGATATAGTAAAAAATAAACTCATAGAGAGCGAAACTGAGAGCGAACAGCTGACTTTGTTTGAGTGAAACGGTAGGCGGCGTCTCAAATTGTCTTTCTATGTTATTTTTTCTATGCCACTTAAAATATGTCAGCTGTTTTTTATTGACTATGTCTGTCTCGCTCTAACCACAGTCTTTTCCTATCATGATTTAAAGTTAAAGTTCTAGAAAACTGCTATGTGTTAAATAAACTAACGATTCATATAGCTCTATATACAAGATAAGAAATCGACCCTACAACGGAGGAACTTCCAGCTTGTTCAAACTAAAACTTTGTCAAGAGTTTTTTTCTAAGTGTATATATTTTTTTTTGTTCTATCTTTGCTCTAGTATTTG
The DNA here is from genome assembly GCA_018904225.1 of Lordiphosa mommai. NCBI lineage: Eukaryota > Metazoa > Arthropoda > Insecta > Diptera > Drosophilidae > Lordiphosa > Lordiphosa mommai. Next base: position 406,275 of record JAEIFT010000079.1, read on the forward strand.
GGTTGTCCATTAATTGTTATCAATTAAATGAAATGAATTTTTGCGTGGGCTGTGAAATTGTCTATAAAAAGTTTTGGAGACACTCCTACGCCTTGTTCGGGTACAAGGGTTTAGTTTATAAACTTTTTCAATTTCAATAATAAAATGAAATTTGTATTCAACCTTTCCAAACACTTTGCCCAAAATGAATAAAGCCATTTGGTTGACATTGATAGAGGAGACTGACATTAAACCAATTGCCCATCGTCTCACTTGGCTGCCTAATTTTGCATAAAATTTGCACAAAGCAAAAAAAATATCGTTTACAGGTTGACCAGTTGACCATTAGAGAATGAGAGAGAGAGAGAGGGAGGGGATGAGTTTGACCACAGAGTAACCGCAGCATATGCACACACACACATATAAAGTCAATGGACACACGGACAATTGAGCACAGATGTGGACGATGTGTGCGGTATGTGAAGTGTGTTGACAACCCTCAGCCTATACACCTACACAGCATAATATTGAACAATTTACCCGCTTAACCCTGGGGATAGTGGACGTTTTAGGCCTCAAATCGATAATAAAAAAAAACACAGTCCAAAAATAGCCCACAAAATTCAATTGCCAAATGGAGTTTGCTTCTTTTGACCCATAAAGTATTTTTCAGGAAACTGTTTTTTCAATTATGTTTTCAATTAATTATGCGGCAAATAAACTTTTTTTTGTTTTACGTTCTGCGCGCGTTAATTTAATTACGCCCTAAAAGGCAGCTAAAGTTGGCTGTTGCTTATTATTATGCCGCACGAATACCAAACCGTTAACAGCTGTTAACGTCATTTTGCGTGCTTAACTTTAGGGCATGAGTCACCTGCAATTGACGGGCAACCCCTTTTAAGGTACACAAATATTACGCATACGCCACCAGAGAGCTAGAGCCTGACTCAGGTAGGAAAGGGAAACAATCAAAGTTTGCCTGTGGCAAGAAGTAAGGAATAACGTCGCCCCTTCCTTTCCAGCAAAAGTTGGCGGGCCTTTTTAACAGCTTGTTTTTACGTTCGAATTTAAAGCAGCTTGCTCTAGAGCAGAAAAAAAATCACAACACACAATGTGATAAAAGCCTTACAAAAAAAAAAAAAAAAGAATGGGGGCAAAGAAAAACCTAATGGCTTCATTGGGTAGGAGCAGAAATAGCAAAGGGCGAGGGAAAAGGGGTGAACAAATGGTTTTTGTGGTGGAAGCTAGCATTTTGAGTGTGAGGCTCGTAATTCTCATTTTATTTCGGGTAGGTAATAAGAAAAATCATAAATAATTAGAGTTGCGATTAGAGGAATGATTTGTGTTGAAATAATGAAGCTAGAAATTCATTGATGATATTGGGGTTAAGTAGAGCAAGAAATGCTTTTAGCGGGTAGTAAATATTCACACCATTCAGAATCATCACACTTGAAATCGTTTGCATTGATGAGTTTTTAAAAGTACTAAAATAACTGTAAAACCTCTGTCAATAAAAAGTAGAATTTATCAATTTGGGTCAATGATTAAAGTTCGGTGAATAGATTTGTTTAGTGAATTTATCTAATACTTAAACCGTAAGATTTTGCTCAATTTTCCATCAGCGGTTTTGAAATCTTATGAAATAATACACCCTAGTGACGAAAGCATATTCAAGCCACAAAAATTTTAATTTAATAGCTTAAAAAACTACCAAGTTGGTGCAAGTCGACCAGATCGTTTATGTGGGAGCTATATCAAATAATGGGCTAAGCCAAAATATACGTTAAATCCAAATTTCACAATTACCCATTGTAAATTGGAATAATTCGAATTTTTTAAATTTTTGTAGCATTTTAAACAATGAGAAGTTGTTACCATAAAATCGAGTTTTTTAAAGGCTTCAACTGTATCATTAGGCTTCGGAAAAAAAAGTTGGCTCAAACTTACATAAGATAATTAACACATAACTATACATTAAAGCACACAAACTGACGTTTTAAGAACTTTCTGGTTCTATCTTTAGCAGTTTTTGGGACTATCTAGGTATTTGAACTAAGGTGCCTGCCTAGATACTAATTTTGTGTACCTTCTAACTTACGTCGAAAATTTTAAACTCCATCAATTTTTGTCTTAAAAACTCCCCAAAATCTAAATCTTTTTTAAAAGTAATAAATAAATATTGTCGATCTTCTTGAAAGTTGAATTTAAAGATTAAATACCCGGTTTTTCTTTAAATCTGGCTGCAAAATTGTCCAACAAATATGTGATAAACTCATTTCTAACCTCAAATCGTTGAAATCTCAACCTGGATAAATAGATGTAGCCTTGCTGAATTATAAATAGCATACCATATTTTTAAGTAGTTTTACCGTTTTCCAAACCCTTGAAATATGTAGATACAAAAATTACAAGGTTCGAGGAAACCTTAAAATTTCGAGATTCTTTTTGCCTGGATAGTAGTCATGAATTGAAGTAAAATATAAGGCCCTACTCGGTTTGGCTTAGAGTAGGGATGCCGTAGATATTATCGATATATCGAATATCGATGTATTTGTCGAAAAAACGATATATTAATATTGAATATTTTACTAACGCAATATATCGTATATCGAATATTTTTTTGGGATATTTTCGGCGATATTTTTTAGTTCTGGATAAAATAGAATGACAAATTTCTGACTTGGCATTGAAATTGGCTGTTACAGCCCCATAATGGGGCCAAGCCGAGCTTCTCTCAATCTCTTGGCTCGTGTGTCTTTTAATTTTTTCTCAAGAGAAAGGGACCTACAGTTTAACGCCGAATTCGAACGGCAAAGTTTTTGAAAAGCTTTTTCGTGGCTACATGCTCCACAACTGGCGCCAACAGCTGTAAAGGTGACCTTGTGCGTAAAAGTTAAAGAAAAACTTTTAAATTATATGTTCCGAGGCGGAATCGAACCCACAACTTCCCGCACAGTAGGCACACACGCTTCCACTGAGCCACACAAGGCCACCCTTGAAATATGTAGTTCAAAAAATTATAATAGTTCGAGGAAACTTTAAAATTTCGGGCATTTTTCGACTGAATAGTAGTTTTGAACTGAAGCACCGGGCCTGGAAATGGAATATTGAACAATTTGTGACCAGAGGCCACAGTTAACAGTAAACACATGTTTGTGTTCAGCTCTGGACATTACAGAGACGGCAAAATATAAGGTACCCTTTTATTTTATAAGTGACCCAAATGAATGTAGGTTGCGAGCACAGTGATTAAGAGAGAGCACGTATCATTTGCAATATCCCAGCCTACTAGCGGAGTCCGCTTCGTACCTCTACTAGGACTCCCTATACTCTCCTAAGGTTCCGAAAATAGTACCAAAGGTGCTTCGCTTGAGAAAAAGGCCTTTTTGACATAAATGAAAAAAGTGTTCCTCAGGAACTCCTTTAAAGAGTGATTTCAGAGTCGCAGAATGCTCACTCGGAATATCCGCAAAGACTCCGAGCCGACTCCTCTATTTGCCTATGATTTTTAAAAAGGACTCTGTCAATCGGATGATTAAGATAATTCAGACGGAGTGTTTGTGGTCTGCTTTTGGGCTCCAATAATAATCCGAAGAGGCCCTAAAAAATAATTCTAGCGGTTGTCCCCCCCACCAACACCAAAGTGGCCAATTCGAACTTTTCTGAATCTCTTGGCTTGTTTTTGTCCACAGTTGTTTACCACCAAATCCGAACGGCAAAGTTTGAAAAAATCAGCTGTTGCAAATAGCTGGTAAAGGTGTCCGGATATGTAAAAGTTTTAAAAATATGTTCTTTGACGGGGATCTCCCGCACAGAAGGCTTACATTCTTAATTTTATTTTCAATTAATATTAGTCGAATAAACTTGGATAACTGTGAAAATGATTGAAAATTCCTGAAAAATCAAATGCTCAGCCTACTTTAAAATTTAAAAGCTCCAAAAATGCTCCCATGCTCTTGTGGATTCCATTTTTAGTCCAACGTAGGAGCGCTCTACAAACACTGCTAAGGGATGTCTGGGGACTCCCATTTTAATCCTACTAGGAGCGCTACATAAACACTCCTAAAAGGTGTACCCGTGGGAGTCCATTTTCAATCCAGTTTAGGAGCGCTTCGGATTTGGTATGCATTTATATATGGGCATTTTTTTTTTGACGTGACGTGACATTCGTACGATAAAATATTAAAAAAATATGAAAGAGACAAGTTAAAAAAAATTTTTTTTATATTTTGGTAGTAATTCAATAGCACTTTATTTAGAAAAAAAAATTACAAAAATCGACCCAGAGGATTCAAAGAAATCAGTAAAAATATGCCCTGACGTGAAGTTACTTAAAACTGCGAATTGAGAAACTCTTTTTGTATGAAACTTCTTTTCAGTAGTTTTTTGAAAAATATAAAATTATTTTCCAATTTACCAAATATAAATCTCATTTCTCGTTCTTTTTTTATTAACTTCTTTATATCTGACGTGACGTTACTGACGTGACGTTACTTAAATTTCATTTGGCAATTTTTAAGTAAAGAAAATTTTTCTTAAATTATTCAACGCAACAAAAAAATCATTTTTGATTGTAGCTAAAATTTTTCGAAAATATTGGAATTGCTTAATGACTCTGAGAGCTGTAAATCGAAAAGAGAAAATGCACTGAAAAACTGGCCAAAACGTAAATTTGTACTTTCTAGCCCGATATATCGCTATCTGTACTAAGAAAAGCTATATACTCATTAATTAAAAATAATTTGCATATTTACTTTTTCTAAATCAAGTAAGAAACAACTTTTAATGAACTTTTAATTTTTCGGTCTTGGTAAACTTTTCTGCGGAAATGCCCATTTGGGCATTTAAATTATGTCGAACCGGACCGTCGAACAAATCCGATGTAAAAAATAAGACAAAATTTTACGGATTTTTATTATGTCATAAACCTTAACTTATAGTTCTAAATGAGCCCTATAATTAATGCTGAATTTGATTGTGAGCTAGTTTTATTTTTCAAATCTATTTCCAGCAGGCTTCTAACGCATATAAAAACAGATTCCATTTGATTGTCTTCACTTAAGTCCCATGGAATTTGTCAATTCATAAGATTGGACTCCCTTTTTTGTTTTTGGTGATAAAGAATAAAGATACCAAGTCAGAGGGGTAAGCCTATTAATTCGATGTTTTTAGTAATTAAAAAAACTCTCCAGAGTGAGACGACTTCTGTAAGAAAGAATTGGCACGGTTATGTATCTTTTAACCGCGGTGCGTTCTCCCCCGACTCTTCAAAGGCAAGTGGAAAAGAAATAATTAATGAATATAATTGTTGTTGTTGTTATGTGCTTCGAAAAGCGAAAATGGAAAATGGAATAACTTGGTCACTATTTGGTCATTGCTGATTTAAATCAGTTAATATTTAGTATAGTTGGGTCAAAAGCTCAAATATTATAATTGGGTCTTAGTCTCGATTTGCTAGTACCTATTTGTATTTAACGTGAAAAATAAGTTAAGTAAGTGTTAGTTATTCAGGACTTATTTAATTCCTCTTAAATTTTGGTTCCTAAATGTAACAATTGCACTATAACACCTAATATAAAAAAATTACAAGAGCTATATAATAGTTAAAACCCAACTCTATATTACAAGTAATATCTTATGCATCCTAAATCACACATCTTACATTAATACTGCTAAAACAATATCAACAATAACGTAGGTACAATAAAATCGGAAAATATCTAAACATTTAAATAAACGCTTGATCATAATTGCATTAAGTAATTTCTCTGTTCTTTGCTTTAATTTAAAGTTCAAAACCTCTTTAAAATAATTTAAAATATTTGTACATTTACTAAAATTATTACAATAATATTTTGTATTTTTTTTTTTATTCTTTTACTTTTGTATTAATTTTTTGTACTATTTTTTGGTTGACACTCATTTGTGCACTTCACTTTTTATTATTTATTTATTTTCTCTCTCTTGTTAGCACATAATTAAAATTGCATTTAATTAATTTATAATTATATTTAGTTCACTCCGCGTGGACTCTTTAAAATGATTTATTATGGCCCGCCTTGTCATTTAACTTCACATAAATTTCATTGAATTATTTGGTATTTTTTTATGGTTTATTTTCTGTGTTGACAAGTTCCCCGCACCACCGGGGCATTTTCATTTTCAATTTTCTATGGTATTTACACTTAATTAACTGCATTTTGGTGGCACATAAATTCCACTTGATTAGACCATTTGGCTGCACTACATTTCCCCCTGAAGAACAAAAATACGCAGAACTGAAGAGCAGCAATTAATTCATTAAAAGGCAATGCGCTTTTTAATAGAACAAACACGCAATGCTGAACCGAGGGGGTGAGGTGAGAGTGAAAATGCTGGGCACGCTTTTCTATTTTTCCAACTTTTTCCCGTACACGAAACGCGCGCGATCATCAACCGAATGGAACTGAAAGAATTGAGAGCAGGCGGCTGAGAGCGCTCCTCTCCAGTTTGGGGGAAAATCTATTTTTGGTAAAAATACTCGGCAAACCGTTTCTTTGGCTTTTGGCCGGCAACATGTTGCCGAATCTTGTTGATAAGAAAGCTGAAAAGATCAACATTAAGCCAAATCACAGAAAATTCAATTACCCAAACCTGCGTACAGAAAAATATTTAAATTACAAAATAAACAATTAGGATTTCGAAAGGGGGCAAGAGATGTGTCTAGCAGATGCCAACAACAGCAAAACAGCTTCAGAACAATAAAAGGAAATTCAAGAAGAAAGCATTAACAGCTACAACAACAACAACAACAATAGTTGTAAACTGAAATGTGTATATGTGTGGGAGGGGTTGAAGAAAAAACGTCTGCAACAACAACAATACAGAAATACAATCTCACACGGCAGGGAAAAGTTTTCAGTTTCAAGTAAAGAACTGAATGTAAATGGAAGGCAATGCAAATAAGTCAAGCAAAAATTAATTTACATTTTGCAAAAAAAAAATATTGACTCAGGACTACAACAAAAAATAACTCAGCATACTTTTGGGAGGGGATGAGACAACAGTAATTGATAGGGCAAGCCAAAAATCAAGAAAGCTGTCTCATTTGCCTGTCCTGTCTTTCAGCAATTTTTTAAGTTCTTTTTCAACTTGACCCTCTGCCCTTTCTTCTTCCCCCTTTTGCCCCTTTGTGCTTAGTCAACGCTCAAGTCAGTGGAAAATTAGCAGTGTAACTGTTAGAAAAAAAAATACAAAGTACACAAAAGTAAGGTGGCTCATGCAACAATTTGTAGCCACATAACATGCAAAGTCATTGCAACCAAATACAGTCACGGCCAGGCATATTAGGCAAGACTCCTATAGCTCATTTAAATGAGATGTGCAAAGTCATTAAAGCAACTGCAAAACCATGAGCGTAGCTGGAGAATCGTTTTTAAATTTAAACTTTTCAAATATCACAAAAGTTTTTTTTTATTTTTATTTATTTTTATTTTATTTATTTTTTAACCTTTTAATTTTTTCTACCATTATGAGAGAGTTTAAAATCAATTTAAAAATAGCTCTTACCTAGTTTGTGCCAGTTTGGAAATGGTTTCTAATTTTAAACCGGTTCAACTGGTTTGGAAGCGGTTTTAAACCAGTAAAAAAAAACTCCATATTTCTAACCAAAACCCCAAATGTATAGATTTTTTAAATAATTTTAAGAAATTATTTGAATTGGTTCCAAATGGATCGGAACAGGGTTTGAACCGGGGAATTCTATATTACCAAGCTGCATAACAAATTTAAAGTTTAACGCTGAAGTACTGTTTGTAAGATGGCACGGAACCACTATTGAACCAGCTTAAACTGTCCCGAATCCCGTCTTGACACAATAAAATATCTGATTACTAAGTTCAACTAATATCCAGTTCAAAGCTAAAATATTTTTTTAAGATAAGCCGCTGAACCATTTTGAAACCGTTTGAAATTGATTCAGAAACCGGTTGGAACAGACAAAATATCTTATAATCAATCAATACATTGAATGAAAAGTTTATAGTTCAAATAATTTCTCAGATATGACCTGCCTTTTAAACGATTCAAACTGGTTCGAAACCAATTTTGAGCCCGAAAAGTATATAACTCTTACTTACACTTTAAATTTCAAGTTCATAGCTTTCATAAATTTTAGGACTTGTCTCAACCACTTTTGAACCAGAAAAGTTTCTAACAGGATTGCAAGCCGGTTCTGTACCGAAACGAATCGCAAATTTGTGCTCGTGGATTAAACCGCAAACAAAACCAGTGTCCCTTCAAAACAGTTCAAGCAAATTGAAAACCGACAAAAATAACCAATCGGTTCGAACTATCTAATCGTAAATATAGAAAAATAAAGCCATGCCGATATGGACAAAATTTGATTAAGCTCGTGAACAGGAACCGAAACAATCCCCATTTCCAAATCGAAATTTATGCAGAAGATGCAAATCAGTTCTAAACTGCTAGTTAGTGCTCCCATGCCTTATCAAAGTACATTCAATTATCCCTAACTCAACCGTAAGCCGCAAAAAAAAAACTTTCGATTGATTTCATAAACGTATTCTTTAGCGACAAGTGAATATCTTGTTATTCAACAAGGAATAAAGAAGTTCTAGCCCGACTATAATATACTCTGTTCCTGTCAAAGTTAATAGTCAACTAATAACTATTAAGTGTGGGGCACACAAGCTGCGTAAGTGCTGCCCATCACGAAGGCGGCCAGTGCTGCCCAGCGTAATGATTTGTTTTGCTTATAACTCTACTACAGTTCATCAGATCGGAAAATAGTGAACAGTGGATCGATAAGTTATGATGTTTAAAACAGGGCTGCAAACCCCTTTAATTTTGACTGGGGTTCGGTTCGGGGTTCGAACCCTTACCCTACTCTGGGGATTGCTGAATCTGATATGATTTTTGTGGCTATGAAACCTGCAAAAAACACGGCCACTTTTGGCCTAAAAATAAGAGATGAGCTTTATCTGCGTACCCGTGATTTAGTAACTGTGATTGACCATATCGGTACTGTGATTAAGTCACAGTGACTGGCAGTCATCAAATCACGCAGTTACTTCAAATATGCAGTCACTGTGTGATTTAATGATTGCCAGTGACCGTGACTTAATCACAGACATGCCGGGTTGTCTCATCCCTAACTTAAAGTGTTCAGCCACACACACACGTACATACATTTCCGAGAATTCAGTCAAATTATTTTTCTACAAATGGGACCGCCACAGCACGGCTTTGACTGGCATATTGTGAGAGTGAAATGTTAAAAGAACTTTATTTGTGATTTGGTTAAAAAAATGAAGAATTTAAATAAAGTGCAACTTTCCCTTGTATTCCAGTGCCATTGTATCTCCATACGAACAAAATTGTACACAGAAATACGGTTTCAGATACAAATTGAATTCCCTTGCTTGAGGTTGTGTAAAATAACACAGTCCAGTCTTTTGTTGCGGATGGGAAAAAGTGTCGCCATCCGTACATGGGCATATGTATGGATACATTTTCTTCTAATATGAAATTTTTAAACCACAAAGTGCAAAAATAAATTCTATGCTTGCCAATTTATTTTTAGAACCGAACCCCATCGATAAGAAAACAGGGTTAGGTTCGGGTTCGGGTTCTCGTGATTATTTTCAATGGGGTTCGGTTCCCGGTTCGGTTCAGGCATCACCAGAACCTGAACCGAACCGGTTCTGAAGGGTTCGGTTCCGGACCGGTTTGCAGCCCTGGTTTAAAATATATGTCTCAAAAGTTGAAACAATCTGTCTTCAAAATTGTGAGAGATGTTAGGATTTTTAAAATTGCTTGGGCGGCAACTCTTCCATCGTTCGTCTGATAGAAAAATGATGGTGGATCAATAAGTAATGATTAAAATATATGTATAAAAGGTTTGAACCATCTATATTAAAGTTTAAAAATATAAATAAAAAGAAAAGTTTTTCTTACTATAAGATATAGTTGTCCGATTTAGATCAAATATGGCACAATTATGTGGTTGCTTTAAAAGTAATAAATGACAAGTTAAAAGACGCTTCTATTAAAAACAAAAAAAATTTCGCACAAGAAATAACTATTTGACCGATCGGTTCTATGTTAGCTATATGCTTCGATTTTGATCACATTTGTCAAAAATGTGTGGAAGCACATAAAATAAATTAACCCCAAGTTTGGCGACGCTGCGACTAAAAACAACAACTGTTTTCTTACTAGAACTAGTTTATTGACCGATCGTTTCTATGTCTAGCTATTTGAAATAGTCATACAACCCCATTTCCGACAAATGTGCAATTTATAAATATTTAAAGCATTTTTTGGACAGTTTGATCAATATAGCTATAAAACTGAAGGAGGAGATAGCTTATGGACAGAAGGACAAGGCTAGATCGACTCGACTATTGATGTTGATCAAGGTGTAAATACTTTATGGGGGTCAGAGAATCTTCTTTCATCAATTTTAATATACCCGCTGCAAGGGTATATTTATTAATTTTGAACTTTTTATCAGGAAAGTCAACTAAATGATATAGCTAGCATATTTTAAGCCTCATTGGTTAAGTGACACAAAATGTAGAAAATTATTTTAATAATTGAAACTTAAAAATAAATTGTAAGTAACAAAAGGGGTTTTATAGCCAGAGCAACACAAATTTTGTTTATGTTGCGGCACAAGATTTGATACCAAATTAACTTAAAAGCATTAACCAATTCCGATTAGGACATTATAGAATCGAATTTGAAAACGAGAACGGTAATGAAATGAACCGACCCTGCGATGTAGTTAGCAGTTAAAGCCATGTTGTAAGTCGCTTCGGTAGTTTAAAGTTTTATAGTTTTCAAATCCAGTTCCCAATATGCATATATGTAAACACTATTACAACAAAATTTTAGATGAATATATTTAAAACTACGTCTACATAAAACTAAAGCAAATTAGTTAGAATCTGGATATAAATCGCGAACTCCGAACCAGAACAGCATACCAAAAATAACCGATCAACACTCAGAGCCAGAACCAAAACTGTAATCGATATTTAATTTTATGAGAACCATTGATCAAGAATCGATATTTTTAGAACTGAAATGGCCGACAAGAACCAAAACCGCTTCCGTTACCGCTTCCGTTTTTTCCCCGTGTTTCGAATTTACTATTTAGCATAAAACATTTACAAATTTTAGTACATCTTCTGGATTATGTGCCCAGAACTGTGTTCAATGTATTTGATATTTCACAAAATAAAAAAAGTTCCAAGTAAGTTAAGAACGTTTATCTTCCAAGGTAATGTTTATAATGTTTAATTTTCAGTCATTTACTACTTACTCATTATTGACTTATTTACCGTTAACGGTACAAAACGGTACGTACCGGTATACCGAAATAAAATCCAATGAACCGATACGGAACCGAATACCGAAATAAACAAGAACCTTATAAAAACCTTTTACCGGAACCGGATCCGAAATAAGATTCGATTTGATTGCCCGGCTATAATTCACCAAAAACAATTGTGTATAGTATATATTATTAATACTTCATCTGTTCATCATCCAATATTGCTTAAGAAAAAGTTAGGTACAGTTGTTATACAGAAAAAAATATTGGGAGCTAATCCAAGTTTATCAAAATTAATTTGAACCCGACCCTTGGATTGAAGTTTTAAGTACGAAAGACTTGGAACAATCCCAGAATTCTTGTATCAATATGAAAAGTCTAATTTCAATTTCTGGTCCTACTTTAAAATCAAATCCAATAATTTCGGGATTGGTAAACACAACTCAATCCTTTCGTACTTGGTTTTGAGTTCAGGGATTGATCTACTTTTGACATCGTTTAGAATTGATTGTTTTTCTGTGTGGTTTTCAAAATAAATAAACAAAATAGTATTAAATAGAAAGTGCATGGTATTAACATATTAACCCTAAACCAATATAAATAAAGACTTCTCGACAAATGTCATGAAATAAAAATGATTGAAAAGAACAATTGTGTTACCCCTTCCCCCAAATACAGCAATTCTCATCCCTTTTTCTCAACTATATTTTGAGTAAGTCACGCCACTGATGCCCAGACGTTGCATATATTGTAGTAAGTACGAGTATCTAAATATATGCAGCATGTTGCCACAACATTGAAACGTGCAACAACCAAATTGTCCAGCTCTCCCTCTTTATTTTTACAATGGCCGCACGCTATTTTTACAAACAATTTTGCCAGGCAGTTTGTGACAAGTAACGAGGAACCAACGACAACAACATCAAGGCAGCACACGACATTGAACCCCAAATAGAAGGAGGAGGATGGGACGACTCAGTAAGTGGCCTCCAAGTGGGTTGAGGTTGACTTGTTAGTTTGTTTGCAAATTTCTAGTCGATGCAAGAACAAATTGCCAAGTGCACTTGCAGACGTTGTCACTCTGTGGATGACATTGAAGTTGATGGAGAATAATTGCAGTTAATGTGGCATGAAAGTAGCGCCATCTATTGGCAGCCCCACAAAAATAAACAAAAATGTAAAAAAAATCTACTGTGAGTTCACGCTTAATTAAGTAAACTACTCATGTTAATTAACACCAAAGACAAACAAAGTAGCAAAGGCTGGGCATATAAATAGTCGGGGCAGGCACTTTTGAAATTGAATTATCAAATAAACAAATCGAAAAGCAAGTTCAAAAATCAGTACTACATTTAACACATGAGTCAATGACTGGGTATTCCCCAGTGTTCTTATTGCTATTTTTATATAGAAGAACTAACACGCGACCAGGCCACATGTGTCGCACACACACACACACACACACTCAACTAGGCGTGGCTGTCGCATCTTTTGACAAAATAAATTGCGTCAAGTTCAAACACCGCCAAATGTCGAAGACAAAATAGGGAAACTCGTTGTACACTAAAAATAAATTATAAAATAGCGACAAGTAGCGAAGAGCAAAGTACATTATTTTTTTTTTTTTTTTGTGGCAGGAAAAAAATGTCAACGTGCCTTCATAATTAATTGCAAAAATAAGAAAAACATTGCCGCTAAGGGGGAGAAACTTCGTTAGCCGCCTCGTGCGTGAGAGAGCATCCAAATAAATACAAAATGTGGAAAAACTTTGACTGATCACATGCGGAAGGAAACAGGCAAATTGCAGCGGCATGTGTGGAGGGAGGGGGGGGGAGGAAAACAGCCGACACCGGGGAGTCATAATTTACCGAGTCTCATTAGAAGTTATAATTTTGACATCATTTTTCATAGCAGTTGTGAAAAGTTTTTGACAAGGTGACAAGAGATATAGTCAATTATAAAGAGAAATGAATTTTAAAGTGAGAAAATGCTTAAATGCTCTTTGGGATAATATGTAGATAAGTTGAAGGATATAATTAAAAGAATATATTAAATTTATTAGATTAGATTGGATTTCATGAATCAAAGTAATCTTATGTACTTATGACGGAATATTATTACGAACAATAAAAGAGCGAATATACAGAGAGATTGGCTTATTGAATTCAATATGTAAGACACTATGCAAAACATTTAGACATCAATTGGAAATGTAAGGCACAGCAACCAGTTTTGGCAAGTAGAGAGACAAATAAACGGAACAGAAAATCGAAGGGCCATACAAGCAGCGCCAAACGAGATAGCCAACTATTCTGAGACCGCAATATTTAATGAAAACCATTTAATTCAGATAAATCTTGAAATGCCGGTCCGTGAAGTAGATAAGCTTGATTCTGCAATAACAGTAAGTGAGGTACAATTAAACAAAGCGCCAAGTGTCCAAATTTCTGAAACATGGCCCGCAATCCTTAATGGACATGTTAAGAACCCTTTATAAAAGAATATATGAGACGTGCGTAGCTCCAACTAGTTTTTTACAGAACATCATCTTCCCCATTTATAAGAATGGTGAGCCACATAAATTATATATATTCACCATGCTAAAGACGTTCGCTTTTATACTGCTCCTAAGACTCACAAACTTTATTGAAAGCAACAAACTTTTTAGTGAGAATCAGTTCAGTGTTAGGAAACCGTAACTGTCCAAGAATACCTTGGACTGTATTCTCGAAAAAGATGTACGTTTTTATACTGACTTTAAAGCGGCTTTTGACACGGAACACTATTGACACTCCTACAAAAATTGCTCGGAAATTGAGTGTCAACTGATCTTTTTGACTCAAAATTAATACAAGAATTAAAAGCTTGAGCTATGCAGTCTTTGATAAAACGCTTTGTTCCACCAATTGTTAACTTAGTGTTCTTATTTTTAAATGAATTTTTTGTCTAATGAGAAAAGGTAAAAAGTATTAACTACTATAACTGCGATGCTCCTTGATATAAATGAGGAGCAAGCCAGCAAGCCAGAATCTTTTAAAAATTATATAAACAAACCAATATCATATCATGAATTTTTCAAATTTTAAGATCAATTCTTAACGAGGAAAAGAAATCTTCTAAAGAATGTGATAGATGCAGAAATATTTGTTCCTTCCTGTTTCTACAAGCATTCCAATTTTAACATTCTGCAAAAATGCAAACGATCAAAAACTTTTTAAAATTTTGGCAAGAATAATGTAAGCCATACAAGTGGGCTCAGCAACGAGCGATATTTTTGTGCATCAAGAAGCATTTGAAGCGATAGACCATAGAATCACACTTAAGCTTTAATTTAGATAAAATAAGAATATAAAAATAGAAAGCTAACATCGGCTACGCTGATGTTTTAAATACCCTTGCAGTTTTTAAAAGGCGCTACCATTGATAACTACAAAATTTTTCTCATTAGAACTAGTTTTTAGACCGATCGTTCCTATGGCAGCTATATGCTTTAGTCATCCGACTTCGATAAATTTTTCCAGAATTGTGTGGAAGCATATAAAACTAATATATACCACGATTAGTGATGCTACGATGGAAAACAAAAAAGTTGTTCTCACTAGAACTAGTTTTTGGACCGACCGTTTCTATGGCAGCTATATGCTATAGTCATCCGATTTTGATAAATTTTTCTTGAATTGTGTGGAATCATATGAAACTAATATATACTACGATTGGTGCAGCTACGATGGAAAACAAAGAAGTTTTTCTCACTAAAACTAGTTTTTGGATCGATCGTTCCTATGGCAGCTAGATGATATAGTCATCTGATCCGACCGATTCCGACAAATGTGCAGCGTATTTGTATTTTAAGACTTTTTGCAAAGTTTTGTCAAGATAGCTTTAAAACTGAGGGAGGAGATAGAATAGAAACAGACGGACAGACGGACGGACAGACAGAAATGAACTCAGCTCGTCATGCTGAATGAATGAATATATATACTTTATGTGGTCGGAAATGCTTCCTTCTATGCGTTACAAACATCGTGAGAATTTTAATATACCCTCTGCAAGGGAATAAAAAACAAAAAAAAGGCATAAGATACACCCAGTATAATATTATATTTTTTCATAATTATAAAACATAGCATACTTGAAAGAGCAAAAATCATGTTTTTTTATTTGTGCATAAACGTAGTAATAGAAACATCAAATGAAAAAAATAATTCTAATTCTTCGTCTGAAACTATTAAATTTAATTAGCAATAACGCAGAATGGAACAAGTGACTTTTCCTTCTTAACACTTTCAAAAAGTAGAGTCGACTTTTTGGTTACAAAAGCATGTTATTTAAGTTGAGAACTTGAGCACTTTTTTGCGCACCATTTACCATGAATCGTGTAAAACCGAATGCTTAATATAAATTAATATAATTTAAAAAACATAAATTAAAATAAAACAAGTTTCCTAAACTATGCAATTTTCAATTAAAGTATTATATTTTTTTTTTTTTTACCTTAAAAGTGCGTAATAATATATTATAAAAGATTTTAAGTGGATTGATAAGTAAAGAGAGTAAGTTTACTTAATCATGATCTAGTAAGATAGATAAAATAAGTTTTGCAATCTTTCAACCAATTCGTTAAGTATTCTTTCTGTAAAATCACTTTCTTTGTCCCACCTGATCAGAGTAAATATCTCTTATCGCTTTTGGCCTGTCTCATTAAGTTCAACTGGCGTACTCATTAAATTTATATACATTTAATTGACTTTATGGCCAGACACGGACACAAAAAGAACCGCCGTCATTGTGTTGGCCAGCCGGTGCCATCCTACCCCAGTTAGCGCCTCATAAAAAAAAAAAACTGGCAAGCATTTGAGTACTACATACACATACTCATATAGTATGTAGTTGGCATGCTCACGCATAAAGGCTTAAATAATGAAGCTCACAGACTGCCTCAGACATGCATCATCATCATGCCTCATAATTATGTGACATGGTATAAATAAAATGCATAAAAGTTTAAAAATACAGTGCAGAGAGGAGACAACCAGACCAAACTGTCAACACATCGATGCGAGGCGAGGCGAGGAGGGATACTGGCAACAATGTTGCCATCGCGACGGCAGTAAAGTTAAGCGAGAGCCGAGGCCTTGTTGTGGGCTGCCTGTTTTATTTTATTGATGTTCTCAGAATGGTTTAATATGCTGTAATAATATGTGATTTGGCGTTTTATATGAAATTTATGAGGGAATTTTTAGACTGAAGGGTGGCATCTTAAGAGATATTTTTTTTCTAGAGACTTTTGCAACTGCTAAGAAATTAAGTCTGTTTGAGTGCTCAACAAAATTATTTGAATTGGAAAATTTTAAGGTAAAATTCTTCAAAATAGTCATAATAATTATTTTACTACACATAGAGAAAAATATATCTAATTCCTGTTGCTTTTACCACTTACGTAGACATTTCCTTATTAAATTTGTGTGCGATTATCAAATTCTTAGTTCCTACCTGGATAAGCAGCTCGTTGTTAGCCTAGTCCTTATTTGAGCTTCCTTTATACTTACTTCATTTGAGCTTCCTCTCAGACCATATTAAAATTCACTTCACCCAAGCGGCTTACTACCTCATCATATTTATCTATGAAATCACTTCAACATCTCGCAATCGGCTTACCTGTAATGAAATCAATGAGGCAAAAGATAAATAAAGCATAGTATTAGCCAAGTGCTGCAAATCCAATTAAGGCTCATTTAAATATGGCAAAAACATCAAGCTAATTAGTGGTCTCAAGCAGCAGATTATGTTTTGAGGCAAATATAAACAGCAATTAGACCGTAAGTAGGCGATGGGCGCCTAATTGACTACAAAATGCGTAGAATATTAAATTTTGAAATTCGTTGAATTTTTCATAGACCCCAAACTTGACCGAAACAACCCAAATACACAGGCTTCATTTTACGCTTCAAGTGTAGTTAATGCCTTTGAAAATTGTTCAAAAAAAAGGTTACTCTGTGACCAGCTGGCTGCTGAGAGAGAGAGCAAAGCCATGTCACACAGCTTCCTGTCTAATACTCTAATATCCGTTTTACTCGTTATCCTTTTTCGTGCTGCTTGTGTTGGATTTGACATGTGTAAGTGGCTGTCAAGCGTTTTAGAATGATATTTTTCCTGTCCCGTTGGCTCGTTTGCTCGGCACCTTCTGCTTTTTGCTTCTCGTCATTGTTGTCCTTTTTTGTTTTTTTTTTTTTTGGCTGTCTTCCGCTGTTGATTTTATTTACATTTCTAGCATTTTTTAACCTGGCCCCAGGAACTTATGCTAATATGTGTATGCCTGAGGTCAGGCTAGAGAATATTTGTTTGCATTGCCCGCTTTTAGGAGCTCGTAAAAATCCTTGTGTGTGCTCTTTAAGAGGGGTTGGACAGGTCGACGGATGACAGAAATTGTTAAAAACCATTTGGCCATAACAAACAGACAACAAATTGTATTGCCTACTTTTTTGGGGCGAACTTTTTAAAGTTCTTTTGTGGAAAATAATTTAATCTTGGTCTGGCTTAGGAGCTCTGAAAGTGCTCGGAAGTGAACATACATTCAGCTTAGCCTAGTTTACGGATAAACTGGTTTCTGCTTAATTCTGTAGCAGTGTCTTGCTTTTCAGGCAACAAATCAGAGTGTTTAAAATCCCTTAACAAATTGTTGCCTTCTTTTGTATTGGAATTTGTATAGACCCGGAATAAAAGTAGTCTGATTTTTAATTTTTTTTCTAGCTTTTGGTCGAAACCAATTTTTAATAGATATAAAAAATATTAAAAATTTTTTTTTTTTTTCAATTTCAATTTATCCTTTTTTTGTTTTACATAACTCGCCATAACTTTTCTAATCTTTCACCGATTTAAATGTGTGATATACGATATCATTGCATATAAATTGGGTTTCACATAAGTCCCATACATTTTCTTATTAAAGTTAGTCGTTTTCGAGTTATTAGGCTCAAAATTTTTCACTTAATTTGTACACAAAAAGCTCACAAAAAACTTTAAAAATTAAAAGTGATTCATTTTTTTTTTTAGATAACAAAAATACACTAATTTGGCTTCGAACAAGCTACCAATCTGTTTTAAAACGACCAAGTTATACGACCCAGTTCCGGTTCTCAATTAAGTAAAATCGAATAATAGACGATCTAGGCATTTGGTATCAACCATTTAATTGGTAATTACTTTTAATTCGACAAAAAAGAGATCAAACGCTTTACTCAATATTCGATTTTCGGCATCAAGCTTGAAAGTCTTGATAGTTCGACAAATCTTGTCGAAAGTGAAACCCGGAACAGGCTTGATAGACTTTAAAGCTAGATGCCAAAAAACTCATTTTTCATATTAATACCGAATATCGGTTCCGATACGTACCGAAGTGAGAATTTCGGTTAAAGGTTATATTTCGGTTTTCAGATACAGTACCAAGCTTTTTATTTCGGTAAACCAGTATGTACCGGTACAATTAAAATTTTGTTGTATATTTAAAAAATTTATTTTTTTAAAAAATTAAAAGAAGTAATAGATTTCGAAAATTGTGTTATAGGAATATGCCACAAACAAAAACGTTTTTTTTTTTAATATACCTTTTTATTTTTGGACGAATAATTTCGATAATCTCTTATGTCCACGTTTCCAGTGGTATCCCCACACTCAGAAAAAAAAATCCTAGAATGAAGGATTTATATATACTTTCAGACAAACTCGCCTTGGAGCCATCTTCCACATAGAACTATCTGTCACGTAAACTTAGGCTGAGTTCACATGTTTAAGTAAATTTATCTTTCTTAACTTATGTAAAATTTTTCGGAAAAGCAGAAAAATAGTTCTGTATCCTAGCCAAAACAAAAGATATTTCGCGATTTCGATAGATTTGAGCCCAATAAGACTACGGTCATTTACTGTTACTGCATTGCAACAATCAAAACATTCACATTGGGCGCGTTCAGCAGAGACACTTGATCACTGATCAGCTTAACAAAACTACTTTTATTATTTAGCTTCATGTAAAAATCATATTAAACACAGGAGAAAAAGTACGCTACGTTATTTACCAAGAAATGTATCATTAATCAGGGAGCAAGTTGTTCTGCTGAACACGTCCATTTTGCAATTACTTTTGTAATTTGTAATTTGTAATTTTATTAATATTATCCCAATGCTACAAGTACATACGTACTATAAATTAGTGCATTGGTCACAAAAACAAGGGGGGAACAGAAGAAACATTGAACTAAAATGATGAGATAAAAATGAACGAATGTAACTAACCTAGTATATGATATGTATGTATTATTATTATTATTTTTTTATATATTAGTTTTTATATATTTTGATTTTGTTATTTTAATCACATTTTAAGCATATGCTTAAATGGCTAAGTTATTTTCGAGCCTTCTTTTAATTGCACAAGAAATTAAAATCTTTTAAATTATCAAGAGGACTCTAATAAAACTCATCAAGGTGATTTTTGATAAAATTATCTTTTAAATTCTAGGTGAGGCGACAATCTGATACAAACTTGATCGCTTATGGTAAATATACACCTTCTTCTGAGACAGGCGAACATGGATATATCGACAGATCTGTCAATGGTAATCAAGAATAAATATACTTTAAAGAGTCGCAAATGTGTTCTTCTCTCTGTTACTTACTTTTGAACAACTTTATGATTCCCTTTTTACCCATTTTTTACGGGTATTGAGTACAAAAATCGGTGTGTACCTTCGGTTCAAAGTATAAATCCATCAAAACACTGTTTTTTTAACTATAATAAGATTAACTTATATTTTAAGCATTTGACTCATATATGTATACCCTTAATACCTTCCGTCTAAACCTTTGTCACTGCTCTTAATCCCCAGTAATTAGTTCCCCCTCGTGCTGCCCACTTAAGGCAACGACTATACCACCCCCCCTTAAGCGCCAAATGAAATACAATATGTAAAGCCACAACATCAAAACGTACTACACCATATGACCTTAGCCATTATTATATGCTCCAATCCAGTCAAAGTAATCAAGTATCCACTCTGGTCAAACAAAAATTGCGCACACAATGTTCCCCCAAATTAATTTAATGCCAAAAAAAAGGGGAGAAAGTGGCCGGGAAACATTATAATAAAATTAATCTCCATTTTGTTGAAGGGCGACTCCAGCCAGTGGCTTGTCGTCTGGCTTTATTAGCGTCCGAAAAAAGCTACTGGAGCCAAAAAATGGCAATTATTCATTTTATGAGCTAGCAGGGCGGCAGCATGTGAACCATAAAAATTAAAAATTAGCCCCTGGCAGCTGTAAGGGGATTATATAACACGCATTTGATGCAGTCAACACAACGAGGAGAGACGAGTCACCCTTTCGCCAACGTTAAAGTCAAGAAAATGAATATTTATGCGACACTCGTGGGAGTTGGTATCCCCCCCCCCCCCCCACATAATCTACATTGTTATACGGCAAGCACATGTCAAGAATTTTCCTCAAAAGCCAAAAACTGCCAAAAACAAGAGGCAACCTTTTATGGTTATGGTTAGGTGTGACTTCTATCAGCGGACATGTATGCAAAAGGAGACGGACATTTTAATGGGTTTTGCCCAGGTCCCAACCTCTTAGTCTCTCAGGCTATTCAAAAATTAAATCCAATTATCAGTTTAAGGCCACTCGCAAAAGTCCGCTGGGAGCGGAGACTGAGATTCAGACATGTGTGTGTGTGTGTGTGTGTGAGGAGCAAAAGAAGTTTTATAATGCAACAAAAGTTTCATTTTAATGAGAAACTTTTGTTTATGCAACAACTACTACTAACCCTGACCCTCAAAGGCTCAAACATAAGCCATAAGCTTATGAAATGGAACTTATGAAAAAAGGTTATGGCGTTTATGGTTTTTCAATTTTCAGAAAGCCAAACAAAGCTAAATAAAGCCTGAGGGTTAGGAAATTTTTTTAATGCATGAACACAATATGGTTATGGCTATGGTCTAAGCTGCACAAATGTTTTTGTAAAGCACTGTGACATAGGCCGAGCATAAGAATACACACGTACAAAGCAACCTGGGTTAATCCATCTTTTTTTCTGTATATTTTATACATTTTTGTATACTTTAAACCAAGGCTGCAAGCCGGTCCGGAAACGAACCCCTAAGAACCGGTTTCTTGAATTCGCCGAACCGGACCATGAACCGAACCTTCTACATTTTTGATCCCGTGAACCTAAACCCGAACCGAACCACTTTTTAAAAAAAAAATTGTTCGATTCACAATATTAAGTAATTTTTCAGCCGGAAGAAATTCTCGATATGTTTATTTAAAATTTAACTTTAAATGAGTGTACGTCTGACTGTTAAGAAGGGAAGTTTATAAGATCAATAGAAAGCAATGATGTTATAAGTTAGGTTAGGTAATAGATTCCTAGATGTTATAGATTCCTTCGAAAATTGTCCAAGAGAACATACATCGAAAATAATTTAATAATTTGGAAAGGTCTTTAATAAATATTCTTCTAACTTAGTTGTACGAGCATTTTCAACACTAAAATCTGTTTCTTGTAATCAAAGATTAAGTAGAAATGAACAGTCCCAGAATGATATAATGTCTACACAGATGAAAAAAGATATCCGGACTAAAATCAATCCCAATAAATGTCACTTGATGGTGGATTCCAGATTTTATGAAATTTCTTGAAATTTTAATCCGAAGATCGGGACTTGAATTGACTTAAACAAGGCAAGGTCGCCTATATAATCTTATATAATAAAAGATGATTAAACTAATTGAATCGTATAAATTAATCGTAAATTAAAGCTTCATATTATTTCGAAGTTCGAATCAAAACCTGGGGTTTAGAGGATCCAGGAACCGGTCCGTGAACCGAACCAAAAGATTCGTCACCCCTTTCAAAATTTCGTAGGTTTGCAGTCCTGCTTTAAACCAGGAAATAATACGGAACCGTTAACTGAAATAAACCGTTTCAAGCCACGTTCCTGTAATGAAACCGGAACCGATATTCCAAGTTTTTTTTAGAACCGCAAACCGTTAACCGTTATAATGGGAACCAAAAAAAAAAACCGGAACCATACCGAATCGCTTATACCGGTACAGTTTCGGTTTCTTATTATTTATTTGATTGATTTATGATTATTTCAAATAAATATTTCAACTGGTAAAATAGCAATATATACACGCAGGAAAAAGTCTTAAGAATAACCAGAAACAAATTCTCTTTTAAAGAAATATAAGATATAGAAAAGAAATTTATAAAAAGCGGAAAAACTTTTCTTTGGTAAAAAAAACCCCTTATTAAACGTAAAGGATTTATAAGTCTTAGAACTCTCGCTGAAATATGGAAATGTTAAAAAAAAAATGAAAATATAAATTTTAGAAATGAAGTTTCTGGATTTAAATTCAATATCGACCTAAAAAACAATTCCGTTTAAATATTTCAAAAAATGCAATGTTAGGAAAAGCTAAAGCAGACGTTCCCACTGTTTTTGTGAATTTGAGCTGATATATCTGATATTTGAGTATTTTACTATATTTAGCGGAGATTCGGCAGATTTTAGATCGGATTACTTGGAATCATTATTAAGAAATATTTGTCAGCGTTGTGAGAAATGGCCCTAAGACGAGTTTGTCTGTGCGAGCTAAGAATAAAGAATTCCTGAATTCAAGGAATATTTTTCTGAGTGTAGGGATACCACTGGAAATTCTCATTTCGGTACGTACCGGAACCGGTACTGCTTCATCAATTAATAAAATTATTAAATTTAATCAATATATTTTTCCTTTTAATTTTCTTGTTTATTCAAGTGTTCGCCATAAGTATGAAAATATATAAAAAGAAAAAACTTTCATTCTAGGCCTCTGCAATTGTCACAATGTTCTTGTGTGACACATCAACAAAAAAAAAATAACACCAACAATAACAAGTTTTCCAAACATTTCGCCACATCCCTTGCGCCTCTGTAAATATCTGCCTTTTTGTCTATTTGCCCAACATTGTGTTTTTGGTGCGTGTTAAAAAATAATTTCCCCAGATAATTTGCCAGGACGCCTGGGCAGGTCCTTCATCCTTCGTTTGTTGTTCTAGCTAATAGCAGGCAAAGTTTGAGTTGCCAAAGTTTTGACAAAAACTTTGCCATGTATTTTGCTTGATGGGCGCTAAAAGTTTTTGTTGTTGTGATTTTTTTGTTTAGGTTGATTTAATTGAGGCAAATGTGTTATTAGGCCATCAACTTAATTGACAGTCGGTATAAGTTCAAGTTAATTATTTATTTTGCACGCGTGTGCGTGGGCAAAGCGGCTTATAAACTTGCTACCCCTGAAAGTATGCAGCGACAAAATGTATAACATGCCAATTGACTACGTGAACAAATAGAATGAAGAGAGAGGGGGTGCAGCATATTAATTTTTCATCTTGTGGCACCAAAAATAATAAACAAAAAATTATATGTGTATCGTTTAAATTGTTTATACAACTTCAGGAATATTTGGTCCTGCAATTTTCTGTTTTTTTTTCCTTTTGGGTAGGCGTAAGCCCTGGAACGTGACCCGGGCACATTGTTTGTTTAACTGTTGTTATTATTCCCTTTCAATATTTGCCAGGGAGCAAAAGAGAGAGTGTGTGGAAAAATTGGGACCAGATTCTGTTCTGTCCTTTGTCCTGTCAGTTTGCTTTTTGCTGGGGCAACAACCAAATTTCGTTAAGCCCAGCAACTGGTCTGGGAAAGGCGGCAACTACGCGTACTCTGCGCCTATTTGTGTAAACAAGTGAAAGTGATTTATGCATAAAAAGCGCCACCCCTACAGAAAACCATTTCAACCAGCTTTACGTATCCCAGTTGACTCAGGCGTATGATTGTTTTGGAGTGGCTGGATTTATGCCATATACCGAGTACCATTTACAAATATACAAAAATGTGTGCGAGTGTACGAGAATGTTTCAATTGGCAAATTTTGAAATGAAAATGTTTTCTAAAACGTAAGAAATAGTGTTCTTAACATGCAATTCAAGATAGATATTTTCCATTGTAAGATTTAGAGCATATGTCGAAACATTTGTTTGGTCGAACGAAAAGTTGAATGGTTATCGTCATACTTTTTTAACTGAAAATCTCAATGAAAACGTCTGCAGTTGTTACAGACAACGCTGCATCGATGATTAAGTCATACAACTTGCTGAAACTGAAAAAGGCTTTCGTCCACTCAAAGAAAAGTTGATCGTTTGCAATGATTAATAGGATGCTACTTATTAAGGATCATGCTGCAAGTGTTTTTACCACCGCCACTTACTGCAAATGATATTTCGATTTTAACCTCGAAACAGATATCCGGTAGCAGCTCAGTGACCGTTTTTCTTGTGATTCCAATAGCTTGCGGTTTACAACATTAATTAAACTTAAAACGCTATACGGACCTGCGAAGTAATGCGAAGTTTCGAAGCAATTTGTGGAAAGAAGAAGCAGAAGTAATGATTCCTTCATCCTTTACTTTGAACCCTTACGGAGCTGAGAAGTACTCTTGCGCTTTACAGCACATGAATTGATCCTATGTTAATAGCCAGCTTAAGAAACATTGTTGAAAACAGTTTTCATAGCAACTTTGTTTGAAGTTGCTTATCTTTATTAAAAAACAGCAATAACATTGTTTATCGATTAGTGTGACCATCGCGATGGTAATTGAAAAATATCACTAAATTCAAGATTTGGTGCAGGGTGTCAAACCGGAACCCGAACCAGAACCGTATACCGAAAAGAACCGATTGAAACTCAGAACCAGAACCGAAACCGGAACCGTTATTATTTATTTTTTCAGAACCGGTATTTCGGAACCTTTATTTATGGAACCGAAATGACCGAAAAGAACCAAAACATTGCTCCGGTACAGTTTCGGTTCGGATTTTTTTTGTTATTTCAGTTTTATTGCTTCAATCAGGGATTTCCTCAGGGTAAACGTTAGAAAACACCTAAAAAGTTTAGGTTAAGGGACCATTCTGGTATATACTGAAATACTGATATACTGAAATATTCAATAAAAATAAAAATTGCACCTTATTTCTTTGCATCTATTTTGGGTCAATAATTTCCAAATATTTTTAATTTATCCTTTATTTTTGAATTTAAAAAGGAAATGAATTAATAATTGGACCAAATAGGCTTAACCTAACAGCAGGGTTAAATTGTGATCGGTAACGTTATCTGAACGTTTCATATTCCATCTGCGGTACATTTTATTATGTTTAATTTTCCTTCTGTATAACTACTTTCTGTTGTGTAGGTTGCTACCCGTTCTATTATAGCTTCGGTACGTACCGGTATACCGAAATAAAAACCAACGTACCGATACGGAACCGAATACCGAAATGAACTAGAACCTAAACATAACCTTTTTTCCGAAATATTCGTTTTGGTACGTACCAGAACCGGAACCGGAACCGAAATTCGATTCGGTTTGATTCCCAGATTTGGTGTAATTTCTTAAAAAATCTGGTCACACTAGACTAGACACACTTAAGTTAGATGAATTACTTACTACGCACGGACCTGCGTATAGGGCTTAACTTGCGAACCTCGAAAAGCATCCAAACATAAAGACATATTTTCGAAAATGCTAAGCTAAGATCTTAAAACCAAATAATTCTGTAAAAAAAATTTTGATGAAAAACTGCAGCTGCGGGTATTTAAACAAATTTTTTTGCCTGTGAGGTTTTAGTTTAAGTAGAGGGAAGGACAGCAACCCGCATTATGAAAAAAAAATTCTTAAGGAGCAGAAATGCTGCTGATATAGGGTGGCTGATGAATGATGCTGTTTCAGCAGGCAATTATGCACAAAGCGTTAAACCAGGGCTGCAAACACAAATAATTTGTTTAGAGGTCCGGTTCGCGGACTCGAACCAAAAATGACCAATGGTTAAGGTTCAGAACTATTAGGTTCAAAGTTACCGTGCAGAGGTTTTGGCTCGAACCTAGGTTCGTTACAAGTATTACCAAATTTGTATAGAAAAGGCAAATAATAAAAATATATTCTGATTTTCTGCATTTTTTTTTACCTTGAACCTGCGATTTCTATTGTTAAACATGGTTCAGAGCAATATCTTAAAAGTTAGTGAAGTTATGAACTTGAAATTTGGTATGTAGGTTGGTTATTTGGAGTCAGATATTTCACTAGTTCAAGACCAGTCCGAACCCACTGAACAGGTTCAAAAGTAGTTCAGAGCCATATCTCTTTCTATTATTAAAGAAATGAACTTAAAATTTGGTATTAGTTTAGTTATTTGGAGTCAGATAATTAACTGGTTCATGACCGGTTCCGAACCCGCTGAACCGGTTCAATAGTTGGTCAGAACCATGGTCAAAAATTGTGGTTCAGATCAATATTTGAGGAATTATTTGAGCTATGGTCCAACGGTTACATGGAGTTAGATATTTTTCGGATGTAAAATAAAATATTTCACTGGTTGATGACCGGTTCCGAACCCGCTGAAACGATTCAATAGTTGGTCAGAACCATTGTCAAAAATTGTGGTTCAGATCAATATTTGAGGAATTATGTGAGTTATGATCCAACGGTTACATGGAGTTAGATATTTTTCGGATGTAAAATAAAATTATTTAAGTTCTTAATGTAGCAATATTCATTAGCCACCCTGTAAGTCAGCGAATTTGATTCAGATTGAGCTTGAACGTATTTATTAGATAATTTAAAATTAATTTTCAAAATACAATTTAAATCGATTTAAATCAATATTTTTCTTAGTCGGTACCCATTTCCTGCCCATATTATTTTGTGGTCCGAAAAATTTCTCGAGTTTTTAAGCAGATGTTAGACTATTTAATAAAAATCTAATATTCATTTAAAAAAAAAAACTTAAGCTAAGGTGAGATGACCTATCTGTGGACCTAAGACAACTTATAAGAAATATTAAAAGTGAACCATCATCCTGATATGATATTTATGACAAGTCATTGGCCTAAGTAAGAAAACTCAACTTTTATAAGCAAATAATAATTTTTGTCAACAAATATTGACAGAATTTGTATAAAACCTCGATTTTTAAATTAACTTTAAAATTTTTAAACTATCCACGGACCACGAACTTATTGAACCAAGTTGTAGGTGGGCAGCAGATCTTTTCCGCAGGCTTTCTTCGAGAAGCCAGATGTCTATTTCATTAGGTCTGCCACACTAATTGAGATAACTAGTTCTGAGCTCTCAGTTCAAAGGGAGTCTCATAGTGACCACTTGAAGTCTTTCTTCATTTACTTTCTGTCGAATCTGAGACATTCAAGACATACAAGATTAAAATGTGACCGAACCCGATTTTAAATAAATTTCTTCGTGAGTTATTTAAGCTCCCCCTATTCCATTTAAAATAACAAGGTTCAGATCAAGAATTATCAATTATTTTATTTTATGCACCAAATTGTATTAGACTTGCATATATGAATAATTTCTCTTTTTTTAACATATTAATCATTTAATCACAAAAATTGTCATAGTTTGCATATTCTTAAGAAAATAAATTTTAGTTTCTCACACAATGGTCTTAAATAAATTATCATTATTATAGACTTTCTTCATTTGAAATTCTTCTTTAGTCCGCAAACTTTTTTGGTTTATTCCACAAAATATTGTTTGCATAACTTTGTCGCTGCGGCCATATACGAAAAAAGAGTTTGCCAAACAAAACGCAGAGAAGGCAAAAAAAAAAGTTTTATTTCGTTTTTGCATTTCCACTTCAAGTCCTTGGTAAATGTCTTCGTTTGCTTTTGATTAAGTTTTGTAGTTGGTTTTTTTTTTTTTTGTTGTTGTTGTAGCGTTATGTCAACTTTTGCAGTTATAAATGGCCTTAAATATTTAGCTAAAGTGCTAATTAGAGACCGAGTCTCCTCAAACACAAGGCGTTACCTAGTAACAGGAGGGGGTGGGGGAAAAAGAAACCTGGAAATTTATGATAGGCAAACTCATGACCCAACTGGGGGCTATCAATAACGGTGACATAAATGCCATAAAACTAAAGCAAAAAAAAAAAAGAAGGAAAATCAACAACATTCGGAGACCTTTTGTGAGAAATTAATAACCTGGTTTACTTTTTTTTTTTTTTTTTTTTTTGCAGAGGGTTGACTTTGGTTTTTGCCGGGGGATTTATTTGCCGGAAATAAATATTAGCCGCAGTCAAACACACTTAAGCCTACGCACAAAGCGACATCCCGCTGTCCCTTTTAGTCCTGGATGCCATTTATAGTTTTTACAGGATGTGCTTTACACAGGCTTAGAGCTCGCTTTACACGCACGTACAACTCACACACATTCGACCCTCATGATATATAGTGGTATGGGAGAGTGCGAGTGCGAGTCTGTGTTTGTGTGTTCGCAAGGCGCTTTGATTCCCATAATTGATTTTGTATTGGCTTGCCATTACTTTCTGTTCCCTCTTTTAAAGGGATGCATATTGAATTTCAAAGAGTTCAGAATCGAAAGAATGAATTTACACTTATCGAATTTATGTCAAATTCAACTAAAATCAAATTAAAAAATTTTACGTTTACGGAAATGGCTGAAAAGCCACCCCCTGGGAGTGTGTGTTTGTGTGTCGTCATACCTGTAATAGACCTGCCATAGACAAAAATCCAAAAATCTAAAGCTCAAAAATGAAATGCGATAGACGATGCCACTGCGGGACTTCAGAGGGTTGGTCGAGCAAAAAGTATGACTAATTGGTTTAAAAAATAAAATTAAACAAAAATTTAGAAAAAAATAATCAAAATAAATACCAAAAAAAATTTGGAAATTTTAAACAAGATAAAGTTGTTCTTTCAATATAATAAAAGTTATGTTACTTTAGCTCAATCAAATCTTAACTGATTAAGGTCTAAATACGTTCTTATATCGTAAAATCACAAAATATTGCATAAAAGATTCAAATTTATTATTCTATTCTCAGATCACATACAAAATATTTTCGGCACAATGCTTCATATGAATAGAAACACTTTTTTAAACTTTGAAATCAGAAGGGTTTTAAACAGCTCTCTTATTTATATGAAGTATTGTGCCGAAAATAAAATTTATGTAATCTGAGATCAGGCCTTTGAGCGATGTAATTTTTACAATTTATCCCAGGTGTTCTCAAATCGCTTACGACCTAAAATCGAACCAATTCCCATACGATTTCGGTCGTTTTTGGGTCGAAAGCGATTTATGGAACACATGGGTATAATTTAACACATTCTTTAATTTAACCCGTATGCCGCGGCAAGCCGAAAAGCAAGTAAAAATATGCAACAATTTTTTAAAATATTTTAAAAATGGATTTGAAAGTTTTTAAAAAAAAAAATAATTTAATAACAAAAATTTGTATATATTACAAAAAAAAAAACCTTATAAATAAATGGTTTAGTCCAATCAACTGACTGACTGACTCATCAACGCACCGACTAAATGGCTCAATTGAAATTGTGCATTGGTTTTCGTTCGGGTATTGGGACAATTCGATCCCAAAATGGATAAAACACGCGGAATAGTTTAATTTAATCTCTATTTTTTACGCGATGAAAGTTGGATTGGGGCCTGAATTATTATAAGTTAAAGATTTATGAGTAATAATTTTAACCAATGGACTTTATCTTTGGGTCACATAGTAAACAGACTGTTAGCTTGATTTACAAAGTGTTGTCATAAGACTTTCTTGACTTTTACGGAACGATCTTAATTTTTGAATAGCCCATGCAAAAATTGGCAGAGCTAGAGGAGAAGTAGTAAAGAATCCGTTAATTTCTTCAAATTACCTACTACAATTTTAAAGATTACAATTACCTTAAAAATTTTATATTACCATGTCCATAAATTAGACGGGATTTACATGATGAAGCAAACTTCATAAAGATTTCTAAGTAGGCGAGATATATATATGTATTTCTATACTATTCGTTTTAAAGATCTGAAAGATTTGCTCTAAATTCGACGCCTACTAAGAAAACTTCATGAAGTTTGCTTCATGGTGTAAATACCGACATAGTCAAAAAGGCAGTGGGTAAAAATTTGCAGACCCTTATTTGAAATTAGGGTAGGTACAGTAAAGGTAGGTAGTACACTAAAAAAAATAATCAAATTTATCTTGTTTCTGAATTTATCTTGTTTCTCTCAGGACCTTCAAGGGACAGATTGAACACGAATAGCCGCGTCTTAACGCAGGTCAACATCGAGCACACGCGTGATACTGCTCCAAATGACAGTTAAAAGAAGGCTGCTGTAAGTTAAACAAACAGCAAGCTACAATTCCAGTGGTGCAGTTTTTATGACCGTAAAATGCCGAGATCGTCAATTTGAGTCCAATCCCAAGCAAACATTTAAAAAAAATTAGTTTCTATAAGAAAGGCTAGGGTTGATAAGGCAATTGCTTGGTAAACTGGGTTGGTAACAGTGTTAGAAAACAATGTTGAAAACAGTGTTGGAAAATTGTGTTGCAAAACAGTATTGGAAAACAAAGTTCAAAAACAGTGTTTAATAATAGTGTTGGAAAACAATGTTGAAATTCTGTGTTGGAAAACAATGTTAAAATACATGGAAACAATGTTGGGAAACAATGTTCAAAGAAGAGTGTTGGAGAACACTATTTAAAACAGTGATGGTTAATAGTGTTGGATAAAAATGTTGGATAATAGTATTGGGAAAACAATGTTCCTAAACAGTGTGGGAAAATAATGTTCATAATCAGTGTTTGAGAATAATATTGAAAGCCGTGTTGGAAAATCTCGTCTTCTTCTTTTCCTCAATCCGGTATGGAACATAGGGCAATCGTTTAAAGGTCGTCAACGGGTTTGGATGGTTTCGTAACCGAGGCTGATGTTTCGGTAGCTTAAATTTTTTTACAGTGTTGGGTCGCTGGCCCTACTCCCCTTATCCTAGTGATGGGGATGCCCTCTTAGAGTCGTGGCCCTCCGCTAATCAAGTTTTAGCGAATTGTTGTTCACCTTCTTACCTAAGACACTGTTTGGCCAGTTCGGTTACTTGATTCGCCTTCTCACAATTTGCTCACCGCGAACCGAAATCCGTGGATACGCAAAGGACACTAGTCTAGTTTTATACAATCGCAAA
Organism: Lordiphosa mommai; assembly: GCA_018904225.1. Taxonomy (NCBI): domain Eukaryota; kingdom Metazoa; phylum Arthropoda; class Insecta; order Diptera; family Drosophilidae; genus Lordiphosa; species Lordiphosa mommai. The sequence continues at coordinate 437,698 of JAEIFT010000079.1, forward strand.
TTTGTAAACTGCTTGAGCCATTTAGACAAGTACAATCGGCGCCATCCGTGTTGGAAAACAGTGTTGGAATACAGTGTTGGGCAACAGAGTTGAAATACAGTGTTGGATAACAGTGTTGGATAACAGTGTTGGAATACAGTATTGAACAAAAGTGTTGGAATACAGTGTTGGAAAAGTCCCCGAAGGACAAAGGTCAAGTGTGCCAAAGCATACAACTACACAGAAAGAAGGGTTAGTCTCTACAGTACTGTTTCAAGGGCTTCCCAATCGATTTTCAATTGCCTTACAGTAGCTTCTTATGGAAAAAGCAAGTACTGCAATATTGTGCAGAAAACTCACACAGCTCAGATGTGTTCTTAGGAAAACCCTCCTCAAATTTCATTTCCAAAAGGGCACGAAAAACTTGACTTGCATCATTTGGAACACCCAAAAAAAAACACCCCATCAAAGACACTTTCAACTTTCCATCAATCATTTACAAATACAAATAATCTTTAATGGATATTACAATTTAATCGTCGATCAGTCCGTCTAATCCCTTTTGTAAAATATCAAACACTTAACTAAACCCATGACCAACAAACGGCCTTCAAAGTTTCCGTTTTTATTCCCCCGATAACATCGAATATGATCAAATCTATCAAATACATCAATTTTCCACTCACTACTTGGGCAACCCTCGCCGTCTAATGTTTTGGGTTAAGGCAACCACCCCAAAAAACTCAATCCCTCGATGAGGAGGAGGTGGAGGCGGGGTGCGTCCATAACAACAAAGAGCAATCTAGAGAAACATGCCCAGACAACCAGGAAAAACAGAAGCCCTTCCACCTCATGAAAATGTTGCACAGGTTGCCATATCGACGATGTCTATTGCAGTTCTCCCAGTTTCTGTACAATAATTTGTTTTTTTTTTACCCACCCACCCTTTAAAAACTACAGGGGGGTTGAACGGATGTGGGACTTCATCAAGAAGAAAGTATAACAAATATTTATGCTGTGAGCTGTGTTATTAGATTTTAATTTCTTGCACCCCTTAAAATACTCAATTTTGGGCTTAAAATGCGTGCGAATGTTTCCGGCTTGTATTTGCATTTGATGGAGGTTACCAACCCCCCCAGGCAAAGTCTGTAAGGTGTCATGACCAGTAATTGAGGGTATGAGTATGAGGGTGTTCTATGTTCCGCTTGTGTCATCATTTTGTTGCTGCAGCTTGCAAATATTTGGCTAACTGCAAAATTATTCGTAAAAGGGAGGAAATTGCTCTCCCCCTTTTTGGGGCGTTTGACATTTACAAAATTACATTATTAGAAATTGAGGGTTTCCCCTTTAGAATTTTAAGTTTTTTATTAGACCAAAAATGTGCCAGCCAGGATTAGGACTTTTCAAAACAACAGAGCGGAAAGAGATAGATACTTGTGCTATTCAGTTTTAATTTTAACAAACCACATTTCAACGGGCTTTAGAGATTTTGCCAGCCACATTTCAACTGTGTGCCAACCTCAACCTCATTTCCAATTTTTTCTGGCTCACGCATCCCCCCATTTGCAAAAGTTCCAAATCCACATGGCAAAAGTAGTTTAAATATGCGCTTTACTTTGCTTTCCCTTTCCCCCCTCCCCCACAACCTTTCTACTTTTTAAATATTGAATGAAAAACAGTGTTGATGGCGTAAATGATGCTCCAACAAAAAGAAAAAGCTTTTAAGCTACATAGCTTCAATTGCATTGGATGGGTGGGTGAAAGAGTTTATGAGTTAAGTATCTAAATGACAGAAGTAAGTATATTAAGATAATTTGACACCATATTCTTCTGAGGTCATTACAAGGAAGAATTTCCTAAACTAACTAAATAGATACCATTAATAATCAAATACATCGGAAATATTGAAAAATAAGTGTAGAGCTGTCAAGTACCTGTCCAAATTTATATATATTTTTGCAGTTTTTCTTAGGTTCAACAAATTTTTAAAAAGTAAATATTTACTATTGATAACACAGTGTTACAAATCAAACAATTTGGAATATACTTTTCACGGGACCCAGTATAGATATAATTATAATTATATTATTAAAAAATGCTGACATAAAACACAATTAAGCCTGATCCGGTTATCGAATTTAAACAAATGATTCGAAATCGAATTTGATAAATGTTCCCGTTTCCAACAACTTGATTGTGTTATTCGACTATATCCGAATAAGTTAAAAAAATTTCTATTAAACGAAAATCGACTGCATTGATGGAAAATTCATTTTCGGAAACAAGAACAGGTCTAAATTAAGTTTTATTTGTATTCTTACTAAGACCATATCCCTAAACGAACGATTCAATGAAGGCTACATAATAAAGTCTGTCAAATGGGCAGCCTACAGTATATGTGCTAGACGACTATGTACCAAGCTTCAAACTGTCTGCCTCAAAACAATTTATTTAATATCAGTCAAATAAAGAACCGTAATCGGTCGTCAAAATCGACAAAAATCTACAAAATTTATGATTTTTAAATGTAGCGCCACACGAACTGTGTTAAGTGCTTCCCATCGCCGTTGTAGATGCTGCTGCTCAGCTTGAGCGTAAGGAGTTTACATACATAGTACATAGTTTGGTGACTCTTGCTCTTACCATCTCTGAGGTATGTTTGTTATACATACAGAAGGACAGATAGAGGGACGGACAGACGGATATATGAGTGTTAGTGAGGCGGCAGTTGAACGCGTTGAATGATATCTCTATTAACTTTCATCGGATCGAAATCAAACTATTATTATTTCGCAGTCTTGACCTCGTGCTTGCTAAATGAATTGTTGATAACTACCAAATTAATATTATTAAAGACTAGCTAAATAGCCGGAGTCCCTAGGATCCTACAAATCGTGTTGATATTTCTCTTTTACAAAATTTAAAAAAATCAACTGTGATTCTGGATCGGATTCAGTTTTTAACCTGCAAAATATCTGACTCCATATTACCAACCTGCACACCAATTATGTGATACAATTTTGAACCAAGTTTAAACCAGTTCAACCAATTTTCCAATGGGTCCAAAGCCTCTTTAAAGCCGGTAAAATATCAAAATCCATATGGCTTACCTATACTCAATTTTTATACACTTGAAAAGTGTATATTAATTTTGCCCAGAAGTTTGTAACGCATAGAAATATTCATTTCCGACCCCATAAACTATATATATTCTTGATCAGGACGACGAGCTGAGTTCATTTCCGCTTGTCCGTCCGGCCGTCCGTCTGTCTGTCTGTCTGTTTGTCCGCTGTCGAACTGTCGTCGTCGCTGTCGTCTTCAGTCTGTTTTAATGCTATCGAGCTGAAATTTTGCACAGAGTCTTCTTTTACTGCACGCAACTAATATGTCGGAACCGGCCGGATCGGATGACTATATCATATAGCTGTCATAGGAACGATCGGTCGAAAAATAAGTCTTTGTGAGAAAAACTTTTTTGATTTCCATCGTAGCGTCTCCAATCGTAGTATATATTAGTTTTATATGTTTCCACACAATTCAGAATAAATGTATCAAAATCGGATGACAATAGCATATAGCTGCCATATAAACGGTCGGTCAAAAAACTACTTCTAGTGAGAAAAACTTTTTTGTTTTCTATCGTAGCGTCTCCAATCTTGGTATATATTAGTTTTATATTCTTTCACATAATTTTGAAAAAATGTATCAAAATCGGATGACTATAGCATATAGCTGCCATAGGACCGATCGGTCGGAAAATGTATTTTACAAAGAAAAGTTTTTTTTATGGTATAAAAATTTTTATTATCAATGATTTAAAATTTTAAATATTTGATATCTATATCCTATATATATTTTACCGGTTAAATCAGTTGGAGTAAAGTTTTTCAAGTGTATTAAAACTTCGCCTCAGTCGAAGTTAGTTTTGCCTTCTCGTTTTAATATAGTTTGCTAATTTTGGTTTATTTCGGAATTATTTGTATTATTATTAATTTTTAGTATTTTATTTCCAAGAAAAATAATTGGTATTATTTTCTACCTTTGTTTTTCTTGCATCTTTCTTCCTTATAAATTTTATGAAACTATTTGATCGCCACTCGCTACACTAGTCACACGAGCAGCACCATCTGACGCAAAGGTTTGTGTGCCGTTACTGCATTTAGCATAAAAAAGAACGCCACCAACTCAAAACCCGCAAAAGCCAAACTCACTTGAAGAAGAAAAAAAATATAAAAATTCGAGTCGAAAGGTATTACAAACTTCTTTTTGTGCACTTTTTATGGCATAAATGTTGCTGTATTTGGCATAGATTTGCATGGCAATGTGAGTGGAAGGAGAATTTACCCCCTATCAACGGGCGACATATTGCCATCGACTGTGGCATCCGCATCCGTTGCAGTTCCGGTGAATTTTCGGCAAACGGTCAGTGGCAATAAAAATGAACTATCGCATGGGCCAGGATGTTTGTGGGTTGGCTCTTAGATAAGGCCCCTTACCCTTACAGGTGACGCTTTTGTGGGGGGTTAATTGTTTGTTTTTCATTTATTTCGGTAGACAGACAGTACCCGGATTTTTGAGACAGGCGTACACTATTAATCAAGTTGATGGAGGGGCAAACAAACTGCTGCTTTGTTTATAATTAATGTTCAGGCAAATCCCCAGACGCAGTTTTAAAAAAAAAAAAGAAAATGTTAATGAAACGTCATCAAGTTTTGAAAGTCAATCTAAAACTTGCAGTAGTTTAACTTCTATACAATTTTGGCTAAAAGTGCAACGAGCAAGTTTCAAAATTAGCTCCCCCTCGCTCTCACCAAACGTCATTTACACGCTGGCCACAATTAAATTGAATTAAGTTGGCACCTGATACCCCAAAGCCAAGGAGCAGCGGCACGAGCAGGTCTTAAGTTTTCTGCTTGTCAAATTGATATTTGATTCATGACCAAAGCATTTGTCAAGTCATTCATCTTTTTCAGAACAAACCAGACCAGGGAAAAGTGAGCTGGTGCCTTTAGCGCCATTTTGCAGTCGTGATGAATGGTCGATGTTAATGTTAAGGGCAAACCATTGAGGGAATTTCAGTGATTTCTTACTGTAAAAGGGCTTATGCACTATGTAGGGCTTTAACTAAGAAGCTTTGTCAAGCATAAATTAAATTGTTAACAAAAAAAAGTGACTAGGGTGGACAGCAATGAATCGAAAAGTACCACTCAAAGTATTTAAAAGTTTCTCAGGGAATTGTGGAGCATAAATTAAATGATTTGTAATAAAGAGACTACTTTATTGATAAAAATCCCTACAAAAGTAAAATAGTGACCATGGATAATTTGCCATTTTCTTCTTACATTACATTCCCATAGAGTATCTCTTATTTCATATTTATTTTTTCATAGTTTTCGTTGATTTCACTTGAATGTCAGCCGCAAAACCCCCAAACATATTAGAAACCCGGTCCCACTGGGCGTTCACTTATGCCTCATCATCATCAGCCAGGTTTCTGGCTATCAAGAATTTTTTGTTGGTAACACGCGCACGTAATTTCAGTTGGACTACAAAAAAACTCTCCTGTATAGGCTTACATTTCATTTTTGCACGATTTGTCAAGTCAGCGGAAATCGTGCTAGCCTATCAGCGTGGCATAAAATTGAAAAATTACTTTGCGTGCAAAACTTATGAAAAAGTCATAAAAATGTCCCAGGACTTTTGGGTATTTGCTATTTGGTTTGGTTTGTTGCTTTTGATTTGTGGTCGAGTTAAACGCAAACTTGCCTAGCCGCAGGTGCCTAACCAAAAGTTGAGAAGAACCAGAGAGAAAATGAGAAAGCGAGACAGAGCCTGGCAAATTGTAGTGCAAATATTTTTGGTTAATTAACGGCAAGTTTAGTGTGTAAATAGTCAGCAATTTTCGACGCCCCTAAAAGTAGGCTATGTGAATGCTAAATAAACTGTTTTCCCCAAATTGTTGATGTTTAAGTTTCGTCTATTTATACAGGCAGCACACAACACAACAAAGTGGCGAACAAAGGAGGATTTTGTTAAGTGAATCAACTTTTGGTAATTGCTAATGTGTGATTTGAAATGTAAGTGAGAGCACATGACTGAATTAAAATAGGCAATTAAATTCATCTTGTTTCAGTTTATATAAGATGTTGTGCTGATTGTTTATGATTTTACAACAATTTACAATACATATATCGTTTTTTATATATTAAATGAATTTATTATATTAAATAACTGAATTAAAATCTAGGTATCATTTCGGTTCTCAGTTAATTTCGGTTATCGGTTCCGATACGGTAGCCAGAATTTTTAAAAGTATAATTTTTTTAATATTCAAAATTAAAATTGTTTTACGATATCCAAAAAATTGATAGATTTAATAAAATTAAAAATTAGTATTCTAAGAATATGCCACATGAAACAAAGTTTTTTTCCGAGATTCCAGTGGATTTCCAACACTCAAAAAAATATTTTTTAATTATGGTTCGAAATAATCGGTCCTTAAATCTGCTGTATTCCTGCCATAAATAGAGATAATTTGGGATTTGGATAGATGTGAACCCATACTAGAAGACTAGGGTACAATTCGCTTGTAAAATACTTAAATGGGTGAGTACCCATTTAGAGTATCTAGAGTTAGAAACGCTCTAAAACAGTTGGAAACCTAACATTAAATTACATTAGAGGGATTCCTGAAAGTGATTTGATTTTGATTTGATTTTGATTTCGTCGAACAGCTGTTCACAGCTGCTCCATACAAAATGTGCAGTGTGCCCAGAAAACGTAAGGATTTTAAGGTCATACTAATAGATTTAACGAACTCAGCTCCGGGGATGATTTCGTTTTGCTTTCTATTGTGGCCGTAATCTTCGAAGAAAATTATGCTGTCAAACTTGATGCCTGCTGTGTAAAGCTGCAACCATTCTAAAACTACATGCTATTATTTTAGAGGCTGACAAAAATTGGGTTTACACTTTATTTCGGCGTTTTGTGATTTATAACCTTTGTTTACTTCAGCGCCAATTGTCAATCAGCCGAAAGTTCACGAAATCAAAATCATATCAGTGCGCAAAAAAGGTCGTTCCGTCAACTGATTTTGATTTGCTTTCACGAAATAAAAATCAAAAGCAAATCACTTTCAGGAATCCCTCTATTAAATTTTGCTAAATATTAAATCGAAACTTTCTTAAAATGGGAAATAATATTCCAAAATTTCAGACCAAAATGTGATTAAAATCCAGAAACTTTATTTCTCAAACAATTTTTCTAACATTTCTATATTTATTGGAGGATTTTTCTAAGACTTAGAAATTCTTTATATTTAATTAGAGAGATTATATTTACGAAAGAACAGTTTTTCCTCCTTTTTAGAAATTGTTTTCTACGTCTTACATATCTTAAAAAAATATTTTGATTCTGGTTATTATGTAAGGGCGAATTTCTAAAATTTAAGAATTTTTCCTGAGTGTATATATTGCTATTTCAAATAATCATAAATCAATAAAATAAATAATAAGAAACCTAAACAATTCCGGTATTAGCGTTTCGGTATGGTTCCGGTTTTTTCGGTTCCTATTAAATAAATGGTTTTCGGTTCTCAAAAAATTTTAATATCGGTTCCAGTTTCGATACCGGTTTGTGGTTTATTTCGGTTAACGGTTCTGCTTCCGGTTAGGGTATTATTCCCTACATTTAACAAATCATCAAATTTACTGACATTAACCCTGCCAAAAATTTAGGAGTTAGGGCTGTATTCTTATCTTCGTGGATTTAAAATATAGGATCTTTTTGAGAAATTGTATGTTTGTTTATAGCCGCATGTATTGTAGACTTAATCATTGATAAATATTTTTTAAACGGACTAAAAGTAGACAACATCCATATTCTTAAAAAGCTTCCACATTTAACAACCATGAAGATGAGAAAACGCCTCTTTATGCTAGCAACTTTTTCGAAGCACCGATTCGAAATCTTTTAACTGTTTTTTTTAAGACCTTTCTCAAGTTTTACACCCTCCCGGTTCCATCATCAGTAGACTTCGCTACAACAAGAGTTGCCTTTCCATATTAAAATTGCTTAATAGCCCTGTTCTACTTGCACATTCTCGACAACATTCTCAGAATTTTCTAAATTATAACATTCATTCGGTGTATTTTGAATGTTAATTTGTCACGAATGTTATGATTTCTGTTGCAACATCAGTGACAAATGTTACAACATTCGTTATTTGCCCGGGTACGGTTACGTTTTTTCCGAATAGCCAAGTCACGCCAAATAGGTAAGTGTCAAAAGTTGTAAAATCTATACATATATATAAAATTGAATGTATGTATGTCTGTATGTTCCTTATGGGAGTCTAAGCCACTGAACCGATCTTCATGATTTTCACAGTATGTTCATGTCGATCAGGAAAGAGTCATAGGCTGGGTCGCAAGTCTGTGAACCGGTTCGACAGCATTTTAAGCCGGTTCAAAAGTGCATTAAACCATATCTCCGAAACCATTTTGCCGATCTTAATGAAATTTTCACAGAATGTTCATTTCGATCAGGAAAAAGTTTAGGCTATGTGCAAAGTCTGTAAACCGGTTCAAAAGCGGTTTAAGCGTGATCAAAAGAAGTTTATAGCCATATCTCTGAAACCACTGAACCGATCTTTATGAAATTTTCACTGCATGTTCATGTCAATCAGAAAAGAGTCATAGGCTATTGCCCAGGACTGTGAACTGGTTCCGAAAAGAAATTATTAAAGCTATGAACTTGAAATTTGGTGTTTGGGTTAGACATTTGGAACCAGATATTTCACAGTTTGATGGAACCTTCCGAACCCTCTTAACCTGTTTAATAGTGGTCCCAAGCCGTATCTCAACCTATTCAAAAGTTGCTAGGATCGTGACATTAGATGTGTAGGTTTCGAACCGTTTGAATAGTGATTTAGAGCAATATCTGTGGAATTATTTAAGATATGAACCTAAAACCTACGGGTATATGGAGTTAGATATCTTCCTGATGTAAAATGGTATCCGTAAAAGTTTGTGGAAAGCGATTTGAACTTGATCATAAACTCTCAAATAACGGTAAATTATTTTTTTAAATATTGTGATAAAAAAACATCATCACAATGTTTAAGAACCCGGTCTCCAGAGTGTTATGAAAATTTCTAGCAGTTTGGAGGTAAGTATATAACTATCTAGAACTTTTGTGATTTTTGTAGAACCCGTGGGGTAAAGTGCAGTTCTTTAATATCAACAGATGGCCTTAAAAAAGTGAAACTAACTAACTGAAATTTTATGAATTAATTTCAATATTAAAGTATTTCTGGCTTCAGAACATTTCTAAGCAGCTTAAAAGATATAAATGTTTTATTTTTGAGATAACTACAAACAACATAATCCCTTTGTTTGACTTAAAAAGTCATCAGCATTTGGCTGTTGGGTGAAAAGGGTATCCCTGGCAACATTTATTTAGTTTCTCAGCTCAGAAATGTTTTTCTGACATTTTTTCCTATGCTTCTATGCAACTTTATCTCTTTCAAGTCTCTTGGCCACCATCCCTCCCTCCCGCCTCTCTAGCAGCCTGCACTGATTTATTTGCCATGTTTTTGTGTACCTTTCAAATGCACAAAGGCAAACGCAAAATGCCGAAAGAAATGTAAATAATTGCATAAATCTCGGCCTTAAGAAATGCATGGAACAATGCAATTATTTTCTACTTTTTCTATGCATTGACTTGTGAGCTACTAAGTTGAGAAATTAATTGCATATTTTCGGGCTGGCGGGCAAGCTGGGAAAAACTTTTTAATTAGTTACACAAACAATAACAACAGAGCCAGCCGAGTGCAGTCAACCGGCTGCCTGATGTTGTTTGGCCACTAGCAAAATTTAATAAATAAATTTACCAATAAGCCCAAAAATGCGCAGTTGGTGAGAAGTTGCGCCGGGCCACTGTTTCATGGCCGGAAAAGCAGTTTAAAATATGCATTAAGCGTTGAAAAGTATGCAAGAGCAGCAGCATGCAACAACAGCAGCAGTGGAAGGGGGCCTTGTTAGTGGCCAAAAATTATGGCCATAATTTTTCACAGAGAGAGCGACAGGAAGTAAGAAGAAAGGCAGAGTGAGAGGGACAGAGAGAGAGTAAGCTGCCTAACTGAGCTCCAACTGAGCAACGCCGATTATCCCATAAGCAAAAACAAAAAAAAAAAAAAAAAAACACTCAAACTTTTCCCTTGCATCTTCTTTATACACTAACAGGAACTGAGGACATTATAAATCTGTCGTAATTATTGTAAAATAATGCAAACAAGCTGACGGGCGGTGTTTTATTTATTCTTTTTTTTTTTTTGGGAAAAAGGGAGTGAGAAGTCACTGTAACTAAAAATATGAAAACTTGGGTAATAAATATTCAAACAACAAAAAAAAATGTTGTTTTATATTTTTAAAATATCACTCGGTTCTTAACAGACACAATCAAAAAAAATTGGTTTTAGAAATTCTTAGAAATTTGGTTTGAAGATAAGTAATTTTTTGTCAAAACTTTTATAGTAAAAAAGGTATAAGTATTTCAGAAAAAAGCATAGGTCTATATCAGTCCGTCCGTTCATACGTCCGTACATTTGTATAAACACCTTGATCTTATAAGATCATGAACGATTTGTCTAGCTTCCGAGGGGTAAACTTTAAAGGGCCTGCATTTCCTAGAGTTTTTTTCCGATTGACAAAATACCTTGAGAAAATATTCTTAACATCTAACAATTAACAGATACTACGTTTATGCACAAATTAAAAAATCATGATTTTTGCGCTTCCAAGTATGCTATGCGTTTTTTCTTTCTGTGTAGTTTGTTCATTTATAATTTATATTTTTGAATTTAAATGATAATCTAGGAAGCCTTCATGTTACATTGCTTTGAATGATAAATGACAAGCTAATCACATTGAAAACATGACAACATAAGGGCCTACTAGATTGTCATGTCTCATGAGTCGGACAGTGTGAGAGTCAAACTTAAGTTGATGATTTAAATTAAACCCTTAGAACATTTACTTCATTGATCGTTATAAAGGCACACTATCAAGCATATAAGGGACCACTTGAGGCAAGCTTTAATAAAATGTCATGAACTTCACACCAAGAATGAAATGCATCCAAAGCCGATTGTAAAAGATAGCGAAAAATATATATGAGTTAGACAAAGCCTCATAATATCATACTGGGAATATCCCAGTGTACAGCACCTAATGCATTACCATATTTTCTTATGGAACCCTGCTTTTAGTAGACCATTGTACCAACCCCAAAAATAATTGAGAAAAGGAAGGAACGTAAGTTTAAAAAGAATACAATATTTTTACTTGAATATTTTAACGATTTTTGATGTTTAGAAGTTGTCACACCAAAACGAGCAGGTTACTCGTACAGCTGTTTCGACAATTTCCTTGCTGATGAGAAAATCGGGAAATTTCCGGAACGGCAGTGTTTTGGTGTTGTAACACATGTTGATTTACAGTTATGGAAACATTACAATATATGACCTCGAGACAGCTAAAACTCACTTTCAAAACAATATAAAAGTCGCTAAAAAACTTTTAGAAAGTTAGAAAATATAGCTATAATCAGGAACGGAACATAACAGTTATTTTCATGAAACTCTTATTGAGATAAAACAATGAAGCTTATATAGTAAAATTATTATAAATACACCAAAATATAAATAAACTTGTTTTTGCTATCTTTTATTATAATGGTCAAAAATCCGAATAAAATAAAAAAAAAATGCCGGGATATTTTTAAGCCTAAAAAGCTTGATTTGAACCCGACGGAAGGATTGAAATTTCAAGCCCGATTAGGATTGATAATCCTTGATTGATCCCTTTTGGGATTGTTTTTGATCCGATTCGGGCTTAAATGTCAAGTGAGAGAGCGAACAAGCTGGGACCAATAGCAAATTCGCTCTCTTGACTTCTCTCTTTTGTCGTCTGGAGTATGTCATTGGGCGCCTAGTCTGGCAAGCGCGGCGCGGTCGAGTGCGCTGAGACGCAGACGTTATTGTTCTTCAGTCCTGAGGTCCCGAGTTCGATTCCCAGACAAGGCAAGTTAAAGTAAGTTCTTATTAATTTATATATGTTTCTTCAGATTAAAGAAGACTTTAGTGAATCCAAATATACAATTATTTATATATATAGAGTTATAAGAAAACTGAGTTGAGTCCGAATGGCACAGTTTTTATTTCTGTGTACTTTTATTTTATTACTCAGAAAATAAGAGTTATCGAAAGACTTTTATTATAAAACTCAGTAAATAAACCTCATTCAGAGACTTTTATTTTTTAATCACACTATAAAAGACTTTTAATTTATTCTAGCTTTAGCGGCTTGCTCTTTACGTGAATGATCCATTGGGTGTGCCTTATCATTGCCTGCGATAAATAAAGAAGCCTTTTATATTGTGATTTAAAAATAATAGTCTTTGACTGAGTTTTATTTACTGATTGAAAATATAAAAGTCTTTCAATAACTCTTGTTTTCTGAGTAATGAAATAAAAGTCTTTAATAATTGTTATTTCTAATTAATAAAACAAAAGTCTTTGGAAACTGTTATTTAATGACTTTTTAATAAAAGTCTTTCTTCAACTGTTATTTAGTGACTAATATAATAAAAGTCTTTAATAACTGGTATACTCAAAAATTCAAAGTTTTGAATAACTATTCAAAATTAAAAATAAATGTACTTAATAACTGTTATTTGAAGCCTAATTAATTAAGACTCTCAAAATAATTTTAAAATGTGTACTTTTAATATTATATAAGTAATAACTGTTACCTTCCCTGACTTTAATATGTATTAAGTCTTCTCTCAATTGTGTGACTACGTATGAAATCTATTCATAAAAAAATAGTGAAGAAAAACACTGGGAAAGTTATGTGACCCATACTCGTAGGTCTGCAGAAAGCAGGACAGTAATATTGCACTATTGTTATGTTAGATCAGCATTGAAGCCCAAGCTAGAAAGAATCCTAAAGAATTCTATTTGGGTTCTTTAACAAAGTAATTGGTAATAATAAAACAATTTACCCACCAATTACATTTGACACTATTCCCACATCCACAATCTCCCTAGAGCACCTCATCTTCGTCCTGTCAAAAGAATTCTCTTGATTCTCTCCACTCAAAGAGCATAAAATGAGTAGAAACGAGCTTATACACAAGCCAAAAAGTATGCAACACTTTGGCCCAGCATTCGTATGCCTTTCCAACTGCCTGCCTGAATGTCTGTTGGTCTGTCTTTAGGTTCTTTCTTTCTCTGTCTGTTTGAGTGCTGTCTACGCCGGTCTGACATGTTTTAAGCATAAGTGCAACGCATTTAGCTGTCAGAGATGCATTTGGTGGTACAGGAGCAGAAACTGGGTCTTGGCTGACTGCCTTTAAAGTGCCCTGTAAACTTAAAGCGAAGGAAATATGAAATGTGCATTTATGCGAAACATTTGGAGGAGGAAATGCTTCACCATATGTGCCCAGAACGATGCATTAATAACAACGTTGGCGTCCATTAAACGGCTCAGGCTTCCGCTGTAGTGGGTTGTGCGACTCAGCTGGCCATAAAATTAATGCAGAAAATTAAACCATATATATTATTATATTTTTCATAGGGAGGGAAAATACTATAGAAAATATATATATATAATTTTTTTTTCAATATAAATTGCGGCTTAATGGGCGTGGCAATGAAGCGAATTTTTACTTTATTGACAGTGGCAGTTGCTTATCTGCTCAGCTGCTGTAATTGTTGAACTTATTTTAATTTTTTTTTTTTTTTTGTGGTTGACATTCATTAAAAATTGTTTGATTGGAAATGGTAGAGAAAAGGCAGAAATATCTGTTGCATATTTTGTAATAAGCTTCGGTAAAATTTTACAATTTGCAAATGGTATTGAACTATAAAAATCGGTACAAAAAGGGGTAGATTAGCTGATATAGAAAGGTTGATACCTCGTTTATAAACATAAAATAGATCATGATAAATGCCCATTAAAGTATGCTATGCCATTAAATAGGAACAATTATGGAAACTTTTTCTTTTATATTATTAAAGCAAATAAAGTTTGCATACTTTAAGGGACACTTATCCTGAGTTATTTTGTGTGTATAAACGTAGTAATAAATCAATTTAATATTCAGCTCCTACAAAGTAATTATAACGAGAAGGCAAACCTAATTTTTAAAACACTTGAAAAACTTAACTCCAACTGATTTAACCGGTAAAATATATATAGGATATAGATATCAGATATTTAAAATTTTTAAATCATTGATAACAAAAATTTGATACCATAAAAAAAACTTCTCTTAGAAAAACACATTTTCCGACCGATCGGTCCTATGGCAGCTATATGCTATAGTCATCCGATTTGCTAAATTTTTTCAAAATTATGTGAAAGCATATAAAACTAATATATACCAAGATTGGAGACGCTACGTTAAAAACTAAAAAAATTATTCTCACTAGAAGTAGTTTTTTGACCAACCGTTTCTATGGGAGCTATATAAGATAGTCGTCCGATTTTGATTAATTTTTCCTGTATTATATAAAGGCATATAAAACTAACATATACCAAGATTAGTGACGCTACAATAAAAAACAAAAAAGTTTTTCTTACTAGAACTAGTTTTCTGACCGACCGTTTATATGGCAGCTATATGCTATATTCATCCGATATTGATAAATTTTTCCACAAATATGTAAAATCATCTAAAACTAATATATACCAAGATTAGTGACGCTACAATAGAAAACAAAAAAGTTTTTTTTACTAGAACTAGTTTTTTGACCGACCGTTTATATGGCAGCTATACGCTATATTCATCCGATTTTGATCAACTTTTCCACAAATATGTAAAATCATCTAAAATTAATATATACTAAGATTAGTGACGCTACAATGGAAAATAAAAAAGTTTTTCTCACTAAGACTTATTTTCCGACCGATCGTTCCTATGGCAGCTATAAGATATAGTCATCCGATCCGGCCGGTTCCGACATATTAGTTGCGTGCAGTAAAAAGAAGACTCTGTTCAAAATTTCAGCTCGATAGCTTTAAAACTGAGTGACTAGTTCGCGTAGAGACGGACAAGCGGAAATGAGCTCGGCTCGTCATCCTGATCAAAAATATATATAGTTTATGGGGTCGGAAATGAATATTTCTATGCGTTACAAACTTCTGGGCAAAATTAATATACACTTTTCAAGTGTATAAAAATTGCACTATTAAGTCATTAAGGGCCATTTTCTAATGTTTCCTTTTTGTAAATCCAGGTGCTCATTGAAAAAATATATATGTAGCCGATTTTCAGGCCGCGATTAAAATCATTCATGGATCATCGTAGACTCAAGCAAAGATACTTCAAAAGCCACCTAAAAGTAGACAACCTATATTAATAATCTTAATAAGCACCTGGATTTACAAAAAAGGGAACATGGTCCTAAATGAAATATTTCTAACTTTAATGCTCACGTAAAATGAAATTAATAAAATATTGTGTCTAAACTAGATGAATATCAAATACTATAAAATACTGTAAAATAATTTTTCTACCCTTCAAAGCAATTGGATAAGTGTATACCCCATTCATCTACAATTTTCACACTTCAGTTTAACTTTAATTTTTTGCAAAAAAAATAATAACAACAACTTTTCTCCCAATCATAATTATGTGCCATTTTGCACATATGGCATTTGGCCACCCATTCACATTTGTCCACTGGCGAGCCCGAAACATAATTATAAAATGCATTGAACATTTATTGCCAGTCATAAATCAAAAAGTTATCCCTTCGCCACAGCCGCTGTAGATAATCACCAGGGACAGAGCGACACTTTTTACAACTTATTGGACTAATCAGGGGAACATGAAGGTGGCCTAGCAAAACGGGGGTGTGTAAAGTAGCCACGAGACACGCGACTTGCCCTAAAACCGCTTGCATCTGCCCAGGCGAACGACTGAAATTGGATGCATAATCAACCCCGTTTTGGGCAGTGAAACAGCAGCAACAACAACAACAACAACTATGCCTGACAGTTGACAGCTTAGCGCCTCGCGAAAATATTTTTTTTTTTTTTTTTTGGCACACTGTAGCTTTCCCGGGAAAATGTTCTATGGCGGAAATTGCATGCCTCAGTGCTGTTGCAATTTTGCAATTGAGACTTGATGCTGGAGCCCGCATGGGTAATGGGTGGTTGGTACTCACCATATGTGGCGGCAGTTTAGCTGCGATTAAGACTGGGTGGAGAACGTTTGGCCTAGGCGGTAATTTATGGTTTTTGAGAGTTGTTGGTCGGCATGGTCGCTTGTCAATGTGACCGTTTGCATAAATTGGAAATGTTTTTGTTTGGATTGGCTCCGATAGAGCGAAAAGTGAAGGCTTTGGGGAGCATCAATTTGTAGGTCGAACAGCTGCAGATAAATGGGAAATTGAACCCTGAAGTTTTGGGAAAGAAGCTTAACTTTAGTTTTAGATGCAATATTAATCTAGCAAATAAATAACAACTTGCTTTAGCAAACGTTTCTACTTTTTCCAAATTTCTGTATGAAAATCTTCCGTCACAATTTTGTTGGCAAAATTTTAGTCTTCGCTATTTTAAACTTGGCGAATTCATTCATTTGTACTGACTTAAAGACCCTTGCGTGCGCTGTACAGTAGATCGTGTATAGCTTTTGCTCATACTTAATTTTGATCGGGGATCCCCAAAATTTGAAAATATGGCCCAAAACCCGTATAGTGATAATTTTTCTCACATAAACTGGAACAACTCTAGAATAGACCATTCGAATTAGAGAGTGACGAGATAAATCCTTAAAGTAAAAATCATCAATTTTTGAACTTTAACACCATGACTGAGAAATGCGGTTTTTAAATAGGGTATTTCTTTACTTTGATGGCATAATCAGGTATGTCCTGAAAATCTCTAGAGGTTTTCTTATAAACTATTGCATTTCGAACGAAACTTGAATGACTTTATATGTGAAATTACTAGAATTGATACGCTTACTAGATTTAGTGAAAGAACAACCGTACGAACTTAATCCACTTGGATTTGAGCAGCCGGTTTCAAATCACTTAACTTTCGTCATCTAATCTAGTAATCGGGCGAATTTCTGTCACTTTTCAAATGCAGTCAAACAGTACTAGTTCAAAGTTTTCGTTTATACGAAAATCTCTAGAGATTTCCAGGACACCCCATTAATTCAATAGGGTTTTTTCTTAAGTTTCATTTTAAAAGAGCTTTGAACTGAGGGCGTTCTAATTTTTCGAATTGATCAAAATTCAAATTTTATTTTGATGTCTAAAAGTATGCACTGATAAAAGCAGTAGGCTAGCCATTTGTATTAAATTAGAATGCAAATTCTTAACAACCTTCATTCCATACTTTTGGGCAATAAAACATAATGATATTTCGAACACATGTATTCAAAATCGTACAACTTCGTTTAAAAAAATAGCACAATTATCTCGGATAATTAATTTTTAAGATAAGGTATAGCACTCTACGATAATATCAGGAATGTTATAGGTTACCCACAAAACATGCCTTAAAATCATAATAAATCGGATATATACAGATAGATATACAAAAATAATAAGTGTTAAGGCTACTAAAAAATAAATATTTTCCTTAATTAATTATATTCATTAACATAGCATACTTTGAAGAGCAAAAATCATGATTGTTTTATTTGTGCATAAACGTAGTAATAGATAGAAAATATATACGCATAAAATGATCGCTCTAAATCTCGCTGCGAGATGTTAAGCCTTCACTTTCGGCGCCACTGGAGTTATTTTAATTTAGGAGTCTATCCGATCAAAACGCATCAGAAGATAATGTGCATCTGATTGGGGCATGCCCAAAATAGCGGAAATTAGAAGCATCTATCTCGAAAGCCACTTTATGTCGAAAGCAGAGGTTATCAATTTGCTAAATAGCAAAGACTGAATGAGTCTATCTTCTTTTTTGCATCTGGAGCTAAAAGCTAATGAATTTCTGTAATTTGCGTGTAATATTTGCCCTTCCCCCTACATTATGTAATTATTACTTTTTTTGTCTCTAGCTCCTTAATTGCATCAATTCTTTATGTCTTTCTTCTTTTTAAAGTATTGTTCATCTTAAGCTATGTTAAAAAAAAAACTTAATTGTTATGGCTGACGGTTGAATGCCAAGCTACTATTGGCATAAATATTTCCTGATATCCATTTGGATTTATTTTTCCGTTTAAACGTTCAATCTGAGTAGACAAAGAATTTATAGTTCAAATTACGTCCTCTGCTTAACCAGTGCACTGTTGAAATAATAATAAATATTTTCCAAAAAATTGTTTCCGTCTGAATGTCTTTAAAAAATGTATCCTAGCTAACTGTAGGGTGGCTGATGAAAGCCGCTACAAAAAACAATTTTAATATCTTTTAATCAATTTAAGTTATCCGCTTAATTTTTTTTTTATTTTGTAGATTGATTTTTAGATTTAACAAAAATTAAAAAGTGGGACACTAAAACAAAAATTTGGGTTGTCAGCCGCTTTCGCGCACTGAAGTCCGTAGCTTCGCTTCAAAGAAAGTAAAGGCGCACGTTTGGCGGTGATACTCCGAGCAGATGGACCATAAAAAAGTTTTTTGAGTTTGTTAATGTAACAATATTTATCAGACACCCTACACTGCGTTGTTCTCGTTTTATAAATTATTTTAATAGTTTACTACAATATTATAAAATTCTTAATTATTTTCAAGGTAGCATTACCTAGCCTGGGGCAATTTAATGCATCATTTCATATTCTTAAATATTTTCACTTTGAAGTTTAATCTCCGACTTATCCCTATTTATTTCTGTCCTGCTTTCAATTTCAGTTGCATTATTTTTACCTTGACATGAACAGCTGAGCCATTTGACCATTCACCCCCGTTTACATCTACTAAGTATTTACAATCCATTTACTTTGCCTCTTCATCCCCACCATTCCTTTTGGAAGTTGGCGACCCTCAATTTCAATATGAAAAGCACTGCACTTGACACTTCACAGGCCACTTGAATGCGCCAAAAAGTATGCTTCACTTGAGGCCTCCCCACCCGGTCCATAGTGTTTCATTAGATCGCCCAGACAACTACAAATAGCCTAGGGCAGAAAATTTTCGTTTTCCAAACTGGTTGGTGTTTTTTTTTTTTTTTTTTGCGTAGCTCAAAGCAAAAATTTACAGCGCGAGCATTTCAATTTACAAATGATGGAAAATGCCTGTGGCAAGTGAATGAAATTGTAGAGTAGTATGATGTGTGTGTGTGTGTGGGAGAGAAGTCAGCAAGAATTTTTAATTCAATTCCATTAAAAGTCGCAGAAAGATTGCCAGCAAGCAGCTGGTGCGAAAAGCATTCTTTTTTTTCAGCAGTGGAAAAACTAATGAAGCGAGCAGCGACTACGCGACGATTGATTGCTCCCTGGAGGCAACAGCAGCCGCCGCCGCAGCAGCAGCAGCCACTTGACACTAAAGAAAATAGCAAAGTTGATGCAATCACCAGAGCAAAACCCCGAAAACCAACCCCAAACCCCTCTGTGCCGCTGCTGCTGCTGCTGCAAACTGCAGTTTCATGGGTGTTTTGATAATTTATACCTATGACAAGAGGGGGTTGTCACTGGCAACCAGGGGGTAAAACCATACACCCCAGCACTCCCCGGGGTTGATTCAAGATGCATAATAAGACTTGTTAAGTTGCCCGGGTCGTTAAGATAAGTGAGCCGGCAAATGGCGACAAGTGCGACAAACTGAACATGCCGCAATCATTACCAGCTTAAGATATGGGAATTATGCTGGGCGATACATAAAGAAATGTTTAGGGGGCGAAGAAATGATAATGTTATTTCAAATCTTTGGCTGCTTAATGACAATTGCTCAGATTGAGAATTTTAGGGTTAAGAATTAAATTTAAACGAGAGCGTAAGTTGAAGTCGGCCCTGCTCGACTTCGATATACCCGTTACTCAGGGAAAGGTTTATTTAAGAATATATTATTAAATCACCAAATTCCAAGCGTAATTATTTGATTTGCTTAGAACTCGACGATAGTTTATCTGATCATAAAACGGTATATGGCGGATCGATAAGTAATGATGATTATACTATATGTCCAGAAGGTTCAAATAATCTATCTTCAAAATTGAGGGCAACTCTACTATCGTTCATCTGATCGGAAAATGATGTATGGCGGATCGATAAGTAATGATGATTTAAATATTTGTCTAAAAGATTCAAACAAGCTAGCTCTAAAATTGTGGGAGATATGAGTTTTTTCCAAATTACCGTGGTGGCATCTCTACTATAGTTCATCTGATCGGGAAATGATGTATAGCGGATCGATAAGTAATGATGATTAAAATATATGTCTAAAAGGTTCGAACAAGTTAGCTCCAAAATTGTGGGAGATATGAGTTTTTTTCAAATTGCCGGGGTGGCAACTCTACTATCGTTCATCTTCACGGAAAATGATGTATAGCGGATCAATAAGTAATGATCATCATTATATATGTCTAAAAGGTACGAATAATCTATCTTTCTAATTATGGGAGATATGAGGTCTTTTCCAAATTGCCGGGGTGGCAACTCTACTATAGTTCATCTGATCGGGAAATGATGTATGGAAGATCGATAAGTAATGATGACTATAATATATGTCTAGAAGGTTCAAATAATCTATCTTCAAAATTGTGGGAGATATACGGTATTTTCCAAATCAGAGGGGTGACAACTCTACTATAGTTCATCTGATCGGGAAATGATGTATGGCAGATCGATAAGTAATGATAATTATATTAAATGTCTAGAAGGTTCGAATAATCTATCTTTCAAATTGTGGGAGATATGAGGGTTTAACCCAAATTGCCGGGGTGGCAACTCTAACATAGTTCATCTGATCGGGATATGATGTATAGCGGATCAATAAGTAATGATCATAATATATGTCTAGTAGGTTTGAATAATCTATCTTTCAAATTGTGGGAGATATGAGGTCTTTTCCAAATTGCCGGGGTGGTAACTCTGCTATAGTTCATCTGATCTGGATATGATGTATGGCGGATCGATAAGTAATGATGATTATAATATATGTCTAGAAGGTTCGAAGAATCTATATTCCAAATTGTGGGAGATATGAAGTTTTTACAATTTGCCGGGGTGGCAACTCTTCTATAGTTCATCTGATCAGGAAATGATGTATGGCGGATCGAAAAGTAATGGTTATTAAAATATATGTCTAAAAGGTTCGAAGAATCTATATTCCAAATTGTGGGAGATATGAGGTTTTAGACAAATTGCCGGGGTGGCAACGCTACTATAGTTCATCAGATCGGGAAATGATGTATGGCGGATCAATAAGTAATGATGATTAAACAGTATTTCTAAAAGGTTCGAACAAGCTAGATCCAAAATTGTGGGAGATATGACGTCTTTTTCAAATTGCCGGAGTGGCAACTCTACTATCGTTCATCTGATCAGGAAATGATGTATGGTGGATCGACAAGTAATGATGATTATAATATATGTCTTGAAGGTCCAAACAAGCTAGCTCTAAAATTGTGGGAGAAATAATTATTTTTCAAATTGCCGAACGGACAGACCGACTTTTCTTTATCGACTCGGCTATTGATCAGGAATATATATATTTTTTGGGGTTGGAAATGCTACCTTTAACTTACCTCAATATAACCTTGAACACTGTCGCACTGCTGCAGCACCAAAATGGCCGGATTACCCCTCACTTCATCCGGCGAACAGGGCGATAGAAATCCACTATCCGCATCACTGTGTGTAGAAAGTGGTCGTGGTTTCTTAATCTTATATTGTACATGTCGACTTGGAACTGGTCCCGGATTAAATAACACATAATTGGACTCGATGGGCACTGTATGTGATCGCTGATCTTTTCTTTGTTTTTGTAGTAATTGTTGAAGATGAAGCATATGATCTGTGCTGACCAATTCCGAGAAAGCACGCTGATCTGTGGTTGATTTTTTACTCCCCCCAAAGGGGGAGAGATTGAGAAAAGTTAATTTTTTCTTAGCCGGTTGGGAAGAACTAGCACTAGAACTAGCCGAAGTGCTGGAAGTAGAGGATTCCACCAAAGCAGTGGATGTGGTTTCGGTATCCTTAGACTCTTGACTGTTTGACATGCTGGCAGTATTTTCAAAATTATTTAAAAGTTTTTCCAAATTTTGTTGCTCCAGTTTGGCATTTACCAATTGCTCATTGGTATAAGGATTGGGTATGCCTATGTCCATTTGAAAGTCTGCGGGATCTATGACAAAATAATTATGATGCTCATAGGGGGCTTCAGTTTCCACTTCGGGCAGAGCGGAGGTCTCTATAATAATGGTCTCCTCGTCATTGTCATAGATCACCTCGGGCACCAGTTCCTCTTCGTCCTCGCAAACCAAATGCTGACGAGAACTGAACAAGGGATCTCTGAGACCATGGGAGGAGGCAGTGCTGGGATAACGCATGGCTTTTTCATTAATAAAATCCACCGGATCGAAGAGACAATAGTTATCCATATGAGAGGTGGCCACCTTACGTTGACGCACTGGTAGATTCTTCAATTTTTCAGCATAATCGGCCGAGTCCTCATTATTGTTGGCCAACTCGGGTGCAGGCGGTGGCGGGGAAAGCTCTTGTTGTACTTGCACTTCGTGCTGTGATCTCTCTCCGGCTGCTAGACTTTTTTGCGAGCCACGATGTAGGGTGGCCAGCAGACCCCTAGCTATACAATTCTTAAGCTCACTCACGCGTCCCTTATAAGGACTTGACTGGGCACTGCTGACACTCAGCTCCTCCAAGCCCAATTGTTTGCTCAGCTCTTTCCTTTCCTTTTTGCTCAGAACCACTTTACCACGACTGGGTGTATTGGGTGCCGAGTGTAGGAGACGTGATTCTCTCGAGGGTATTTGGGATAGTGGCGGTGGTGTGGGCGGTGGTGGCTCTCTATAGGGTGGTGGTGGGCCCACTATACTTGTGGCATAGCTAACTGGCAACTCATTAGTCTCTTGCTGCTCCTCCTCCTCCATTTGGCTAAACTCCAACTCCATGTAGTTGGCATAGGCCAAAGGCTTCTGTTTGGTTTTCTGCTTGGGCCTGGCACCCAAATGTGTCTTCTCCTCATTGGCATTGCGATCGGATTTCATTGCTGACTGACTGGAGGACATCATTCATACATTTTTTCTCACTTTCTAATTTAATTTAATGGTTTCATAAATCTTCAAAAAACAAAAAAAATAATAAACACACCGGCGTTAATGGGTTTTCACAAAAAAAAGGGTCACTCTCTTTCTCTGTGTACATTTGTTTTGTAATTGGATTTTTGAGCTGATGCATGTCAAAGTTAAATTAAAACTGACCCTTAAAAACAAACATTTTTTTCCTGTCGGCCTTTTGTTTGGCTGGTGGTTTTGTCTGGTTTTGAAGTGTTGTAACAAAAAAAAAAAAGAAAACGGGAAACTCAAGCGCTTTATAATTTGTCTAGCAAAGCAATTAACAGCAGAGGAAACTGCAATGCTTCCACAGGCCTGAAGTTTTGCCTTGATTTCTGTTAGAAAATGGTTGAAATTTAATTGTTTACAGCTTTGCAAGGTCAAAGAAACATGGTAAACTAATAACATTTTTGAATGTGTTAAGTCAAACTGTATCCTATAAATATTTTTTTTTGCATGCTTCTCAACTGTGTAGGCAAAAAAACTTAAAAATGAATTTTAATTTGTTTTCGGTTTAACAATTAATTTGTTTGCCAAAATATATTTTACGGCACTCAAATGAAGCTAGAGAGCATCAGTAACATCCGTCACCAGGTCCGTTAAAAATTTCCAGTGCATAAACTGTTCACCCGGCATATTCAGGCTTTACCAAAATTTCGAAAATTTATGGTTAATTTATTTACTAAAAATTTTTGGCGTTAACAATTAAACAAACATTTTAAAAACAATAAGATCTAAAAAGATGCGTTTTTTTGTAGTCTTTAAGTAAGAACTTTAAGGTATTGAAAAAGGCTACTTTAACTAACCTAAGTTGAGATTTGACAGATCTATGGCCGATCCACAGTCAGAAAAGAGTTTTGAGTAGAGAGCCAATCGTATTTCAATTCCAGTTCCGGTATGCACCGAAACCTAAGAATCGTTTATAGGTTCTGTTAAGGTTACAGTTTATATCGGTACTGGTAAGTACCGGTAAAATTTCAAAATTAAAGACTTGACAGAGTGGAAAGGCAACCTACACATATATAACAGAAAGATATTCTAAGCTTACATCTATCTATTAATATCTGGATATTTTTTTGGCCAGATTTTAAGAACATCTTCTTCTTAGCTTTTTAAACCTTTTAAGCTAAGATAACTTTGAAAAAAAGCAATTAAACAGAAAGAAAGAAAAATAAACTCAGAACCGGTTTGTTTTCGAGTTTTTCGGTCAAAAAAAAAAAATTGGTTCTCTCGCTTCCAGTTTCGGTTGTGAGTTTAAATCTGTTATTTTCGGCAAAGGCTTCCGGTTTCGTTTTGATTGAAACAAAAAATCGTGATGTAGTGCTTAGATTCTGTTTTTTAGGAACCCAGCAAGTATTCTTTCGTAAACATAGGATGATACTTGATGGAGACATCTATTTTACTCTACTTCTCTCTTCTTGCCCCTATCTACATGGCGTGAGAATTATTGTCATTTAAAGGATTATCGGGAAATCTTTTCTTTCAATTCATCGTCCACAGTCTGTCTACAGTCTGTCTACAGTGCAGAAGAGTGGGTAAATATGCATGACTGTACTATTACCCTTTTCTACGTCCTCCCACTAGACCTTTAATCTAGACAACTCAATTTGTTTTCAAGTCTTAGGCTGGGTTCACACTGTTCGACTCATGAGACATGATAATCTAGTAGGCCCTTGTGTTTTCTTGTTTTCATTCTGAAAAGCTTGTCGTTTGACATTGGAAACAAGGCAACATGAAGGCCTACTCGATTATCATGTCTCATGCGTCGAATAGTGTGAACGCAGCCTAAGGGTCGTTGTCTGACCTTAATGGTTTTCAAATCTAGGTGCTTTTTAAGAAAGTATGTGTTGCCTACTTTTAGATAGCTTTGAAAATATCTGTGCTTGTGTTAACAATGACCCGCATATGGTTTTTAACTCATCCTAAGAGTAGGCAATTTTAATTTTCTCCAAAATCACCTAGAATTGAAAACCATGAATATGAGAAAACGGTCCTTTGATTGATTAGTTGAGCCTGTTCCATCGTAGATCTTAGTCAAATGGTTCAATCTTGAATTCGCTTAAAATTTATGGTGGGTTGGGGCCGCAGTAACATGGGAAGTTTAGTTATTTAAAACCCCTAATAATCCTTCAGAAATTCGGTTACATTTTGAATATAAATAATAATGAACACATCATCTTCAAAGATCATACATCAAAATATTCGGACATCATAAAGCCCCTATGAAAAATGTTAATCACAAAATTTGAAATTTAACTCAGAACTTTACTGGTTCTTATGTTGCTGACATAAAGCCCATGGGCGTTAATGCCGTATTATATTTATGTTTATTTAAAAAGCAATGGAATGCTTGTTAATAATAATAATTTAAAATTTTACAAGGAAAATAAGGACTAACTTATTTACAGCACCGACCAAATGAGGGGAACTTTTTTACGATGTGCCCCTACTCACATCGACTGGCCGGCACCGTAGATTTACAAAATCCGTTGCCGACAAAAATGATAAAATATTACAGGAAATGGTATAATGAGAGCAATGAAACGACAATATATGGTATAGATCATTAAAGTTATCACACAATACACGGAAGACATCATGTCGGGCGTAGTTGGATCTACACACCTGTAGAGATAGCGGACAATAGCTGCGAATTGCTCTGCAATGTACATTCCAGTTAAAGAGACTTAAGAGTAGAGACGAATCGACTTCACCAAAAACAAGCTTATGTAATAGAATGACACCATGACTGTAGGCTAGTTAAGAAGACGAAGCCTTAAACTTAACTTGTCTTTATTGTCGATTTCTCTAGTTTTAGACGACTGGCTTTCAAAATTTGAACGGTCATTATGTCCCAATTCAATGCGGACTTAAAGCCCATATAAAATCTGATAATATTATAAACCGATCTGGTTTGGGTTCAGGTTCAAGAGGTCAAAATTTTTAAAGGTTCGGTTCATGGTCCGGTTCGGGCACATCAAAAAACCGAACCGATCCTAGCCGGTTTTCTGGAGTTCGGTATTTGTATTTTCTAATTGTTGTTGGGTATAGTGATCTTTTGTTAGATTATTTAACTCAATTATTTTCATCCTAACGTCATCCTAACGACAAGTCACAAATACTTATACTTTATAGCGCAAGGCACAATTTTGTTAGGATTTCCGTATAGGTCTTGATTAATAAACAATTTTTCGTTTTAATATATGCCACAATTTTTTTGTTTAGTAACCGAATATGTCGAAAATGAATAATAACAAAACAGAAAATGTTGGCATTTCTCTGTCTATACCTAACCACAGGCTAAAACTATGCCAGGGTTTCTGCACAATGTTCAGCTATGCAAAAGAAATCAAATAAATTGTTATACATGGAAGTATGCTAGTTTTGTGCTTTCTTTTTTGAGCAATTTCCTAAACGGTATGCAATGATAAAAATTTATAACACACCAAAAAATGAAGGATGGAAAAAAAAGAAGGAAAGGCAAATATGCAAAGAAATGCTATTCAAATATGTGTTGAAGTGCACAATAGAGTTTTTACATTTGATTACCCGCCGCACACACACACATAGACATGCAAGACAATTGCAGGCGAAATGACGCATAAGTGCAAGGACAAGTCAATTGTGAATTGAGTGTTTTATTTAGTGAAAAGTAGAGGTAAAAAATTTCTACTTTAACATTAAAGCATTTAAAAGCAACAAAAACTATGCTGCCCAACAATGACGAAACAAAAAATTTCAAGGAGCCCGAAACGAAATGGAAAAAGTTTTATTACCAAGCAAATTGAAAACGCGCCTGACCCAGGCCTGCCATGAAAAGGACACCCAACTGGGCCTTGAGACCAACAAGTTGCATAATTGTTGGCGCATGATAAAAATTAAATGCCAACTGGGCTTGAATCCCTGCTGGTTACAGTGGGCCACAAATCTCAAATTTTGGCCGAATACCACAGATAACATGGAAAGTAGTTTCAATGTGCTTAAAGTGAAACCAAAGGTAAACTTTTGTAAATATACAGCCCTGAGGGGAAAAAATTCACGGATAAGTACATCTGATCGATTAAAAACTCGTCTTGTAGAAAAAACATGGTCACACTTTATTTATAAGCCGATCTGTAAGAAAATTAATATGTAAGCTCTAAGGGCCAAATAAATGTAAAATTAGTTTTCCAATTTAAAATAACTCCCTAATTAGGTCATAAAAGGCCAAACATTCTAGTTTATCCGACCTCTATAAAATTTGGATTGTAAGCACTACGGGCCAAAAAGATGGGGAAAATAATGGGCTCTGTTCCGAATTCAGAGTCTATTTTCCAGTTAGCGTTTGTATTTCGAATTTAAGTTGTAGTAGTTGTAGTGACAAACAAATCTGTGGTTACTAGATTCCTTCGACCTTTTCTCTTGAATTAAATTCACTTGGAATTAAGCAGTCGGTTTCAGCTGCTCAAGCAATTTCGAGTTTTTGAATACCTGATCTAGTAACCGTAGGTTAATTTGTCATCTTTTATACAATCCTATTAAGTTCGATGTTACCAACGCTCAAACGTTAATCGACTCGAACCGGTTCGAACCCGGAATTCCGACTTTTCTTTTACGGTGAACCGAAGCCTGAACCAAACCTCTAGTGAAAAAAATAGTTGAACCTGAACCTGTTCCGAACCAAAACTTCCGGTTCATAATAAATCTTAGTTAAGCGTTAGTTAAGTTTTTCTGATCAAATAAGAAGAATAGAAGAAGAATAGACGAAAAATAACTCGAAAAAGTTCTTTTAAAAAATTTAATTTTAAAATAAATTTACTTGTATGTCCAAATAAACAAAAATCCAGAATTGTTGAAAATTTTTTTATATTCTTAAAGAATTGCTTTCTATGAAAATTTGGTAAAACTTGGGACGAACCAAGGTTCGAAAAAAACCTTAGCACAGAAACCTTGAACCTCACATTTCTAAACCCTAACCATTGGTTAATTTAGGTTCGAATTCCTGGAAATTTGTAACAGGGCCGAGTAGTCCAATTTAGGAAAATCCACCTCCAAGGTTGGAAAATCGTTATTTTTAAGCCGAACTGAAAGATATTTGGTATGTAAATTCTAAGGGCCAAATAAATGACTAACTAATTTCCTAACGAAGACATACCTGATACCAACAGTTTGCTGTGGGATAGAAATATTCGGAGGCTGTGATGCTATATTGCACGCTATGCTTTTAAAATATCCAAGCTGGACTTTAAAACATGGACATGATACAGAGCTCTTATTTTTCTGCGCAAGTTATAAGAGAACTAACTTCATTGTATAACAAGATAAGTTTTGTCACACCAAAAATGACTATGAATCTCATAGCAGTAAGCCATAAGCTGTCCAGTTTTGATACTGTTAGGTTGTCGGACCAACTATCATCCAAGATAATGAATATTAGTACTACAATGCAATTTAAGGAAAAAACATATTTAAAAACTGGGTCATTATTAACGAGAAGGCTAACTTCGACTGTGCCAAAGTTTTAATACACTTGCAAAAGTTTTCTCCAACTGAGTTAACAGGTTAAATATATATTATATAGGATATATATATTGATATTTATAAATTCAAAATCATTGAGCTCAAGTTTTGATTACGCTACCAAAAAAAAAAAACTCTTAGCAAAAAAAACACATTTTCCGACCGATCGGTTCTAAGACAACTATTTAATATAGTCTTCCGATCTCCGATCTTAATTCAATATAACTGTTTAATAGCATATATTATTCATAAATCCTAAGATTAAGAACGTTATCATGGTGAACTATTAAGTTTTTCTCCCAATGACCTATTTTACGACCAATCGTTCCTATGGCAGCTATAAGATATTGTCATCCGATTTGGACCAATTTTTGCAGAACTGTGTGAAAGCATATAATATCAATAACTGCTGAGTTTAAGAACGCTATTATTGAAAACAAAAAAGTTTTTCTAATTCAGTCCTATTTTTCGACCGATTGTTCCTATGGCAGCTGTATGATATAGTCATTCGATTTGGACCAACTTTTGCAGAACTATTAAAAAGCATATAATACTCATAGCTGTTGATTTTAAGAACGCTATCATTGAAAACAAAAATGTTTTTCTCACTAAGAACTTTTTTTCGACCGAACGTTCTTATGGGAGCTATAAGATATAGTCAGCCAATCCGGCTGATTCCGACATGTTATTTGCGTGCAATGCAAAAAGACATCTCGGTGCAAAATTTCAGCTCGATAGCTTTAAAACTAAGGGACTACTTCGAGTAGAAACAGAGAGACGAACTGACGGATGGACGGACAGGCGGAATTGAACTCAGCTCGTCGTCCTGATCAAGAATATATATAGTTTATGGGGTCGGAAATGAATATTTCTATGCGTTACAAACTTCTGGGCAAAATTAAAATACACTTTGCAAGTGTATAAAAATAAAAGAAAGATTATTATATCGAAAAACTATAGAATAAAGGCCTCATTCCAGATGGCATAAAATTTTATTTCGGTACGGAATAAATACAAATCTGTATTTGCCTTTTCCACATTCAGATTTAAATTTTAAATTTATTACGCTTTCTTTCAAGGAAACTTATAAATTAGGATAAAGGAAAAACAATTATTTATTTTGGAATATATACCCCGAAAATCGGAAAATGGAGGGTTCGAGGTTATTTCTAAGTCTTCTGAGTAAATAAGGTTTTAGTTAAAACAAATTGTTTATAGCCTAAGTTCGAAAAATTAAGTCTATAAGCTCAATATTATTATTATTATTGAGAAATTATCGAAATAGCTAAATTACAATAATACAATAAAATTCAAAAAAATGGTTTTTCATATCTGGTCATAAAAATTTTCAATACTAATTTCTTTTATTCGATAGACTTCAATACGATTTAAATACCATATTTTCGGGCTTATATGTTCGGGCTAATGTGTTCGAAATTTATTCTTAAAATGACCATATATGTTCTAAACAAAATCTTATAGTAGTTTTTTTAAGAAAAATATTTATTTTACTTTTGTTCCAAATTTCATTTCGCTGGCCCAATGTGCAATGTGCACAGGTAGTCGTCTCCAAGTTACTTCATTAAATTGCCGCCTTTTGCCTTTTTTGGAAAGTTTTTGCAATTAAAATGTTAATTTATAATTGAATTGCAGGCAATAAGTAAAGTAAGTAAGTAAGTGAGAAAGTAAGTGAGTAAGTAAATGAGTAGGCATACTGAATCCAGCTAATTAGTTGCAGGGCCAATGCACTGCACAGCCAGCACTCACTCTCGGTTTCTATGACAACTAACCAGAAAAAAAAAACGCACAAAAAGCATAAAGTGTGGCAAAGCAAACGCAAAAGCAACACTTAAAGTTCAACACTTCTTTTTTTTTTTAGTTCTCCTACTGCTTCTTCTTCTTCTATCCCGGCAGGCAAAGTTGACAAAATACTTGTCAAGATTTGTGCATTGAGTTCGTCCTTTCTGCCACTTGTTTTTGTTGTTGTTGTTGTTTTTGTTGTAATTGCTGTGCCCTGAAGTTTGAAAGCCGCATGCTTGCTGCGGTCTCTGGCAGTTCGTGCAGAAAAATCACAGCACTACCATTCCCTCCCCCCTCTGGCCATAAAGCCGCAAACTTTACGAGTTGATAGCTGAAATAAAGTGGAGCATGCATTGCGGCGCTTTTAGTTTGCCCCCCACACCCCCGCCTTCAACCACTCTAACTGCTGCCACTTCATGACATCATTTTATTTGCACTCAATCTTCAGTACCGCGCAGAAACTTCATCCAACAAGTTGGTTAGAAATGCTTTTGATTTGCCCATTTGTGCCTCAAAACAGAAAGAAAGAAAGAGACACGCCTTCTTTCTTTCTTCTCAAAGGTATGGTCTTCCTTTGAAAGGAAACTCGAAATGGTTGGGACGAAGTCTAGATGCTCTTTGTATAAGTCGAAAAAAAAACATGATTCTTGACTTGAGTACGAATTTACCAATCCCGAAATAATCGGACTTAATTTTTAAGTAGGATCAGAACCTAAAATGAGCCAAGAATTTTGGGATTGTTCCAAAACCTTCTTACTTAAAACTTCAATCAAAACAATTTTGTATACCCTTGCTGAGGGTATATTAAAATTGTCATGATGTTTGAAACGCATAGAAGCAAGCATCTCCGACCCCATAAGGTATATATATTCTTGATCTGTTCTTCTGTCCGTCTGTCTGTCCGTCTGTTTCTATGCTATATCCTCCCTCAGTTTTAAAGCTATCTTGACCAAACTTTGCACAAAGACTTTAAATACACATAGGTTGCACATTTGTCAAAATCGGCCAGATCGGATGTCTATATAATAGTTGCCAAAGTTCTAGTGAGACAAACTTTTTTGTTTTATATCGTAGCGTAACCAATCGTGGTATGTATTTGTTGTATAGGCTTCCACATAATTCTGGAAAAATGATTAAAATCGGATGACTATAGCATATAGCTGTCATTGGAACGATCGGTCTAAAAACTAGTTGTAGTGAGGAAAACTGTTTTTGTTTTTCAGTGTTCCACGAATCGTGGAATAAATTAGTTTTATATGCTTTCACATAATTCTGAAAAAAACTGATCAAAATCGGATGACTATATAGTATAGCTGTCATAGGAACGATCGGTCCAAAAACTAGTTCTTGTGAGAAAAACTTGATTATTTTTCATTGTATCATCACCAATCGTGGTTTATATTAGTTTTATATGCTTCCACATAATTCGGGAAAAATTTATCAAAATCGGATGACTATATAGTATAGCTGCCATAGGAACGATCGGTCCAAAAACTAGTTCTAGTGAGAAAAACTTGATTTTTTTTCATTGTATCATCACCAATCGTGGTATATATTAGTTGTATATTGTTCCACATAATTCTGGAAAAATTTATCAAAATCGGATGACTATAGAATATATCTGGCATAGGAACAATCGGTCCAAAAACTAGTTGTAGTTAAAAAAATGTTTTTGTTTTCTTTCGTATCGTCACCAATCGTGGAATATATTAGTTTTATGTGCTTTCACATAATTCTGGAAAAATGTATCAAAATCGGATCACTATAGCATATAGCTGCCATAGGAACGATCGGATGAAAACTAGTTCTAGTGAAAAATCTTTTTTTTTGTCAATGGTAGCGTTTTTAAAACACTGCAAAGGTATTCAAAGCATCGGCGGAGCCGATTCAACTTGAATTTAGCTCCCCAAATAAATTGTCTAAGGGTCGTTTTCTCATCTTGTTGTTTTTCAAATCTAGGTGGTTATTAAGAACATTAATGTTGCCTACTTTTATGACGCTTTTAAAATCATATTTTACAAGAGGCCTAAAAGTAAGCAACATAAAATTTCAAAATAACCACTTAGATTTGAAAAACAGGAAGATGAGAAAACGGAGCTAAGAATCATTTTGATATTTTCCAAATGTTAGTGATTATTCCTTACCAATATTTAGTCAAATAAATTAATTAAATATTATTTTCGTTGTCTCTTTAAAAAAGTAATTAAACCTCTTTTCAAACCCTCTTTCTGGTAGTGTAAAATTCAAATGCTAAGCCTGTTGGTTGCTTTCATTGTTGACGAACAAAAAGAGAGAGAGACTTAAAAACCCTACTTTGTACGTATGCGTAGAACAGTTTGCCACACTTCTTAAGACTTTTAAGTTATGAGACAACTTAGCGCAGAAGGCTTCGAAAAAATCCCCAGAAAAATCTATGAGCAATTCAATTAAAGCGCAATTTGCAAGCAGTCGTCATATTTTTGCTAGTTAACGAGCGCAGGGGGGTCTGCCAGCTCTCCCCACTTCCCAACTTCAATTTAATAAGACTCATCAGTGCAAACGGAAATCGCTTGAGGAAATTGTATGTTTTAAGCAAAAGCATACATAATAAACTCATATAAAAGATTGTTGCATACTTTGGGGAGCAAACCAAATGAGGGGTAAGCTGCGTAAAGGAGTTGGGGGGGTTGGGATGGCACATAAATACCCATATTTGCAATTCGCAGAAGCAGAAGTGGAAGTAGAAATGAGAAAAAAGACAGCCTGGCCCCAGGCGGACAACGGCGAAGACTCCAACGACGACGACGACAACGACGAATGTTATTAAAAAAGAAAGCAAAGCAAAAACCGTGTAAAACCAGCAGCAGGCCACACTCTTTCCACGTTTTTTTTTTCCAGAGTCATAAAATTTATTAAATGCCTAAAAGTATGACAGCTACGTTATAGACAATTTATGGTGGGGGTAGAAAAATAAAAAAGTTGGTTTAAAAAAATGGAAACTAGAAAAGAAGATGAGAATATTAGGCCAGAAAGAAGCTGATGATGCGCTATGCAAAGCGACAAGCGAAATCAAGGTAATTATTTAAATGGAAAATCTTTCTGAAGAAATATTAATATTTATTAAGCGAATATTAAGGCAAAAATTAAATATTCATAAAGGTACTTGGAAGACGCTAATAATGAGGTACAGTAAGGAGGGTAATTATTAAGAAGAAAATAATTTATTCAAATTTTCCGTTCGTATATTAAATGTTTCATTTTTAAGTTGCTTTTTTGCTTTGTTGATTTAGGACAACGGTGGGCCTGAAATTTTAGCTTGGGAGCAGTCCAACAACAACAGAACAGAAAACCACTCTTATAAGCGAGCCTCGAATCGAGCAGACGTCTGATTGCTTAAGTCGAATGTATTTGGTTTTTTATTTTTCTTTTCAAAGCGTCGCAATTACTTGGTCGACTGAGCGGCGTCAAAATAAGTAAATAACCGCTGCTTAGAAAAACAACAGATGGGGCTGACTGATATGTTTATAATTATGGAAAATTTTTTTTATAGCCTTAAGGCCTGATCTCAGATGACATAAATATTATTTTCGCCGCAATCCTTCATATGAATAAGAAGGCTGTTCAAAAGCATTCTCTACAAAAGTGTTTCTATTCATATGAAGCACTGTGAAGAAAATAATATTTATGAGATCTGAGAATAGGCCTTTAACAGTAATTATTTTTGTATACCTTTGACTATAAATAAATAAATAATTATTTAAAAAAAAATATTGCATACTTTGTGGCGCAAAATCATGATTTTTTTAATAGCATAAGCTTAGTAAGTGTTAGTAAAGCTAACTTCAGAGAAGCATAAAAGATGGTTCTCGTGGAAAAGGAAGCAAATTAAGGCTATAATTTTGACCATTCATATTAATTTAGAGCACTTCTGAGAATATGTGTAGGTACCTTGTTTTAGAAGCAACATTTATTTACCATGACATTGACGATGTCTTTACTGAAATTATTTATTTCCTCAGAGAAGCTGATTATTTGTTGCCATATCATTTATTAATTTATTTCTTCCGGTTTTATTAATGTAATGAAATGAAGATAATATGGCAAAGAAAAGAACGCCAAAATATCGGCGATGTCAAGTATTTGCAAAAGCTGTAGCTGAGCATGATTGCATATAGGATACAAAATGGAACGAAAAAAAATGTCCCTTCAATAATCGCAAAAGTAAGACTGGGTTTTGAATATTGAGTGGTTTTCAACACAGTTTCCCTATCGATAAAGTATTGAAAACGGATTCCAAAATGTTTATCAAGAACATACGTTTGCCTGCCACAAACTGAGCAACAGGTAATACTTTTTGGAACAAGAAACAATTATCAGGATATGACTTAAACGAGTAAAATTTGGCTAACGATTGTCGCGTGAGTTTTTCCTGTTCCATTTAGTCAATAACGAGGCCCCCTTTACTATGTGCTTACTGAGTTTGGCTCGAATTTATTCTCTTCTAAGAACATTTTTTCTTCCCATCCTCCTTTCAGTTCTTTTAATTGGACCTAATTCTTAACAATGTTTTAAAATTATTATTTTCAAATTTGTATAACAAAACATAATGTGATACAAAAAAATCAGAAAGCAATGAAACTAGTAAAAGGAGCAAGAACATATTCATTAGCCGTGTTCAGCAGAAGAACTTGCTCCCTGACTAATGATATATTTCTGGGTAATTTACGAAGCCGACTTTTCCTCTCTTGTTTTTAATAGAATATTTACGTGGAGCTTTACCAAACGATTTTCTCAATTCAATTTAAATCGCGAGCTTATCAATTGACTTTTCTAATATTAACACCCTACCAGTACATTCACTTCAATTTATTGAAATAAGTATACAAAATAGTAAATTTATTTTGAGCATAAGGGTTTCATTATTGTTTTAAGTGCAATCATGCAGATCGTCTTTCAATATATGATTTGTTAAGTAGGCAAATTTTGTTAAGTATGCTAAAATTCTGCATTTTTTGGTCAATTGTTTTTTTCAATATGTGTCTAATAAATTCGTTACTTATCTTTTCTCTGTACCATTTTCTTAGACAATACTTTTTTTTTGTCATGCCCTTTTTGTGCATTTTTCTTCCACTTTTTATCAGTTCCTTGTTCCTTAAGTAATTTTTTTGCTGTTTCTTTCGAGTGGAATCCCTTTCATTCTGGTAATTTTTTAAAATAATTATGAGGTATTTTTTATTTTATTCCCTTATTTGTTTTGACTTTGTTCTCAAAATGGTATTTCTTTTTCATCATCCCTTTTTTGTGTAATTTGTATCTTAGTTTTCATTCGCTGCACTTTTTTTATAATTTTTCCATGTTCCCTTCTGTGCATGATTCTAATTTATTATTTTCTGATGACATTTTTTCTTCCCATCCTGTTTTCAATACTTTATAAAATTCTATCTGTATCTTTCCTTCTCTTTTCTTTTATTCAAATAAAAATAACTTAAGACAATGTAAATAAAAAAATACAGCAATGAAAGTAGTAAAAAGCAGAAAGAACATTTTTTTTATCTCATGCATTTGTTTCCATTTTAAATACTTTTTCAGGAACTCCAAATCAGATTTTTCGGGATTAGATGAATATTTCGAATCAGGGTTAGAAGCTTATACTTGGGAGGGTATGTATACCAAATTTTAGGTCAATAGGTCTATTTATTTGCGAGTTATCAGCAACCTCGCTATAACATAAATTATGATATATAGAGTGGCTAATGAATGATGCTACATCAATAAACTTAAATACAATTTTTTTTTTTAAATTCATATAAATTATTTTTAGAGCTGGGTGCAGTTCCTTTGTTGAAGTAAGTCGGTGAAATCAAATCAAAGAAAGTAACCGATTAATCACACACAACAAAAGCTATTAATTATGTTTTGGTAGCAGAATTAAACAGCCACCCTAAATCAAATATATCTGGTCTTATATCATATTTTACCATGAACTGTTGATAAAAAATTTGATGAAAACTTAATGGATTATAAATTATAATACCCTCTAAAAGGGTTTAAAAAAACAAAAAAAAAACAAAATTGTGATTCTTGAAACCTTGAAGAATTAACTAACAAAATGCAATAAATTCATATTATTTGAAATTCAAAATTATTCAAAATCTGCCCTAAATTTTGAAACAATGAACTTCACTAAGCAATATTTTGTTCACCTTGAAACTCAACAGACCCCAAAAAATTTGTAGCTCAACAAAAACCAACTGGTTTCTTCATTAATGAAATGGCAATTTAGCTTCCCTTCCCCAAAACAAAAAAACCTTTGCATATTTATAGGCTGCTCTAGTCGGCTGCCACAATTTACACTAATTTAAAGTTTATGCCCCCGAAGAACAGAGTATTTTAGCCGTACGCCTAGTTATTTACCCAGTCATTGTCAACCTGGTCACAAACATATTTTTTGTTTTTTCAGTTTCATAAATTACGTGTAACTGAAAGATATGGTCACGTTTCCACTGCCAGAATAGACTATTAAATTTAACACCCAAAGCCATTTGTAAAGCTTAAACAGGTGCTAGTCACCAGCTGTCTCAGCTTCGGGCATAAACATTGAACTTTTTAATTACGTAAGCGCACGCCTTACGTGTCTTTGTCGCTAAGCCATTTAAATTGCGTTGGAAAAATTGCGTATAATCAATTCTTGTCTAGAAACTTGAACTTTCACTTGGCAGGCAAACAATACAATACAATTTTCCACTACATCGGATTAAAATGTGATATGTTTGGGCGTGTTTACAACACACACACACACACAGCAGAAGACAGAGTCGAGACATGTGTTTGTTTACGAACTTTTGGCAGCTTTGTTTTGGGGGGAGTCGTCGCTTCTTTCAGCTGGAGTGAGTCTTAATTTCCGCTTCGTAAGCATTTTTTTTTTCACACACAACAACGTTTGTTTATTTTGGATTTGTTTGCCTTTTTCTTTACATGATGCTTTCTCTTTTTCTTCCTTTTTTTTTTTTTGCTTGAGTACTTCCGCTTACGCCGGAAGTAAGGATACGCATACAGCATGTCAAGGGCTTGGGGACTTTAATTGTTACGAGTGGAAAATTGAATTGAATTGTAGAGTCTGTGGTACAGTCTATAGCAATTGATCGATAAAACATATTCTTAAGCTGATTTTCTCTTTAACTACACGCACACACACACACACGTAGCAAAGTTTTCGCCGCTAAAATTAGGCAACACGTTTCTGTTTCTTTTTTTTTTTTGTGGTAAAAAGAAAACATTTGCCGCATAATAAGTAAGGCAAATATAAATATAAGCAAAAGGAAATAAACTCTGCCATGAATGTAATATGGAATTTGTTTGTGGGCGTTAAAAGATGTGGAAAAGAATTATGCGGAAATTGTATGAATTAGTAAAAACACGATACTTGGATACCCTCATAAAACTAAACATTAATAAAGGAAAAGCTTTGCTTTTTTTTGGTAAAAAAAAGTGTGCAATGCATTTGAAAGTTTATTTCAGTCAATTCAAATCAATAAAAAATTATAGTTTAAGACCTTCACAAATATAACGAGTAAGAAAGACGGTCTAGTCGGCCTTCGAGCTACCCTCTAGGCAGCGAAAGACGATGGGAAGCGCTTGACACAGTTGTTGTGGTGCCACATTTAAAACTCTTCAGTTATATACAAACTTTGGCTGCTAAAGAGTTGATTACATCCGGGCTAAGTTTATTTTCTAACCTGATTTTTAACTGTAAAGTCATCTACTTCAGCTGACCCAATTACATTGTTGATTTTAACATGCTTCAGTTATTAATTTTAGTTCCTTTTTTAAGTTTTATTTAAATAGAATTGCCAGTCAAAGATGGTTATATTTCAATTAACAACGAGAAGGCAAAGCTAACTTCGACTGTGCCGAAGTTTTAATACACTTGAAAAACTTTGCTCCAACTGATTTAACCGGTAAAATATATATAGGATATAAATATCAGATATTTAAAAAATTTTAAATCACCGATAATAAAAATTTGATACCATAAAAAAAAACTTTTCTTAGTAAAACACATTTTCCGACCGATCGGTCCTATGGCAGCTATATGCTATAGTCATGCGATTTCGATAAATTTTTTCAAAATTATGTGAAAGCATATAAAACTAATATATATCAAGATTGGGGACGCTACGATGAAAAACAAAAAAGTTTTTCTCACTAGAAGTAGTTTTTTGACCGACCGTTTCTATGGGAGCTAAATAATATAGTCATCCGATTTTGATAAATTTTTCCAGAATTATGTGGAAGCATATAAAACTAACATATACCAAGATTAGTGACGCTACGATGGAAAATAAAAAAGTATTTCTAACTAGAACTAGTTCTTAGACCGATCGTTCCTATGGAAGCTATGTGATATAGTCATTCGATCCGGCCGGTTCCGACATATTAGTTGCGTGCAGTAAAAAGAAGACCCTGTGCAAACAGACAGACGGACAGACGGGAAGACACGGACGGACAGACAGACGGACGGACAGACAGACGGACAGACAGACGGACAGACAGACGGACAGACAGACGGACGGACAGGCGGAATTGAACTCAGCTCGTCGTCCTGATCAAGAATATATATAGTTTATGGGGTCGGAAATGAATATTTCTATGCGTTACACACTTCTGGGCAAAATTAATATACACTTTTCAAGTGTATAAAAATACAAAAAGGCATAAATCTGCACATCTAAGGAGCACGGTGTCTGTGCAGCTTTTTTAAGAGTCTAGAACCGTCCATAGTTATAATAACGTTCCCCGTCTTTGGGGTACATTCTTACCCCAGCACATTTATATTAGAATCAATTAATTTAAAATGCATTTTAATAGTGATTATGCTTTATTTTCAGTCATCACTCATCGTTAACATTTCGGTACATTTTTAAAGATGTTATAATAGATTTGAGTACGTTCTCTTTTCTCAAAAAAAAAGAGCTTTGCAGACAGCAGCTGTGGCATTTCGAGTAGCACCAAGAGTGTCTCTTCTTAATTTTTCTGTAGCCGCTGACATTTGTATTTATTCACTAAACTTTACTAACTGCTTATACCGGGGTAAAATTGTACCCCAAAGACGTATAGTGAACATTTCCGTTTAATTTTTTATTTTATTTAAAAGGCTACGGCCTAAGAAAGCGAGACTTATTACTAAGCGCATCTGCATTGGCCAGCCCGCAAATAATGGAATTTTTTGGAAAGATGAGAGTAAAGTTGGTATTTTAGGTGCAAAACTATAAAACATGAAGGATCTAGTGTAATGGTATTTGCTTGTTTTTCTTACTCTTACGTCAATATTTTGGATAATAAACAATGCTCATCAAAAAAAAATATATATTTTGGATAATGCTATCCTTTACAGAATATTCGATTACTCTAGTATGTGTCTTCCAACAAGACAACGACCCCAAGCA
The DNA here is from genome assembly GCA_018904225.1 of Lordiphosa mommai. Lineage (NCBI taxonomy): Eukaryota > Metazoa > Arthropoda > Insecta > Diptera > Drosophilidae > Lordiphosa > Lordiphosa mommai. The sequence goes on from JAEIFT010000079.1 coordinate 477,671, forward strand.
ACCTTAGAAGAATGCAAAGGAATGATTCGGAAAAAATTCTGGCCTGCGCAATCACCAGACCTCAATACCATCGAAAATCCATGGGCTTATGTTAAAAGGCAGTTGCTGCTGTTAAGACAACCAGCACCAGATTTTTGGAAAGACATTGAGGAGTCCTGGAGCAAGATTTCCCTAAAAAGGGTGCAGAGATCGATGCCAAGACGTTGCGTAGTCATTACTGCCAAAAAAGGCTACGCAATTTCTTAAAATTGTTGGATTCGGTAAATGAAACTCTGATTCTTATCCTGTACTAATTCTTAGGTCTTCTCATCTTAAACACGTATTCAAAAGTTTCTAAAGCTTTTAAATGTAGTTACATCTTGGAAAATTTGGATGGTGCTATTATTTTGTTTGCAGCTGTAAGTCAAATTTTTCTTTGTGGACCTTACAGTGCTCCATCTAGCTTGCTTATCAAAAACTTTACGCTTATTTTCACAAGGTTCAAACTACAATTTATGTAATTTTTAGCCATTGAGTTGCGGGGAATTTAGAATTTAAAAATGAAAATGTTAAAAATTAGATGTCTTTCTTAAAAAAAGCTTTGGGCCAATTGGCCCAAGAAATTAAATAATAAATTAGTACATAAAATCGTCCTTAATAAGATGGAAAATAAAAAGTAGCGCAAATTTTCCAAGATAGGATCATACAGTCATATATATTTCATATAAATATAGGTTCGACGTCATTTATATTTTGGAAAGATTAAAATTTTTTTAAATTTAAACAAATGTATTTTAAATGGAATATCTTCATTTTATAAAAATCGTAAAATTGTTTAGGTAAATTTAAAAAAGAGTTAATCAATTACTTTTTCTACTTTTAGCTCAAATTACCAAAAAAAAAAACCGATGTGATGGTATTTTTTTCCAATCAGTTTCGTAATGAGCTCACTAAGATCATCTCGAATCACTACATTACTCTATAAACTAGAAAATTAAATTTCGCAGCCTTTGTGTTACTGATTTAAAGCTAGTTTTTAGGGCTAAGTCAGAATCTAGTTTCTGGAAATATAGTTAATAAGCTATTAATTTGATTTAATTTTGCATTACTAACACTTCATGATCGCTATAGCACTCAAATCCAAGTGCTTTAAAGAAAATTAATGTTGCCTACTTTTAGGCCGCTCAAAAAAATATATATATTTGTTCAGTATGCTGATTTTTAACGCGGTCTAAAAGTAGGCAATAAAAATTACTCAAACACCACCTGGATTTGAAAACCATGAAGATGAGAAAACAGCTCTTACATCACATTTTTTACAAGCTAGTGTAGGGTTTGTGTTTTTATGAGTATGATTCAAATTGTGTTTCTTTTTTAAAAGCTAACGTTTAAAAAATTTGAATACATAGATAAGATGGCTTTAAAATTTGTATTTTTATATCAATTTAATGGACTGCCTTAAAAAATAACTACACAGTACTGTGTAGTCACACCCCCTAACCACTCCTCGTACAAGCTCAGTGCACATGTTCATTATGGCACATCATCTAATCTAATTTAAGACATATGATGGCTTGTTGTTGCCTACATTTAGGCGCAAAAGAAAGATTTCCGACTGATTTTTATTACACACACACAGAGAAACACAGACTAACCAGCAGAAGACGAGAACGAAAAGCGCAATAATCGAGTAAGGGCACGCACTGACGATAACAGGGGGCGTCGAAACAGTAGACTTGGTAAGACTTTACGCTAAGCCAAAAAGACGACATTACTTTTTATTATCTATTATTTCGTTGCGCCTAAAATGCCACTACATTAGCTCAAAAATCCACATGACACAGAGAGAGAGAGAAACAGAGAAAGCGAGAAACCGAGACGGAAACGTGGCCCGACCACAAAACGTAAACATTAAAACAGGAAACGGAAGTCACGGCGTGCCAAACAGCATTTTCGTAGACATTGTAATGTCTGAGGCGGTTATGATTATTTTTGCCTGGCTTATTCCACACACTCGTCGTGTACGTTAGATGTTATGTGTGTTGGCACATTATTTGCCTAACAACTAATTTTTCATGCATAAAGTGTTGCCCACGATGTCACAGCGAATTTTTGCATATCAAATCAGTTTGCACCATTTTTTTGTACACTATTTTTATTATTTATTTTTTGTTGTGTCTAGGCAAAAAAAAATACCATTCTTTATGTTAATCCACAGTTGCTAAAGAATGTTATTTGCCAGACACACTTCTCACTTCACACTCACGAAAGAACGTAAAAATTACGCCAACATTTTGCGACAACGATTCGAGTCGTGTACGTGCGCAGCTACGAAACGCGTGCTACCAAAGCCCAACCAGCACTGACAAGGACTTCGCTTAGTTCTTCTTAAGCAGCAGCAGCAGCCCACAATGGCAGCATTCAACAGCAAGTCAGGGAAATTTCCTGTTACGCTCACTGGAAGTCCTGTGACTCCCCCGTTGACTGCAATTGACCTTAGCCTTCTTCGTCTGTGCCGGCTTTTGGTTCAATGCACCAGGAAATTGAGGGTGGATTTCCCCAGGTTCACAAAAAATATCCCTTCCAGCTGGGGTAGGTTTGGTCCTTGTGTGAATAGCAAATACCGAAGGTTTAACAGGTTGATTTAGTGACGTCATTGTTGAAAAGGGGAAATGCTACGAAGGGATATTTTCCATTGAGACTGAGGAAGTCTATACAAATCTTAAATCTGATTTCCATTTTAAAAATGTTTATCAAATTCAAATTAATTTTGTTGGAGGAATTAAATAATGCATTTTTTTAAAATTCTTTGTTTAAAAATTTGTATATTTTTACATTTTTAGCATTTTAAAAAATATCAAACATTACAAAATTTCAAAAAAAACAAAACAAAATTTAAAATAATTAAGCGGACCGAACCTGAACTGAATCAGATTTATTTTTACTGCCCGTATCCGATCCTAAACTGCTTTTTTAAATGTAATGCTGATAAGACTGAATATTTTTAAACTTCAAACAAAAAGTATATATTCATGAACTATAAAATCGCCAAAAGTTCACTTTTCTGATATTAAAATGTTGTCAAAAGCTCGAGAGGTAGAAAGTAATAAAAAAAAATAGACTAACAGTCAAAGACTATAATTTTCTTTAACGGAATAAAACAATTGTCTTTTAAGTTCGTATTTGTTATTAAATATGGGTTTTTTTTCATATAATAAGTAGACGAACGTTCCCTCTATTTCGGGTCCTAGAGATCGAACAGCATAAACTTTTTTTTGCTGACTTTTATTGTAATGGTCAGTTAACCCATTATACGCCGCTGTTCGACTAGTCGAACAGCAAAATTACCTATTTAAAAAAATGTCTCTAAGACATAGTTAAGCTATGTTACGCTATACTAAAGAATTTTTCATTGGCTTTCAGACAAAAAATATTGCAATCACCCTTAACATTGCAGGTGGGCTACAGATGGGTGTTCAAATAAACTTTACATGAAGACCTCTTTTCTACAAGCTAAAAAACATATAACTTTAAATATTTTGAGGTAGAGGGTTTTTTAACAAGAAGATTAGTTTTTATTTTCCTCGAACGCACTTCCATTTTGTTTCCGACAGACATTTAATAGTGGAGGGAAAGGTCGAAAATATTTTTAAAAGCACACCTGAAATGCTGTGGAATCATATAACATTGAAATTGAATAGCCGACGATTACGTAGCGTTACCCGCCTAACACAAGTGGAAAAATAAAAAAGTTTTTTCAGCTCAAAAATAGAACTAACACGCTACTCGATGACTAGTTTTTAAAAGGCGCTATCATTGATAACAAAATTTTTTTTTTTTCTAGTTTTTAGACCGATCGTTCCTATGGCAGCTATATGCTATAGTCATCCGATTTTTATAAATTTTTCCAGAAATGTGTGGAAGCATATAAAACTAATATATACCACGATTGGTCACGCTACGATGGAAAACAAAAAAGTTTTTCTCATTAGAACTAGTTTTTGGACCGATCGTTCCTATGCCAGCTATATGATATAGTCATCCGATACGGCCGATTCCGACAAATGTTCACCGTATATGTATTTAAAGACTTTTTGCAAAGTTTGGTCAAGATAGCTTCAAAATTGAGGGAGGAGATAGCATAGAAACAGACGGACGGACGGAAATGAACTCAGCTCGTTATGCTGATCAAGAATATATATACTTTTTGTGGTCGGAAATGCTTCCTTCCCTCTGCAAGGGTATAAAAAATATATATTCTATAAGTCAAAGAATTAAATTCTCTATTAACGGAATTAAACAATTAAACAATCCTAGTTTAAGTTCGTATTTGATTATAATCATTTATAATTATTTAAAACAGTGTTGTGTTTTTTTCTCATAAATAAAGTCCTGACCAAACTAACTTAACAAACTAACTTCGGTTAACGGTTCCGGTTGCGGTATTATTCTCTGCTCAGAACATAACAATTATTAAAGACTCTATTTTATTACTCAGAAAAAAGGAGATATCGAAAGATTATATAAATAAAACTTATTCAAAGACTTTTATTTTTTAATCACATCGTAAAAGTCTTTTAATTTATTATAGCTTCAGCGGTTTGCTCTCTGCGTGAATTATCTATTGGGTTACCTTATTACCTGTGTTAAATAAAGAAGACTTTTATATCGTGGTTAAAATATATAAGTGTCTGACTTATATAAAGTTATAAAAGTCTTTCGACAACTGCCCATTTTCTGAGTAATAAAATAAGTCTTTAATAATTGTAATAAAATAAAAGTCTTTAGTAACTGTTTTGAGAAATATTAAAATTGACCCCTCGCCGCGGATTTATGAAAATGTGTTCAGTTAACACAAAATTGCTAGAGCTTGCCACTCTTGTCAATAGAGGTTTTGTAAATAAACTGCAAACGAATGTTATGTATACAGACTTTTCGAGTGATCGGTTCTAGAGTAAGTTTTAATTCGATGTTTCACGTAATCCTTTTGGTGTTCCCCAAGACAGTCATCTGGGTCCCTTGCTTGTCAATTTATTTGTATATAATATTTCGCATGCGTTATCTTTCTTTCATGTGGTAATGTATGCTGTCGATCTTAAACTTTGCCTGATAATATCTGATAATAATCCAGTGTCTTCTCTTGCAAGAGGACCTAAAATTTCTTAATGAGTGGTGCATGATTGACAGTTTCCCACTCAACAATGAGAAGTGTGCATTCTTAACGTTTTATTGAAATACACGTTATCTTAACGATTTTGTGGTTAATGATAACTCTCTGGAACGCATCTATAAAGTTGAATACTTGGGAATGTGTCTAAGCTATGTCACACATCTGTAATTGTAAAAAAAGCTAAGGGAGTACTTGGCTTTATAAAAAAAAGGTCTAGGGAATTTAATTACCCTTATGTCACGAAACAACTGAATGTCTCTCTGGTCGGGTCTATTATTGAGTATGGATCAGTTGTCTGGACCCCACACTACCAAAAATATCAGGACCAGCTCGATTTTGTTCAAAAACAGTTTATGTCATGATTTATGTATATGGAATAGGGTACAAGTTGTGTATTACTTATTCGACTATAAAAAACAAGCTTAAATTTATTTTTTCATATTTTTGTACTTTTTGAAGTCAATAAACAACTTGATTACTCTGTCACAAAGCCCTTGCCTGCGGCACTTATCAATGCAGACCCAGTTATGGCCTTTTTTTCTTGACAAAACTCTTACTTGTTTGATTTTTGGTATTCATTATTTTTTTTTTTTTTTTTTTTGATGCGCCACATACATACATCATGTCTATCTATTCAATGCTTTAGAAACTCTCCCCGTTGCGACTATAAAACAATAGAGCCGCAATTTTCATGCAAACAAAAACAAAATAGAATGTAAATGGCATAGAAATTGCTAAAACCATCTAGGGAATTTTCGGCAATAACTATAAAATGTCCCAACAGCGACGCGTCGCGTGTATGCAGTCAACCAGGACAACACAGGAAAAAGGGTCGTACGTAAAGGATTAAAAAACGGCGACAAAAATTATTATCTCAATGGAACAATCTCAGGGACAAGCAAGGACAGCGCAAACAAAAACAACAACAACAAAAAAAAATTAAGGACCAACATTGATAAAAAACAAAGTGAAAATTTATGCAAAACAAAGATAGAAAACCCTGGCAACAAAGTACCTCAAAACGTAGGTGAAAAAAGGATTGAAATTGGTCTCCAAAGCGGCACACAGACAGTTGAGACACTTTTGGGTGATAATATTGTTTATAACATCATTTGAGTAACGAGTTAAGCAAGTTAAAAGACAAAGTTTTCCTGGAGATTGTAAGAAAGTAATTTTTTTGTTTAAGTTTATGAATAAACATGATTCAGAGACTAAAAAGTTAAACCAAAAATATAACAAAAACGTTAAAAGATATTCAAACTAAGTGTTTAAATTTGTATGTCATTTAAAAAGTAATTTCAAGTTTACCTTTAAGTAACTGGCATCTAATTTTATCATTCTTTCTTTTTAAAACTTTTGTTTAATAAAATAATAAAATGTGTCTCCTTGAAGATAAAGTCATCATATCTGGTTCTGATCATCTGGATCAGGAAAAACAAATATGAAAGTCGGACAAGCCCGCCTGTACCATTGACATTCCTATAAGTTCCAACGAATCTATACATATGTATATATTGAATGTCTGAACAATCTCTTTACAAATATGTATGATTCCCATAGGACATATTAGGCATCTGCTGCTAAGATCTAGTAAGAAATTCGGTCAACCCTTACTGTTATATACTCCGTATCTTCGAAAGTTTGTTAATAACTAATCAATTTTAAGAGTGATGCCACACGATCTGTTTAAGTGCTGCCCATCACTGTTGCGACTAGTGCTGCCTAGTGTATTTAATTGTTTTTGTCGGGAAACGATCCTTGATGAATCGATAAATAATGCTTAATATTATCTTTGCCTAAAATGTTCGAACATTCTATCTACAAAATTGTGCATGATATGAGACTTTTTCAAATTGAGTGGGAGAAAGGGTGGTTTAAAAAAAATCTCTAACTGCCTGCAAGTACATATAAAAAGTTAAGGTTCTATAGACTTCAAACTAGAGGTGAGCGCTTGAGCGATTTTTCCTACACGTAACGCACGATTCACGAAATTAAAATCCTGGGTTTTGCATCACGCACGATTCATGCACGATTAAAGGAAAGGTCACGAAAGAACGCGCACAATCAACCACCCCCGAATTTTTGCGTGGAGAGACCTTAATTCTATTATGGGTTTCATGGCCACACTGCGCCTTTTGAATGGATCAGCTGCAAAAGCAAATCAGTTTAAGAAATAATATTATTAATCAAATACAATAGAAAGATGTTCGAGCATACAGCATGACTTCTATTGACGAGGTATATTTTATACACGCACGAAGTCTCTGTTTTCTCACGATCATGTCGTGAAACGCAGTGATACATCGTGACACGTTAAAATTCACGTCACGCGCTCACCTCTACTTTAAACCTCTATTTATATAGCTGCTATATGCTATTTAAACTGCCATTTGTAAATTTATGTGACAGATAGTGCTATGTAGGGAATGAGAAATCGGGCCTTAGTTATTTTGTAGTTAGGAAGTTGTTAAATTTTTTTTACAAATAACAAATTTTTGTTTAGTTTTTAACAAAATATTCACTTAAAAATATCAAATAAAAATTCGATCAAAATGTATATATGTAAGTTTAGCTCCGGATCTATAAAAACGCATGAAAAAGGCGTCAAACGAGGCATCGTTTGTTAAAATCTATAGATGAACAACATTTACCCTTGCTAAAGCTTTAATATTCTTTGAGATTTAAAACCAAAACATTGGGTTTAGTACTCTTAAAAACCAGTTAACGAACAATCTTAAGCTTTTCGAGTTTTGTGCTAAATTATTTAGGTTTCCAGCATTGTTTAGAACCAAATAAGCTACGTTGAAGCAGTTCAATTATTTTCATTTATACCTATGGGAACTTTTTTGGTACCATAAAAAAATCGTTCCAAAAATGCTCTTGTATAATATAAAACGTAATTCATCCCCATATGTACTGATATCAGAGTTTAGAGCCAGCAGGGATTTTATATTTAAGAGGTAGTTATCTAAGTTCTAAACCAATTGAGTTTGAAAACAAACCATAAATAAATTGAAATTCAACTCCCAATGTACTGATATAAGAGTCTAAAACCATCAGGGATTTTATTTTCAAGGGGTAGTTTTCCAAGTTCTCAATCAAAAACATACCTAGTACAAAATATAATAGAAAAAATGAAAACAAACCTAATATAAAATGTAATTCATCCCCTTATGTACAGATATCAAAGTCTAGAACCATTAGGGATTTTATTTTCAAGGGTCAGTTATCCAAGTTTTCCATCTATTAAGTTTAAAAAAAAACTTAGTACAAAATGTTATTCATCCCCTCATGTACGGATATCAGACTCTGGAACCAGCAGTAATTTTTATAGAGGTAGTTATCCAAGTTCTCAACCAAATCAGTTTGGAATCAAACCTTATGTAAAATGTAATTCATCCCTTAATGTACAGATAGCAGGAATTTGTTGTTTGTGGGAAAGTTACCCTAATTCTCAACCAATTCAGTTTGGAAACAAACCTGCCATAATTGAAAAAATTTACAAAATTTTTAAGAAACATTAATGCGAATCCCTATATTACATTCACTTAAGCATTTGATTATGTAAACAAAACCAAACGCCTTCTGAATTCAAGGTATAAAGATTCAATTTAAAATTTTTAAAATTGTTCATAAAATTACATTCAAATTAAAAATTATTTTTAAATGAAAATTAAAATATAAATATGTTCGAATAATATTTTTTTAGGATTATAAAATTTCCTTAAATAAAAGGATTTGACAAGTTTAATATTCATTTAATTTTCTTGTTATAGGTTATTTCTAAATATCCCATCAGCAAATAATCTACCAGTTTTATTTATACCACACAAGGCAAACTTTTCGGAGTAAATAAAGTCTTTTAGCCAAATCATTAACCTTTTAAAAAGCGGGACATTTAGCCAGAAACACTAAGCTACAAATGTTAAGCAACAAATACACGTATAGCCCAAGCTAACAAAAAATTTCCCGCTTTAGTGAAGACACAACCCTTAAATTTGTTTTTAGAACATTTTAGCTGAGACACTCACTCAATGGTTGTTTTTTATTTTTCACAGCTAATCTAACCTCCAACTCCTGCAGCCTTATCAACCCTCCCCTTTATCCTTACCAGCTGACAAATAACTGTCGCCAGTTTGTCAAATTGCCACGCTTCAATCGCACACCCACACAGTCACAACACAACACAGCTGTCAATGGGAAAGTGTTTTGTGATTTTCCAACTTTGAGCTGTGCGCAATCAATTCAAGGACAAGTGCCAAAAACATTTGACATAACAATTAATCATTTCAATTTTCCAAACGACTTGAGAAAGGCAAAAAAAAAAAAACAAGAACAACAACAACTGCAGTGTCAGCAAGTCCTTGGTCCCTGGTCTTAGGCATCCTTTACATTCTATTATCGTATTTGCATGTTACACAGGAATTGCTTTTTACGCCCAACACAACACAGGAAAATTGACTTGTCTATGAAATCAATTTACTTGAATCCAGCGGCTCTGCCGGAAGGGATGTGTTTCAAGAATGATGAAATACATTTTGATTTAAAAATCAAAAGGCTTAGGGAAAGGTTGAGAGAACAGAACAGTTAGTTAAAGGGAAAATTATATCGCTGAATCAAATAGAGTCTCATAAATGTAAGTTTGGACTTTTATACATATCTTACAATATTTTTGGTTTATCTACCTGATTCTCAAGGTATTTAATGGAATGGGATGGTAATGGATAAAGCTGGTAATTCACACGCTCGGGAAAATAGTAAAATAAAAAAAAAAATTGCAACAATTATAAAAAAATGGTAATGAATGAATAATTCATTTAAAGGATTCTTTAAAATTCGAAACCTGTTGAGTTATATTTCAGGGCAAAACAATCTCAAACGTTATTCGCCATTTTAACACGAGGTGGGTCGGTTCATACCTGTAAAGATAGAAAGAAACATTTCAAATTAGTTATTTTTTCGATTTATAACATCTGAGTTAAGGTGAAACAATATATATAGAGTTGCCAGAAATATTATCGCTATATCGATTGTTCTGTAGATTTTGATCAAAGACAGAATTTAGTTTTTAATCAGCTTCAAATGACACCTCAATTATCTTAAAAGACTTGCTTATTCTTAAGAAAAACTTTTTTTTGTTTAAAATATCGAGAATATTGTTATCGATATTCGTCAACGATTCGACTATTTTGTCAACCAAATATCAATATCGAAACGATACTTTTTCAATATCGGAAAAATATTTATAAAGATATTTTTTATATATACCACCCCCTCTCTCAAACTAATTTTACGTAAATTTATTAATCAGTTGGGCTGAAAGTCCCGGCGGTACTGCAATACCGGGCCAACCCGCGACAGAGGTGGAGCAAGCCCCTAGCACTCCGTCTAATTCCAAAAATCAGTTTAACATTTGTTGTTCTCCAATGGAGAAACTATCAGATGTTAAGCTGATAAGAACAGATACTACACTTTGATCTTAGCCATAAGGCCGAGAAGCGATAACCTAACAGAGGCAAATCTACTACCACTCCATGAGCTCAGTAATAAAACCAGTTGGGAATTATAAGTGAAAATAAGCACATTATATTGCATACTTGTAGGGTGACTCATGTTGAACTACAACAATGAAGCAAATTATTTTAGAGCAAAGAATGGCTAACTGATAAAAATGAGACAAACCAACACGAGGTAATTCTTAGGGTTGAAATTTAATAATGAAAGTAGGATGCAACTTTTTTTACAACTGTTTCTTTTCAACTTTCCTACAACCTTTTAACTTGCATTGGCATAGTCAGTCCTGTCATATATCATTTGTAGTACATAATATTGTCGTTTCAATAATTATAATAACAATTAGAATAATTTCTCTAGATCTAGTTAGGACCAGGGAATAATACCGTAACCGAGCCGTTAACCGAAATAAACCGTTTTAAGCCATGTACCGGTATCGAAACCGGAACCGATATTACATTTTTTTTTGAACACCGAAGACCGTTAACCATTATAATAGGAGCCGAAAAAATCGGAACCATGCCGAAACGCTAATAGCGGTATTTTTTCGCATTCCAGTTGAAATATTCAACATGTAAAATAGCAATATACACAGTAAGAACAAGTCTTACATTTTAGAAATTCGCCCAAATTCTCTTTTTACGATATATAAAATAAAGAAAAAAATTTCTAAATAGTGTCAAAACTTTTGTTTGCTAAACATAAGCCCTCTAATTAAATGTAAGGAATTTCTAAGTCTTAGAGCCAATTTCTCATCTCCTACATAGCACTATCTGTCACATAAACTTACAAATAACGGAGTAAATTTAGCGTTTATCTGACACATTGCACCTATCTAGAAGATCGGCACTCAGAATCCTTGCTTAAAAATAAAAATGTTAGAAAAATAATTATATAAATATTAGAAATAAAGTTTCTGTATTTTATTTCGCTCTACAAAAAAATCTGTTTTAATATTTCGGAAAATTTTAAGTCAGATAAAGCTAAGGCAGATTTTTTGTTTCCAACTGTTTTTGTGAGATCTAATTTAAACGTTCATGAATCGTGAGTGAGAAATATTTTTCGATCTAAAGATCTAAAAACGAAGACCATAAGAATATTCCGCTTACTTAGTTCGCGTATAGGTGAACTTTTTCAGAAAGATATAGTGCCTACACAGTAGACAAACCCGAAATATTCGTGCTAAAAATAATCCAAATCCCAATCAAGTATTACAATTCTAAAATTCTTGTCTCGATCCCGTCATTTTTTAAAATCGAAATAAACTTTTTTTCAAGGGTTTGATTGATTTTAGTTTGTTATTAAATGTAATTTCGAACTCTCTGTTACTTTTCGATCTTTCGCAATGACATTCCGAACTTGTTTTAATCACTATGTAAGACGATTTGATTTTCAGGTAGAATCCGTACTTGAAATGAGACTTTTGGATTGATGCAAGAATTTTAGGACTGTTTTAATCCTTCGTACTAGTTTTAAGTACAATCAAGTTCGACTTGTACGTAAAAATTTAATTTGACTGTCGGGACCACAATAGTTTTATCTAACTAAATGACTAATGTCGGCTAAATGATATGTTTATATCAGGGACCGAAAATAATCGTTATTTAAAAAAAAAATGATTAGATAAATAAATATGAAGCATTCACTTAAAAAATTTTCTGCCGATTGTGAAGCCAATATTTTCGGTTCAAATTCTCAGATAGGCAATGATTTGATATTTTCAATTTTTATTAAAAAAATCATTCGCTATTAATTATTGAAGATTTTTATTTTTTTTCATCGTTAATAATAATTTTGACTGATTTTTATAAAAAAAAAAACCATCAACAATTATTACTTATTTGTCGAGATTTATTTGAAAAAATCATTGATGATGTTTTATTTCGAGTTTTATTTTATTTACTCAAGAATAACGATTATTCTCGATTGTTTTTCGTTTCTAATCAAAGCATACAAATTATTAGGGATTACTTTGTTTGAAAATCAAGAATATTACTCCCAGTAGGAATTTGTTTCTGTAAGTTTGAGAATTTCAATTGTCTACAAAATTGGCTGTGTGCACATTTTCGGCATTTAAGATTGGTAATTTTAAAACAAAATGGGACGAAAACGCAGTCACCTCGTTGGAAAATTTTTCCAAATTATAGACGGGTCAAATGCCGAGTGCACACTTTGCAAGAAAAAATTTGTCGGAGTATACAGCAGCAACTTAAAGCGGCACATGCAATCACTGCATAAAGAAGAACATGACAAGTATATGGCAGACGATCAGGATGAAATAACTGAAAAGGAATTCAAGATTAGAGTCACAATGCGCCAAAGTGACATGAAAAATGCCTGCCTGGAAATGGCCTCAACGGAAAATCTACCTTTCAAATTTTTTGACAGCAATGCATTCAAAATTTTAACTAGGCAATTATTTGAAGGAATGAAAATGTGTCCGATAACGTCAAAAAACATTATGCAGTTGGTTCAAGAGAGGGACTTAGAACTCCGCCAAAAAATAAGAATTTGTCTAAGCAGCCGAGTTGTCTGCTTAAAAATTGATACGGCTACATTACATAATCGCAGCATATTGGGGGTTAACGCACAATATTTTGATGGAGTAAAAAATGTAATATATACACTGGGAATGATTGAGTTACATGAAAAACACACAGCGATTAACTTGGCAAGTGAAATCAGTGGCATATTGGATGAAATGGGTATTTCCAAAAATCAAATTTACTGCGTGACATCAGATAATGGACGCAATATGATCAAGGCGGTAGAACATTTAAATGAAGAGGGTTCTACCAATGATGATTATGACGAGGTTGTGGACCGTATACAGATTGGTACAATCACCTCTGTTAAATGTTCTGCTCACACACTACAGCTTGCGGTGAAGGACTATCTCAAACACACAAAGCTGTTACCTGTTATTGTCAGAGCCCGTCAATTGGCTAAAACTTTGAGATGTCCATCAAAAAGGTAATAAAAGCTTAAAGTATAAATTTGTCAACTAAATTTAATCATAATTTTCAGATATATGCTTTCTTCTATTTGCCTACCTCAGCCAGAGGTAGACACATCTACCCGGTGGAACTCTACATATTCCATGCTTAAGAAACTTTTACATTTTAAAAATGTTTATGCAGTCTATAATGATGAAACACTTAAGCTGGAAAGCTATGAATGGGAAGAAATTGAAAATTTGGTGAAAATTTTAGAGCCAGCTTATATTTGTACACAAAAATTGCAAAACGAGCAATTATACCTGGGAGATTTTTACAAGCTGTGGCTGCAACTTAAGCTGACCGTAAGGGCAATGAATTGTTCCGATAGCGAAGTACTAGCCAAGCATTTAGAGAAGAGAGAGGAAGCACTAATGGACAATGACGTTATAATCTCTGCAATTTATTTGGACCCAAGAGTTCGCAAAGTATTACTTTTAAAGCCAAACATGATGACCGCGGCTCAAAATCACCTAAAGATGCTCGTTCGAAAAATTTTTAGCATCAATGTAAGTGTATCATATTATATTTCAATATAGACATACCTTTATTAAAAACAGAATATGTATTTTCTCTACAGAATATTCCATTACAATGTAGCCAAATGTCATACAGTGCCTCTTCGTCGGACATATTTGATGAAGAATGTCTTGAGGATCCCAACAATCCGGACACATTATTGGAAAATTTTTTAAGCTCAATTGATGTGGAACAAAATGACCAAGACAATGAAAAAAGCGAGAATATTAAAAAAGCCTATAGTGAAATTGAGGCGTATAATCCAAAAACAATAAATATAAACACAAACATTATGAAATATTGGATCGATAACAAATACAACATGCCATATTTATACCAATTGGCAAAAGTTGTACACAGTGTTCCTGCAACACAAGTTAGTGTGGAAGAGAATTTGTGAACATTTGGTTCATTTCTATGTAACACGACAGATTTTCGATAATTTTCTTTAATTATTTTGGAGTTCTTTAGGTTTTGTACCATCGAAGGCTTTTATACAATATATATATATATATACTGATATTTCGAAATCAAATTCTTATTGGGATTTATATTCTTGATTTTTAAACAAAGTAATCTCTAATAATTTGTATGCTTTGATTAGAAACGAAAAACAATCGAGAATAATCGTTATGCTTGAGTAAATAAAATAAAACTCGAAATAAAACATCATTCAATGATTTTTCAAATAAAACTCGACAAGTAACTAATTATTGTTGATTTTTATAAATAAAATCAGTTAAAATTATTATTAACGATGAAAAATAATAGAAATCTTTTATAACTATTACTTCGAGAGGAAAAAAATTAAAAATCAAAAATAATTTTTATTTTCTGATTTTTATATAAAAAGGAGTGATTTGGTCGGTCCCTGGTTTATATCAATTTAATATTCTTTTAATCAATTGAAATGTATAAATAAATCGAAAAAAAAAACTTTCCTTTTATATTTAAGTGAACCGAGGTTCGAACCTAAACCTGGGGTTCAGAGAATCCAAAGATTACTCCTAACCGAACCTCCTCCAAAATGTTTAAGGTTTGCAGTCTTGATTCCTCCGAAATTTTAGGCGATATTCTGCCTTTTTTTTAAACAGACTGATAGTTCATATTTTGTTTTGGGCTCACAATTAACTAAAAATTTAGGAAGAACATTTTTTTGAGTGTATATATATGAAGCATAAATGTTATCTTTCTAGGTAATGTTTGTTTTTATTTGAACTATTGATGATCTTATTGAATCCTTAGAGAATTTGCCTACATTCATTTCAGTTGTGTGTGTAAAACCCGCAAGATTTCTGATTATTTTTCTAAAAATATTTTTTTTGTCGTCTTTATTTGGGTTTATTATAGTGTTTAATATCGCTGCATAAAAAGAACATATTCTCCTCCGCCTGCCCACAGCCCACTTATGTAAATAACTCGAAAAACCATACACTCTCCGAACAATCAGAATATTTCCCATAAGCCCTGCTCTCACTCTAACCCATACATTTTAATTGAATTATTTTATATTTTCTCATTCTATTTCCCCAAGCTCCCAATCCCTTGTCCTAGTTGACCCATGCATCTTCATCAATAGAAGTGGATTTCTGCATAAATAAGTCATAAATTAGAAACGAAAAGAAATAAAAGAAAAAGAAAACCAAATCAGTGCCCAGTCCCACCCCGGACTTGCTTGGCATGCAAATTATGTACAAAGGCAGCAAAAAAGTAGGCTAAGCGTAAAAAATGAATTATGTTTTGGGGGTCAGAATTACATTTGCCTAGTTCATAAAGTCTTCTGCGCTCTGACCAATGTTATGCTTCGTTGCCACAGACAAACAAATCTTACCTTTTTCTTCGTTTGAATTAGCCTCCCGCCCATAAAAAAAGGCTCAAGTTTTCAAGTTATTTACATGGCGGAACCTTTAAACGTCGAACTTGAACTACTATAAAAATCGTTTGCTAAAGGAAAAACTTTGCAGTCACATAAACATAAATTGTGGCCGTAATTTTCGGTCAGGTTCATTGGGGAATTTTCTATCTGTTTCACAACAAACACATTTGTATGCACAAGGGGAGGCAGGGCGAAGCTTACATTAAGTTTAATTTGTCTAATGCCCTAACCCTTTTTATCGAGTGGGAGAAAGGAGGCAGAAATTAATGGGCTAAAGCAAAATAGTTTCATGACTCGTAATTTGGATTGAAAAGGGTACTTAAGTTACACAGTTTTAAAAGGCTATTAAGAAGTAGTTGTGGGCATCATTATCATTTTAAATAACGATTTTGGTTAATTTCTGCTTATCTTTACTTAAAATTTATTATTAATGCGCCCTCTCGGGCTTCCAAAAATTGCCGTAGTGGACGGTATTTCACGTCCCCATGGCGGGGTATTGGTTAAAGTTTTCAACTAGCAATAATCGCACCTCAGTAGAACTTCATTGGTTACGATATCGCCTCTGCGCAAAGATAAATTTCGTTGGACAAACAACAGCTACTCCATAACCGCACTGTTAAAAACAGTTGGGAATTGTAAGCAAGAGTAGTTATATATAATGTATGACAAACTGTGGCATACTTTTATGATGATTTCTGATTAACTGACTTCAGGTAGGCCTATTGTAGGTATAGAAAAGGGAATAGAAGCAAATGCAATGCGATGCTGCATCAGGGGTAGTTTGTCATTACTTGGACAAGGATTTTTACCTGGGCCTCATTTGATGGAAATTAATTATGAAGAATCATCATTAAACTAAAATGAATATTAACACATTCTAAACTCTATTTTACTATTAAAATACAACTGTTAAAATCTTTGTGCAGTAAGGACTTTAATTTCTAAAAATTGTATTGCAATAGAAAAGAATCGGTTAAGCCCCAACTTTTATATAAAATCCCTTGCAATACATATTGGTTGATGTATATGGAGGTTTGCTTAATGCATTTAAATTTATATATTCCTTCATTAGAAGAGCTGAAAATTGTTGCAAGAGCTGTATTGACAACCTGCTCATTTTTGCTGTTATTGGTGCCTCTTTTCTTTTGATTATGAAAACTGACAAGTTAAACATTTCCAAGAGTTTTCTTAATTAGAAATATCTGACTTAATTTAAATATATTTTATATTTTCCCTAATCATTGACCAAAATGGACAGCGTGTTTTGTAAAGGACTCATGACTTTCTGGTATAAACTGAGTATGAAGCATTTTTAAAGTATCGGGAAGCAACAATATTTTATTGTACTCTGTACCAAAGGTACAATGAATATATTGGGTTTGCGCAAATGTATGTAACAGCCAGAAGGAAGCATCTCTGACAATATAAAGCATATATACTATATATTTTATATCAGCAACCGTCTGTCTGTCTGACTGTCCGTATGAGGATTAAAGTGTATTGATGAAAAAAAAAAACACAAATCTTTTACAATTTCGAAGCTACATTGTTCAAACATTCTAGACATATATTTTAATCATCATTACTTATCGATCCGCCATATAATAGTTGACAACACTGGACCCATCGGTTCTTTGGCAGCTTTAGATTACGAGGTCTACGTATATTTGATTTTCGATTTTTCAAACAGTTTCTTTGATCCAGTTTTTGAAATAGGCAAAAATCAAAGAAAAAAGCGAATACACGTAAAAGCAAATCAGACGATGTTGTCAGCATAGGTGAGGAACATGAGTACCATCATAACGCCACAATAAAATCGAAATTCGAATACATATACGTAGTCCGAGGAAGTTTAAAATTCGCGATACTTTTTGATCAATTTTGATTCCTTCAGCATACCGCTAGTATTCGAACTGCTCGCTACATATCCTCACAGCAAACAACGAATGATTCCTATGCAACCTGCGGGTGAGAGAATAAGGGTTCCGTTTCATCGCAAGATGCCCCACACTTAGAGAGAACTCAGGCGGTTACACTGAAAAATGGCATCGCTAAAAATGGAAGAATACTTGGTTGTTCTAAACAGGGAGGCAAACCGGCTTTGAACTGTACCGAACCAAGCTTTTTTGTGCTCGTAAACTGAACCAAGAACCGACCTTTTTCCAAACGTTAACCAAACCGAAATTCGGTTTGGTTAAAAACGGTTATCGATGAGTTAAATGATGTTAAGACAATAATGCACTTGTGAATTTAAAAATTTTTCTAAGGTAGTAGTAGTGTTTCCTCATTAATTAAATTATAACCTTTAACGATTGTAAAGAGATTAGTATGCGATCTTCTTGTTCAGAGGATGGACTGAAATCCAGTTGATACGCACCGTTTTCGAAATACTATACTATATATGAAGACAATTTTTGAACCTATGAACAAAGTCTTTACATCTGTCTTTATATAATAAGTACATTTCTTATCAAATCAGCTCGCCCAGGCAATAATGGATTTTATGCGAGCTACCTGATATCTGCCTAAATAATAAATATATTCTTTCTAAGAAATCCATTTCAAAAAGTTTTATTTTCGACAGTTCTCACGCCTGATCCCGTTTTCAAATTATACAGTAACCGTGAACCATTGAACCGAATCAAAACCAGGTTTCGACTTGCTTCAAAAACCATATTATGAACCGAACCGATGGACAGTAGCGCCATTTGAATTTTTTCGTGTTACAAATCATATCTTTTGAACCAAATGAGATAACTTAATTATTTAAATGACAAATGATAGATAATTGTTCAATCTATGTTTGAAAGGGGTTCCACGTCTACCTATAGGTTATCAAAGTCATAATTTGCGGAAAAATCAATTTTTTGGTATCAACAAAAATTATTTTTTACAATTTATTATGGTTGTTTGTTTCTTTTTTAATGTTTCTATGTTTTCAATCTATTAAAAAAAAATTTTTTTTTTTTTTTTTTGAATTTTTTGTTAAATTTTTTATAAGATTTTACCAAAATATTTTGTATTATTCATAAGACAAGGCATATCTAATAGATTAATCATTTTGTAACTAAAACTAGTGAATTCTGACTCTTTTTCGTGACTTCACATGCCGCAGAGATGAAAAAGTGAATCGAAGGATGGGGCCAACATGTTGAAGAGGCCCTTATTTTGCCATGTCTTTTTTTTACCAATTTGACTTCTAAGGACGCGGGAACTTTTTGAAATAGGTTAAGGAATAATCAAAGAAGATATTTTGCAAAATGGCAAATATAAAAATTATGATTTTTTTATTTTTTGATCAAAGTTGAAAAATAGTGAACTTTATCATTTTTAATAAGCGATTTATTTGGAGAAACTTAAAGCAAACAGTAAATTTTTTTGTAATAATGACTACATCAATCAGTAGAAAAACGAATTATGACGATTTGTTACCCAGTTTTCGAGATATTCTTATCTGAAAGCGTACCATTACCTAAAAGTTGTGTTTTTTTTTTACTAAAAATATGTCAATGTCTTCTAAAATAAAAATTTTATTAAGGGTTGCATATTTGAAGTCGTTAAAGAATTTCATATAAGATGGTTGGTTCACTCATAATTTCGTAGGCGTTTCTGAAATTTTTTATTTTTGCAACCTACTTTTTTCTACGGGCGCCACTGTGCGATGGCTAAAAATCTCTGTAAACCACTGAACCGAACCACTCCTTATTTCCGACAGGTTTGCATTCCTGGTTCTAAACGGGGAAGACTGACAGACCTTAGCTGATTTTTAAAAAAGACGCTTAGATTCTGGCGAAATATATTTAACGAGTTTATTTGAAGGGGAACCGGACTGTCGCTATAAAGGAACGAAACAGTATCTCGCGACGAGCGGGGCAGCTGCATTTAGTACTCGATAGATAATTTTCTTTAGCTAACATTAGTCATTCTTGGGATCCACTTAATATAATAGGCATCTTACTGAAGCTGTTCATTTTTGCTCGCTCTTATATGGGGAAATAAAAAACTTTAGTGTTGGAAATGCTCGTTCAAGTGATACCTGGGTTGCTGAAACTGGTTGTATATAATGATAACGGAACATTTTTGAAATCTTTGTTTTAAGATTTTTTAAAAATTTTAATATATTTGTCGATGCATATTCTGTTGTTAATTTCATTTTTCATTTTCATTCATTTCTATTGCTCTCATTAATTTCTCCTTTTCGCAATCGGAGGGAAAGTCATTTCAGGTCTAATTTTAAATGAATATAAGGCTGAGTTCACACTGTTCGACGCATGAGACATGATAATCTAGTAGGCCTAGTAATTTGACAATTAAAACAATACAACATGAAGGCTAACTAGATTGTCATGTCTCATGCGTCAAACAGTGTGAACTCAGCCTAACGCTTTAACTTTCTTTTAAGCTCATCTGCCCTCAACAAATAACTATAGTTATCCTCCTTCTCCCATCCCATCATTAACCATTATCAACATCAAGTTCAAGTGTTGATTAAAATTCCCATTGCTGTCTTTGCACATTGTAATGAAATTAATGAAAAATTTAGAGAGGTTCCTTGAGCTTTCTGTTGCCTACTCTAAAATGCTAAATAGCCACTTTTGCGGCAAAGTCACGACAAACTTTTTTTTACAAGTTTATTTTTTTTTTGTTGTTGTTTTGCCTCTACTTCGTCATCTGGCTGGGTCTTTGTCATAAAAAATTGAACAAGTTGTGTGTGGGCAGAGTCAAGAGTGTCAAGAGGGCCCGCCACCCTAAGGACAATGCCGGAAATCCGTTTCATGACAAATGCGTCACATTGTCCTGGAGCCCAGAAGAGTGTTAAAGAGAGAACTAAGCCGGCTATGAAATTCCTTCAATGACAGCACGTGACTTGAAAAGAGAGAGAGAGAGAGAGCCCGACATTGACATTGCCGAGCGAAGCGCCTGCGCAAGGACTCCCGTCTACGTGCCGGCATAACTTTGGTATTTTAATGAGAAATCCATATTTATGTTGTTTGTTTTGCCAAAAAAAAAAAAAAAACAACAAAAAAGTTTTTTTGTGCGAAAAGGTTCCAGCAGGCATCCAGGCAGCATATGCGCGGAAAAGTGAAATTATTTTGGCCCAGGAAAAGGCAGGCGGCAGAAACAGCTGAAAGCAACTTGAAGTGAATTCGGTGTAGCGGCATTTTGTAATCATTTTTAATGGTATGCGGCGGCAGCAACACCGTCTGGGGTGGCATATGGCCATAATATCCAAGTATTAGAGGTAAATGATACTTGAACATTAGAAAACTGTTAACATTTTCATTAGGGAAAGGTCATTAAGTACCAACTTAACGACTGCTTTTAATGTAAAGATTCAAACACAACTTTTTGCTCACTTAGACCTATTTTCAGACTGATCCGTTATATGACAGCTATACGATATAATCGTCCGATTTTGACTAAACTTTTCGGAATTATATGGATCCATATTAAATCACCTAGTGACAAGTTTGAAGACGTTATCATAGAAAACAAATAAGTTTTTCTTACTATAACTAGTTTTTGGACTGATTATTCCTATGACAGCTATATGCTATAGCCGTCCGATTTTGACCAAACTTTTCGGAATTATATGGATGTCTCTTAAATTACTTAATGCCAAGTTGGAAGACGTTTGCATAGAAAATAAAAAAGTTTTTCTTACTTTAACAAGTTTTTGGACTGGTTATTCCTATGACAGCTATATGCTATAGCCGTCCGATTTTGACCAAACTTTCCAGAATTATATGGATCCATATTAAATCACCTAGTGACAAGTTTGAAGACGTTATCAAAGAAAACAAAAAAGTTTTTCTTACTATAACAAGTTTTTGGACTGATTATTCCTATGACAGCTATATGCTATAGACGTCCGATTTTGACCAAACTTTCCAGAATCATATGGAGGCCTATTAAATTACTTAATGCTAAGTTTGAAAACGTTACCATAGAAAACAAAAAAGTTTTTCTTACTATAACTAGTTTTTAGACCGGTCATTCCTATGACAGCTATTTGCTATAGCCGTCCGATTTTGACCAAACTTTCCAGAATTATATGGATGCCTATTAAATTACTTAATGCCAAGTTTGAAGACGTTACCATAGAAAACAAAAAAGTTTTTATTACTAAAACTAGTTTTTGGACTGATTATTCCTATGACAGCTATATGCTATAGACGTCCGATTTTGACCAAACTTTCCAGAATTATATGCATATGCATATTTAATTATTTAATGCCAAGTTTGAAGTCGTTACCATTGAAAGCAAAATAGTTTTTCTTACCATAACTAGTTTTTGGACTGATCATTCCTATGACAGATATATGCTATAGACGTTCGATTTGGACCAAACTTTCCCGAATTATATGGATGCATATTAAATTACCTAAGGCCAAGTTTGAAGATGTTACCTTAGAAAACAAAAAAGTTTTTCTTACTAAAACTAGTTTTTGGACTGATTATTCCTATGACAGCTATATGCTATAGACGTCCGATTTTGACCAAACTTTCCAGAATTATATGGATGCCTATTAAATTACTTAATGCCAAGTTTGAAGACGTTACCATAGATAACAAAAATGGTTTTATTACTAAAACTAGTTTTTGGACTGATTAATCCTATGACAGCTATATGCTATAGACTTCCGATTTTGACCAAACTTTCCCGAATTATATGGATGCCTATTAAATAACTTAATGCCATGTTTGAAGATGTTATCAAAGAAAATAAAAAAGTTTTTCTTACTATAACAAGTTTTTGGACTGATTATTCCTATGTCAGCTATATGCTATAGCCGTCCGATTTTGACCAAACTTTTCCGAATTATATGGATGCCTATTAAATTACTTAATGCCAAGTTTGAAGACGTTACCATAGAAAACAAAAAAGTTTTTCTTACTATAACTAGTTTTTGGACTGATTATTCCTATGACAGCTATATGCTATAGCCGTCCGATTTTGACCAACCTTTCCAGAAGTGTGTGAAAGCATAGACATTTAATGAATACCACATTTGGAGACGCTAGCATTGATAACTAAAAGGTCTGTTTTTCTTCAGGTTTAAAACCCAGAGACTTCGAATCCGGAGCGGTTCGACTCCAAGGACTTACGAAATTTTTCATGTTATCAAATTAGAAAAAATTATTTCTAAATACCCTCGTAGCTCGCCTACAACTTCAATAAAAAAGGAACTCTAGCTATGCGGAAAATATACCCATTCCTTCCTCCATCACTTCATCTTCCGCCTCCATAGTCTCTTTTAACTATGCCACGTCCGCGTTCTGTCACAATGGAGTCATAACGTTATCATTCCGACCAAGAAAAAAAAAACCAACCAGAATCCATAAAAATAGCGGCTTAAATAGCAAACCAGCATGTCTAGCATTTTTTCCTTTGGGGTGTGTGTTTGGTCCAACATCCATCCGCATAACCCAACCAAAAAGCAGTCCACTTCACACTTTTTGGCTCTGGCGCTTTTTGCTACTTTAACTTCACTCTGGAGCAAAAATTTTTATGCTTTTATTGTGCAAATAAAAACACGCGGAAACTACTTAATCAAGTTTCATTTCACAGACCCGAAGCCGAGCCAGAGCTGACGGCAGGCGGAAGCAACGTTTTGTATGCAACCAAAAAAGGCAAAAAAAAGGAAAATTACTACAACAACGAAGCAACAGCCAGTACAGACTTTGTCGACAAATGTTTTTGTTTTTGTAGGAGATAAACTCTGTGCGCGGGAACAGCAAAAGCTGAGACAACATGCTAACCAAAACAAACCAGGACGAAATGGGTAGCATATGGGGGGCAAATTGACTAGATAATACTCTGACGGGAAATATCAGATTAATACTATATTGCATTAGCGTGTATCGTGACATATTTAATATTAGTTTACACCACGCAACATACAAAAAGCTTAAGGACGAAATCCGTTTTTTGTAGATAAGTACGCTAAAATTTTAGTAGATTTTGACAAAGTGGTAAACACCCCGTTTTGAACCTGGAAAATATCTAACGCCATATAAACAACCTCATAACATTAAAGCAGAGTTCTCCAGCCATAGCCCCTGGGGGCCAACCACATTTGGCAATTCACACAGACACGAGCCGAACACATGGCGAGCCCTTCGCAAAGAGAGGAAAAAAAAATGAGCACAACTAATCAGTGGCTGCCTAGCCTTAAACGAGATAGGTCAGAGACGCTTTGCGTCGCATTATACTCCCACTTTTTCGGCATGCTCTTCTTGGCGAACCCTACATTAAAGGGTACTTATTAAACCAGCCGCTAAGAGAAATTTCGTTGTCAATTGTCAACTTTTGCTTGTCAAGAAGAACATCTTGGCTTCAAAGTTGTTAACACCAAGTTAACTTTTTAGGTTTTTAAAAATAAAGAAAAAACATTTTATATGAAGATCTAAGAAGAAGTCGAACCCAGGTCACCAGCAATTAAGGCAAATATGCTATCCATTGCACCACATCCCACCAAATGATCAGCCAATCAAATTCCTTCTTTGTATATTTCAGCTTATACTGGCAACATTTCGGACATTTTATGCTTGCATTGGCAACTCGCTTGAAAGCTCATGGATGAAGTTGCCACCTTTTCACAAAAAGTAAGTATTTTGCTAACATCAAGAAATGAATGCGAGACGTCTTAAATACTGCATTTAACATAAAGTTGACTACTGCTGAAGTAGACATTATCGGCAAGATATGAAAACGGCCCTTACCTCTTATATTTCAATGAGACCCACATAGGTTAACAAAGGTTCCATTCATGTGCTGTTAAGCGCAACATTTCTTATCAGCTCCGTATGGGCAAAATGTAAAGAGAAAATTAATCATTTCTGCTGCTTCTTCTTTTTACAAATTTTTTATGAAACTTCTCGTTACTTTGCAGGTCCGTATAGGGCTTAAGGCTTGAAGCTTATACTAAAAATTCTGAATAAGTATTAGTTAATAAAAGTGGCCATTCGAAATTGGTAACACTAACTTTGCGTTGCTATTTATATTTTTGGCCTAGGTCACATTTCGATTCATTATTACCCAATTGTCATTTGCATTAAAAAGTTTGGTATTTTCAGGGATAAACCTTCATATAACTTTTGTACGGTCACACTATTTATTGTTTATATTGAGAAGCAAAATTCTTTTAGGCAGAAAAATGAAAATTAACCCTGACAATTTTCGTGCAATTATTTCACAATTATTAAAAATGTCAATGTTATCAAAATGTCACTTACTTTGGGTGATATATATATATTTTTGACTTTTCGCCCTATTGGGACCCAATTGTCATTTACAAGGAAGAGTTTGATATTTTCTGCGACAAGCTTACATTTGTTTATAGTTAACATTGATTTTCAAAATTCACCTTGGCAAAAAAAATGAAATAAAACCGTGAACATTTTCGTGCAATTATTTTTCACAATTGACGGCATGGATAATACATTGATGAATTAAAATCTTTATACGGCGAATCAGCACCATCCCTTAGCACTGAATTTTCTCGTGGTCGCTGTTCGCTTCTCGACGAATTACGTTAAGGACGTCTAAAATCAGCTGTGCCACAAAATATCGATGCCGTAAGAATGAGGCATCCTTGGGCATTAATGTGAAGAGCATCAATAAAATATTGCTTGATCACCTGGTGGTAAAAAATGGTGTGTCCACTTTGGACTCCACACAATTTTAAAATCGGACAAAAAGAGGCTCGAGTCGATTGGTGTAAGAAAATGCCCAACAAAACTAAACAACAATCGCCTGTTTGGGCTTTCCGCTTTCACCAAAGACATTTTCCCACTGACGCAAAATGTGTCATTCTAGACAAAGTCTGAAGTGCATTTCCATTCGTGTTCAGCGTAAGCTCCAAAAATCAATTCCTATACAAAGCACAGCTAACATTAAAAGTTTGTTCATTGGTTTTCATAAAGAATAAACTAAAACAGGTATTGATTCCTGAAGAGTAAAGTAAAGTCCGAATTCTACGGAATAAGGAAGGTTTAGGCAGCAGCATATCCATCACTTGCGAATATATTCTTGAAAAACTTTCGTCAACGAATGTTTATAATTTTGAAACTTTTAAAATGGACTTATTTTCTCGGTGTACCTAGGAGCCATATTTACGCCCAAACTACTCTTTAAAAATCACCTCAACGATGAAACAACCTCAGCCATAGCTAGGAAAGAAGATAGGCACCAAATATAAACTGTACCGTTATGGGAATCGGCCTGGAATTAACTCTGTAACAGAAAGAACGCTTTTCGAGCCGATTCTCAAAGATGCTTTTAAGTGTAAATTTCAACTCAACGTGAAGTTTAACGTTAACTTGGTTGGAATGACAGAATAAAGCACAAGGGCTTTAAAACCTGCTACAAATTCAAGACTACCAATCTAAGTGAGACAGATCCATGAGTCGTGTAAATAGGTTCTACAGACATTAAGTTCATTCATTTTTTTTTTGAAAAATCACACAAAAAAGGACTAAGATAATGTGAATTTTTAAAGCAAGATTGTGATCAGATAATCCTAAAGAAGCATACGAGGAATGTGCCAGATGAATTCACATTATGCAAAGTAAAAGAATGCGAGGACTTAGAACATTTGTTAGGCAAATCTCCAATTCTCAAAAACATACGAGCTAGATACATTGGAAAATCAGTACGCACCCAAGATGAAATAATTGCGATATTAACTGGGGAAGAGGATAAAGGCTGGAAGAAGATTGGTTAACTACGTCCGAAGCGCATTATCATACAGAATTACACCCAGAAATCTACACGATTGGCAAGACTGAAATCGGCTTCAATTTAGTTTTTTTCGTCTTGAATTTTCAAGAGAATCTTGAAATCGAGAAGACTTGTGCCTCTTTAGCAAGAGAGTTGAGGCGTTTAAAACGAGAGCATCGTTCTCTCGCTCTCTGCCTTTGTTCTAAAATGCTTACTTTCAAGAAGATCTATTCTTGAATTGGAGTATAAATCATGCTTGAAATGAAGCCGACTAAATTTATAACAGAGCAGATCGAGCTTCAAAATTCATTCTTAATTTCAGTATTTTCTTTTTGGATATCGAAATCTGCTTGATATCAAGCACGATCTGCTCGCTTTTTTCTCTGAGTGTATAAATTAGTTATTCTCTCGCTTCCGTCTTAAAATCCATACAAATCGTAAGGGAATTGGGTAGATTTCGAATCGGAAGCAATTTGTAGAACACATGGGATCAAATATCTTTTCACTCAACAGAAGATTTAAAATTCAAATTAAGTCAATCTAAGCTTCTCTGGTTTCTTAAGAGACTTGTGCGTATTTTAATTTCACCATTTAACGCCACAAATCCCCAACAATATTTGCATTTTAACTATAATTGACCTGACAAATTACATTTTTCATATCTTAATTGATTTCTAACTTGTTTATCAAATAGCCTCACATTTAACATTGTAGCCAAACTACCCCTTTTATAATATCATTTGGCACTGGCATTGGGGCAGTGTGTGTCTGGCTATTTGGCTGAAAGAATGTTTCGTTTTTGCCTCCAAGTTGTGCTCAAAATTTATGACAGCAATTAGCGGGTACAGCAGGCGTTTCTTTCAGGGGGGGTTGGTTCAAGGTTGCCCTTCAAAAAACACAAATAATAGACACAAAAACTCTTCAATTAATTTGTTGAACTTCAAGCACCAAAAACAAACAGGCAACAAAACGTGGCACATCAATCAAGACGCCGGCTTGGACTTGGGCTAAGTGGGGGGCAGTGTGAAAAATCGTAAGATGGATCCACGCCCATTTCCGGTCGCGTGCTCGCTTGGCCGGTGGCAGCTCGTAAATTTAAGTCTTATTTTTAATTACCGCACTCAAGTTGAAAATTAAACTGAACTAAAAGCAGGAGCAGGAGCAGGAACAGGAGTCACAGCACTTACCTGTATCGTTTCCGTGGCGGAATATTTCCGATTGTAGTCAACATGATGAAGGTTCGGCATTTTGCTCGCTGTGATAACGGCAAAGGATAAGGCTAGTTAACACGTGTTCGGGCAATCAAGATATGTCACTTTATGATGCATTTGTGTTAATTTTTGTTGTTCTCGCTTCGACGGGTTTCATTTTGTTGTTGTTGTTGTTGTTTTTTTTTTGTGGATCTGCAAAAAGAAAAGTTCGAAAAGTGTAAATTACTTTCACTGGCTTTCGCTTGCCTTCCCCCTCAGGCATTTGTTTACTGATGTCGATATTGTTAATACGCCACGTGTTTCACAGCAGGGGTGTGTGGTAAGTACATGGTTGTGAGTGAGTGAGAGAGAGAGAGAGAGAGATGGCATTACGGGCGGTTGGGTTTACGGATTTATTGCCAAGTTTACGCTACGTGCTTTGACTAAATTTATAAGCCAAATACGAAACGCACAAAGAAATATACAAAATGGCCCAAGGCTAAAAAGCAAACAATGCAGCTCAAGCAATTAGAAACGTCAAACAAAAGAATTCGATAAAAATTTTGAAATATTTCCATATATAAATGGAACTATATTTCTATCCCAAACTGTACCTTCTAGTATATTTAAGACTGCTAAACATGTATCTTTCACATATATGTAGGTACACTCAGAGAAAATCGACTGTATGAAATTTTAAACTCTTCGTGTTAGTACGAACCATTCTTAAACTAAAAGCCGAACCTTAATATTACGTAGGTTGCTATATATAATGAAAACACGAATATTTATGATCAAAAATGGTTTTATTGTTTTTCAAAGTATTCTCCAGCAAGATTTATACACTTTTGCATGCGCTCAAACCAATTGTCGAAGCACTTTTTCCACTCCGATTGAGACACCTCCAAAACATGGTTTTTGAACTTTTCAACAGCATCTTCTGGCGACGAAAATCGTTGACCAAGCATTTTTCCCTTGATGTGCGGGAATAAAAAGAAGTCATTGGGTGCCAAGTCAGGGCTGTACGGCGAATGACCCATCAATTCGAAGGCGCTGGTGTGAGCTGATGTGTGAGAGCTCGCATTGTCATGGTGCACAGTGATCTGTCTTCTCTTGTTCGTTTTTCGAATTTCTCCGAAGACTTCAGGCAAACAAATTGTGGTGTACCACTCAGAATTGACCGTCCTACGTTGCCCAAGCGGAACAGTCGCCACATGATCAGTTTTACCAAAGAAACAGGCGACCATTTGCTTCGAAGTGCTTCTTCCACGAACGACTTTCGTTGGATTTGGCTCCTCTTCGAAGACCCACACGGTCGATTGCTGTTTTGTTTCGGGCTCATAAGCATAGATCCATGATTCGTCACCTGTGACGATCTTATAAACGTCTTTTGAAACACCGCGATTATATTTTGTCAAAATTTCTTTGCACCAATCCACACGAGCCTTTTTTTGAGCGATTGTCAAATTGTGCAGGATCCAACGAAAACAAACCTTTTTACGCACAGGTGTTCATGCAATATCGAATGTATGCTGGTGAAAGAAATGCCCAAGGCTGGCTCTAACTCACGGTATGTCATATGACGATCTTGCATTATCAGTTCACGCACGGCATCAATGTTTTCTGGCACAACGACTGTTTTTGGACGACTTTCACGACCTTCGTCTTCGAGCGAGCGTCGCCCGCGACTGAATTCATTAAACCAATTTTTCACAGTGCTATAGGATGGTGCTTCATCGCCATACAAAGATTTAAGTTCATCGTTGCACTCTTGTCATGATAATCCACGTCGAAAGTTGTGAAAAATTATTAATTCCATTTTTCTGCCGAGGTAAGTTTTTGATTAATCGTTAATCGATATCAATCGTGGTCACACATGAAAGAGTTGTATGGAGCTTTTATCGATAAAAGTCCAAACTTTTTTTGGGAAAAAGCCAATTGGTCCTAAAATGGTTAGAAGTGACCTAGGCCAGAAACTTAAATAGCAACTCACTTAGTATCCATTTTGTGTATTTGATGTGTTAATTTCAATAAATTTCACAGAGTAATCTATCTTATTTTGCTATAAAAAACGACTTTTTATGTGGTTAGCTCCGCCCCTCAGACTATTGGGCGGGTTGTGGTCTACTACTTTACCTGAAGTAAACGCGTAAAAGTTTTTTTGAAGTTCGCAACTGTTTCTACCAGTTGGCTTACGGAGTAAGGGTGGATTGAATGTAAACTTGGGCGTCGGGATCGTGAAGGGACTTGAGTAATTCTTGATCATGATATTTTTTGAGTTCGGATCAATTTTTTATGACCTTAGCAAGTTTTAGCACAGCAATGAAAAATGTATCGAATTTAGAAAATGTTCAAAATTTTCGAAGCGTGATGAGTTTAAGAAAAATTCCCAAATCGGAAAGGGATTGAATTAAAAATTATGGGGTCGGGATTGGGACTGGATCAAAATTTCTTTCCCGCTCCCATCGCTATTTCAACTTAATTTTGTTTTTATTTTAAGCATTCACTTCTTTTTGAGAAATTAGTGGAATTTTTTTCAGAATTTTTGTATTTATTTTAAGAATTCAAAAGTAAATTGGGATTCTTTCAAGAATATTTAATACTAAGAGACTTTGAATGGTCTGAAATAAATTTAAAATATCCCGAAGCGGATTCAAAACTGGCAATTCGCTATTGAAAAATGTTTACCAATTACAAAATTGAAATAAAAATTGTGTAATTTGATGTAATTTCTAATTTCGCCAAATATTTAATTTTTTTCCTAAGTGTATGTATAAGGTACATATACGCACGTAAACGTATTTCCCAGTTGGCCATTGACAAACTTTCCGCCCAGTTGATTGTACTCCAAACCCCTTACTCTCTCTCCTAAAATATCTGCACGTTAACTGTTTAGACATTCATCATCCTGGCTTTCGACGCTTCATGTAACTAATTAGACTGCAGTTACATTTGTAATCCTGCCAAGCATCACAAAATTTGTTTGGCCAAAATTCAACTGCCTTTTAAAGCCACAAAACGTTGTTCGTCTTGGCTAATTGACTTTTGTTGCCAGCCATAAATGTTGACACACATAAAAATTAACCCATGGCATTCATTGAGGACGCGCGCAACAGCTGCCAAATAAGTGCCAAAGCAATTTGGTTGGGTTATTAAATTTTATGTGTAAACATTTTACAGGCTAGGAATTATATTAGCCCTTGCGAATTTTTCTCCTCTTAGACTGTGGGGAATGTACTTCAACAAATTGAATTTTCTTAAAAAAAGAATACATTATATTTTGGATAAGAATTAGTTAACCAATATTAGGCTTATTTAGGGCCGTTTTCTCATGTTCCTGTTTTTCAAATCCAGCTGCTTTTTGATACAATTTATGTTGTCTACATTTAGGCGGCGTTTAAAATCATACACGGACACAAGCAGAGATATTAGAAAAGCGGCCTAAAATTAGGCAACATAATTTTTCACAAAAAGCACCTGGATTTGAAAAACAGGAACATGAGAAAACGGCCCTTAGACCGCGTATAAATCATACTTGGGTCATAGTAGACACAAGGAAAGATATTTAGAAGCAGCTTAAAAGTAGGCATCATATATTTTCTCAAAAAGCAACTGACTTTAAAAACATGTACATAAGAAAACGACACTTGCATTTTATTAGTTAAGTTATTATTAAGAACAAGGCATCAAGCCCCTGAAATTCTGGAAAATTTGCAAACCAATCGAGTCGAAAATCTCTAGAAATTTCAAAGAACTTTAAGGACATTTAAACTTCAGCACGGTCTAACTTCCCTTTTATTTATTATTTCACTTCACATCAAACTTAAATTCTCACTCCTTTTTGCTGTAATTTCGAAAATTAATGATGCATGTTTTGAGTGCCAACTTTAATAAAATTTGAGATGAATTCTTAGTGGTTTCCTTAGCCATTTTACTAATTAAGCTTAGTAAAAACAACAACAACAACAAGAACTTTATTATGCGCCTCGGGGGGTCGAAAAGCCAGTGCAGTACTCCAAAAGCTGTCCATATGGCCAAAATTTATTAGCTGCTTATGTGTTTCGGGTATGTGTTGCGGGGCAGGGGAGATGTTAATCGCAAATCACAGTGGTGCCATAAGCAAGACCATAAGGCCAACTTCACTCGAAAATAAATTAAATTGTTTAATAATTGAGTTACGAGCCAAACTTCTAGTCCTTGTCGTCTCGATGAATGTCCTAAGGCGCTTAAAGTTTATGCAAATTCCTTTCTTTGGTATCAATCGACGACTTGCAGTTTGATTTAAAAGTCCTGCCACGCACGTACGAGACAGAGCGAGAGAGGTCAGCACATGGCACCACCTCTTCACCAGTATACAAAAGCAAAAAAGCCAACTACAACTGGCTAGAAACAGCCAACAAGTAAAGTAGTCATAAATTATGCAGTGACATAGTCAAAGGACAACAACAAAGACATGCAGCTAGAGTGAAGTTGTCCTCCTCTTTCCTTATGCGAAACTCCAAATGGCTGAGCAGTTAATAAGAACAACTTGTGGTGTGGGTGGTGTGGCAAGTGGAAACTTGCTAAGGGGTTGGGATTGGGTGCAATGCAGTGCAGCAGTTGCAAATTATGACAAAGTAGTGGAAAGAAGTTGTTGTTTGCTGCTGTTGAGGGTAGCGGCATTCTGTTGTGTTGTTGGTGCATTGAATGTGTCTCAGTTTAGAGTTTAAAGGGAGGAAAAATATCTAAAATATTTGTACTGTATTAACCCATATATCACAAGTATTGGTCAATAAATTTAGAGTTCCAAAGCATTTTGTAACTACACTCAGAAAAATAATGATGAATTACGTACTTAAACAGGCGACATTCAAGTACAAATGATCCAAATAGCTGACTAAGGGCCGTTTTCTCATCTTCATGTTTTTGAAAACTTTAGGAAAGGCTACTTTTAAGCAGGGATAAATCCCGAAATGAATATCTGAACCGGTACCGGTTCCGGTTCCGGTACGTACCGAACTGAGAATTTCGGTTAAAAGTTTTATTTCAGTTTCCAGTTGATTTCGGTTATCGGTTCCGATACGGTACCCAGATTTTTAGTTCGGTATACCGGTACAAGTATAATTTTTTGTAATATTCAAAAATTTAAATTGTTTCACGATATCCAAAAAATTAATGGATGTAATAGAATTAAAATAATTGTATTCTAGGAATATGCCACATGAATCTGCGTTTTTAAAAAAATATAACGATTTCTACTCCTTTTTATTTTTGGTATCCAGTGGTATTTCCAAAACTCAGAAAAAAAAACATAGAATAAAGAAATTCTTTTTATTTTGTTGGCACGACAAGCTCGCCTTGAGGCCGATTTCTCATCGTCCACATATAACGATCTGTCATTTAATCTTTAAAATTACAGTGTAAATTGTAAGTTTATCCTTCTTTATTTACTTTAATTTCTGATTTTTGTTAGTTTCTGTGACGGATTCTGCTTTCTAGCTGATGAGAAATTGTGCCTAATCTTCTATAAAATCTCTCTAAAAAGCAGAAAAATATTTCTTTTGCCATTTGGATATATTTGAACCCATATTATAAGACTAGGGTTCAATACAGCCCATAATTCGCTGGCAAAATACTTATAGGGGTGCATCAGCTCTAAAAACGCTCTAAACCAAGTTGCATACCTAAAATCTGCCTGAGCTTTTCCTTACATTACATTTTTCTAAATTTTAAAACGAAATTTTCTTAAAATAGCAAATAACACTAGTTAACAAAAATAAAAATATTAATAAATTCCCATTGAAGCTGTAATTTTTTTGTGCTTTGGAATGCTGAAGTCAAAAATTAAATTAAAAAAAATTTTTGTATGGATACGTTTTTGAGTTCGAATTTTTGTAGTTTTTTCGGTAGATAGAAACTTTAGATGGCGTCAAGCAATGTATTAATCAAAAGAGTATGCAGTTTTTAATAATCTAGTTGAAGATCATTTTCCAATCGGTTAAGTAGTTTGAAAGTTAGAAGCAAACATATTTAAGGGATGCTTTTTTTTAAGATTAAGGATTTCTAACCTTACATTTAATTAGAGGGATTATATTTACGAAAGAAAACTTTTTCCGCTTTTTTAGACATGTTTTTCTATATACACCCAGCGCCACAAAAAAAGCCGCACTTCGAAAATTTATGAATTTTTGCCCTCACAATGCGGGGATTTCCCTAAATGCCGTTTTATGCTCATAATTTTTTTTGGGGGGGTTCCCTTAAATATTCTTCACATAGATTCGTCATTTAAAAAGCTCAGTTGTCAAAATAGCTTTTTATAGAATTTTATTTTTAAAGACACCTTTAAAAGTATGCCTAAAGGAAAGCAGTTCAGTATTTGGGAGAAGGAGAGAATTATTTTATTATCTGAACAAAATGTACCAAATCGTCAAATAGCAGCTCAGACAGGTTATAATGAAAGTTCAGTGCGTCGATTTTTAAAAAAATATCGTGAGACAGATGAAGTGGAAAGGAAGCAAGGATCGGGAATGAAAAAATGCACCACAGCACGAGAAGATCGTATTGTCATGAAAACGAGCCTGCAGGATCGCTTTAAAAATGCAGCTGAGATAGCATCTGAGGTATGGCAACAATTTGCAAAGGATGTTTCTACCCGAACAATTCAACGTCGTTTAAATGAAGTGGGTTTAATGGCAAGGACACCTGCAAAAAAGCCACTCCTAAATAAAAGAATGAAGGAAAATCGGCTAAACTGGGCCAAGGAAAAGAAAAATTGGAGTGAATCCGAATGGTCACGAGTCCTATTTTCGGATGAGTCCAAATTCAATCTCATTGGACCCGATGGCTCTTGCAAGGTGCGCCGTAGAAAGGGCGAACGATATTTGGAAAATTGCTGTGTGGGAACCGTTAAGCATTCACCATACATTATGATATGGGGATGCATATCTAAATATAAAACTGAATCAATTTTAATGATTTGCATTGAGGCAATAAGTGAGAAAGAAGAAGATTCTATTTTTCAAGATGATTCTGCACCTTGACATCGGGCTCGATCTGTAAGTAATTCAGTGAGCTTTTGATATTATAACAACTTAATCAATTAATTTTGACCTTCTTTTTAACGAAGATAACAATTTTGAAGGAAGAATTGGGCATTAAGTCCCTAAATTGGCCCGGAAACAGCCCTGACCTCAACCCAATAGAGAATGTCTGGGCCCTTATGGCTGCGAAAATAAAAAAAAGGAAGCCTAAAACCATGGTAGAATTGAAGGATGTGATAGAAAAAGTATGGTTCGAGGATATCACTGAGGAATATTTAAGCGCTTTGTACAATTCGATGCCTAATAGGGTAAAATATGTAATTAAAGCAAAAGGGGGTACTACAAAGTATTCATTTAAATTTAAAAAAAAAATAACATTAATTTGATACAAAATTAATATTAGATTATAGCAAATTATGTACACTTTTGGAAAAAAATCATTATTTGTTGAGTATATTCACTATTATAATTATTATAATTTTTTTTTTTTAAGTTGTCATAATTATGAAAAGTCACCAAAATTAATATGGGTCTGGAAAAAAACCTTTTTCAAAAAAACTAACATTCATAAAATAAAAATTGCCATGCACTTTTATTTAAAAATATACCACCAATCATTAAAAAAAATAATTTGGCAATTCGGAAAACATTTGTAGAAACCCCAAGCAAGAAAACATACAAGTATGTGAATATTCAGACTGCGGCTTTTTTTGTGGCGCTGGGTGTATTACACAGGCCTACAAAATGACCACTTTTGTGAGCTCTAGCCTATATTTGTTTTAATTTGGAAACTCATACTAATCACAAGGGGCTTAAATAGCTCAATATTCATGAAATTTGAATGTCATTCTCGCGAGGTTGTTTAAATTAGGCAAATATGAATTTGGGGAAAATTGTTTGAATCTACTACTGCTGGAATGTTATTGTACATTTGTTTGACTATTAATGTCAGAGCAATGTTAAATCGAGTAGCCTTTTCATATTTTCTATACACATTTTGTGAATTAATCTAGTAGTCCTGCCATAAATTTTAATTCACTTTTTCGTGAAAAAACGGCTGTAGCTTAGTCCAACAAAAAGCTGATAAAAATGCAAAAAAAATTCGTAAAATTAGCGGATATGTTAGGCTATATGCTAAAATAGTTGTTTTGGATTTCCGATTTACGCACTGGTTTGTAGACGACGGGTTATTTTGAATAATTTGCTATAAATTGAGAAAAAAATATTCTTCAAGTAGTATGTATATGTAGCAGTATGTAGTGTTGAATAAAACTTAAAAACCTACAAATTAGTGCTTGGTGTAACCCCCATATTTTTCCATAAGCTACAAAAAATGCAAATGTGGATTTTGCGCGATTTCTTGAAAACAAGAGCTGATAGGGAAAAACCGAGACCAGTTTTGGAATCAGGGCACAGAACACGAACAGAATTTTGCATCGAGAAGGCTAGAGCAAATGTTATTTATCTTAAAAAAATAATTGGATCCTCCTTTTTCTTTAAGGCCGAATTTATAAAATGTATGACTTTTTTTCTGAGTGTATATATAACTTTTTTACCGGTAGAAATATATAAATAAATAATTTAACCCAAAATTGATTTGCGGATCTCCGGATGGAGGTTTCGAACCAAAATCAGCCATAGTTTAAAGCTCGAAAATTTGATGTTCGAGGTTTTTGGGCGAAGGTTTTGGTTTGAACCTTGGTTCACCTAATTAATTCAGTTAAAATTTAAAAGTAGAATGTCTTTGAGTAATTGATTGTATTTCTTCTGTGATCAGACAATCAAAAGATGATCAGATCAGAGAACTCTTTAAATATGAAGAGTAAACGCTTAGAAGAGTTTCCTGTGTAAGCATCAGGGAGCTGAGACAAGCGAATGTAATAAAAAGGTACCATGAGCACAAAATATATTCAACAAGAAAAAAATGGCCTCAGGATCCTGATAGGGCTGATGGGAATAATTAACACCAAATTATGCAGATACTGCAAAGAGAAAGAGAAGCGTTTATCTAGCTAGGCGCAGATTTAATTTAGGATACTCCACGGTATCCTGACATTTGTACAGAAAATTTGGTTCAAAACATCAGATCAAGAATGGTTGCAGCGCATTTTTCACCAACGATAAATAAATCTCGCTGAGTTTTTTTGGCTTTTGTGAATAATTCAATAAACTTTGGAGTCGAGGATCTTAAAAACAGAGACTATTATGGGTAACGATTATATTACTAACTTTATAAGTCTTTCTAGAAGTTTTAATAAGACTGATGCACAATATTGGCCAGATAACAGAAAAGTCGTTGAGCAATAGATCAGATTTTTCGAACCGAACCGAAAGTTTAGGATCGGAAGAGGTTCAGGTTCAGTTATTTAAGGTTTAAGGGGGTCTTCTACCTTTGAAAATATTTTTTTTCGATTTTTTTGTTTTGCCTTATTATTACAGCTTGAACATTCCCCTTTCATCTCCTTTAAACCATTTTCAATTATTCGAAAGAGTTTAGCAGATATATCCGTTTTTGTAGAGCAATGTTCTTGCCAATGTGAGTATTTTCAACGTTGCTGAAAACTTTAACCGCGTTTTTCTCTAAACCACGTTTTTTGACCTGGTAGCCATGATTGGGCCAGTTCTACTGAACCGATTTTGATGAGCCATGTTGCAATCGACGCAGAATTGATGTAATTCTGGCCCGTACCTCAATCATGAAGATAAAAAATTTTTTACTATTTTTTTTTCACTAAACAACAAAAAAAAACGTCGAAAATCTAATTTTTTTTTTTTAAATGTTTGTAAATTTTAGAAAAAAATTTTTTTTTATGATCGAGGAACAGGCCAGAATTACATCAATTCTGATCATAACCTCATTTACCGTTTTCAATTCCGATAACCTGGAGTCCCGGAATCATGGCCACCACCTCTACACCTTTTTTTTTTGAGGCCTTAATTGGCAGGCCGATAACTTTTTGAACAGCCCTCGAATCCCAAAAATTTTTTTTTTTATTTTACTATTTAATTAATTAATAACACAAAACAAAAAACCAAATTGAGAAAACTCTTATGGTTTTCCCTCCAGAATTTTTGTAAAAAACACTCATAAAACACTCGTCAAAGGTAGAATACCCCCTTAAGGTTCGTTTCAAACAACGGAAAATTTTGGAACTCCGGGTTCGAACCGGTTCGGTACAAAGCCGGTTTGCAGCCCTGAATAAAAATAATAAGAAACCGAAATATTTCTGGTATTAGCGTTTGGAATGGTTCCGGTTTTTTTCGGTTCCTATTATAACGGTTAACGGGTTTCGGTTCCCAAAAAAAAATTGTTATATCGGTTACGGTTTCGATACCGGTAAGGTTCCGGTTACGGTATTATTCCCTGCTTTTTTGGAAAATTTACTTTGCTTCAAAGTTGTGAGTGTCTGTGGTAAAAACGTTTCTCTTCTTTGAGACGATATTAAGAAAAAAACGAGAGCGTAAGTTGAAGTCGGCCCTGCTCGACTTCGATATACCCGTTACTCAGGGTAAGGTTTTTTTTAAGAATATTTTATTAGATCACAAATTGGTAAAGATATGAGTTTTTTTACAAATTGCGGGGGAGGCAACTCTACTATAACTCATCTGATCGGAAAATGATGTATGGCGGATCGATAGGTAATGATGATTAAAATATATGTCTGGAAGTTTCAAACAATCCATTTTCAAAATTGTGGTAGATTTGAGGTAATTTTCGAATTTCGGGGGGCGGGAACTTTTCTATCGTTCATCTGATCAAGAAATGATGTATGGCGGATCGGTAGGTATTGATGATTTAAATATATGTCTAGAAGGTTTTAATAATGTATTTTCAAAATTGTAAGAGATATGAGGTATTTTTCAAATTGCGGGGGCGGCAACTCTACTATCGTTCGTCTGATCGGAAAATGATGTATGGCGGATCAATAGGTAATGATGATTAGAATATATGTCTAGAAGGTCCGAACAATCTATTTTTAAAATTGTGGGAGATATGAGGTTTTTTTCATATTGCGGGGGCGGGAGGGGGCGTGGCAAAAATTTGAAACAAACTTGATCTGCGTGCAGACAATACAAGTCTACACTGAAAAAAAGGTAGCTCTAGCTCTTATAGTCTCTGAGATCTAGGTGTTCATACAGACAGACGGACAGACGGACAGGTCTATATCGACTCGGCTATTGATGCTGATCAAGAATATATATACTTTATGGGGTCGGAAATGCTTCCTTCTGCCTGTTACATACATTTGCACGAACTTAGTATACCCTTTTTACTCTACGAGTAACGGGTATAAAAAAGGGTTGCCACCAACCAATCCTTGGAGTAGCATACATTAGCTTGTCTAATAAATTTTACTTTAACATAAGTACACAAAGTAACAAGTTGAGCTTCTCACACTCTTCTGTCTATTGTTTTTCCTACAAATTAAATTTAAGTTGAAGTTAATTTAACAATTTAACAAATTTCAATTAATCCTATTAGAGCTACTTAAAACTTATAACATGTACAATGAAAATATAAGCGGATTATGCCATTTGAGCTAATCGGATTACTTAAAAATATAGACAA
The DNA here is from genome assembly GCA_018904225.1 of Lordiphosa mommai. NCBI lineage: Eukaryota > Metazoa > Arthropoda > Insecta > Diptera > Drosophilidae > Lordiphosa > Lordiphosa mommai. Next base: position 517,230 of record JAEIFT010000079.1, read on the forward strand.
AACAACGCTTTAATGTGAATGCCTAGGGTGTCTATTATGATATTTAGTTTTTATATTTCGAGTTTTTTTTTTAATTAAATTTATGTACAATACACAAATATTTTCATTTAAAATAACTCATACTTTCCTTACTTATTAAGCTCCCTCAGCCACATCCACTTCAACAAGTTTTTGCCAACTTCTTATCCACACACACACACAAATACTTGACAGAAATGTTCTTAAAAAACTATGCAAGAGACACAAACTTTGTGACAACAAGCTGAGGATGGAGGAAGCCCAACAGGTTAAAGGCAAAAAGCAAAAAAGCAAAAAGACAGACGCCCAAGCTAATTACCAAAGTCCCAACTGTTATGACAATTTACACAATTCTATCCAGAGAGTCGCTCCTGGGCAATGTTCAGGGACATTAACTTGGCAGCTGCAGACAGACAAAAAAAAAACTACTTAATGAAGTTTACAGTGGCTCTGCAGCAATTTAATAAGATTAAATGAAACAACAAAAAAAAAAGTTCCGATGATTTGTCAGTTACAGACGTAACCGCAAAATTGTTTGCCAAAAAACCAACAAAAATCAATAAACGAGACGAAAAAACAAACAGCCAAAAAACACAAGCTAAAAGAATAACAGAAAATCGAAAGGCGGCCGTAACAAACATAAAAATTTATTGTTATCCTTAAAACAAGTGAAACAATCAGCAATAAAAATAGAAAATATGTGGCTTTGGGTAGGCGAAAGTAGAAAAAATACTCTAAAATAACAAGAAACAAATATTGAAGGAAAGATAGATTTTAAGGGATGTTTACACTTGAATTGATACGGAATTTAATAAAAATTTCACCTTAAAGGTGTTTTAGCGCCAAAGGGCTTTGTAACAACTTTCGAAAGTCCCATAGCGACTTGTGGATATTTAGTGCATCAATAAAGTATTGGCATAGGCAACATTTTTAAAAGAAATGGTCAAAAATATCTATTATTCTAAACTTGAAAGGGGTTTTGTAAGGATAATCAATTCATTTTCAATTCAACTCATCCCAAAAGTAGCGTTACTTCATACAATGGAATAAATCATAAATCCGAACAAAACACCTCAAAAAATGTTTGCCACAGCTTTGAATGTGTCATTTTTAGGTCATACTTAATAATAATAACCTTCTCATTTCTTTGCATTAGTTCGTTTTCCTTTGCATATTTTTCTTAGATTTTTCTTGTTAGGCTTTTTTAATCCATTAAGCCATTTTATAACGGGTTTCTATTTTGGTTTTTGTAAGAATTTTTGTTTACCAAAATGACACTACATAACATTAAAATATAGGAAAACATAGAATAAGTTAAGACAAAAATTGGTAGACATTAAAGAATTATTTTAGTTTGACTTTTCCTAAGTTTAAGTAATTTTGTTAATAGGTATAAGAAATCTGTTTCTCTGTTTCCACAGTTTTTTTGCCATTACTTTTAAAAACAGATTCTACCGGGAATTTTTAGAACAATTTTAGGAATTTTTGAATCTTGAAAAAAAAATATTTTTTTACTAAAAATCATATTTTCCACATTAAACTAAAAAAAAACTGAAACTAAAACCAGTGAAATACAGAAGAGTGATTTGAATTCGGCTTTTAAAGATACATAAGAAACGATTGCTATCTGCACTATAAATAAATAAGTATTCAACGATGTGATTCATTTAGTATAGAGATAGGGAGAGATCGCTAGAAGTCCAATAATTGATCATTAATCAGCACGTACAATTAAAATCTTATAGCGAACATTATAACAAACATAACAGGGCTGCAAACCGGTTTTGAACCGAACCGTTTTGAACCCGGAATTCCGAATTTTCTATTACAGCGGAACCGAACATCTTTTGGAATAAAAAGTTGAACCTGAACCTATTCCGAACCAAAATTTTCGGTTTTATACGTTGGTAGCCATGATTGCGCCAGTTCTACTTAACCGATTTTGATCAGCCATGTTGCAATCGAAGCAGAATTGAAATAATTCTGGCCCATACCTCACTCAAGAGGAAAAACATTTGTTTTCTATTTTTTGTACACTAAACTCAAATATAAAAGTTTTTAAAATCGATATATTTTTTTTAAATAAATAAAAATAAAAAATAAAATATTGAAAAATATGATTGAGGTACGGGCCAGAATAACATTAATTCTGATCATAACCTCATTTGCCGTTTTCATTTCCGAAAAACTGGAGTACCGGAATCATGGCTACCACCTCTACACTTTTTTTTTTAAACCTTGATTGGCAGGACGATTTCTTTTTGAACAGCTCTTGAATTCCAAAAAAAAATTAGTTTTTCCTTTATAATTAATTAACAACACAAAACAAAAAGCCAAATTGAAAAAGCTCTAATGGGTTTCTCTCCAGAATTATAAAAAACACTCAAAAAACCCTGTGCAAAGGTAGAAGCAGAGCTGAAAAGATTGATTTGATCTTAATTTTATTAATCCTGAAAGGTTATCTTATAAAGTTTGACTTAAGCCCAATATTGGAACTTAATTAAATCCAAAAACGGAATTGATTAAAGCATGTTTGAGATTGAAAACAAATTCATCTGGGAATTACAATTAGCTGTTGGCAGAAGGCAAAAGTCAAAATTGTGGAAGATTCGGAATAGGCCAATTCGTTGGATTGCGAGTGGATACTTCTAGATATTCTGTTCAATATGATATCCGAAATTAAGTTTTCTGAAATCGTTTAGAAGTGATTTCCGTCTAGATAACGGTGTTTTTTTTTGTCTGCTTATAAAGCTGTATAAGTTACAACCCGATTTTTGAAATTTCTTTTAAAATTAAATAAAATACTTTAAAACAAATTGAACAGGTCCTATTTTGGAGAACTTTTTTGCAAAGTCCTTGAGATATCTTCATATCATTCATATCATCTTCAGCCCCATAAAATATATAGTAAAATGGGAAATAAAATAGAGTTTTTGAAAATGGAAAAATGAATTACAGTGAACACATGTTTATGTAAAAGTGAAAGTAAAATATGTTGGGACGCTTTTGGTAGTTCGGTGAGTTTAGGTTCAGCATCCTTTCAAACCCGATCTGCGAACCTGAATTTTATAAAACCTCGTGGAATTTAACACTGCAGTCAAATCCTTCCGAATTGAAACAGGTTTTAATTTACCTATTAGAGTTGGGTAATAAATAGGAGTTTTAGTGGAATTGTTGATCTCAGGTACCAAAATTGAAGTAGAATTGAATGAATTCTGAATTACTAACACTTATAAATATATTAGGTGGGGTAAAAAGTAACCTCCTTATGAAGATAATGTTAAAAAATTTTTTTTATTTATTTAGAGATTTTCCTACTTTCGATCCCGTCCAAAAAGTATTTTTCAGAAAGGTCTGCAAAATTCTAGATGGGGTGAAAGGTAACCTCCTTGACCGCCAGAGTGTGCTGCTATCGCAAAAGTTTTGTTTTGACAGCTGATTGTTGTTGATAATGTTTTTTTTCCTATACTCAAAATGATGCCAAACACATAAAAAACAATCAGCTGTCAAAAAAAAAGCTAATAAAACTTCATCGCGCTGAAATTTGATATGTCTGCCTAAATATGAATGGAATATGGCGGTCGAGGAGGGTACTTTCACCACACCAAGTACCACAAGGTACTAGAAAATCAAGTATAAAACTGTACTCTACTAGCTATAGTGTCTTCAGCTGTAATTATATCTGCTCAGTGGTGCGTAAAAAGAGTTTTTAAAGTGGCCCAACTTTCCAAATTAACTTTGCGCAAAATATTTATCTAATTCTTTTTCTTTTACCCTATGTAAGCACCTTGCTCGACGTTCAGAAAATTTTATGAATTCACCCCTCAAAATAAAAGATATGCAGAAGTTAACAATTCCTTTTGCCTCGCCGCCCTCAACAAGCCAAAGCAAGTAATTTTAGCTGAGTATACTTTTAGGCCGCAGAAATGCGTGAAAAATACTTGGTGAAGCGTTTAGCGTAAATCCGACAAGGACTTAGCACGGCTGTAAGGTGTATTAAGCTTGAATTGCCTGGTGACTGAAAGAGACGAATTTTCAATTTAGAAAAAAGCATAAAGGCAAACAAGAAAACATAACTGCAAAAGTACAAAACATATTGCATACTTTTTGGCTTCAAAATACAAAAACACACTTCAATTCCAAAGTGCTGTGTGTTTGTGTTGTACCCATGTTTACCCCACTTGTTTACGCTTGTAGTTTTTTGATTGAATTTTCCCTGACTCGTTCAATAGCTGGGAGGGGGGTAGAAGCAACAATTTGCCACAGCTACAAATTATGCGCCACACTGCAGACAGACGACATTGCTGCAACAAATCGTATAAAAAAAATTAACAAAGCCTGTACGTACACAATTTTGAAGCTGGCTGGCCACTTGTCTGTACACTTGTCCACGAATCCGAGCCGGGTACCTGGTTCAGGTGGACAGGTGGCTCTGTCCATCGGTATGCACAATCCAAAAATCAAAATGCGCGCAAAATGCAGGCCAAATGGGGTTAAAAAACACAAGCTCTGCCAATTCCCAAATGGGAATCGACAAGGGTCCCAAGACCCAGACACAGTGGGCGGTAGGTTACAAAATAAGTGAATATAAAATTGTTCATAAAGAAAACATTTATGAAACTGTTAGAAAATCAAGAATATCGTACTTAAAAAGGGAAAATTCAAGTACAAAAGTTCTTAAAACTGTCTAAGTTCGGAATTTCGAAATAATAAAACAAAATTCTTATTTCAAGTTCGATTTTTAATTATAATGTCCTTGTAACTTCGAAATAAATGTATTGAAAGGTAAGACAGATTTATGAGTGATTCAAGAAAAAAAAAATTAAAAATATATCTTTAAATTTTTAGAACAAAACGGTCTAAATTCAATCACGGACATACTTAAATTTAGAAACAATTTTGTCTGGGAGTGCCTTTTGGTGTCTGCTCCTTATACGGTGTCAATAGAATGCAAAGTACGAAAATGCTTGATACAAGCACAAAATACTTGGTTCAAGTACGATTTTTTCAGTCCCAAAATACTTGATTTTAGACCGTTTCGGAATACATTCAGTACATTTTTGGTTATTCCAAGTTTTTTTGTAAACCTTATTCTTAGAACTAAATGGCCTTGAACCAATAAAGATTCGTTCTTATTAAATTGATTCGTACTTAGTTTAAGAAGAACCTAATACCTAATATTTTAAGTGCACAACGTTATATTTTATATCCCTTTCGTTCTAGATCGATTGAGTACAAAAAATTCATGATTTAAGCATTGCGTACTTGATTTAAGAATACTGTTCTCATTTAAGGAACATTTTGGGTAGTTTTGAATCCTAAGACTGACTCGTACTTAATTTAAGTACACACAAGTACAAATTATACTTATAATTTTAAGTACAAATTCTATCCCGTTAGTCCTAGAATGTTTGAGTACAAAAAATTATTAACAAAACGGTCTTAGTTCAATCACGGACGTACTTGAATTTAGAAACAAATGTTTTCTAGGTGTAGCAAAGGTACAAAGAGTGTCTATTGGTTTTTGCTCTTTACAAGGTGTCAATAGTACGCCAATTATGACAATACTTAATACAAGAACGAAATACTTGGTTCAAGTACGATTTTTTCAATCCCGAAATACCAGATTTTAGACCGTTTCGGGATACATTAAGTACATTTGAGTTATTCCAAGGTTTTTTCAAAACTTATTCTTAAAACTAAATGAACTTTAACAAATCTCGATTAGCTCTTATAAGGTTGATTTGTACTTAGTTTAAGAAGATCGAATCATACTAAGTATTTTCAGAACAAAACGTTTTAAATTCTATTCCGTTCGTTCTAGAACGTTTGAGTACAAAAAATTCTTGATTAACGTAATTCGTACTTGATTTAAGAATTTTGTTCTCATTTAGAAACATGTTGTGAAAATTTGAATCTTCAGAATCGTATTTAGTTTAAGTACACCCAAGAACGAATCATACTTAATATTTTAAGTACAAGTTCCCGTTCGTTCTAGAACATTTGTGTACAAAAAATTCTTGACTTAAGTACTTCGTTCTTGATTTAAGACTTGTGTTCTCATTTTAAGAACATTTTGGGTAACTTTAAAACTGAAGACTTAATCGTACTTAATTTAACGACAACCAAGTACGAAATATACTGAAAACTTTACTTGATTTCAGAATTTTGTACTAATTTTAGGAACATTTAGGGTCAATTTGGAACTTAAGACTGAATCGTACTTTGTTTAAGTACAATCAAAAACGAATCATACTTAATATTTTAAGTACAAATTCTATCCCGTTCGTTCTAAAATGTTTGAGTACAACAAATTCTTGATTAAGGTATTTCATATTAGATTTAAGAATTTTGTTCTCATTTTAGGAACATTTTGGGTTAATTTAAAACTTCAGACTGAATCGTACTTAATTTAAGTAAAATCAAGTACGAATTATACTTGAAATTTTAAGTTCAAAACGGTATACATTCTGTCCCGTTTCTTCTAGAACGCTGGCAACCGTTTTTTTTCTGAGTGTAGACTCCACAAAACCGGGTTTTTATTAATATCAATCAACAAAAGTCAGCGTTAAATAAGCGTCATACTGGCTCATCGAACAGGTTTCATACTCATAGCGGCTTGGTCGCTGCCTACGTCGCCAACGTTAATAGCAGCGACTTTGTGCAGCAGTTGGGTCATGTCACAAAGTAGGGAAATCTACACTAGAGGTTTGCGCTGCTTTTTTGGTTGTGACAGTTAGAAAGTATATTTGGGTGTTGATTCTGTATGAACGTTTCGAAAACACCCGAAGCCAATCTCTTCTGCAAGTCTCAAAAAATTTGAATGAGGTTCACTACGGAGTTTCAAACCTCGAAGTTTTACTGGTTCAGGTTAGCAGAGCGCGATTATACAGTCGGTATCGATCCCCAGTTCAGAATATAATTCTAAGGTTTATTCTAAAATTATGTTTTTGTTTATTAATTTAGTTCTTTATCCAGTAAATTCTCAATATTACTGGCTCAAGTGGATAGAAAAACACCTAATACAACAAACCAAGAATAAATAATTTATAAGGTTCAAGTTTTTGGATACTTAGTTTCTGGGATCGAAAATACAGATATAGTTGCTAAACTCACGTTTTTCTGTTATTGTTATTAAAAGTATTTTCAATTCCTATAAATAAATCTCTGATAATCTAAATACCTCAACAAATAAATGTAATTGTTCTTTCCTGCACCACTGTTTCTGGTGTTTCCCAAGGGGATTTCAGTGGTGGGGCGCGGGTGCGCCGTCGCTTCAAATGACAGCGGTTGAAATTGAAGTTGGCAAACGATTTTTCGAGGGTTGATTTTAAAATGCAAACATACAACTCGATATACACGATATACAACAACAACAACATGGGACAGAGGTCGTAACAGAGTTGGCGTCCTTTGGTCCTTTGGCATAGCTTTACATGAACACACACACACACAGCACGTGTCCTGTTTTTGGTCTTAGGGCCATGTCGATGCTGCCACTCAACTTATGTTTATCATTTTACGTTTAAACCGAAAAACCCGAAAAACCAAACAAAAGCTCACTTATCTCAAGGCAGTTAAATCAAGCACCACCAACCAAAGTCCCTCGTCGCGTGCCAAGAAATGAAGCGGGCCATTTTGATTTGCCATCGAAGTTAAAAGAGAAAAAGGAAGTCGAAAACTTTTTGCTAAACAATAGCGGAAATAATTTTATTATACTTGGCATACTATTTACATGAATAAACAGTCATAAAGACGTCTAAAGAAACGGATGAAAGCACTTGGTGTGGGTGGGTCTCATTTTGGCCTCAATATTGAAAGTCATTCGGAAGTGCTAATGAGTAGGGGCAGAGAATATATATATATTTTTTTTTGTGGCAGACAGAGCGAAAAAGAATAAGTAAAAGAAATAAATAAAACATCATCATATTTAGGTCGTTCACTTCAAGTCACTTGGACAAAGGGGTTAAGGAAATAATGAAATATGGCTTAGAGGAAAAGGTTGTTTCGAAAACGATTGATTGATTGATGAAAAATGAGCTAAGTTAACTGCAGTGGCTCGCGAGTCGAAGAGCGACCACTGCCAGCTGTAGTATACTTCCTTTGGTTTCTACATATCTTCCTCTGTCAGCATTTATATTATTGTCTTCTAATTAGATTTCGAAACAAACTTAGGCTTATCGAATTTCTGACAAGAATGTGGAGAAAAACCAAGTTTCTCAACATCATTTTTAATATTGAAATAGATTCAATGAGAAAATAAATTTTATGATTGCTACACAGAGGAAACGAATCGAAACTATTAGACTCAAATTGAGTGGAAAAAAATTATTGAACGGTTTGAAGGTTCTCACCTCTAACACAATTTTCTGAGTACGCAAAAACTCAAATCAGATTGATTTTGTGACGTTTTCAGGAACATTTATTACTTAATCTAAGAACAAAACATGCTTGAGTAATCAAAACAACACTACTCAACTAGGAACAAAATGTGCTTAACTAAGAAACAAGAATCCTTGGTAAGAAATGGTTGCGGAACGGGGTTTCCGCCCTACAAAAATACTACGGTATCGGGAGTGGAAGGAATTGAATTTTAAATGGGTTGTGAAGGGGACGGAATGAATTCTTGAACCCAATATTTTTAAGTTTAAGCGAAGCAATAAAAAAGTTTTGACCGATATGTACTATATCGAACTATTAACTTTTAAAATCATGTGAAAATGGCGTCGCTTTGCAAAATTAAAATAAAATTATAAATAAAAACGATAATATTTGAAACCATTAACATAAAATTAACTGTGTGGAAAACATCGAAATTCAATAACAAGCATGGACTTGCAGGACTGCACAAATAGCAACCCATTTTAAACAAATTTTATGATAAGAAAAGTACCTCCTAATGTTATAGAAAATGTAGATCGATACCAGCTTTGTGACTAACGATTTTAAAAGCTCTCCTTTTCATAATAAAGAAATTGAAATATACACTTGCTAGTTTAAATTGAAATATTTTTATATAACTTTGTAATTTTTATATCACTTTAAAATATAAAATAAAATTTAAAATAAAACGAGAAGGCAAAGCTAACTTCGACTGTGCCGAAGTTTTAATACACTTGAAAAACTTTACTACAACTGATTTAACCAGTAAAATATATATAGGATATAGATATCAGATATTACGAAATTTTAAATCATTGATAATAAAAATAGGATACCATAAAAAAACTTTTCTTAGTAAAACACATTTTCCGACCGATCGGTCCTATGGCAGCTATATGCTATAGTCATCTGATTTTTATAAATTTTTTAAAAAATTTGTAAAAGCATATAAAACTTATATCTACCAAGATTGGTGACGATACGATGGAAAACAAAAAAGTTTTTCTCACTAGAACTTGTTTTTTGACCGACCGTTTCTATGGCAGCTATATGCTATAGTGATCCGATTTTGATACATTTTTCCAGAATTATGTGAAATCATATAAAACTGTCATATACCAAGATTAGAGACGCTACGATGGAAAACAAAAAAGTTTTTCTCACTAAAACATATTTTCCGACCGATCGTTCCTATGGCAGCTATATGATATAGTCATCCGATTTTGATAAATTTTTTCGAAATTGTGTGGAAGCATATAAAACTAATATATACTACGATTGGTGACGCTACGATGAAAAACAAAAAAGTTTTTCCCACTAGAACTAGTTTTTTGACCGACCCTTTATATGGCAGCTATATGATATAGTCATCCGATTTTGATAAATTTTTTCACAATTATGTGGAAGCATATAAAACTAACATACGCCAAGATTTGTGCCGCTACGATGGAAAACAACAAAGTTTTTCTAACTAGAACTAGTTCTTAGACCGATCGTTCCTATGGCAGCTATATGATATAGTCATCCGATCCGGCCGGTTCCGACATATTAGTTGCGTGCAGGAAAAAGAAGACTCTGTGCAAAATTTCAGCTCGATAGCTTTAAAACTGAGAGACTAGTTCGCGTAGAAACAGACAGACGGACAGACGGACGGACGGACAGACGGAATTGAACTCAGCTCGTCGTCCTGATCAAGAATATATATAGTTTATGTGGTCGGAAATGAATATTTCTATGCGTTACAAACTTCTGGGCAAAATTAATATACACTTTTCAAGTGTATAAAAATGCGGGATCAGTACGGAAGGTATTTTAAAATTCAGGAAGAGCGGATCACAATATCGCCTTTACACCTATCATATATTTCAAAAAAGTTGCTTGTCAAACTACTCTAAAGAGAAAGTTTTTAGATAAACTATCATGAGCTATTACACTTGTAATATCTGAGAATCATAAACTAGATGTTCAGCTCTAGTTAAAAAAAACTCTGTGCTGGTTCAACAACGAATAAAAAAATAAAAAAATGTCATGCCATTAACTGGATTTGAACCCAGCTCCAGTTATCTTTCAGTTTAAAGCAGTGTAAAGTGTATTTAAAGCCCCCACACCATTGTCGCCAAACCAAAAAGTTTTAGATTTCTCAATTTCGTTCAATCGATCAAAATTGAGTATTTTTTATGACAAATGGCATCGCCCTCAAATTGACAGCTATCGCCCAACAGAGTTACTTTTATCAAATGGTACCAGTCTTATTTCATCATATATCTCTCAAGAGGAACAATAGCCTTCTCTGTATATATAAATCTTTGACTATTACACTATATTTAGAGAAACTCTTTAGAGATATATGATAGTGTAAAGGCAGCTTAAGGCTACTAAAAAATAAATAATTTCCTTAATTATTTATATTCATAAACATAGCATACTTTGCAGGGCAAAAACCATTATTTTTTATTTGTGCATAAACGTAGTATCAAATTACAAAAATCTAGAAGTGATGGAGCATTTTGGCAAACAGATAAATGTTAAAAAACCACCACCCAGTCAATAAACTATAAAAAAGTAGAATTTTGTTGGCTTGTGTTATATATCCAATAGAATAAAATTGTTCTTTTCCCACAGAACAGATTTTTTGCTATAGGCCCAATCTCAGATGACATAAATTTTATTTTCGGCACTATGCTTCATATAAATAAGACATCTGTTCAAAAGCATTCTGATTTCAAAGCTCTACAAAAGTGTTTCTATTCATATAAAGCATAGTGACGAAAATTACTCGAATTTTGCTAAATGTCTACCTTATCTAACCGGTATAGAAAATTGATTTGTGTCATTTATTATCCAGACTTGCCAGCTGTCCTTTCCAATGAAGACATAATTTTGTAATGTATTTTTTTTTTTTTTTTTTTTTGCTTTCGTACAACATTTTGTGTGTTCAATTATTCATTGAAGTCGATGACTATGCAGTCAGTTTTTTGGGGGAGTATAGAGTGTTATGGATTTTTGTGCCTGGTCCTGGGACAACGCGCCAATTACAAAAGCAAATAGAAATCATTTTCGCCCCCAATGCACCCTTCGACACAAATCACATTAAATTTGCTCGTGCTCATTACGGACCAGCAGCTTGCCTGGACGCACTTTCCACTTTCACTCAACCACCCTCTAGCTGAACGGATGATGCAGTGCAACAGCAGCAGCAGCAGCAGCAGACTCACCCCTCTTAGAAGCCGACACTCTAATATCATTTTGCAATTTGCACTTGGCAAATAAAGGAGTGAATGCTGTGGCAGATAAAAACGTTGCTTTCTCTTTGTTCTAGCCCAAAGGCAGCAACTGTTTCCAACATGTACCGAGATCCGTAGCCGTTTACATTTCAATGGCCAAAAGCAGCTTTGGCACAAGCCCCAAACGCATGCCACACATTGTTAAATAAATTATCGCCTACGTACGAAGCTATCGATGGAATCGTTCCCATTGCATTTTATTTTTTTTTTTTTGTATACCCTGTATTGGTGGGAGTTTGATAAGCCTTTGGATTGGATGAAGGTAAGACTAGAAAGTGGTTTCTCTAAATCATTTAGATATAGGCTGTGCATGCGAATACACACACATAGCACTTGGCTTTAACCAATGCGAAATACTTAAACAATTTCGTCATGATAAAATTGTGGAACCGGAACCAGTTCGAAACCAAAACTTTCGTATATGTAGAAAGTTATCTCTGCATTTTTGACGTTCACCAAAAATCTAGGTGGTTATTTTAAAAATATGCGTTGCCTACTTTTAGGCCGCGACATCGATCTTCTTAAATATATATTGCTTAAATTTTTTCCCTAGGTATTTTCCTAGTCTAAAACTCCTTTCAGGGAGCACCCTCAACATGTTGGCCGTGTCTGGTCGTTTCGCTTCACCCCTAACATGCTGCTGTCAACCCTTGGGGCCAAGCAGTGGGCGCGCGCGTTGTGCTTGTGGTTTGATTGACATGACCCTCAAAACTCATCCCCAAAAATCCCAAATTCCCGATCTGTGACAAACAGCTGATTGCGTGTTCAACCGCGTGCGCCCATCTCTCCTCGGCATGATTTATGTTTCCAATTGAATTTCTTGACTTTTTCTTTGAGGATAGACACGTGGCCAAGGAACTTGCAACTCCATCCCATCTCAAATTAGCTCATTTTCCGCTACACTTGACTCACGTGCTCGTTAGCAAAAAAAAAAAAAATAAAATGGACAAGGCGGTGGGAGGTCATTGACACCAACTATTACCACTTGGGGTCCATTTTGGGCAGCAGATGTTTGCATCCAACTTTTTTTTACGCTTATCAATAGTTTGTGCCGCAGACAAAGGAAACCAGGAATGGGAGCTCATGTCACGTACTTTGCCAGCTGATTGCCACAAATTGTTTTTGGCCATTTTTTTTTTTTTTTTTGACAGGCGTTTAAGGGAGAGACTCGTGCCATTTAATAGCAAATTAATATTGGTGGCAAGTCGAGTTAAGTATTTTGCCAGTCATCTTATATAATTGCAGGGTTTTTTTTTTTAAAACATTTTCTACCCTTCTTCTAAGTTATTTACTTTTTCCTTCTTTCACATATTCGTGTTGCCTGGCAGTTTATCTGCTTGTTGACAGTTGCCCAAAGGGAATTAGTTATCAAAAGATGCATAAATCCATTGCAACCAAAGTTTTAGCTCAGCTTTGCTCTGGGCTTTGTATTTCTTTATGCTTAAATAAAGAATGAGATAAATTGAAAATTGAGTGGTAGCTTAGGAAAATTGTTGTATGTATGTGCCAGACACTTTAAGGTTAAAGGGAATATTTAATGGTCATTCTTTAAGTGAACACAAAAGGTTGCTAGACCCTTAAAGATGTCCCACTTTGTCCCGTCTAGTGTTAAAATTTATAGAGGGTGGTCTATTTTATATTTCTAGCTACTTTAAGGGTCGTTTTCACATCTGGCCGATATAGTCCACTTTATGTTAAAAGCAGTTTTTAAGGCATTTCGCTTTCATATCTGCATGTTAACAAAATTTATAACATTTGTGAAAGCTTGACATCTTCGTGGCATATTGCCTTAAAACTTCAAATAAAATATTTTGTCATTTTAAGAATTAGCTTTGAAAATTCTCAAAAATTAATTTGGGTTAACTTTTTTGGGTAATCTGCCCGTTTTTTTTGTTTTTTAATGCACTAGCATTTTAGTTTTGATTTTTAAAAGTAACAATTGACATCTTAGTGTGACTAAATTGCCTTAACAAATACTTATTTAATATAAAATGTTATTTTGTTGTTGTTTATATTTAATTAGTGTTGAAAAAATCTGCAACTTAAATCAGTGGGGTGTTACGACAAATTCTTCCCCCCCCGGCACCCCCCCCCCCCCCCCCCCCTTCTAAACACCCCCTTTCGATTGTGGTTAGGCGCGACCTTATCCAAGTACCGAGCTGCTTGTGTGTTTATAATATCCCCTACCATGGAGACTTTGAAATCCCGCTCAAGGTCACGTGTGCGGATGTACCACTCGGCTCCTGAAATACTCCTCAGCATCTTGGCCTGGAATGTGCGTATTCGGTTTAGATGAGACTTTGCAGCGATTCCGTACACCTGCACACCGTACCGCCAGATTGGTGCAAAGCTAACTTTGTATATTAGAACCTTATTTTTAATCGAGAGCTTGTTATTAGCGTTAAGGAGGCATCTCATCCTTCGCGCCTTGGCTTTCATGCTGCCTACCACCTCCTTGACATGTTGGCCAAATGTGACCCTTTTGTCAAGTGTAACCCCGAGGTATTTATGACTGGTTTTGTGAGGTAGCACCTCTCCATGTAAGAAGACTCCAGGGCTGATGTCCCTCCTTAGCGTATATGTTACATTTGCACACTTCTCCGGGTTCACTGCGATGTTCCATCTGCACGCCCAGTTCTCGAACCTTTTCAGGTATTCCTGGAGCGTATCGGTGGCTGTATAGACACACCGATTTCTGACCATAATCGCAGTGTCATCTGCAAACGTGGCTTCTAATAGGTCCTGCGGGTCGTCGATTGGCACTGACCGAGCGGTTGGCATGTCACTTGTAAACAGGCTATACAGAGTTGGTCCTAGCACGCTGTCCTGAGGTACTCCTGCTCGAATTCTCTTCTTTCGGGATGCAAGGCCATCCTGGATCACCCTGAAGGATCTATCATCAAGGAATGATTTCATGATCAGAAAGAGTTGAGGATTGAGCGTTCCCTTGATTTTCGATAGCAGGCCAGCGTATCTGCCCGTTAAGTAAGCACCCAGTGACAATTTAAAGTTAACTTATGACAACGAAATTTTTTTATTGGAAAGATTAAGTAGCCTGCAACGTTATCGTTCTTGATATCTAAGTGTGGTCAGTTCCTAATATCCACATTCATTAAAAAGTTGGCTATTTTTTCAGCACAAGCATACTTAGAATTAATTATTATACGGTCACTCTGATTAATGCTGACATTGTTTTATAAAAAATAATTTGAAAGGAGAAACTAATTCGGTTTTTATGTAATATTTCTATCTCGGTTTTTTTTTTTTGAAGAGTTTTATTAATTTAATCAAGTTTTTTTTTCTTTGGGTATAACCTTTACAAGATAATTAAGATAATTAACCTAAATAGTGTTCAATAAAGTGTTCCTAACAGCGCTCAATGTATTTGATATACCATTAAATATCAACCGTTCTTCTTGCTCTTTCAGTTACACAATTAAGGAAAGTAAACATTTTACGTTGAAAATTATATGTGAAAATGCTTTGATTTCGTAACTATAAATCAATCTCGCGCGTCCCGAAGACTTTAAATTGTATTCATTTTAATTGGGGACGTGACTCGGAGCTTCCGCGTAAAATTTTTTTTACGGGTAGAAGTCTTTGATATTGCATGAAATTTGAATAGAATGGAAGAAAAAAGAATAAGGTATAATAAGCCAAAGTTTAAAACTATTTTTTCGCATTGTTTAAAGAAATTATCAAAATTAATTGGCCGCACCGTCATCACTATTTTCTGGAAAATTTTTTTAAATCAGCGGTGGGCATGAATACAGGTGCAGAACAGAAAAAAAATATAAGGCTAGGTTTTAAATACCCTTGCAGTTTCTGTTAGACATTTGGAAGAAAGCTAAGCTTAACAATGAAAGGTATAAAAGCCAAGATTAAAAAACCTTTAAATTCGAATGAATGCTCGGTCCGGAAACTCAAAAACCGTACAAAAGCTTAAGGTACGATTCACCAAATGTTTTTAAAAGATTCGAACCAAAGGTTATGCTCCGATTATAACTTATTTGGTCTTAGAAAAATTGTTGGTGTTTTTTTCGGCGAAGTGGAAGTTAAAGATTTTCGACCTACATCTTCAAACGACAAAATTTTACAACATAACAACATAGCATGTTGTTACATTTCAAACCATCTCAAAGTAGTAAAAAAAAAAATTTAAGATGAGGAACCGGCGCTTGAATTTGCTTAAAGATATAAAATATAGCTAAAGATCGACCAAACAAACTAGATTTCGAAAGAAAAAAAAGCTAAGCTTATCTGCAATTTTTTTTTCAAACTATAATCCTTGTTTTCATGTGCGTTGAGTTTCTATAGGGATTTTTAATTTCAGTAGCGCTTTTTAGCCTGATTTCCATCACAGAATTGATAAATCTCTTGCAATTTTTTTGATAAAGTTTCCATTTTCTCCATAAAATAATCCGGCCTATACTATTGACAAGGCTTCATCTTGTCATTCTGAAGGGACTACGTATATATGATTTAGTTTTTTTATTTTATAATTTCTGAAAAATAATTATAGGCTCGAAAAGTAAAAGTCAACCCTCGTATCATAATTTTCTGCCTGCTTATGATGATGATGAATATGTCATTGAAATGACCACAACTTGACCGAGACACCAACTTGTGTCAAACAAAATGCATTATAATGATTTATGAACAGGCGACCCCAAAATCAACCCCCAGACAAATTAACAAGGATATATGATGATGGCAAATTTCTCGTTTAAGCAGCTTACACCAACCCCAAAAATAACAACAAAAAAGCTGTCACAGCCACAAAGAGACACTCAACCGACCCAAAAAAGCAAAAACATGAGATGCCCGGAAGGTGTTGCCTTGCCCCAAGTTTACAACAAAAATTAAAACACCTTCCCCAACTCCAAAAATGTTCCACCCCCAGCACAAAACTTGAAGCTAATCAAAAATGTTTAAACTAAGGAGAGGTGGGAAAAAAAAAGGAAAGAAGGTTGAAATTTGGTCAAAGCGAATGTTTGCATACACTTGACGCTGAAGAAATGTATATCTAAAGAAAAAAACAAAAATTATTGAAACATGTTCAGTAAAATTTTAAATAAAGGTTTTAGCAGTGGGTCACGCGGGTAAGTTAAGAGATAGATAGATAATTAGGACACTTGTTAAACTGTTCTATTTTTTTTAAAATATGTATTAAAATATATCTTAATATTAGCATGTTTAGATATATTTCTTAGTGCCGTTTTCTCATGTTTCCGTTTTTCAAATTTTGGTGCTTTTTGGCAAAAAATTGTGTTGCCTACTTTTAAGCTATTTTTAATTGTCTTTATTTGTATCTACTACAACCCGGATTTGATGTTAAAAGCGGCCTAAAAGTAGGCCACATAGTTTTTCTCAAAAAGCACATAGATTTTAAAAACATTTAGATGAGAAAACGTCCCTTAGATTCTGTTCTCGCATATTTGCTGATAACTTTAATAACTTTAAGCTAATCAACAGATTTATTCTTGATAAAAATCAACTTCTTTAAAAAGTTATGCTACCCATAATTCTTCAAAATTGAAGCCAAGAGAGCAAAAAACAAAAACTTGTGTAAAGAGAAAGTGCAAAAGTTTCCACCACCAGGAAAAAAAAATAAATAAAATTGGGCGGGCTGCTTGTTCTTCCCACTTGTAACTTGTTCCTTGGTTCTAGTTTCTCTAACATTGTTGCATGTTATGATTAGCATTTTATCCAAAGAATCTTTTTTTTGCTCATCATATTTGTGTTAGGCATCTTGGCAGCTGAATATTTATGCTAATCTTTGGCTCGGTTAATATAGAGGTAACAGCTGACAATGTTACAGTTATTCCCTCAACCTCCCACCCACCCCAACTGGTACAACTGAGGCTGTGCGTGTGTCACATAATCAAATACCAACCTGCAGGGTGCTTTTTATGGTGCAAGCCCATTAATTTATTGCCAGAGAGATATTTGAGAGACACCTACCGAAAAGCTGAACAAAAGGCGACATTATTATTTCATTATTATGCCAAACGCATCAGGAATCCCCCCAACACACACACACACACACTCACGCTCATGTGGGGAAGCAGGAGCAGAGGCTCATATTACAGACATGATTCATGCCTTGGCAAATTTTTTGACGCGCGATCCACATAAATAAAACAGGCGCCCAAACATATGTTTGGATAGCTGCTAGCTGGCTTTTAGCCAGTAGCAGAGAAGAGAGGAGGGGTCAGGTTGTAATATTTCCAGTCGTAAATATTTTTATAGGCTAAAGGTGGCTGGGTGGAGGATGGCCAAAGGCCATGGTCACATACGAGTGTGTGTGTGTGTAAAAGAGCATAGTTCAAAATCACATAAACCAAATTTTCAATTAGAAAAAACAGCGAATCCTGCTTACACTGGAACCATTTTGTCAGCTTTTCTTTACCTTTTAAATTCTAGAGGGAAAACCATAAGAGCTTTTACAATTTTTTTTTTTTGTTTGTTTTGTGTTATTTATTAATTAAATAATAAAATAAAAAGAACTATTTTGCAATTCGAGGGCTGTTCTACAATTAAGGTCTTAAAAAAAGAAGCCATGATTCCGGTACTCCAGGTGATCGAAAATGGAAACGGTAAACGAGGTTATAATCAAAATTGATGTTATTCTGGCCCGTACCTTAATCATATTTTTCAATATTTTTTTGAAAAATTGGCGGCATTTCAAAAAAATTATTCGATTTTTCAAATTTTTTTTCTGTAGTATTGGGTAAAAAAATAGTAAAAAATTTGTTTTCCTTTTGATTGAAGTACGGGCCAGAATTACATCAATAATAAGATGAATTACATGATAGAATTACACTCAATAATGAAAAATGAGGTCATTAAATTTTAAATAAAAATAGTTTGTAGTTAGAAAAAACATTGCTTTAACTCTCCTAGCGTACTTATTTTATTATTTTATTATTAGAACTGTAAAATTTTAAACGGTTAGACTCCGGGGTTCGAACACAAGAGGTTGTCGTGAATTTAGGACTCTTCCCCACGCAGTTCTCGTGATTTAGATATGCGGAACCTTTGTTTAGGTTCAAGCCCGGGTTCAGTTTAAAAATTTTAAAATTATTCAACAAAAAAATGTTTTGGGTGGGCAAAAAAGTTTAGACAGACTTTTAAAAGATGACATCATTAGCATTAAATTTCGTTGAATTATCTGTTCTTTCTGTTTATAATAAAGCTTTATTTATAAATAATAATACAATAAATAATATTATAATATAATAAATAATTAAATTTTTTTTAATTTTCGTGAATTAAAAAAAAATTTTTTTTTAATCTAAATTTTCAAAGTTTTGAGCTAAATATTTCTAAAACAATTAACTTTAAGTATAAAGTGTCATTAATATATTTGTGGGCCTTGATTTCGTACATTACATTTTAAAATCTATGTTGGTTTACGGAAGCGATGGCAATATATGTAAGACCACTAACAAAAAAATGGCCTAAACAAAAAACGGAAAATTTCAAAATTCTTTAAAAATAAATTTTAACATAGAAAAATCTTTAAAAAATATATCCTTCTTTTGGGATCCGATAGCTATAAAAAAAAACTGTTTCGTTTAGAAGCCAGTTCGACTTATGCTTAGTGAAATTTATTTTTTATCTCGTTAACAATTAATTAGACCCGCTGACATCCTGAGCTAAGTTTTAAAAAGTGGGGATGGAAATCTAGTCTATGTCGGAATTTACACCATCATGCAAACTTCAAGAAGTTTTCTTAGTAGGTATTAAACGAATAGTATACAATAGAATTGTATTTAACTTTCTCGCCTACTAAGAAAACTTATTGAATTTTGCTTCATCATGTAAATCTAATAAATATCCGATACAAATATTTTTTTTAAATTATTGTTTTTATTAATTTAAAAAAATTTCTGAAAATGACACAAATTGTATCTGTGTATGACAGGTTAACAGGTTAATCGTTGAATAACTTTCTGTTTATGTACTTCAAAATTGCACACCTAAAATATGAATTGGAAATCCAGCTTTGCACTTTGTTTGTGGAAATTTAAGAATTTTAAAGAATTTTATTAAGTTTTTTTTGCCAACCCAACCAACCACTTCAGCTCATCTCCATTCAACCTACATGCCCTGCGAATTTTAATCTTCTTTCCAGCTGATTGCAATTTGTTTTTTTTTTTATGAGTGGCGAATAAAAACAAAACAATCTCAGGTACAATTTCTCACCTACCGAAAAATTATAGGTGAAATCCTCGGCTAATCCTCTGCGTGTGTGTAAACCATTTAGCGCCAATTAAAACATAATTGCGGCCTGTGTTGATAGCAATCGGGCATTAAATCATTCCGTGGTAACTTTGGGTTTTTGCGCGCGCAAATTACGAGACAATGGCAAACACACGAGACACAAACACTTACATACCACACACACACACGCACGCGACAAAGCGCACACAAAGCCAGGAGGCTGTGTCGTTTACCGTTTGTTTTTTTTTTTTTTTTTTGTAATGGCTTCAATCTGAAGCTCTCTTTAAAATATTATTATTGCACTTGTGCGTTGATTAAAAACACGACAACAACCAACACACACACACACTCAACCCGGCACAAGCATCCGCTTCTTTGGCACTTTAATTTGTTAACCGAAGACGACGTAAATTCCGGCCAAAGCTAACGGAACATTTTGGTTAGAAATTTCGACAGCAACAACCACCCGCAACCAGAACCGCACACCGCCGCAAACACAAACGTACTGAATCAATGTGACCAATAGTTGCACACAGGACAAAAGGATAGCAACTAATGGGGGGGGGGGGGGAAAAGCTATCGATAACAATTTTCATCGTTTGAGCGCGGTACTCAAATTTAAAGATAAACTCATGCACGCTTGGAATTTAAATTTAAATATTTTTCTTTACGTAATAGAATTATATAGATAATACTTATGTACAATGTACATTGTACATATATAAATATCAGGGACCGTAACGGTTATAAGTTATACAAATCAATTGTAATTAATCATTTATGATTTATATTCTTAAAAATCAATCGAAAAAATTGTTTTTAATTTTTATTTGTATTATAATTTTTTTAATCGAAAAAAATTGTTTTTAATATTTATTTTAAAAATTATTTTTAAATATTCATTTTTTTTTAAATCAATTATAATACTCATAAATGATTTTTTTTTAGAAAAATGAATAATAAAAATAAAGATTAATTTTTTAAAAATAAAAATCATTCATGAGTTTTATAATTGATTTTTTTTTATTATAAAAATCAAAAATTAATATTTAAAAATAATTTTTAAAATAAGCAATAAAATTTTTTACGTTCCAATAATAAGACCGGATGGTTCTTAAACGCGGAACGTCCGGTCTGAATAAAAGCGTACCTATCTTAAGCCCCCCCGTTCTCAGTATAAGAAAATACGGACTTATTCTACTATTGAGAATTAAAAACATGGTTTTCGGTACTTTTAGAACGGATTTTTTTCTGAGTGTGGTATTAAACTTCTTTAACTAGAGTTTCCTGGACGGCTTGGCCATTGCACAACGATTAAGTGAGGGCTCCGAACTTGCCATTTTCAAGCCACGAGTTTCATCCGAATTGAATTACGCGAATATTTATGATCAAAAATGGTTTTATTGTTTTTCAAAGTATTCTCCAGCAAGATTTATACACTTTTGCATGCGCTCAAACCAATTGTCGAAGCACTTTTTCCACTCTGATTGAGACACCTCCAAAATATGGTTTTTGAACTCTTCAACAGCATCTTCTGGCGACGAAAATCGTTGAACACGCATTTTTCCCTTGATGTGCGGGAATAAAAAGAAGTCATTGGGTGCCAAGTAAGGGCTTTACTGCAGATGACCCATCAATTCGACGTTTTGGGCGATCAAAAAGGCGCTGGTGTGAGCTGATGTGTGAGAGCTCGCATTGTCATGGTGCACAAAGATCTGTCTTGTGGTGTACCACTCAGAATTGACCGTCCTAAGTTGCTCAAGCGGAACAGTCGCCACTTGACCAGTTTTACCAAAGAAACAGGCGACCATTTGCTTCGAAGTGTTTCTTCCACGAACGACTTTCGTTGGATTTGGCTCGTCTTCGAAGATCCACACGGTCGATTGCTGTTTTGTTTCGGGCTCATAAGCATAGATCCATGATTCGTCAACTGTGACGATCTTATAAACGTCTTTTGAAACACCGCGCTTATATTTTTTTTTTTTTATTTCTTTGCACCAATCCACACGAGGCTTTTTTTGAACGATAGTCAAATTGTGCGGGATCCAACGAGAACAAACCTTTTTTACGCCCAGGTGTACATGCAATATCGAATGTATGCTGGTGGAAGAAATGCCCACGGTATGTCACATGACGATCTTGCATTTTCAGTTCACGCACGGCATCAATGTTTTCTGGCACAACGACTGTTTTTGGACGACCTTCGTCTTTGAGCGAGCGTCGCCCGCGATTGAATTCATTAAACCAATTTTTCACAGTGCTAGAGGATGGTGCTTCATCGCCATGCAAAGATTTAAGTTCATCGTTGCACTCTTGTCGTGATAATCCACGTCGAAAGTTGTGAAAAATGATTGCACGAAAATTTTCACGAGTTAATTCCATTTTTCTGCCGAGGTAAGTTTTTGATTAATCGTTAATCGATATCAAACGTGGTCACACATAAAAGAGTTGTATGGAGCTTTTATCGATAAAAGTCCAAACTTTTTTTTGGGAAAAGGCCAATTGGTCCTAAAATGGCTAGAAGTGACCTAGGCCAGAAACTTAATTAGCAACCCACGTACAGCAGTTGGCTGTAGGTGATGCCAGATTTCTGACTACGGCGAGCTTTGGCAGCAAATTTATCCCTCTCTCTCACGCGTCAATTCTCTGTAGAAGTTGGTATTACCAAACACTTCATGTACTATATGATCGTTCAGATTACAATCGATGTTGTAATCCAGTTCCATGGATTCCCAAGATTCTCAATCAGAACCAAAAAAGAGTGTTAAAAAATTGCCTCTCCACAGATTCATTCATTTCATCGCTCTCAGAGTTAGGCCTAACATATGCACGGTAAAATTTGATTTCAATTAATCCCTTGAATTTTGAGAAAATCGCTTGATTATTTTTATACTTTATATATATATTTACGATTATATTTAAAATTTACTTATCAAAATTTAAGGTCAGGGTTTGAAAAATAGAACAAAAATAGCCTACAAGATTTGGTCAGTATTTTGATGATAAGAATTTGTGATAGTAAAATCTTTTCGCTCAGAGAGCCTAAAAAATTTAAATTTATGCTTACTTACGTTTCCTATAAAAACCGCTGAACATATTTCAAAACTCGGCAGTAGCACCAAACATTTTGCTAAAGATGCGTTACTTTCTGCTGGTTTCCCTTGCCTTGCTGGTAAATATTCTTATCGCAATTTAAATAGACAAATTAATATTTATAATTCCATTCACAGGGCCTATCAAGCTCCGCCAAGATTAAGAGTCAACAGCAAATTATACACGAATTCTTCAATTATGTGGATGTGATTCGTGGCGTTGAGGCTGACAATGTGGTGGACATAGTCCGTAGCTTTGTACACACAGTGGTGGAGTCATTGCCAGTGGATCAACGTGGTCCGGGCACTGCTGTGCTCCAGGCCTATTGGGATCGTGGCATCAACATACACGTGCTCTACTCAACCGAACAGAAATTGGAGTATATTAAGGACCTGCAAGGAGCCTTCGAAGAAATCAAGACGAAATTAGATCCCGCTCTGCCCGAAACCCAAACGATTGGCATGAGTATGCTGGGTATGCTGGCGGTGGCCTCTAAGTTTGCCGAGGAGGATGAAAAATTCCATGCTCACTTTGTCGATGGTGCAACCAAAATGAAATCTAAACTCACGCCAGACACAATAGCGCGTGAGCATGAGTTCATTGGATTGATCGATGAGTATGCGCAGGCTACTGCATTGGATCAACGTAATGAACTTTTCGATCGGCTTTTTACCTTTAAAAACAGGTATTAAGCAATAATTGAAATATTTGATTGAATAAAACGGAGAAGTTATGTTATGGAAATTAGTAGACTACTTTTAATATCTTTAAAAGGGTTGAAGAAATACCTACCTAATACCTGGATTACACTTTTAGCCAGAAGTTAAATTGAGTGGCAGAGTTACTCCTCCCGATATGGGCATTTCCGCCGAAAGATTCACCGAGACCAAAAAATAAATTGATTTTTTTTTAACAATATATTTAGGGTATTCATTAAGGGCCGTTTTCATATCTTGACTTTAACATTGAAGGCTACTTTAACTTGTTGTCGCTGTCATAGGTTAACTTAAGCTTGTGATTGGGTGCTAACTTAGGGCCATTTTCTTATGTTCCCTTTTTGTAAATCCAGGTGCTCATTAAGAAAGAGATATGTAGCCTAGTTTTAGGCCGCGGTTACGTCATTCGTGTGTCGTCGTAGACATAAGCAAAGATATTTCTAAAGCGTCCAAAAGGAACAAAAGGGTACGGCAGAATTTCGAAACAATGTTCTGGTCAAGAACGCCACGTGAGAGTGGCTATCTATATTATGTTATAGATTCTCTCTTATCGTGCTTCCCAATATTAAGGCCACTCAACCAAGGTCTCTCAAGCTTAGGCTACTCGAGACGCAAAGATTGCAGTCATTGGGCGCGTTCAGCAGAGACACTTGATTACTGATCAGCTTAATAAAACTTATCGTATTGAATGAAGAAAAGTAGGGTACGTAAATCGATGATAAAATAAAAGACTCTATCATTGATAATAAAAAAGTTTTTCACACTAGAACTAGTTTTTAGACCGATCATTCCTATGACAGCTATATAGCATATAGTGATCCGATTTTGATCAATTATTCCAGAATTATGTGAAAGCAAGATGGGTGATGCTTCGATGGAAAACTAAAAAGTTTTTCATACTAAAATCAGGGAATAATGTCGGAACCAGAACCGGAACCGTTAACCGAAATAACCCGTTCAAAATCAGATACCGGTATTGAAACCGGAACCGAAATTAAAAATTTTTTGAGAACCGTTTACCATTATAATAGGAACCGAAAAATTTGAATTGAATTTTGCCACCAAAGCACGAATAGTCCTCGGAGTAGACGCATTCTGGCCACGATACTTCGCTCTGAACGCGCGTTGAGTCAGCGTAACAGAGGAGTTTTTTTGAAAATAAATTTTCACAACTTCAGCACGTTGTTGAGGTGTAAAGTGGTTCATGATCAAAATTGTACTGAACTGACGTTTCCAAAACATAAACAAACATGGCGATCTGTCACCGGGTTGTCAAGTTATATAAGTTATATATAGAAAAAAATGTATAGAAATCGGTAAACCCATTCTTTGGAAAATATAAACCCTCTTATTAAATGTAAAATATGTCTAAAAATCTAAGTTGTTTTTCTCTGAGTGAAGGGATACCACTGGAAGCGTTTAGTGAATTTGCTCGTCCAAAAATAAAAAGGCTGAAAATCGGTTTATTTAAAAAAACATTTTTTTTATGTAGCATATTCTTAAATCACCATTTTTTAGATCTTTTACGTCCATTAATTTTTTTGATATCTGGAAATAATAATTTTTATACCGGAATACCGAAATAAAAATCTGAGGACCGTATTGGAACCGAAAACCGAAATAAACTGAATACCGAAATAGAACCTTTAACCGAAATTCTCATTTCTGTACGTACCGGTACCGGAACCGATATTCGTTTCGGGATTAATCCCAGACTAGAACTTATTTCTGGACCGCCCGTTTCTATGGCAGCTATATGCTATAGTCATCCGATTTTGATCATTTTTTCCAGAACTGTGTGGACGCATGTAAAACTAATGTATTCCACGATTGGTGAGGCTACGATAGAAAACAAAAAGTTTTTCTCACTAGAACTAGTTTTTGGACCAATCGTTTCTATGGCAGCTATATGCTATAGTCATCCGATTTTAATAATTTTTTCCAGAATTATGTGGACGCATATAAAACTAATGTACAGCACGATGGGTGAGGCTACGATGGAAAACTAAAAAGGATTTCATATTAAAACATATTTTTGGACCGACCGTTTCTATGACAGCTGTATAGTCATCCGATTTTGATCATTTTTTCCAGAATTAAGTGGACGCATATAAAACCAATATATTCCACGATTGGTGAGGCTACGATAGAAAACAAAAAGTTTTTCTCACTAGAACTAGTTTTTGGACCAATCGTTCCTATGGCAGCTATATGATATAGTCATCCGATCCGGCCGATTCCAACAAATGTGCAGCCTATATTTATTTAAAGACTTTTTTCAAAGCTTTGCCTAGATAGCATTAAAACTGAGGCAGGAGAAAGCTTAGAAACAGACGGACAGACAGAAATGAACTCAGCTTATCATGCTGATCAAGAATATATATACTTTATGGGGTCGGAGATGCTTCCTTCTATGCGTTACAAACATCGTGACAATTTTAATATACCCTCTGCAAGGGTATAAAAATCTACTTCCAATAAGTTAGTTTGAACTCTTTTAAAAATTGTAACATCCGTTTCTATAACAAGACTTCGTAGTTTTATTCAATCAAATATTTCAAGCATTGCTTAGTACCTGCTCTTCAAGCTATAAAGGTGATCGAAAAGGTGAAAACGTTGACTGACATCGGTTGACTGTGCATACGCATCGAGCAACTCGATGAACTCATGTTCAAGCGATATTGTGTCTTGCGTCAGTTTAGCCTTCATTTTGGTTGCCTTATCAACAAAGCTAGCATGGAATTTTTCTTCCTCTTCGTTAAACTTAGGGATCACTGCCCCCATATTCAGAGAACATCTCCCAACTTTAATGGTTTCGGGCCGGACCATGACATAGTGGAATTTCTGTTCGGTTGAATTCAGCACGTGCATGTTGGCGCCACGATCCAAGTAGGCCTGGAGTCGATTTCTGAAACTACCACAATGTTCGGTCGGCACTGACTCTATCGCTGTGTGAAGAACGTTACGGGTTATATCCACCAACTTATCAGCCTCAATACCACGAATAACATCGACATAATCAAAGAATTCGTGAATAATTTCCTGTTGACTCTGAATCTCGGCGGAGCTTGATAGGCCCTGTGAATTGAATTAAAAATATTAATTTGTCTATTTCAATTGTGATAAGAATATTTACCAGCAAGGCAAGGGAAACCAGCAGAAAGTAATGCATCTTTAGCAAAATATTTGGTGCTACTGACGAGTTTTGAAATATTTTCAGTGGTTTTTATAGGAAACAAAAGCAAGCATTCGCAGAAGTATTTCTTTGCCATGTTGAATTCTTATCATCAAAATTCGGACCAAATCTTGTGGTCCAATTTTATTTGTATACCCTTGCAGAGGGTATATAAGAATTTTCACGATGTTTGAAACGCATAGAAGGAAGCATCTCCGATCCCATTAAGTATATATATTCTTGATCCGCAAGACGAGCTGAGTTCATTTTCGTCTGTTTCTATGCTATCTCCTGCCTCTTGGCCATTCTTTGCAAAAAATCTTTAAATATACATAGACTGCACATTTGTCGGAATCAGCCGGTTCAAATGACTATATCATATAGCTGCCATAGGAACAATCGGTATAAAAACTAGTTTTAGTGAGAAAAACTTATTTCTTTTAAAACGCAGCATCACCAATCGTGGTATATATTAGTTTTGTATGCGTCGACATAATTCAGAAAACATTCATCAAAATCGGATCTGTATAGCATATAGCTGCCATAGGAACGATCGGTCCAAAAATTAGTTCTAGTATGAAAAACTTTTTTGTTTTCTATTGTAGCGTCACCAATCGTGGTATATATTATTTTTATATTTATATTTTAAAAAATTTATCAAAATCGAATAACTATAGCATATAGCTGCCATAGAAACGGTCGGTCCGAAAACTACACAGAAAAAAAAATGCCGGGATATTTTTAAGCCTAAAAAGCTTGATTTAATCCCGACGGAGGGATTGAAATTTTAAGCCCGTTTAGGATTGATCCGTAATTGATCCCGTTTGGGATTGTTTTTAATCCGATTCTGGTTTAAATGTCGAGTGAGAGAGCGAACAAGCTGAGAGCAACAGCAAATTCGCTCTCTTGGCTTCTCTCTTTTGTCGTCTGGAGCAAACGTTCTTGTATGTCATTGGGTGCCTAGTCTTGCAAGCGCGGCGCGGTCGAGTGCGCTGAGACGCAGACGTTCTTCAGTCCCGAGGTCCCGAGTTCGATTCCCAGACAAGGGAAGTTAAAGTAAGTTCTTATTAATTTATTTATATATGTTTCTTCAAATTAAAGAAGTCTTAAGTGAATCCAAATAAATAATTATAATTATATATGCAAATTTATAAGAAAAAAAAAAATCTCTCTCGGAGCGTTCTAAATTTTTTGAACTTTTATCGGGCGACTATCCCGACTAGGGCTCAGTTTAAGCCATTCCGGGATCAACCTATTATTGAGCCCGTTTGGTGTTGAGTTGAGCCCGAATGGCACAGTTTTTTTTTTCTGTGTACTTCTTGTGAGAAAAACTTTTTTGTTTTCCATATATGCTTCCACGCAATTCTGGAAAAATTTATCAAAATTGGATGACTATAGCATATAGCTGCCCTATAAACGATCGGTCTTAAAACTAGTGAGAAAAACTTTTTTGTTATCTATGTTAGCGCCTTTAAAAAACTGCAAGGGTATTTAAAACATCGGCGACGTTGATCTTCTATTTTTTTCAAACCTGACCATAAATTTTGATAAGTATATTTTTTTATGTCCGCCTAAAGGTTATCGATAATTTACCCAGAATAATAAATAAGTGTGGGGAATTAAAAACAATAAAATAAATGGGAGCCAGATTGGCCATACAAGTGGAGTAATACATTTTTCCTTAGGCCCGGCCATACCAACAAAAGCGGAATTAGACCAAATATCCCCAGAACCTTTGACCCGATTCCGCAGCGAAGCAATAGGGCATCCAGTCCGAGATCACTACTAATCCCTACTAATCCAGCGACCCAACCAGTGGATATTTCTGTCAGATATTTATTATACACTTGAAAAGTGTATATTAATTTTGCCCAGAAGTTTGTAACGCATAGAAATATTCATTTCCGACCACATAAACTATATATATTCTTGATAAGGACGACGAGCTGAGTTCAATTCCGTCTGTCCGTCCGTCCGTCTGTCTGTTTCTACGCGAACTAGTCTCTCAGTTTTAAAGCTATCGAGCTGAAATTTTGCACAGAGTCTTCTTTTTACTGCACGCAACTAATATGTCGGAACCGGCCGGATCGGATGACTATATCATATAGCTGCCATAGGAACGATCGGTCTAAGAACTAGTTCTAGTTAGAAAAACTTTGTTGTTTTCCATCGTAGCGGCACAATTCTTGGTGTATGATAGTTTTATATGCTTCCACATAATTCTGGAAAAATGTATCAAAATCGGATTACTATAGCATATAGCTGCCATATAAAGGGTCGGTCAAAAAACTAGTTCTAGTGGGAAATTCTTTTTTTGTTTTCATCGTAGCGTCACCAATCGTAGTATATATTACTTTTATATGCTTCCACACAATTTCGAAAAAATTTATCAAAATCGGATGACTATATCATATAGCTGCCATAGGAACGATCGGTCGGAAAATAAGTTTTAGTGAGAAAAACTTTTTGTTTTCCATCGTAGCGTCACTAATTTTGGTATATGATAGTTTTATATTATTTCACATAATTCTGGAAAAATGTATCAAAATCGGATCACTATAGCATATAGCTGCCATAAAAACGGTCGGTCAAAAAACAAGTTCTAGTGAGAAAAACTTTTTTGTTTTCCATCGTATCGTCACCAATCTTTGTAGATATTAGTTTTATATGCTTTTACAAATTTTTTAAAAAATTTATAAAAATCGGATGACTATAGCATATAGCTGCCATAGGACCGATCGGTCGGAAAATGTGTTTTACTAAGAAAAGTTTTTTTATGGTATCCTATTTTTTTTATCAATGATTTAAAAAATTTTAATATCTATATCCTATATGTATTTTAATGGTTAAATCAGTTGGAGTAAAGTTTTTCAAGTGTATTAAAACTTCGGCACAGTCGAAGTTAGCTTTGCCTTCTGGTTTATTTATATATTTTTATATTCTTCCTTCTGTCTGATTCGATTTCAATATGATATTTATTACAATTTTTTATATAATTTCACCGAATCCTCCACCTCGAGTAAAGAAGTCGTGCATCGGATTCCGCGGAACTAAAATCCGAGGGTCAAATCACTTGATTATTTTTATGCTTTATACATATTTATTTGATCAGCATTTTGATGATAAGAATTCCAAATGTTCTAGAAATCGGCAATACTTCTGCGAATGCTTGCTTTTGTTTGCTATAAAAACTACTGAAAATATTTCAAAACTCGTCAGTAGCACCAAATATTTTGCTAAAGATGCATTACTTTCTGCTGGTTTCCCTTGCCTTGCTGGTAAATATTCTTAACACAATTAAAATAGACAAATTAATATTTTTAATTCAATTCACAGGGCCTATCAAGCTCCGCCAAGATTCAGAGTCAACAGCAAATTATTCACGAATTCTTTGATTATGTCGATGTTATTCGTGACGTTGATGCTGATAATGTGGTGGATATAACCCGTAACTTTCTTCACACATTGATAGAGACACTGCCAGCCGAAGAATGTGGTTGGTTCATTACTAACCTCCGGGGCTATTTCAATCGTGGCGCCAATATGCACGTACTGCGCTCAACCGAACATAAATTGAACTATGTTAGGAACCGGCCCGAAACCCCAGTACTTGGCAAGTGTTTTCCGGATATGGAGGCAGTGAGACCTAAGTATGACGAATCGGATGAAAAATTCCATGCTAGTTTTGCCGATCAGGCAACTAAAATGAAGGCTAAACTGACGCCAGAGACAATATCGCGTGAACATGAGTTCATCAAGTTGCTCGATGAGTATGTGCAGTCAACCGACGTCAGTCAAAGTTTTCAAATTTTCAATCAGTTTTATAGTTTGAAGAGCCGGTACTAAGCAATGCTTGAAATATTTGATTTAATAAAACTACGAAGTCATGTTATAGAAACGGATGTTACATTTGAATGATTTTTTCACAGTGGATTCTTCGTATGGAGACAGTGAGTACGTGGGTTGCTATTTAAGTTACTGGCCTAGGTTAATTCTAGCCATTGTAGGACCAATTGACCTTTTCCCAAAAAAGTTTGGACTTTTATCGATAAAAGCTCCATACAACTCTGTCATGTGTGACCAGTGGAGGGACACTCTAGTGACCAAGTTTGATATCGATTAATGATTAATCAAAAACTTACCTCGGCAGAAAAATGGATTTAACTCGAAAAAAATTTTAGTGCAATCATTTTTCACAACTTTCGCCGTGCATTATCACGACAAGAGTGCAACGATGAACTTAAATCTTTGTATGGCGATGAAGCACCATCCTATAGCACTGTGAAAAATTGGTTTAATGAATTTAATCGCGGGCGACGTTCGCTCGAAGACGAAGATCGTGAAGGTCGTCCAAAAACAGTCGTTGTGCCAGAAAACATTGATGCCGTGCGTGAACTGATAATGCAAGATCGTCATGTGACATACCGTGAGTTAGAGCCAGCCTTGGGCATTTCTTCCAACAGCATACATTCGATATTGCATGTACACCTGGGCGTAAAAAAGGTTTGTACTCGTTGGATCCAGCACAATTTGACTATCGCTCAAAAAAAGGCTCGTGTGGATTGGTGCAAAGAAATTTTAAAAAACGAGAGCGTAAGTCGAAGTCGGTCCTGCTCGACTTCGATATACCCGTTACTCAGGGTAAGGTTGCCCAAATTGTGGGAGATATGAGGATTTTTTCAAATTGCGGGGGCGGGAACTTTTCTATCGCTCATCTGATCGAAAAATGATGTATGGCGGATCGATAGGTAATGATGATTAAAATATATGTCTAGAAGGTTCGAACAATCTATTTTCAAAATTGTGGGAGATATGAGGATTTTTTCAAATTGCGGGGGCGGGAGGGGGCGTGGCAAAAATTTTAAACAAACTTGATCTGCGTGCAGAAGATACAGGTCTACACTGAAAAAATGGTAGCTCTAGCTCTTATAGTTCCTGAGATTTAGGTGTTCATACAGACGGACAGACAGAAAGACAGACAGACGGACATGTCTATATCGACTCGGCTATTGATGCTGATCAAGAATATATATACTTTATGGGGTCGGAGATGTTTCCTTCTGCCTGTTACATACATTTGCACGAACTTAGTATACCCTTTTTACTCTACGAGTAACGGGTATAAAAATATAAGCGCGGTGTTTCAAAAGACGTTTATAAGATCGTCTCAGGTGACGAATCATGGATCTATGCTTATGAGCCCGAAACAAAACAGCAATCGACCGTGTGAGTCTTCGAAGACGAGCCAAATCCAACACAGAAAAAAAAAAGATCAAATATCAATTAATGGGGTATTATCAAATATCAATTTAATCTTGGCTGAGTACAGTATATTGCTTGATCATGCATCAACAGCCGAGTCGATATAGCCACTGTCGCGTCCTGTCGCGTCTGTCTGTCCGTCTGTCTGACTCCGTCTGTCCGTATGAACGAAGAGATCTCAGAGATGGTAAGAGATAGAGGTTTGAGGTGTATGAAACATATATTTCTTATACTTGCAGGCAGATCAAGTTTAGTTTTGATTTTTGCCACGCCCCCTGCCTCCCCCGCAAATTGAAAAAAACTTAATATCTTCCACAATTTTGGAGTTAGGTTGTTCAAACCTTCTAGATATATATTCTACTCATCATTTCTTATCAAGCACCCACACATCGTTTTTCGATCAGATGAACAATAGTGGCGCTAAACTTTTCTTAGGCTAGTATCCACCACTGCGGAAAATTCCTGTCAGGAATTTGCTATTTATTAAAAGTGTGTGGAACTCAACTAAAACAGTGTGACCAGAAACGGTAAAAAAGACCAAGAAAGGTAAAAAAGGCCTAAACGGTGCAAGGTCACACTTATTAATCTGTTGTGTTTTGTAAGGCGCTTTAATTTAAATAAATTAAAATTATGAACGAAATGCTAAATTCGGCCTAGCGCCTGGATCCCACATATGTGCAGTCTTTGTAGGAGGATGTAG
The DNA here is from genome assembly GCA_018904225.1 of Lordiphosa mommai. NCBI lineage: Eukaryota > Metazoa > Arthropoda > Insecta > Diptera > Drosophilidae > Lordiphosa > Lordiphosa mommai. The sequence continues at coordinate 550,089 of JAEIFT010000079.1, forward strand.
CATCAGAAACCGTAGACAGATATGGCCTCTTCAGCCACATTGTCCACATATTGTTCGCTTGGAAAAAAGCCATAGAAAGCCGTAAGGCTCTAGATAATATCCAAAGTAGGAAGTATGTAGATGTGTGCACGGGCCGAGTAAATCGATCCGGGCTTATTACGGGCCTGGGCCAAACCACAAAACGACGAAGCCCAAAAAATACCCGGCCCTCTAGTGATAGCCAATTAAAGCCATTCGTGGTCGGAAACCCCAAAGGATTACCCCTAATATATTCAAAATAATACTAAGAACTTTGTCAACTGTAAAGCCAAGTATCTTGGCAGGATGAATTTGCTGGTGTGCAGCAAAAATAAAAATATCAAATTATTTTATATAAGATAACGTTATAAACATTCTCCATTGTTTGCTCTCCAGCGTTGGAAATCCTCAAATTCATTTTTATTGTTTTGCACCCAGCATTTGCCTCCATCTTTTCGCCCATCACGCCAAAAATAGTTGTAGAAAATATATTCCTGTGTTGTGTGTCAGAATTTTTAGCATCCACACACGCAAACGATAGGCCAACTATCGATAACAAACTGTGGATTTCGTTCATGTTGCTGGATACCAATGACAGGAAAAGGTAAACAAAAAATTCCTGGCACAGTTTTTTTTTATATGAAGTATGCCAGGAATTTTTTGTTTTCGCAGTGCTGGATACCCGGCTTAAACGGAAGGTGCGGAATTGTTTCCCATAAGAAACCTGTGGATAGAAGAAGAGCGGAAAGAGTGACCGTATATTGACGAGTATCGAGTATTGTTTCACGGCATCGATTGCGAACAGCTGATTTTGCCATCGAATTTCGATAAACAACTACAACATAATTGGACCGTGTAATTTAAAAAAATAAATGATTCGCAAAAGCAAGCTCCATTTCAATGTTGGTGAACGGAGTGCCGTTGCCAAAAACACCGCGTGCCACATTTAACATATTATCGCTCATAATTGTCTCTATTTCAATAAATTACATTTGTTCTCTTCTTCTTACTAATTCGGGTTGTTTACGTTTGGCATGGCAAACAGCTGTTTCAATGATGCGGCTGCGGTCTAAACGCCTGCATCATTTTTTCGCATCATCGACAATGATGCGCCCTGTGTAACTCCGTTATTATCAACAAAATTTTAAAATTCTTACACCCAATGGGCAGCACTGTTCAAAATGTTTACCAACACTTAAAATGAAATTTGATCAGGTAACCACATGACCCAGCTCTGGCTGGTTTTGTTGTCGGAATTTTCATTTTTCAGCAGGTTTTTTAATAAGCAAGTTGTCTTTTCTTGGTAATTTACGTAGCCTACTTTTACTCTTGTGTTAAATATGATATTTACACGAAGTTTTCCAAATGTCAATTTAACAATTCCCCCTAAAAGTATGCCAAATAATAAGAGCGTTTTATTAAGCTGATCAATGATCAAGTGTCTCTGCTGAACGCAGATCTTATCGTGCTTCGCAATATTAAGGCTACTCAACCAAGATCTCTCGAGACACAGAGTATGATTTTCAGGGCGATCTTAAAGATATAAAATCAACGGAAAACAATCAATACATAATAAATTTAAATAATTTCCTTTTAATACTCGTCTTGCAATAGTTTGCAGATAGCCTCACATGTTTCCCAAAATATTACAGATATTATTGCCCTCGACATTCTAAGCTCGTAGGAGAGGGTTGTCACTGCATGTCTTATGGAAATGCGAAATTGGTTGTGTGTGACCCATCATAGGAGCTGGTCGAAAGTCGAAACATGCCTTTTTCACTTCTCGTCAAATTCATGTTATCGACCTTTGCCTTAGGTAAGCATCGTCTTCATCTTCTTAAAATCCAGAATAACTTTGAAAATGACTTTGGAGCTAATCGTTTAGAAACTAAACTTTACCAAACAACTTTAAACACCCATTTTCCATTACAAAGTCATTGGGCGCGTTCAGCAGAGACACTTGATCACTGATCAGCTTAATAAACTACTCTTATTATTCAGCATACTTTTAGGCGGTCTTGTTTACTATAAATATGTATAATCTTTATGTAAATATCATATATAAACAGAAAAAGAAAAGTAGAAGAAATATATCATTGATCTGGAAGCAAGTTTCTTTGCTGAACACGGCCATTGTTAAAATTGAAATTAAACCCGATCGGATGATAAGCAAACAAGTTTCATACCGACAGAGTTTTCTAAAACCTGATCTTAGTACTAACTGTAAGCATACGAAGAATTCACTGTGAAAAAATCAGCTTCCAATAAGTTAGGTTGAACTCTTTGCCAAAATGTAACATCAGTTTCCATAACATAACTTCGCAGTTTTATTAAATCAAAAATTTCAAGCATTGCTTAGTACCTGCTTTTAAAGGTTAAAAGCCGATCGAATAGTTTATTTCGTTGATCCACTGCGATTGCCTGCGCATACTCATCGAGCAACCCAATGAACAGATGTCTTATTTATGTGAAGCATAGCGCCGAAAATAAAATTTATGTCATCTGAGATCAGGCCTTTAAAACAGAGGTGTCCAAGCCCTATACTTTACTCGCTCTTTTAACCGAAGATATAATAGAACAGGTAGCAACCTACACAACAGAATCTATAAATATATAAATTAGTTCAACCTAACTGACTGACTGACTGATTGACTGACTGACTGATTGGTGACCGTCGCACAGCCCAACCCGTTGGAGATAGCAAGCTGAATTTTTTACTGTAGTTTCATCTTATTCCGAAACTGAGTTCTAAGGCGGGGTTTTGGAAAATTACCAAGAAATATGTCATTGATCAGGGAGCAGGTTCTTCTGCTGAACACGACCATTGTTAAAATTGAGCTTGAACCCGATCGCATGATAAGCAAACAAGTTTCATACCGACAGAATTTACTAAAACCTGATCTTAGTACTCACTGTCTCCATACGAAGAATCCACTGTGAAAAAATCAATCAAATGTAACATCCGTTCCTATAACATGACTTTGTAATTTTATTAAATCAAATATTTCAAGCATTGCTTAGTACCTGCTCTTCAAGCTATAAAGGTGATCGAAAAGGTGAAAACGTTGACTGACATCGGTTGACTGCGCATACGCATCGAGCAACTCAATGAACTCATGTTCACGCGATATTGTGTCTGGCGTCAGTTTAACCTTCATTTTGGTTGCCTTATCGACAAAGCTAGCATGGAATTTCTCTTCCTCTTCGTTAAACTTAGGGATCACTGCCTCCATATTCAGAGAACATCTCCCAACTTTAAAAGTTTCGGGCCGGTCCATGACATAGTCGAATTTCTGTTTGGTTGAATTCAGCACGTGCATGTTGGCGCCACGATCCAAATAGGTCTGGAGGGGAGTACGACAATATTCGGTCGTCACTGACTCCATCGCTGTGTGAAGAAAGTTACGGGTTATATCCACCAACTTATCAGCCTCAATACCACGAATAACATCGACATAATCAAAGAATTCGTGAATAATTTCCTGTTGACTCTGAATCTTGGCGGAGCTTGATAGGCCCTGTGAATTGAATTAAAAATATTAATTTGTCTATTTTAATTGTGATAAGAATATTTACCAGCAAGGCAAGGGAAACCAGCAGAAAGTAATGCATCTTTAGCAAAATATTTGGTGCTACTGACGAGTTTTGAAATATTTTCAGTGGTTTTTATAGCAAACAAAAGCAAGCATTCGCAGAAGTATTTCTTTGCCATGTTGAATTCTTATCATCAAAATTCGGACCAAATCTTGTGGTCCAATTTTATTTGTATACCCTTGCAGAGGGTATATTAGAATTTTCACGATGTTTGAAACGCATAGAAGGAAGCATCTCCGATCCCATTAAATATATATATTCTTGATCCGCAAGACGAGCTGAGTTCATTTTCGTCTGTTTCTATGCTATCTCCTGCCTCTTGGCCATACTTTGCAAAAAGTCTTTAAATATACATAGACTGCACATTTGTCGGAATCAGCCGGTTCAAATGACTATATCATATAGCTGCCATAGGAACAATCGGTATAAAAACTAGTTTTAGTGAGAAAAACTTATTTGTTTTAAAACGCAGCATCACCAATCGTGGTATATATTAGTTTTGTATGCGTCGACATAATTCAGAAAACATTTATCAAAATCGGATCTGTATAGCATATAGCTGCCATAGGAACGATCGGTCCAAAAATTAGTTCTAGTATGAAAAACTTTTTTGTTTTCTATTGTAAGCGTCACCAATCGTGGTATGTATATTATTTTTATATTTTATATTTTTAAAAATTTATCAAAAGTCGAATAACTATAGCATATAGCTGCCATATAATCGGTCGGTCCAAAAAATACCAAAAAAAATGCCGGGTATTTTTCAAAAGTTGATTTAATCCCGACGGAGGGATTGAAATTTTAAGCCCGTTTAGGATTGATCCGTAATTGATCCCGTTTGGGATTGTTTTTAATCCGATTCTGGTTTAAATGTCGAGTGAGAGACGAACAAGCTGAGAGCAACAGCAAATTCGCTCTCTTGGCTTCTCTCTTTGTCGTCTGGAGCAAACGTTCTTGTATGTCATTGGGTGCCGAGTCTTGCAAGCGCGACGCGGTCGAGTGCGCTGAGACGCGGACGTTCTTCAGTCCCGAGGTCCCGAGTTCGATTCCCAGACAAGGGAAGTTAAAGTAAGTTCTTATTAATTTATTTATATATGTTTCTTCAAATTAAAGAAGTCTTAAGTGAATCCAAATAAATAATTATTATTATATATGCAAATTTATAAGAAAAAAAAATCTCTCTCGGGGCGTTCTAAATTTTTTGAACTTTTATCGGGCGACTATCCCGACTAGGGCTCAGTTTAAGCCATTCCGGGATCAACCCATTATTGAGCCCGTTTGGTGTTGAGTTGAGCCCGAATGGCACAGTTTTTTTTCTGTGTACTTTTTGAGAAAAACTTTTTTGTTTTCCATATATGCTTTCCGCAATTCTGGAAAAATTTATCAAAATCGAATAACTATAGCATATAGCTGCCCTATAAACGATCGGTCTTAAAACTAGTGAGAAAAACTTTTTTGTTATCTATGGTAGCGCCTTTAAAAAACTGCAAGGGTATTTATTACATCGGCGACGTTAATCTTCTATTTTTTTCAAACCTGACCATAAATTTTGATAAGTATATTTTTTTATGTCCGCCTAAAGGTTATCGATAATTTACCCAGAATAATAAATAAGTGTGGGGAATTAAAAACAATAAAATAAATGGGAGCCAGATTGGCCATACAAGTGGAGTAATACATTTTTCCTTAGGCCCGGCCATACCAACAAAAGCGGAATTAGACCAAATATCCCCAGAAGCTTTGTCCCGAGATCACTACTAATCCCTACTAATCCAGCGACCAAACCAGTGGATATTTCTGTCAGATATTTTTATACTCTGTACCGAAGGTACACAGAGTATATTGGGTTTGTGCAAATGTATGTAACAGTTAGAAGGAAGCATCTCCGACCCTCAGTGGCGGATCCACGGGGGGGGGTTTTCGGGTCCGGACCATTCTTGATCAGCATCAACAGCCGAGTCGATATAGCCATGTCCGTCTGTCTGTCTGTCCGTATGAACGAAGAGATCTCAGAGATGGTAAGAGATAGAGGTTTGAGGTGTATGGAACATATATTTCTTATACCTGCAGGCAGGTCAAGTTTAGTTTTGATTTTTGCCACGCCCCCTGCCTCCCCCACAAATTGAAAAAAACTTAATATCTTCCACAATTTTGGAGTTAGGTTGTTCGAACCTTCTAGACATATATTCTACTCATCATTACTTATTGAGCACCTATACATCGTTTTCTGATCAGATAAACGATTTTCGAAATATAAGCAAATCAAATAATTACGCTGGGCAGCACTGCTCGTAATCGTGATGGGCAGCACTTGCACAGTTTGTGTGACCCCACACTTTAAAGTTTTTAGTTATATTACAAACAGGTACAGAGTATATTACAGTCGGGCTTGACCGACTTTCTTAGTTGTTTTATTTGTTTTATTTGATTAGTCTGTCTCTAGTTTTAAGATTTGTATATTCTTCCTTTATATATATTATATTTATTTATTCCGTATTCTTATTTATTTGTCTGATTCGATTTTAATATGAGTTACATATTTATTAAAATTTGTTATATAATTTCACCGAATCCTCCACCTCGAGTAAAGAAGTCGTGCATCGGATTCCGGGGAACTAAAATCCGAGGGTCAAATCACTTGATTATTTTTATGCTTTATACATATTTATTTGGTCCGAATTTTGATGATAAGAATTCCAAATGTTATAGAAATCGGCAATACTTCTGCGAATGCTTGCTTTTGTTTGCTATAAAAACCACTGAAAATATTTCAAAACTCGTCAGTAGCACCAAATATTTTGCTAAAGATGCATTACTTTCTGCTGGTTTCCCTTGCCTTGCTGGTAAATATTCTTAACACAATTAAAATAGACAAATTAATATTTATAATTCAATTCACAGGGCCTATCAAGCTCCGCCAAGATTCAGAGTCAACAGCAAATTATTCACGAATTCTTTGATTATGTCGATGTTATTCGTGACGTTGATGCTGATAATGCGGTGGATATAACCCGTAACTTTCTTCACACATTGATAGAGACACTGCCAGCCGAAGAATGTGGTTGGTTCATTACTAACCTCCGGGGCTATTTCAATCGTGGCGCCAATATGCACGTACTGCGCTCAACCGAACATAAATTGAACTATGTTAGGAACCGGCCCGAAACCCCAGTACTTGGCAAGTGTTTTCCGGATATGGAGGCAGTGAGACCTAAGTATGACGAATCGGATGAAAAATTCCATGCTAGTTTTGCCGATCAGGCAACCAAAATGAAGGCTAAACTGACGCCAGAGACAATATCGCGTGAACATGAGTTCATCAAGTTGCTCGATGAGTATGTGCAGTCAACCGATGTCAGTCAACGTTTTCACATTTTCGATCAGTTTTATAGTTTGAAGAGCCGGTACTAAGCAATGCTTGAAATATTTGATTTAATAAAACTACGAAGTCATGTTATAAAAACGGATGTTACATTTGAATGATTTTTTCACAGTGGATTCTTCGTATGGAAACAGTGAGTACGTGGGTTGCTATTTAAGTTACTGGCCTAGGTTAATTCTAGCCATTTTAGGACCAATTGGCCTTTTCCCAAAAAAAAGTTTGGACTTTTATCGATAAAAGCTCCATACAACTCTTTTATGTGTGACCACGTTTGATATCGATTAACGATTAATCAAAACCTAGGCAGAAAAATGGAACTAACTCGTAAAAATTTTAGAGCAATCATTTTTCACAACTTTCGACGTGGATTATCACGACAAGAGTGCAACGATGAACTTAAATCTTTGTATGGCGATGAATCACCATCCTATAGCACTGTGAAAAATTGGTTTAATGAATTCAATCGCGGGCGACGTTCGCTCGAAGACGAAGGTCGTGAAGGTCGTCCAAAAACAGTCGTTGTGCCAGAAAACATTGATGCCGTGCGTGAACTGAAAATGCAAGATCGTCATGTGACATACCGTGGGCATTTCATCCACCAGCATACATTCGATATTGCATGTATGTACACCTGGGCGTAAAAAAGGTTTGTTCTCGTTGGATCCAGCACATTTTGACTATTGCTCAAAAAAAGGCTCGTGTGGATTGGTGCAAAGAAATTTTGAAAAAATATAATCGCGGTGTTTCAAAAGACGTTTATAAGATCGTCACAGGTGACGAATCATGGATCTATGCTTATGAGCCCGAAACAAAACAGCAATCGACCGTGTGGATCTTCGAAGACAAGCCAAATCCAACGAAAGTCTGTTCCCCTTGAGGAACGTAGGACGGTCAATTCTGAGTGGTACACCACAATTTGTTTGCCTGAAGTCTTCGGAGAAATTCGAAAAACGAACAAGAGAAAACAGATCATTGTGCACCATGACAATGCGAGCTCTCACACATCAGCTCACACCAGCGCCTTTTTGACCGCCCAAAACGTCGAATTGATGGGTCATCTGCCATACAGCCCTGACTTGGCACCCAATGACTTCTTTTTATTCCCGCACATCAAGGGAAAAATGCGTGGTCAACGATTTTCATCATTTGTTTTTCTATTATATGATATCTTCTTCTACAAAAGAGCGAGTAGAGTATTGGGCTTGGGCACCTCTATTTTAAACTTTCAACTGTACGTACCAGTACATCGAAGTAAAAATTAGCTACCAATACAGAAAGAAATAAATATTTATTACTATTTACCGAAACATTAGTTTCCAGAACCAGAACCGCATTTCGAATCGTTATGATTTCCTGATTATAATATTTATGTTCGCTGAGAGTTTTACTCGATAGCTTTATATTTGAAATATACTTATCAAAATTTAAGGTCAGGTTTGAAAAAATAGATTCGGTCAGCATTTTGATGATAAGAATTCAAAATGACATAGAAATCGTGATAGTGCTTTTCGGCAATACTTCAAGCCAATGCTTACTTTTGTTTCCTATAAAAACCACTGAAAATATTTCAAAATTCGTCAGTAGCATCAAACATTTTGCTAAAGATGCATTACTTTCTGCTGATTTCCCTTACTTTGCTGGTAATTATTCTTATCTCAGTAAAAATACACAATTTAATATTTTCAATACCATTCACAGGGTCTGTCGAGTTCCGCCAAGATTAGGAGTCAACAGCAAATTATACACGAATTCTTCAATTATGTCGAAGTGATTCGTGGCGTTGAGGCCGATAATTTGGTGGACATAATCCGTAACTTTATTCCCATAGTGGTGGAGTCAGTGCCGGTGGAACAACGTGGTCCGGCCACTGCTGTGCTCCAGGCCTATTGGGATCGTGGCATCAACATACACGTGCTATACTCAACCGAACAGAAATTCGAATATATTGAGAGCCGGAAAGAAATCAAGGCGAAATTAGATCCCGCTCTGCCTGAAACCCAAACGATTGATATGACTACACGGGATAAGCAGGATGTGGTCCTTAATAAGTATTTCGAAGAAAGAAAGAAATTCCAGGCTCACTTGGTCGATGGTGCAACCAAAATGAAATCTAAACTCACGCCAGACACAATATCGCGTGAACATGATTTCATTGAGTTGCTCGATGAGTACGCGCAGGCAACCGCAGAGGATCAACGTAATAAACTATTCGATCGGCTTTTAAACTTTAAAAGCAGGTACTAAGCAATGCTTGAAATTTTTGATTTAATAAAACTGCGAAGTTATGTTATGGAAACGGATGTTACATTTTGGCAAAGAGTTCAACCTAACTTATTGGAAGCTGATTTTTTCACAGTGAATTCTTCGTATGGTGACAGTTAGTATTAAGATCAGGTTTTAGAAAATCTGTCGGTATGAAACTTGTTTGCTTATCATCCGATCGGGTTTAATTTCAATTTTAACAAAGGCCGCGTTCAGCAAAGAAACTTGCTCCCAGATCAATGATATATTTCTTCAACTTTTCTTCTTCTGTTTATATATGATATTTACATAAAGATTAAATGTACATATTTATAGTAAACAAGACCGCCTAAAAGTATGCTGAATAATAAGAGTAGTTTTATTAAGCTGATCAGTGATCAAGTGTCTCTGCTGAACGCGCCCAATGACTGCAATCAACAATCTATGTAATGGAAAATGGGTGTTTAAAGTTGTTTGGTAAAAGTTTAGTTTCTAAACGATTAGCTCCAAAGTCATTTTCAAAGTTATTCGGAGTTTTAAGAAGATGAAGACGATGCTTGCCCAAGGCAAAGGTCGATAACATGAATTTGACGAGAAGTGAAAAAGGCATTTTTCGACTTTCGACCAGCTCGTATAATGGGTCACACACAACTAATTTCGCATTTCCATAAGACTTGCAGTGACAACCCTCTCCTACGAGCTTAGCACGTCGAAGGCAATAATAGAGGGATTCCTGAAAGTGATTTGCTTTTGATTTGATTTGATTTTGATTTCGTCGATCAGCTGTTCACAGCTGCTCCATACAAACTGTGCAGTGTGACCAGAAAACGTAAGGATTTTAAGGTCATACTAATAGATTTTACGAAATTAGCTCCGGGGCTGATTTCGTTTTGCTTTCTAGTGTGACCGTATTCTTAGAAGAAAATTAATCGGCCAAACTTGGTGTTTGTTTACATTCAGCTTTGTTAATACGCTGTTTAGACCTGCCGCATACGACTGAGTTTAGGCGGCAAGTGCGAAAGGACGTGAGGTATGTTTCACAGCGTGCAGCGACTTAGCCATTTCGAAAGCAACAACAACATAATTGGACCGCGTAGTTCAAAAAAAAAATCTGCGCAAAAATTTTTTTATTTTGGTGAACGCAGTTCCGTTGCCAAATACACCACACCGCGTGCGCACATTATAAAATATTATCGCTCATAATTGTCTATATTTCAATAAATTACATTTGTTCTCTTCTTCTTACTAATTCGGTTTGTTTACGTTTGGCATATTGTTTCAAGACGCTCGCATCATTTTTCGCATCTTTGACAATGATGCGTCCTGTGTAACTCCGGAATAAGATGCGAACATTATGAAACTTTATGCTCTGATATGAAACTATTATTTAAGAGGCTGTCCACAAGCCTTTGAGCCTTTGTTTACTACAGCGATAATTGTCAATCAGCTGTATACGAAATCAAAATCAAATCAGTACACAAAACAGCTTTCACGAAATCAAAATCAAAAGCAAATCACTTTCAGGAATCCCTCTAATATGTTTTTGATAGAAGGATACAAGATTTACTAAAACCTACAAGATTAGTAATTTTCATAATAATTTTTATAAAACAAATTTTTCATAACAATCAAAAATAAAAATTTGTATTATATGAATTTCAATTTTTATAATAAAAATTAATTTTTAAGTTTTTCAAAAAAATTTTATTTATTTTTAACAATTTCAAAATTTTTTTGTGTTAAAAATTGCAATTACAAATTTATCCCTTTTTAGGACTTGCCATTGAAAATTATAAATATTGATGCACTTCATTTTATCAGGGGAACCATTTTTCAAAGTAATTTTTTTCACTTCCATAACCGTTATTTTCGGTCCCCGAGATATTCACACACAAGTGGGTTCACGACAGATGAAGCTCAAATTTCATTTTTTAACAGTTTATCTAATAAGCAAGTTGTCGTAAATGCCCTAATTGTTTCCCAACACTGTTTTAAACTTTGTTTTTCAACACTCGATTTTTTTAAATTTTTCCCCGCTGCTTCAGCTGTTGCGGTAACTCTAGCTTTATTTTAATATTTTTTGATCCTAAATACGGTCTACGGTCTCTTTTCTTATATTCTATTATTAAAATGCTAGTATACAAATTTCTTAGAATTAATAAAAATTAGATTAACATTTTAAGGGCGAAATTCAAAAATGTGCGAGTTTTTTACTGACTGTAACACTGTCTTAAATATTTACATACGTATGATAATAAGAAATAATAAGAAACCGAAACAGAACCGGTATAAGCGTTTCGGTGTGGTTTCTATCAAAGAGGATTTAACATAGATAGCCACTCTCAAACGCCGCTCAATTTTGAATGATGTTAAGGGTTAATTATCATGGAGATACTGCTGTTAACCTTCAAATATCATGTAGATACTTTACTCAATATATTTGTTCCTATAGAAAAAGACTGTGGTTAGAGCGAGACAGACATAGTCAACCAAGAATTCATATAGCGAAACTGAGAGCGTACAGCTGACTTATTTTAAGTCAAACGGTAGACGGCGTCTCAAATTGTCTTTCTATGTTAACTTTTCTCTGTTCCTATATTTTTTGGTTCCTACTATAACGGTTAACGGGTTTCGGTTCGTACATTTTTTATTTTTTCAGCTAGAAAAAAAATAGTCGCAATATTTTTTTATATGTTTATCAAATTTATCAAACAAAAAATATCAATTCCGTCATCAATATATTTTCTCATTATATATATTTTAAAATATTTGATTAAAGATTAAAAATTCGACGCCAACTTGACATACAGTACGGTTAAATTGAGCGTCTTTTACATTTAGCCATTTTCCCACCAGATCTAGCTAATTTGTATATCGAAAACTGGTCACATTATTTTGTAATTGTTCGATTATTTTTGGTATTGGCCCTTTTAAAACAATCGAGTTAACCATTGTTGGGCATCAAACCAATTGCTAAACAAATTAATAAAAAAAAGTTAAAGAAAACTATCTCACGTCTCAAAATGCCAGCCGTGGTGCGCATAAAGCGACGAATCGATGAGGAACCTCACACGGCATTTGTATTGAATGGCAAGCGACGCCGCCTGCAGAATGAGGAACACGATGACAATGACACAAAGAAAGAGGAGCTGAGCACAGTGCTGAAATTTGCCGGCACGCTGGACAAGCAGGTAAGCCAAGGCGAAATTTTTGCCATTCTTTTTTTCACAATTCCTTTTTCAACTAGGACGACTCGGCCACCAAGCAATTTGCGGCTGCCAGACTCAATAAATCCACGGCCAAAGATTTGGTACAACAAAAAAACAGCGAGGCAGCGGCCATAGCCGCCTCCGCTTTGAGGCGTGACAAACAACGCCAGGAGGCGCAACAGAATGCCAGAGAGCAACGATTTCGTGTGGTCAATTGCCTGCGCACCACTCTGGATGTGGATGAGGGTGGTGTGGAGGAGCCCACCAAGGCTGGCACAAGTAAAACCAAAAAGGATATCACCATACTGGATATCGAACAGCAGCAACAACAACAGTCGCCAGCACAGGACAGCCCAGAGCAGCAGCAGCTGCAACAGCAACAACATCCTCAACCCGCTGATTCCGATATTGGTTATGTCTATGATTTGTACGTGCCTGAGAATGAGGTGCAAGCGGACTATGTCGATATGATGGATGACAATTATTTAAGGTTTGTCATACATATTGAAGAACAGCAAATGTTCAACATCACCAAATACTGTTATATGTAGACACAACAAAACAAAAAGGCGGTAGGAACGGTGCTTGTTGTATGTGTATGTATGTATGTGTGTGTGTGCGCTCTGGGTTGGCTGTTGTCTGTTTGTCTTTACTTTGCTCTCTCTCTCTCTCTCACACACACACGTTGTTGGCTCGCTCCTAGGATCATGCTCGCATTTTACTCTTTTTTTTTTAGTTGTTAAATTTATCTTATAATAATTCTTGATTCTCTATAAGGTTGTATTATCCGTTTAATTACTACAACAACTGCTACTGGTAATGCACACAAAGAGCAGCAGCGCAGCAGGAAGAACGGACCACAGAGGCATCAACCCTGACACTGATTTCGTGATCCCCCCACTACGCACACACACGCACACAGAAAGTCGGGCATCTATATGTATATATATATATATATACAGTTATACACACGCCTCCACTTAAGTTCCTCCTTAAAGTTTTTTAGTTGTTGCCTCTTAGCTCTTGCCTTCAAACACACATACATGCCACTCTCTCTCTCTCTCTATTTGTTTTTAAATTTTTGGTTTTGCCAGTTTTCCATTCCATCAAAAAAAATAAAAATAAAGCAAAAAAACAAATGAACCAACATTTCTTGTGCTAAAGTCTAATTAAGTTTATAGTTTTAGGGGTCTAGTGCTACCCAAAAAAAAAAAAAAAAAAAACAACAAAATCAACATTTAATTAAAAGATTAATGCCAAGCTTTTGAATAAAGAATGACAAATACTATTACAATATATCCAAGTTGCTGTGTTTCAATTCTCTCAATATAAAAAGCTCTTTAAGAGATTTTTTAATGACTTTTAATAACTTTAAAAATTATTTTTGGGCCTTACGAAAATTTAGAATCTTCTTAATTTTTTTTTAATTTGCAAAGTGCATATTTATTTTAAATTAAAATGTCTGACCCCATTAAGTACTTACATATATATATTCCTGATCGAGACGACGAGCTGAGTCAATTAAGCTCTGTCTGTCCATCTGTTTGTTTATATGCAAACCAGGGATTAATCCCGAAATGAATATCGGTTCCGGTACGTACCGAAATGAAAATATCGGTTAAAGGTTCTACTTCAGTTTCCGGTTCCGATACGGTACCCAGATTTTTATTTCGGTACAAGTATAATTTTTTTAATGTTCAAAAATTAAAATTGTTTCACAATATCAAAAAAAAAAAAATGGATGTATTAAAATAAAAAAAATAATTTTATTTTAAGACTATGCCACATGACGAAATAATCTTCAAATAGGAAATAATATTTCAAAAATTTGCGAGCGAAATTCGATTTAACTCAAGAAACTTAATTTCTAATATTTATATTAACATTTTTCTAACATTTCTATATTTAAGGGATGGTTTTACTAAGACTAAGAAAACCCTTAAATTTAATTAGATGGATTATATTTACGAAAGAAAAGTTTTTCCGCCTTTTAAAATTTTTTTCTAAATCGTTTATATCTTAAAAAAATAATTTGATTCTGGCCAAATTTTTTAAAAGTCCGATTTTTTATTCTGAGTGTATACGATGCTATTTTACCGGTTAAAATATATATTTCAAATAATCATAAATCAATAAAAATAAATAAGAAAAAACCGAAACAGTACCGGTATTAGCGTTTCGGTAAGTTTCCGGTTTTTTCGGTTCTCAAAAAATGTTTAATATCGGTTCCGGTTTTGATACTGGTACGTGACTTGAAACGGTTTATTTCGGTTAACGGTTCCGGTATTCTTCCCTGATGCAAACTAATCTCTCAGTTTCAAAGCTATCGAAAAGAAAAGAGCCCTCTGACCAGAAACCTTAATACTTGACTACGCTTTATGGTATAAATCTGAGATGGCTAACGCCTATATTCGCAGGCATCTTTTGTTTTTGTCTAGCATACGAAAATTATGCATTTACGGGTACGTACAGGTAAACCAAATAAAAATCCGTGTACTGTATCGAAACCGCATACCAAAATACTTTTTTCGGCACTTACCCGAACCGATAGTGGTCCCTACAAATTATATAATAAAAATATTATATATTAATACACCGCTGTAAAACAACTACATTTTATTAAGTAGCTAAGTATGTAGTTAAGTTTTTTTATTTGACTAAACCTAGAATCAGTCATTGGAAAGTTACTCATTATTAGAGCGAAGCTGTTTAACGGACGTTCGGCTGGGGGACTAAAATGCAAAAAATTTTGATTTCTTTGCGACAGCTTTTTTGCGTGAGATTTTCTTTGTTTTGGTGTTTTGTTTTTATTTGTGCTGATATTCGTTTGCATTGAATAAGCACAAGCAAGCGCAACCATGTACACACATACACATACAGTGATCTAGGATCAGGGCTGTGGAATCAGGTAACAGGGATTTGGAATGAATCTCGGATCTGAAATCTCAGATCTGGGATGTATCTTGGATCTGGAATCTCAGATCTGGGATCAGGTATCTATGATTAGGGATCTGGGATGAATCTCGGATCTGGGATTAGGTATCTGGGATAAGGGATCTGAAATCAGGGATCAGGAATCTGGGATCGGGAATGTATCTCGGATCAGGGACAGGTACACTATTTTATATAAAATAATAATAATAAAATAACTTTATATACTTATGCAAGAATTTTGATTCAAATTTTCCTTTACGAAGAGCTTCGCTCGTACAGTGTGTTTCACGATACACACTCCTTTTTTACCTAGGCCAAAAACTATACCTAGCTAGTAAGTTTCACGATATGCAGGAATTTTGATTCAAATTTTCCTTTACGAAGAGCTTCGCTCGTACAGTAAGTTTCACCTAGGCGAAAAAATATACCTAGCTAGTAAGTTTCACGATACACACTCCTTTTTTACCTAGGCAAAAAACTATACCTAGCTAAGAGCTGAAAGCCTAAGTCGCCAATGGTCCGTAACTCTAAGCTAGCTTGTAATGTTATCATTATTTATTATTAAATAAATAAAATACCTAGCTAAGGTAAAAGGTAACTGGATTTTTTAGTACCTTGGTAAAGGTACTAAAAAGGAACTTTTGAAATGAGCCCTTTAAAGTAGAGATGGGCGCAGGACAGAATATTCGATCCCGATCCCGACCGTAGTCTATCTCGACTCGTCCCGATCTCGAACGTAGTCTATCCCGACCCGTCCCGATCTCGAGCCTAAATTTTAAATTCAGTCCCGTCTCGATCCCGACCCCCAATTTTAAATTCAATCCCTTCCCGATCCCAAAGATTTTTTTCGGGACCCGCGGGAATCCCGCTCTAAATACAGTTTTTATATCCTTGTATAGGGTATTATAAAATTGTCCAGATGTTTGTTACACATAGACGGAAGCGTATCCAGCCCCATAAAGTATATAAATTCTTGAGCAGCGTGACAAGCGGTTTCTATGCTATCTCCTCCCACAGTTTTAAAGCTATCTGGATATAACTTGGCACAAGGGCTTTCTTCATATATATAGGCTCCACAATTGTCTGATCCTGCCGAATCCGACCGCTAGAATAATGGTCTAGATGGGATAACTTCTAAACCACTAGATCAATCGAACTGAAATTTTTAATGTTTATTAGAAAAACCAGCATTTTCGAAAGAACACCGGTTCGGTTTTCGAGCACAAATAAGCGGTTCGGTACGGTTTGGTTCGGTTCAGAACCGGTTTGCATTCCTGGATAATATACAAGAAAAAGGTTATATTTCGGGTTTAAATTTGTTTCGGTTCCGAAACGGTAGCCTAATTTTAATTTCGGTATACCGGTACAAGTGTATTTTTTTAAATATTGAAAGAATTCAATTGCTTTAAGATTTCCAACAAATTAACGTAAGTAATAAAAAAATTAAATGCCCAGTGTCCCTCGAGTTAATAAGTATCCAAAGAAAAAGAAGAATATAATTAAAAAAGGCTTTGCATTCTTATGATTTGATTGCAGTAGCATAATAGCATTCAATGTATTTTTTTTTTTAATAATACTGTACGTTGCGTGATATTTGAGTTCCAAGAATATGCCGCACAAAAATACGTGTTTTTTTTTTTCGTCAAAAATACTGACCATCCGATTTTTCGTTATTTTTAGACGAATAATTGGGTTAATTGCATATTAAAACCCGTACTAGATGACTAGTTTCCAATATGACCCTAAATACGGTCATAAAATACTCAAAGGGGTAAAACAGACCTAAAACCGCTCTAAAACAATTACAAACATACAATCTTCTCCTTATTTTTCTAAGGCCCGACTTCTTATCTTCAAGATAGATTCGTTAAATTCACTTTATTATTTGTAGATTTGTGTGTGACATATAGAGCTATGTAGGAGATGAGAAATCGGCAATTAGTCTTTGAAATCCTCCCCATTTAATTGGAGGGATTTTACTGAGAAAGGGCTTGACAATTTTTTAGAAACAGCTTTACTAAAGATTGCATATTTGATTGACACGTTAATTTTTAGCAAAAATATTTCTTACTATAATTTTTTTCTGATTTTTATGATGATCTGAATCAGGGAGAGGTTTTCCGCTTTTCAAAAAAAAAACACTGTTCTTTTCAGTAAAAATATGTATTTATCGAATTATATCTGTTTTTTTTAGGAGAAATTTCTAAAACGTACGAATTTTTTTTTGTTCAGTGATACATATAGAAGTAGTTTTATTCATATATTTTGCTTTGCCAAAGCCGTTTGCACATTTACATAATTTTACAATCATTTAATTAATTTATAATTTGTACGTAATAATTTTAAACCTATATTTAAGAGCAGCAGTAAGATAAGGCGCAAGCATTATCCTGTTTCCTCCGTTTAATTGATCTCGAGCCTTTTTGTAATATGACCTTTCTCCAAAGAATTTGCATATTAGTTCTCCAAGCATTGGGCATACTGCTAGGAAATGAAAGGTATCTTTCCCAACTTTTATGCAGCATAACTTGCACTTATCGTCTCTTATATGTATGTGGTCTATAGTTGAGTGACAGCAGCTCGGATCTCGCTTCCAGATTTTGAAAAAACCGCCCCAAAGTCGGAAAATGGAAGGGCGATGATTGTTGAGGGTTCATGCCAAACGTTATTCTCAAGCTAATCTGTATTAAATACGGTTTTGTAAGCTCTATGAGCTAATTAATGGGAAAATAGTTCTCCAATTTGGGATAATTCATCTCTAAGGTCGGAAAATTGGCAGGCGAGTTCAAGGCCGCACCTTAGTTTTAAAACGATCTGTATAAAATTCGGTTTGAAGGGATAAAGGAAAAATAACACTCAAATTTGGGAAAATCCACCCAGAGGTCGGAAAATGAGGGACGGAGGCCAAACGTTATTATTATCAAATTCAGATTGTAAGTTTTATGGGCCAAGTGAATGCGAAAATTATTCCCCAATTTGGGTACATCCACTTTCAAGGACGGGAAATAGGGCCAAACACTTTATTTGAGCCGGTCTGTATTGTCGAAAAAGGCAAGGGTGTAAATTTGGGGTCTGGATTTAAAGTCAAACGTTATTTTAAAGCCGAGCTTAATAAAAATTTTTGATTCGGGACGTGTTTCCACTTTCCTATTCAAAACAATTGTCATCTTTAGTTTTGGATAAAAATAAAGTTTTCTAATATGCAGATTTTTGAAATTTTTTATTTTATTTTATAAAATTAATTACAATACATTATAATAAAATAAAAATATCATAATTAAAGAGCGCTAGCATCTAGGCCTTCGGCTCCGTTCTTTTTTTTTAAATTAATTTCTTAAACCATTTTTAAACACAATTTATATCGAATTTTTAAGTAAAATGCTGGTTTTTCTGATAATTATGGCTTTTATGATGCAAGTCACTTGATATTCGAACATTTTATCATGGAATATCTTTCTTCGCATTTCGATTCGATTCAGAATTGTTTCGCATCTCTGACAAAAATGTTCTTTTTTAAAAAAAGTGATCTAAAGTCATTACAAAACTAAACCTCTTGTTTAAAAACTTGCGCTCGCTGCGGGAATCTCAAAAATCCCAAGTTTGCAGCCTTAGTACTTATTGGTCCACCCTGTTTCTGCTAGGATAGCGTTAATACGTTGATCTATGACCTTAATTTTAATTTCATTTTATTTTTGAATAATTTCTAGCATTTGTCCCATGGGTGAGCTGGTTGTAGAGGATTGCTATAATGATCAGGATGAAGAGTACGACTCAGAGGATTCCAATCAAGAGAATTACTATGCCAATGACTATCCCGATGATGAAGAGGGTGCCATGGGTGGAGGTAATAATTCGGATGATGAATTATGTCGTGAAATGAATAAATTTATGTTGGGTAAGCCCTTGAAATTCCCCCCAACCCTTTCCACTAACTGTTTAATTTTTTTTTATACCATCAGATGATGACGAAGATGAGTTTGCCAGCTCTAGTGAAGATGAGGATTTTGCCACCTATCATGATCCCTATGTCCATACCATAGACACTGAGCATGATAGTTTTGTGGATGATGTGGATTTTTTCAATGTGGATCGTGAGCGCGGCAGTGCCTATGAGCGTTACAAGCGTCGTATTTTGCGAGAGGCCGAAGGTCTGGAGTCATCCGATGACGATTCCTTTGAGAGTGCCGATGATGATAAAAAATAATGTTTAATTAAACTACATTTTATTTGCCTCTAAATTTTGTTTTATCTTTGGATTTTTCCGTCTTAATGTCTACAATTTGTGGTTTTGGTGCACATCCTTCCATATACAAACGCAGCGTTTCCTCATCCATTTTCTCATTCTCTTTGGGCGGCTTATAATCCGCCACATGATCCACTCTCAAAGTGCGATCCATAATCTTGATGCCATTTAAATTGTCCACCGCCAAAACAGTTGAGCGCTGATCCTCGTAGCATAGGAAACAGAAACCTTTGGATTTTCCTGTTTTTGAGTCGCGTATCAAATTGATGTTGACAATTTCGCCATACTGGGAGAAGACACAAATGAGATCGCCCTCGGAGAGGGTGTAGGGAAAGCCAGCCACAAATATCCAAGCCGAGTCCCGGTACATGTCATGCCAGCTCTTTTTGCCTGATCCATGTTGCAGTTCGTGTTCGCTTAGTTTTAAGACATTTTTCATATTTGTTAGGGGATTCATGTTGTTTACAGTTTTTTAGTTTTTATGAGAGAATAAGTGTGACCAAATTGCCACGATTTTGCTTCTAGTGATGGTGTATAATTTCAATTTGTTATCGATAGGCAAAGTCACTGTGAAAACGGTGACTGTTTTTTAAACTAAAAGACAAACAAGCACCCATTGATTTAAAATCATCTGCTGGGTTTTTTGCGATATTTAGTAAATTATTTTCAGCAAACTCCGTAATTCTAAGTTAACAGTATGAGCTTACAAACCAAATTTCACTCAGAAAGAATGAAAAACAGTATTTCCATACGGGGTATTTTCCGATCTTTCGGTAGGTTTTTTCAACATCTGAAAAACTCATGTTTAATTATTATGCAAACTATCCTTACAAACCGAGTTTAAAGTCAATCGAATGAATTAGGGTTTAATTTTAATTGAATTTTCAGGGTATTTCCCGACCTTTCGGGCAGTTTTTCCAACATCGAAAAATCACATGTCTAATTTTTTTGCACACTATTTTTATAAGCCGAGTTTAAAGTCAATCGGATGGAAAATAGTTTATTTAATAAAGAATTTTCCGGGCATTTCCTGATTTCCTTACATACTAAGCTTAAAGTCAATCAAAAGAAAATTTTTTTTTCGAATTTTCAAGACGTTTTTCAACATTGGGAAATCTCATGTCTTATTATTTTGCATACTATCCCTACAAACCGAGTTTGAAGTCAATCGGATGAAAATAGTATTTTCCATAGTGAATTTTCCGGACATTTCCCGATATTTCGGGACGATTTTCCAATATCGAAAAATCTTATGTCCAATTATTTTGCATACTATCCTAACAAACCGAGTTTGAAGTCAATCGGATGAAAAATAAATATTTCAATGAAGAATTTTTCCGGAATTTTTTCTGTGGGTGGATTTTCCAACATTGGAAAATCTCTTGTCTAATTTTTTTGCTTACTATGCTTGCAAACCGAGTTTGAAGTCAATCAGATGAAAAATAGTTTTTTGCATATAGAATTTTTCGGGAATTTCCCGACTTTTCGGGCGGATTTTTTAAAACATCTGAAAATCTCAAGTCTAAATATTATGAAGTTTGAAGTCAATCGAATGAAAAATAGTTTTTTCCATGAAAAATTTTCCGGCCATTTTTCTTGTGGGCTGTTTTTCCGAAATGGACACCTGTTTCCCAGATTTCGGAATTATTTCGCTTACTTTACTTACAAACTAAATTTCAAGTCAATCGGATGAAAAACAAAATTTTCCCCATAGTAACTTTTCCGGCAGTTTTTCACGCCTTAATGCCCACTTTCAACTCATATAGAAAGTTCTGTGAAAATTTTAGCTTTCTATCTTTTACCGTTCAGGCTCTGCGTAGATGGCCAATCAGTGAATCAGTCAGTGAGGACAAACACTTTTATATAAAGAGAGATAATATTTTGCTCACAAGTCAGAATGACTTTAATTTAAATGTTATGTTACTTTTCAATAACGTGATAATATCATTCACTACATTTAGCGGTGACTGTATGGTTTTACCTGTTACTTTTCAATATCATTATCATTTCGTGACTGTCGTGACTTTCGATTAGCAATCGATAGTTATCGCTAGCTGCCACATCTCTACTTGCCAACTGAACTAGTTCCATTGAGCTAGTTGTTAGTCTGTCGTTCGTCTGCTTGGTTTAATCAACGTATCGCGTCTGTGGTCGCTGAAGAAAATACAAAAAATACAAAAAAGGTTGAAACATACCTTTAAAAATTGAATCTTAAGTGAAAACTGCAAAGAAAATGTGTTTATAATCAACTGCAAAGTGTTTCATATAAGCAAATAAGGTGTGTAAAAAAAATTGACCATTTGTGACCCCCCCCCTCTGCATGCTTCTGTCTGTTCTGTATCTCTGTGTGCGTGTAAGTGTGTGTGTGTGCGTGCAAAGCAAAAGAAAAGATATGCTGAAAGGCAGAAGAAGAAAAAAAAGTATCTCCTCTTCTCTATTTAAAAATGTGTGTCAGTGTATTGTATAGCGGCGTCGGCGGCTGCGGAAAAAGGCAGCAGCAACAACAACAAAAATAATAAATAATAGCTGCTGAAAAACCGTTTGCCAACTTCAACTTTTAATTGTGTGTGTGTGTTGTTGTCTTCGTCGTCGGCGGCGGCGGCTCTATTGTTTTTTTTTTCTCATCAAAGTTCTCTCAGTGAAGAAGCGTTTGGTGCCAAATAACTGCGAATTATTACAACAGCGACGCCCCATTTGAGGGGGAGGCCAGGGATGAGTTTTTTTTTTTCTTCATCATTTGTAAAGTTATCTTGATTAAACTTGCCACAAAGACTTGAAATGCACTTCTGTCGGCTGACTATAACATATAGCTGAGATAGGAACAATCCGGTCAAAAAGTAGTTGCATTAAGTACCAAAGTTTTATATATTTTTATTGTGATCCACATCCTTCCACTTGGCAATAATCTGCTTGATCATTAATTATGCCGAGCTTTCCAGATAATTTGTTGCCTTATTAACCCGATTTAAGGTATTTAACAAAAATCAAAACTATTTGAAATGCCAACAAAAACCTGTGAACTGGCACACAACACAACTGTAGTTAAATATATACATTTAATGCCTCGCTCCCCTCCTTAGACTTATTTACATACGTAATATATTTTTGTCACCCCGCTGGCTGTTCCTCACACCTGAGACAACTTCACCATATGCCTGCTGTCTATCTTGTTTAACACATTCCACCCCATTTGCAACTTATACATATGTATGTGTATGGGCCTATACGGCCTCCTGTTCTTTTTTGTCAAAGCAAAAACAACAATAACAACAACAACAAATTGTATTTTTCTTTTGCTGGTTTTTAATGTTTAGGTGTGGTCGTGCTTTAGTTGAGGGCTTTCCTTTCCCCCCTCCCCCTACCCTACCCTACCACCAATCATGTACATGAAACCGAACGGAAGTGGCCATAAAAACTGTGTGTGCCCACGCTGTTGACATTGAACTCTCGCCTGTCGCTCTCTAGTCTTTTACCTCCTTCTTGCTCGCTCTCTCTCTCTCCCTCCCTACCTCCCTCCCTGCCAATGTGTCAGTCTCTTAGTTTTACCCGTTTGGCCTGACACTAACTCGCCTTGTTACTTTCCAAAAATATATTTACAAAACTCCTTCTGGCCTTTCATTTTTGGTTTGCCACATTTACTTTTTTTTTTCTTTTCTTGTTTTCTTCATACTCTTTTTTGGTAAATACAAATCGAAAAGGGGTAATCATGATTTGCTTATCCAGTTTGTAAAAGGAAATAAATTTTAACTGTTTCAGAGACCAAGCTAAAACCTAAACCCAACCCGGTTTAAAAGGTGCCTTGAATTTAACTTTAATTGAAAAGTTGAATCCAAAAAATCCATTCATTCAATTAATTACAAAAAGTAATCTATTAGCTTCATTTAGTCGGACTTTAAAATCGTTTGATCATAATTTTTCCTGGCTTGATGCAGAATTCTTTCTCATGGAAAAGCTCTTTACTGTAACATGGTGTAATAATTACTGGTAAGGCGGTTACTCTTTGTTCTTTCTGCATACTTGACATATCATCAGTGTGCAATTGACAATTCAGCAAACAATGACCCAAAAAACTCATCAAATTTTTTGAGAGAATGAATTTTGGACAAAAACTTGAGTGGCCAAGTCAATCTCCTGAACTGAAGAAGATCCTATTCAAGCGGAGGAAAGAGTCAAAATATTGGCATATCGAGACAGCAACCTTAAATCCAGGAGATAGCAAAAACAATTTCTAGGAGACTATATTTTTAAGGAATCTATCAATCAAGCCAGAATCAGTCTCAAACCTAATATGGTCTGCGGTTAAAATTCTAGAAGATGAGAAATCGGCCCTCAGATTTTGTCATTAATATGTATTTCAGTCCTTGAGTCTATTTTATTGATTGATAAAAATTACAACAACAAAATATTAGAAAAAAAAACAACCTTTGACCTAGAACGCTAATATTTTATTTGTTTATTTAAGAATCAAATCCTGAATAATAAAAAAATATAGTTTTTCCAATATTAATTCGTGTTTTGATTTTTAAAATTTAGTTTTCTTTAGAAAATGCTTGAGTCTATATGATTGGGAGTGTGTGTGATGAAAATCTTTTAATTTGCTAATTTCGATTTGGTATTACAGCCGAGCTTCGCTCAATATTTTAATTTCGGTCAAGAAAATGGTACCGACAGTGTAACGCCGTATCCGAACGGAAAAGCTTTTTAAATTATAGCTCGTAAAGGTGACCTTGTGTGTTTATGTATTTATAGTAATATAGTTTTCAAAGTCGGAACACATTGTTTCCCAAAAATAAAAGGCGGTTGCAAGACTTCTGAACCGCCATAAAGCCAACCGGGTCGAATTTGCCTGAAAAAATATGTTCACTAATTGAAAAAGTTTTATTTGATTTAAAAGCAATATAAATATTAATTAAGACTTTTGTAGGTAATTTTGTCGGATAAGAAAGAATTTAATTTGGACGGTCCTGAAGGGTTTACCCACTTCTGAAGGGATTTGAGGAAAGATCCCTTTTTTATTTTTTAAAGAGAAATTTTGCGGGAGGTTCTTTGATGATTTGGGGTGCTTTCAGCAATGCTGGATGCTGGATGCTAGGAGCTAGCGTTTCTAGATTTTGTAGTAAAAAAACGCTTCAATACACGTGAACCGCGTGAAACGCGCATGGTTTCAAGCCAACAATGTGAATGCTTTGGAATGGCCCGCATGTTCTCCCGACATAAATCCAATGGAGAACTTGTGTGCATTATTAGTTCGAAAAACATATGCCCTTAAAACATATCAAGATGTCCAATAGCTAAAAATGGCAATAATAGATGCATGGGAAGAACTTTTCCCCAAATTTGCTAAAAACTCTGGATGACAGCTAATCGCTAAATCGAATTTTAGAACTAATTAAAATTAAGGGAGACTAAACTCATACTAAAATAAAAAAAAAATTTCCCTAATCATTTGTCTATCGCTTGTTTGTCGGTTTTAAAGTGCGTCTATATATATGCACCAAACATAAAACGAAAATTTAAATATAACGGTTAATTTGGCATTACTAGTGTTGTTGTTTTGTTACTTGCTTATCATTCACCAATTGTTGCTCTCCCCTCTCTGAGTACTCGTACACTGAAAAAGTTAGGTGCGGCTATATATATGCACCAGAGTTTCTTTCACGCCCAAAATAGTTAGTAATTTTACCAGCGTCAAGGTAGACCGGGTCATAATACTGACTAGCTTCGTCCAATCCATGGATTTTGGTTCGGTTCAGCGGGCATTTAATTGATGACAGAAGAATTATAGACCAAAAATTGCTCGAAGAAATAATACTTATAAAATGTAATTGAAATTAATCGAACTCGTATGTTCGAGTAAAAAACAAAAATTAAGAAAATTTGTAATATTTTGTATATTCTTAACAATTTAATTACTCTTCTTTACAAATTTGGAAAAACTTCGGCCGAACCAAGGTTCGAACCAAAACTTTAGCACAAAAGCCTTGAACCATATATTTCTGATCCTTAACCATTGGTAAATTTTGGTTCGAACCCACGAACCGGACCTCCGAAAAAATGATTTGGGTTTGCAGACCTGAGTTTAACATTCGCATTGGACATATCTTATCGAAAGTGAACCACAGAGCAGTCCTAATATTTTCTACTTTTCAGTGACCTAAAAGCTATCTTTTATAGACTAGAGACTAGAGTTATTTTAGTTCATTTTAATGACCTAGTTCTTTAATTCGTTTTTAAATGAACTGTTGACTTTTGAACTATAGTTTATTTTGCTCAACTGCGTTAATTTTCGACGCAATTATAAAATTGTATGTGCCTCATAGAAAATAGACACGGTATTCGGAACAGGACCGTATATGGTAGGCCTGCAAGTCCAACCTATGCTAGACTACGTGTATAATTTTGCACTTAGTTATGAGCTACCTCAACTAACAAGGAAAGCCTGCGAAGCGAATCAATTACATTTTGGCATATTTTCTTGAAGATTATTTCATTCATATTCAGAAATTCCTCTACTTACATCTAGCGTTAAGAGCAACTGTGCTTCGTGTTTGTATCATTTGTGATTTTCTCGTTTGATTTCTATGTGTGTGTGGGGGGGGGTATGAGTTGATGGTGTTGGCCATTTTTTTTTTTTTTTGGTGCAAGCTTTCTCATTATTATTACGCCAGTATTATACGAGTATATGTAGATGTATAAATGAATGTTTGTATGTATGAATATAGCTCATACTGTTATTATTATGTGGCTCACGTCTTTGGGAAAAAAGATTCGCGCTGCGACTGCGCATGATTATGGCACATTTCATAGCGCAATGCCAGTGACGGCGATGACGATGCGCTGCTGCTGCTGCCTGTTGCAGAAACGTGTCAAGTTGCCCAGATATATCTACTAAAATGGTATGTAGGTATGTTTTCATACGACGAGTATTAATATGGCCATGTACACAGAGCATAACGTGCGCCGCCACCAACACACAGTGAGTTCGAGTTCGATTAATTTCGTTGCGCCTCGGTAGCTGTGCACTCAACTCAAACATCCGCTCAAATGGCCGCCGCCAGGCATCATATAACCACCAAAAAAATAAAGCTTGGACACCAGCTAACCCTTAAAAAAGAGTAACATCTGTTTGGTTTGTTTAATCACCACAGCAACCCAAGCTACTTGCTAAAAAAAAAAGACGCTGTATTCAAAGTGCGACCACAACAAAACAAGTTGTTTGTTATTGTTGTTTACACCTGTGCCGATTTGATGTCGACGCATTTTTTGTTATTGTTTACATTCATGTAAAAAATTCTTTTTAAAACGCTCCATATTTGGGGTATTCGGCACGCCCCCCCCTTATTTTAAGTGGGCTGCTGTAGAATACCAAACCCACACACACACACACCGAACTGAGAATGTTTGCCTCGGCGGGCTTTGTATTTCATATTTAGCGTATCAAATAATTGAGCTCAATTGATTTCAATTAAAACTGACAACTCGATGATGTTGTTGTTGTAGTTGTTAGTGCTAGTCATATGGAAACAAAAAACCCTCAAAATGATGATGTGCTTGATAAACTAAGTGGAATGGAAGAATGCACTGTTAAGTAGCTAAAAAAAAAAAAAACATGAGACTTATATGGACAATTGATGTTTAAAAATGCCAAAAAAAAAAAAAAAAAAATGATCTTGGAAAACTATGATTGATCTTCACTAATGATTGCCGGATAGAGATTTCGTTGAAATTGTGGGATCATTAAACTGATCTTAGGATAGTGGCGCGGACAGCATAATTGGTTTGGCTCTTATTTCTTTATTATTATTTCCCCAAGACCTAATCTAAATATAGTTGGATATCGAATGTTAAGAATATTTTTGCCAGTTCCATTGAAACAATGACACGTTCAGAAAAAGAGCTAATTGGTTCGACTAAAATGTTAGGAGACTAAAATATATACACCCCTAAATACAAACATTCTTTCTTTCGATATCAATCGAATAATCAAGAGAAATCCATCAAATCAAATGCAATGTTTTTTAATGATAACACTTTTATAGTGTTGAGAATTATCGGTAATTCAGTATTTTATGAAAAATAACAAATGCAATTATTTTTAGGATATTTCGAAAATATTATATAATATTATTTTTATTATATTATATATTTTTTTCTTAATCAATTTTTTTTTTCAAACCATGTGTAATTTCTTACATTTCTAGATTTCTCAAGAAATGTTTAAAGATTCCAGTCCAATTTTAGCCATATTAGCAAATGTAAAATTGTCCTTTAATCTTGGTTCTTCGCCCAAGCACCTTTGCACTGACTGCACTTTTGATTGTACCCATGCACGCAGGCAAAGGCTGGGCATACGAATACTTCCACATAGCAGCTGGCACTGACCATGTTTTTCTCCTTCTCTAGTTGTGGAATTTGTAATAAATAACATATATTATTGATTTAGTGAAATTCGGAAAAATGAAAAGCGTTGGACGACCTAAAGAAAGGCATTCGAAGCCAATGTAAACTATACCCATTTATGCTGAGACACCAATTTTAAAAATACTAACAGAAAATCAAGATGTTGATGAGTTATTTATACGGACTTACGGACAAAGTTAAAAATGTTCCAAAATCGAAATATATACAATACAAAGCATATATAACAAGCGCAATATATTTAAGTCTTCTAATAATTGTGCATCAAAGACATTTTACAAATAATTTGATTATCTTTAGTAATATAATTAACAATCAAACTGACATTTAGATTCACTAAACAATCATCCACCTCGTTGGTCACATATTCTACAACTTTCGTTTGGGTTAGGAATTTTGGACTCAAATATTCTGCTGCATAATTACTCCGCACAGTTGAGCAAAACTCCTTTAAAATGTTGAACTCGCTTGCAGGCAGCGAATTTCGTGTGACCATTCGATAACGTACATTTTGATAAATTGTTTTTATTGCTGTGCTTAAAATTGCTGAAAATTGCGGTTCCCGAAAATGATCGGAATCATGCATTAATAAAATTTAAAATTTTATCCCGTAATGCTTTTTCAGATTCTGTTGAAATCCCATAAATAATGTTTGGTTTCAATAATTAACTTTAATTCATTCGACGAGATAACCTTTTTTTTTAAAGAAAATAGTAGTTAGTGATCTATTCCTTTTTATACTGATTTTAGTAAGGCTTTTGATTCTGTTGAACTGAGCCTAACTTGATTCCCAATTAATCTTTTCAGTTGGATTTCTCAGTACCTAAGTGATGGAACCCAAAAGGTTCTATTTCGGAATTCATAGAAGAAGTGTTGTTATGTTTATTAAGCGTTGGTCGTAGGAATTTGATGATCCTTATACGACTGAAATTCTTTATACTTCTCTTGTCCGTCCAATTCTTTAGTTTGGATCATGTGTGTGGTCGTGGTCTTCACAATATTCGATCCATTAAGAAAGAATTTAATCTGAGCAAAAACCATTTTTGTGGTTTGCTCTTCGTGTTTTAAATTGGAATCCTGAGGTTCTGGTTACCATCGTATTGTTGTGGACTTCTTTTAATAAACCTTCCCTCCTTAATTAACCGACAAGTTTTCATCATCGTTTTTTTTTCTTTGTAAAGAGGACGCTTCCAAGTTCGGAAGAGGGACCCAAAACTTTTGCTTTCCACCCCTGCCAAATCAAATCAATGATATTTATAAATAAGAGAAAAAAAAGCGCCGAATGTAAAAGTAAAATAGACTGACTGAAATATGCATGCATAATTACTTTACATTCTCGAACTTTATTATAAATTGTGAATTGTTACATATAATAAAATACAAAATTGTATATACATAGCTCTAATATATATATTTTTTTTACTTATATATTTTCAGAAACAGAAAATGATTCAGGCTCATCAACTTGATCATCTCTAAAATGTAAGTAACAGCTAATTAGACTAATCATCAAATGAATCATGATAGAAATGTAATGAATCATTAAGTTTAATTGCCAACAATTGATTTTCGAGATCGTTTATAGACAGCTATAAAATATCGATCAAAAATATTCTTTCATCTTTACGATAGTTACTATCTATCAGATAAACTTATAATTTTCTCTTTTATTTATTAGTTTATGAGACAAATAGTGCTGACTAAAAGATCGGATATCAGTCCTAAAATTTCCTATTTCCTTAGTGGAGAAATCAAGTTTATAAAGTACTGCTAAGTCTAAGGTAACAAAATTAGACAAATTTTCAACTTAGCTTAAGGGGCATCACCTGCTATTTAATAAAGGCATTATCCGACATATATCCTATTGGATTGAAATTATAATTTTTAAGTTAATTTTTAATTTTAATTAATTAACTTTCTAGTTCTTAGCATCATGGTATTTTTATATATTACAACTCTTATCGGTTTTTAGTAATTATTGTTAGAAAATGTTGTACCTTAGTATAAATTTCTTTAACATATTCAAATTTAATAAATATTCAGTCAACTAAGACCAATTATTTTGATTAGTCACTCAGGTTATTTCAATTGCTGTTTCAGTTCATTTGAGATTCTGTGTATCTCAGTTCCCTTTTGTACTCTGATTTGTTATTTAGATAAGAATGAAGGCAACATTTCTATCCTGAGTCATAGCAAATGACACATTTTCTGCATAAATATAAATGTTTTTTGCCTTTTTTTATGATAGGTGTAAATAATATAACCAATCTGCCTACATACATATGAGTCACGGGTTTACATATAAAACAAAATCTGAAATGAACATCTAACTTATCTGAGAAACAAATACCCTTTTGGGACCAAAATGTTATAAGTCCATCTAAACTTGTACTGATTTGAATGATAATCCTATATTCTTTCAAATAAATATTTTGAAATGCTGCAACTCAAATTTTTAATTGCCGAAAGTTTCGACTTAAGGACAAGCAGGACAAACTGCCCGTTTTCATTTATAATAATTTCATTATTTATATTTGATCTTTGACTTATGAAGAAGATAAAAATTCTACACACAAAAACAAAGAAAATAAATAATAATTCAATTATAATTAGAGCATCAGACCCGATATCTTTTTGGGGCGTATGCACGTGTGAACCACGAGAGAACTGCAAAATCAATATAACTGAGTAGCATTTAAGAATCGACCATTCAGGGAAGAAGTTTGTGTAAGAATCATTTATTTTGAGTGTTCCCAATGCTTAAGATGCGAGGTTTAAGGGCTTATAATTTGTTTTGAACTAGAGATGGGGGCAGGACGGGTATCCTGAACCTTAAAAGATTTATTTTCAGTAGAAAATTACTTTGGATTTTTTTTAATTTAGTAATTCTAAATTCAATTTGTGATGTCCCAAAATTTTAAAAGTATTTTTGACCTGCCTGAGGAAGCATTTAATTTGGGGAGTCGTGTCAATCCCACCCCGGGCCCATCTGTAATATAGAAGATTTAAAATTCGGCCCTCAGATTTTTTCCTGTTCTATTTCGATGAGTTGGACAAATCCTCCTTCTATAAAATATGGTTAAAAAACTAAGAGAAGACTATTTGAAAAATTATTAGTGTCTTTGTTGTTAGGATGTCGAATAATAGGACATCTTTGGTCTTAAGCAGTGTTCGGCACGTTCGTATATCGTGTGTATAGCAAAATCTTCAGCGACAGCGACGTCAGCACACCGACAATATAAGCACGTTGCGCAGCTTTTAATTTCGTGCCACGCACACATTAATAAGCTGAAATGAAATTGTATTGTTTTGCAAGCTCGGGAACAGTAAGGGCTAAGCTGTCCTTCCTTTACACCGTAGTACAGATTCTTATTATACGTCAATATTTAAAAATTTATAACCGAAATGACTTTCCAACTCACTTGCTAACTCCTTGTCAATCTTCACATATTAAACCTACTTCAAAACTGCTGCAACATAGCAGAACTAACTTTTTTTTGTTTAGAAACTTTCCTCAAACAAATCTCCATATACAAAAAAAAGCACTTTCATTCAAGGGCCTAATAAAAAACGATACAACGCACAAGAAAAGAAAAGCGAAATCGTTCAATTCCGCTTTTGCGTCATGTAAATTTTCTACTTTGACATTTTGTGCAGAATTTCGCCCGGGCCGCGCGCGGTCCATAAAACCTAACCTAATGTCATTTAACGA
Source organism: Lordiphosa mommai (assembly GCA_018904225.1). NCBI lineage: Eukaryota > Metazoa > Arthropoda > Insecta > Diptera > Drosophilidae > Lordiphosa > Lordiphosa mommai. The sequence continues at coordinate 581,840 of JAEIFT010000079.1, forward strand.
TGAACAGCGACGCGTCTATGCCCCGTCGCTTGGCAAACAGGTACACACACACACAACAAAAAAAAAAAGTTTTTTTTTAATGGAAGTGAAAGTTTTTTTTCGCGCATCTAAAAAAAATCAAACTGAACTCAAACACATGCGCCATGTCTAAGTATACAAATATATATATATATATACATTTTCGAAGCGCCACCATGCCAAATGTTTAAAAAACAAACAAATATAAAAATGCCAAAAAAAAAAAAAAAATTTACAATAAAAATTCACATTAACAAATATGCGAAGCAACAGGCGGCAGCTGCTGCCGTTTGGCTGGAGGAAAGCAAAAGCAAGCGCTAAATATTTAGAAACAAACGTCAGCCCAATTTAATTTAATTATTATTCATTTCTCTGACTCGGAGCTATGCAAAATGAATTGTTAAGTAAAGTGTTGAATTTCAATTAGATGAACAAATGGACAGCAATAACAAGCGTAAAAAATTTATAAACAAAAGCAACATTGTATGAAATTTTATTGCTAAAAGGGAATGGGGCTCCTCAATTGAAAAGGGATTTAGGATAAACATTTAAAACCCAGACTTTTATTTTGCCATTTCAAGTGTCTAAGTTTAGACATTTATTTTTATAGCAAAGAGAGAGCCAAATCATTTATTGTAGAAAGGAATTTTTGATTTTTTCTATAAATAGGAAATGCAAATGGAACTAGTCGAAACTAAAGAAATTACAATACATGTACGAGAGAGGGTTGTCTTTTATATTTTAAAATGTGGCAGAGATAGGCTGGAAAGGAATTAGTTGATAAGGAAATTTATTCAAAAAATTCAAACGAGTTCGGGAAGTGTTGAAAAGGAATTAGTTAATTAGAAAATGAATTCAAAAAATGAATGAATGAATTTGGTTGTTCATGTTTAGAATGAAATTCAAACACTGAGATCTAGTTTATTAGTTCATTTTAATGACTAGTTTCTTTGAACTAGTTTACAAAACTTGGAACAACTGCATTTTACTGCTATCGAGCTGAAATTTTGCACAGAATCTTCTTTTTACTGCAAGCCGACGAAACCGCCCAGACTAATAGCTGCCATATAAACGATCGGTCCAAATATAGATCTTCGTAAGAAAAACTAAAATAGCGTTGTTAAACTCAGCAATAATGAATATTAAATGCTTTCAAACAGTTTTAAAAAAATTTGTTTAAAATCGTATGACTATATCCTATAGCTGCCATCGAACCGATCGGGTAGAAAATGTGTCTTAGTAAGACAAACTATTTGTGATTTTAAACGTGTCACGGTGTGTCACGACGTGATCGTGAGAAAACACAGGCTTTCGTGCGTGTACAGTTAAACATCGTAAATAAGTCATGCAGTATTCACGAATTTTTATTATATTTTATTTGATTAATAATACTATTCCTCATACTGATTTGCTTGGGATTTCGTTAATCCGCTGCTCTGCACAAAAGGCGATGTGTGGACCCATGATAGAATTAAGGTTTCTAAGCGTGGTTGATCGTGCATGTTCATTCGTGACTCCTCCTTTAATCGTGCATGAATCGTGCGTGACGCAAAACGCTCAAAAAATTGTGTGCGTGAATTGTGGGTCACGTAAGGAAAAATCGCTCACGCGCGCACCCTTTAGTAGCGAGCTCAAATTTTTTATTTCATCGAAACATCATCAATAACTTCGTGAATCAACCACACGCTTTTATGTTCAACAGGCTGTAGTCGGGTCGGCAAAGTATTTCCATCATTGAATTAATCGTCAACGTGCACCTTACAAAATGCCCACAATACCGGCTATTTCGCGTACTTACTGTTTACTTTCAGCCAATATCATTTAGTGAATTTCTGGTACCCAAAACTTAGATAATAACTCTACAATCGTGTCAAAATCGAAAAATAGAGAAAAGCGAAGTAAAGTCCAGGTGACTTGTCAGAAAAAATTGTTTAACCTAGAAACTAAGCTTTATTTGGAGCCCAGGACAAAGGGACATGTAGGGCAGACGAACTCGCGAGACAAGGCACTACCACCAACCTTCCCGAAAAGGAAACTTTAAGTATGTCCATGGCTACGGCAAGGCTCATTACAAAAGATTAAGACGAACAGAAAGCTTCACAAAAATGACAGTCAGTTACTTCCTGCAGGACAGTGCGACTGACCTGGCCTCAGTGGATCACTAAGAGGAGGAATGGACAAGAGACAAGTTCACAAGCGGCATCACAATGGGCCAAGGGCCTTTTTCATATCTTTCCGATAGACTCTACTTTAGCAGAAGTCGACTTAAATCATAAATGCAGGATTTAAGACATTTCGCTTTCATATCTTCTTGTTAGCAAAATACTAAGCTTTTGTGAAAACGTGGCAACTCCTTGCTTGAACTTTGGAGCGAGTTGCCAATGCGAACAGAAAATGTCGGAAATGTTGCCAGTGTAAGCAGAAATATACAAAGTAGGATTTTTATTGCCAGATTATTTGGTAACTAACTTGAAAATCTAATAAGTTGTTGATATGACAAGAATTAGAGATGGGCGCGGAAAAAAAAATTAGATACAATCAAAAATCGAAAATTATTATAAAGATCGGCAAAAAATTAGACAAATTTTCTAAGCTTTACAAATTATTGTTACATTTATTTGGACCGCAGAACTTGCACAACGAATTTTGTACAGATCGGCTTATAATATAACCTTTGGCCTCGAGCCCGCCCCATTTTCCGACCTTGTGGGTGGATCTTCCCAAACTGGAGAATTATTTAGAAAATAATATTTTCACATCAACTTGGCCCATAGACCTTTGAGAATTATTTTCCCACAGAATTAAATACAGGATTTAATTTTAAAGTCAATTGTGTACCACTTCCGACCCATGTATATCCGGTCCCGTCAAAATTTCAAAATTTCTATTGCAGCAAATCAGCTCTCTGGTCGTAACGCATCCTGTTAACTTAGAATGTCTTTAATACCACCTTTTTAAAATTCCCCTTTAGAGCCAACAATTGATAACCCAATCCTATCATAGAGTATACGAAACGTGACTATAAAAAACAAACTTTTCCCCCGGTTCATTGTTAGTTTTCCAATTGCACCTGTTATGTGTGAACGGAAGTTGAAAGCTCCGGCAACAACAATTAAACCGGGCAATGGGAGTGTAAAGTTGTGCGCCAAGTTAAAAATAAATTTTTTTTTTGTAACCCACTCTGGGGTGTGGGTTAGCCAACGTTGACTAATATGCCATTTAGACTAATTGCATTGCATGAGTCTGCGCTCTTGCAGGGCAACTTTTTCATACATACTCGTGTACATATATGTGAGTCAGGCTGCAACAAAAACAAAAAAAAAGGTATCGAATGGGGAGCACTTTTGGGTTCCAACATGTAAACAAATCTGCTTTCTGAGTCAGCCAAGCGCGCCAAACTGATCAGATTTCCAAAAGGCAAAGCACAAGTGCCAGCTGTCAACTGAGGCGTAGATTGATACGCTGCCTGTTCAACAGATTAGCAGCAGTAGCAACAACAGCAGCAGCAAAAGCAACCGGATCGGTCTTACTTAGCCTTGGGCCGCAATTTGGTAACATTATAGAGGAGGGAGTTGGTGAGGGGAGGGGGGGACCCCGACCGCATGGACAGCCATTATACTATTTCATGCGGCGAGTGCGCTTAACGATTCTCCATACATAAATTGGTTAGTTTAATGACTTCATATATGGAATCCATTAGTCATTTGCCTATGAGAAATGTGTTTTAATTTAGTTTAGTGTTTCACAGTCTTGTGTGTATTATGGTCATCATTTAACTGATCATTTTGATGTGAATCATTTGGTATAAAAGAAAATGTAAGTTGATATTTCATTGTAAACAATAAAAAGCCAACGAAGATAATTATCTTGAGTAAATGTCTGGCGGCTAGTTATGGTACCTTTTCAAATTGAAATACCTACAGCCATGAGCATACAAATATCACAAAAGTATATAACAGTGAAAAGCAAGACTAGACGGGTTCGGATTTGTTAGGTCCCTCGATACGAACCATGAACCGAACATAACTTCCTAGTACTACAAGATAAAACTTATAAATTTGTGCACTAGATTAGACATTTAGACAAAACTCAGATTAACAATCAATAAATGACTTAATAATACAATATAATTTATAATTTAATAATATAATTTATAAATAATTCTTTTAGGATAAAGTAATCAGTGAATGTATGTAAGATGCTAGTGTGACTGAACTTCGTTGTGCGCTACAGTTTCTAATCTCTTAAACGTAGAGCAGATAGGTTCGTTACTTTATATCGAATACCTTTCTTGCTACAACTTCATCATCCATATGGTAGACATGTCCTAACCGGTGCAGTTTTCTACGTTTTTCTAAGTTAGTTCGTGTTTACACGATGAAGTTTGCTTCATGCAGCTCTCTTTGATTTCGTTTTGAAGCATCTTCAAAACTTCATGCGCATTTACATTAAGAACTTTGCTTCATGAAGCTCGATTTCAATTCGCCTGAGAACACGAGTTATCGATAAGCAAATAACCCACAAATCAACCCTGCATTAGTTCAATCGGAACAAAGCAAAGGAGAATTATCGAAAAGCTTCACGCCAGGTTAGGTCATGAAGCTTTGCCAGTTTCGGCTGCCCCTCTTCACCTCTTTCCCTCAAACAAAAACTTCATGATGAACTTCATGAAGCAAACTTCATCGTGTAAATGCGGACTTAGTATCCCCATAGAGATCATACAGTTCGTGGTTCATTCAGGAGCCAAATTCATCGCCCACATTTTTAGGGCCATAAATCCTCCCTTTTAAGCCCGATAGTATTTCTACACGCATAAAGGGCAGCAGTGGCTTTGCTGATCCGTTTATTGGTGTTCAGGTTCTAGTCGAGCTTCCTGTCTAGTGTAAGGCCTAGGTATTTGGCGCTGTTGCTTAGTGTAAAAGTTTCTTCATGGATGGGTTTACGCTCAGCCCGATTTTTCTTGCAAAGTTTGTCTTGTTATGGAGGGAAGCCATCATCATTCGAATGCAGAGCGTTTTCGAAACTTTCCCGAGAAGACGATGGCAATTTTCTTGAAATATTCGTTCGTTTCAGTGATGATTTTTCATACGAAATAAATATTTTATCGCCCAGCCATTTTTTCCGATTTAAAAACAGAAAATAGACAAAGTGGTCTTTATCTGAGGAATATACTGAATAGGGTATTAGTTCGTAGTCCAATTTATGGCGACCGTGCTATGTTATGATCTTTGCCAAATGCGATTTGCCCAACAGCTCTAAATAATATTTGCTGGTAATTGTTTTACCCTTTTCAAAGTAATCGTTGTTAATGGCACGGCGAGAATCCTAAAAAAAAAAATGTCCCCATGACCCAACTTGGCCTTGCTTGGGACACGATTACTTGGATATTTCCACTGCTTTAACTGTTTCTTAATCTTAGATTTTGTCCACGGTTAAGAAACGAACAAAAGTTCGTGCGGATTGCGGTTGAACATGACTAAACATATTTTAAAAGCAATCGCGGCACCCAATTCGCGAATAGCTGTTAAATGTATAATGTGATGTATGTATCTGCTTAGTTGAGATTTCTACTGCCTCAGCCACCTCATGCGCCTTTATACTCCGATCGTCCTATATGTATCATTCAGATGTGACGACATCTCTGATCTTTCGGCGTCACTTACGCTGGTACAACCACTACGGAATTAGGTGAACCAAATTTATGGTGCAGAGTAACCATGATATTTAACCTTGGTTTCAATTTTTAAAGCAATAATTCCTTTGTTCCATTTTCTTCATTATACACGAGATTGTCTGCTTTTAATTTCAAACATAAACTTATCAAATTTAATAGTTGCCTTTAAAATTATGACATTCAAAAAGTCCCTGACTTACTAAACCGCCCTCTTAAATAAAAATGTTAATGTCAATTTAACCTGGGAAATCTAATTACACACCTAATCACTCGCATAGATCAAATTGCTTTTATTTCTGCTAATTAAACAACTTCAGCCAAATCTCACGCTTGCCTAGCATTTTTTCTTGGAACATAATTTAAGACGCTCTTAATACACCATAATCAACTGGTAGTATTTTGTGGTAACCCACAATTTTCTTCTCCAACCATTTCCGTAACAAAAATGATTAACTTAATTTTGTGTATGTATTCTCTGTGGCTGTTTCACGTTTCCCCCATAAAGCTTGTAGTGTGTCCGTCTCATTTAGCTGCACATCAGTATCGTTTTGCACTTGTTGAATGAATGAATGAACGAATGAATGAGTGACTGACTGACTGATAACTGACAGTCTCCAAACTAAGTTAAGCATATTATGCATGCATCTAGGCTCGTCGCAAGTCTTTTATGGCCATTGCAATTGTTCGCTCTAGAAAACCCGAGTGAATGAGTAAGTGAGTGACCCACTTTATGCCATAAATTAGCACACAATCTACCCAGGCCTAGACAGCTAGCTAGTTTTATGCCACCTATTAAATACATATATATGTATATACACACTGTCCAGTAAGATTTACCTCAATCTTGTTTTGTAGATCATTGTCATGTTCAGCTTTCAGTTTCCACAGTTTCGTTCAATTGGGTCAACAGCGGACGAAACGGAGCAAGAAGAAAAAAAAAAAGTAAAACTCACTATTAAAAAGTCATTAACTATTGTTCAATATTAAGTTATTTCATAGCTTTAATTAAGCTGCAAGCGGATTGAAATGTGTATCCCCCCAAAAAAAACAGAGGCAATATTGAACTTAGACAATGTTGTTTAATTGATTAGAGAAAGTTAGTGACCGAACGTTTTGCTTCAGCCTGGGAAAATGTCTTTATTGAGTCTCAAAAAAAAAAAAAAATTACATGCCAAAGTGCATGTAGAGATTAAAGCTAACTGTAATGTGCCAGTGTGAGAAAAAAATTGATTTTCAGTGGCACAACTTAAAATAAAAACAATTTTTATAGCAAGTTCACGTGAGATTTTCAGAGGCTTCAAGTGTCTGTAATAATAGATTACCGTTTATAGAGTAAAATTCAGATTAGAAATGAATTGATTAACTAAGTTTTCAGTGCTCAATTATTATATTAAATTATATTGTAATGTTTATATTAATGAACTCATTGGAATGTAGATAAACAAGATAAACATATTAATATTCATTCATATCCTATATATTTAAATTTGCATATATAAAGTGGTTTAATAGATTAATCTACCAAAGTAAGCAACGATTAGACATTTATTGCGTATAATATTGTATAGTACGTATATATTATTAGCGTTGTCAGCCTCTTTGAAAAATATTTAGTGTCAAAGCAAAAATAATAATTTGTTTCGGTATTTTGATACCCTTGCAAAGTGTATATTAGTGTTGGGTAAAGGTTGTTCCTGTTGTTCTGCTGGAAGCATTTATATTGAAATTTTCAGTGTGACCGACCTATTATAGTACTTATATATTGAATTTGTTTAGTGTGAATGTATTTTTGGATAAAAAGTACTAAAGACACAGAATCCCTTATACCCAGCAGATAATTTCAATTTGTGATTAATAATTACCGATTATACCTACTGAATGCCATGATTGCCGATTGCAATTGGTAAATTTGCCCATCACGATTGCTGAAAAGGAATCGAACCAAGTGTATGATTGGTCTGAAAGATTATCAATTGCTGGGTCAGCACACCTTTGCTGCTGTATGCATTCATATTAATATTTTTAGTGTGACCGACAATTTCTAATAAGTAAATATAGAATTTTATTAGTTTGATTATACTTTTTGATAAAAAGTACCAAAAGCCTGCAATCAATGCCATTCAGCAAATACTCTTTAGCAATCGTAAATTGGGACCATTGTCATTCAGCAGAGACCTTTCAGCAATCGTAAATCAGTCATCGCATATCGAAATTATCTGCTAAATGCGCCCAATGATTATTCTCGATTGTTTTTCTTTTCTAATCAAAGCACAAATTATTCGAAATTTTTTTTGTTTGAAAATCAAAAATATTAATCCCAATAAGAATTTGATTTCGGAATTATAATTGTTATACAAAGTAGGCGGTGGTTTTGAAAGGGGCACAATATGAAAGCCTTTAATGGTTCAAAACTTAAAAACCTTTAATTTAGTCGCCTAAAATAATTTACGAAAATTTGTCGGAAATCTGTAGGGTTTCACACACAGAAATCAACCGAATGGTAGCAAATTCTCTTAAGATACAATAAAACTATCAAGCGGTCATATGAAATAGACATCACAAGAGCCGAGTCGATATTTCCATATCTGTCTGTATGAACTAGGGATGTCGGAAATGGTATCGATATATCGAATATCGATATTTTAGTTTAAAAAAACGATATATCAATATCGGATATTTTACTAACGGGATATATCGTATATCGAATATTTTTTGGGATATTTTCGGCGATATTTTTAGGTTCTGGATGGAAAATCAAGACAAATTGTTGTTGCATATGTTATTTAACCATGAAGCTCGGTGCCACGTTCCTTGGATTTAACGGCTTATGTTTCTTTTTATGTTTTCTTTGTTGTTAATATGTTTACTTTTCAACTTCAGCGTCTTCTTTCCCTATGAATTCTTGAATAAGTTTCCACTACAATTATAAAATAAATAAAATATCTTTGTCAAACTTGCAAAAACACATTTTATCTATACTTTTTGGGTTTGGGAGCTCTGATTTTGATCGCAAACAGAATTTAGTTCTTAATACGCTTCAAATGACACCTCAATTACACCAAACGATCACTTTTTTATTAGGATATTTTTTTTTTTCGAAAATATCGATATTATCGAATATTTTTTCAAAAATATTAATATCGAAATAATACTTTTTCACTATCGAAAAAATATCGATATAGATATTTTTCAAATATCCGACTTCCCTACTCCCAGCTCCCGAACTGGGGCTCCTAGCTCAACGCAAAGAGCTGCTAGTCAAGAGCTGCGAGCCAAACGATGCTCCCTGCTCTCGATCTGCGGCTCCCTGCTCTGAGCGGGAGCCAGAGAACGTGACTCCCGAGCGAGCAATTCCGAACGCTGCAATAAAACCATCAAGCGGTCATACGAAATAGATATCACAAGAGCCTAGCCGATATTGTCGTCTGTCTGTCCGTCTGTATGAACGCGTCGATTTCAGAGACTATTAGAAATAGAGCCACATGCTATGGTATGTAAGTAGGTGAATACCATACACATTCCAGTTTTAAACCGTAAAAACTGTCAGAGCCACAATTTGAAGTTAGAACCTTTTGTTTTTAAATATATAAATTTAGACCTCATATCTATATATTCTGAAACACATCAGATCGATTGAAAAACACAAGAGTTTCAAAGGTAAAATGCTTTTCAACCATCCAACAGGCAGAGGGAGGGGGACCAGCGTCGCGACTGCTGTGTCGTAAGCGTCGGCTTATGTATATGTTTTATAAGCGTATAAAAACAGACCAAATCAAGTGTACAGGGTATTTTGCAGTCGGGGCACTCGACTGCAGCGCTCTTACTTGTTATCATTGATTTAACCCTGGCTGGGCCTACTACTTCATGATCTTCCCCTATATTAAGCATGTATATCAATACTAAACTCATGGTTAAGTTTCATGTCATAATTTGGAGCAATTCCTAATGATCAGATCTGAATTCAGCACTGATAAATTCAGTACTGAGGCGTAAAACTGAAAGAAAATGATCAAGAACATCCACAAAATGATATTGTAAGACACGATAGGCAGTTAAAATAATGTTCACATGACGAAGCTGTGCCCCCATTACTCACAATGGAACACAAAATCAGAACCTCGTGAGAATGCTACAATCTAAGCTTTAGTAACATTTTACAGCAATATTGCATAGCTGAATCGTAAACGTGAATAAAACATTGTTTATAGACATAACATTTTTAAGACAAAGAAACGTTTAAAACAAAGAAGGCAAAGGTCAAATGAGTTTATCAAATTATAATTTGATTAAATTCTCTTTAGAAAGACAAAATTATGAAAATGTGGTAACATTTGGGTTAAGGAATAATCGTATGTTTTATCGATCGATGCAAAGGACCAGCTCATAAATCCTTTATATTTAGTTCCCCGGGATTACTTCATCGTTCAATAAATCAAAAATTTTCTTAATCGTTAACACATAAAATTGATTAGACTAATATGGGTCGTAAATACATTAAAGAAATTTAGAGAATTACTTCCCTAGGCCATTAATACTTGATCAAACAAAAGTTAACACATTTGCATTTCTAAGGCAAAGCTTTGTATTTTATTACCAATTTATGACATTTATGCAGCTGTCTCGTAACCAATTTCATTAGAACAAAAGATGTTTTGTATACGTGTGTGTGTTTATTCTCATTAGAATAACAGCAACACGAATTGGTCATTTCAAATATTATCTCACACATGGCCATTATTTTGGGTTAGCGGATTACAGCTCCATTCAATATTTTTTGTTTTTTTTTTTTTCCAGGTCGTTGCCATTTGTTTTTCGAGAGACTGTCTTTTATTTTTTTTTTGTTATTTGTTATTCACTCTTTTTGTTTGTCGTTTTGTCTATTTCTTTGAAACCGTTAACGTTAACTATTTTAATAGTTTTGCTGCGCTTTGGCTGCATTTGATGAACGGCCTCAGTGGAGTAGTGGAAAACCCGTTTCCGTCTCGCTCTACGATTTCGCTGCAAAAGCCAACGGCCAATGTCTGTGTCTCTCTCTCTGCTTAATTTATGAAAGTTTAAATGTTGTTGCCACAGGCCCCGGCGGCATTGCATTTTGTTTGTTCGTTCGTTCGTTCGTGCTGCCTGTAAATCAGAACTACCGCTAGGCATCATCTCCTGCTTCTCTCCTGTGCATCCATTTCTCCAGTTGGTTGAACTTTATAAATATTTAGATGGTTAGAGAGCTACATATATATATGTGCCACATCCTTAACCAACGTCCAATGTCTGAGCCACTGACCCTATTCCATTTGGTCAAGCTGAAAAAGGAAATTTCTTAGCCAGGCCAACTGCCTGAAAGTAGAACACCGGGCTTGCGGCTTGAGGCATGGGAGGTAATTGATAAAAAAAAAAAAAAACTGTTAAAAGACGTGCGTGGCGTTAGAAAGTAAAATGCGAATGGGGTTTACACTTGTCAAAATTGCAGAGTATGAAGCTGGCATTCTAAAAACGAACTGTCTTTAATTGTAGGTCACAAATTCTCTAGAAAGTATACCAAATTGCTTGGATTTATAATTGAAGGTGTGTAAGCCTAATCATGGTGCAAGCTTGGGGCAAAAGAATTTTACAGGTATTGTTTAGTTAATTTGTGGTTAACAATGCTTGTTGGGGGTTTCCCCTCATTATGTGCTTGTTTGCAGCCAAGGCTTTTTTTAATTAAATAATTGCCTTTTAATATTAATTCGTTAAGAATAATTAAATCAAAGAAAAATGGTAAAAATGCAAAGTACATCTAAACATCAAGTGAATGAGTGAGTTGGTTTGAGTGAATACCTAGCCCGGAACTGTTAACCAAAAATCAAGGTATTCAAAATAATATCGATGTAAAAAATTAATTTTTTCAGACATGTAAATAAATGTTTTTTACATGCAACTTACACGACTGTTACTTACAGGCGTGGAAAAGGCAGATTCAATTATTCACATGCCTGTAAATAACAATCATGTCAAAACTGCTTGTGTTAGTCACATGAGAAAATAATTTTTTCATTCATTATGTAAAAAATTGGATTTACATTTCTGAAAATAATTATTTTATTTTTATATAGCTATCTTGTCCAAACTTTCCAAAAAGTCTTTCAAAACATAATTATTGTCGGGTGTGCCATATCATAGAGCTGTCTTAGGAACTTTTGGTCCAAAAACTAGTTCTATTTAGAAAACCTTTTTTGTTTTTAATGAAAAGTCTTCAAACTTGGTATTTATCAATTCTAGGTGCATCTTCACAACTCAGTAAAGTTAAATCTAAATCAGACGGCTAAAGCGTATAGCTGTCATAGAAACGATCGGTCCAAAACCTAGTTCTAGTGAGAAAAACTTTTTGTTTTTATTAGAAGCGTCTCCAAACTTAACAATTTATTAATTCTATATGCATTTACACAATTCTATAAAGTTTGATTAAAATCTGACCGATACAGCATATCGAGCCCTAACCGCAACCATATTAAAAGCGCCATTTTTTCGATTAAAATTCTGTTAATGCAAATATGATGACCAATGTCACTTACATCTAAAAAAACACTCGTAAAAAATATTTATATAGTTGCCATCGATCGGTCGATCGAATGGTAGCGTCTTTATACTTGTTAATCGTGAATATTATCTGCTTTAGCCAAGGCTGCAAACCTCCAACATTTTGAAAGAGGTTCGGTTCGGTTGTTTGAACCCGTGATGAATCTTTTGGTACGGATCCCGGACCGGTTTCTGGAAACCCTGAAGCTCAGGTTTTGGTTCAAACCTCGGTTCACTTAAACAAGAAAGAATTTGAGGCCTGTTCTCGTTTCCTAACTCGATTGATCGGAATTGTTAAGCGTTGTGATTTTTAAGAAACGATTTAAGAATTCGAACAAAACTTTTTGTCATCGAGAAATTCGAATGAAAATAAACAAAAATTTGAAGTTAAATGTGGAATAACTTAACTCGTTTACAATTCTGATTCCGCATGATTTAATCGAAATCGGAAACGGGAACAGGCCTGTATATGATTTATACATATTTTTAAGTGTCAGTTCGAATTTGCTCTCTCGGCCACTCTCTTAAAATAACGCATTGCCGATCGGCGAAGAAATTATGCAATTCGGTTACAAAGATAACGCTTTGCTCACTCAGATTACGACGCTTCTCTCTTTTGAGTAGAGTTTTGGGATAAACATCACATTCAAAAAGCTAAAGCCTAAACCGTGTTTTTTAAAATAGTCTTTTTCGAGATTTATCAACAGAAGAATTTACCAACCAAACCTTTTGTTTTTAATTAGTGATCCGGTTCGGGTTCAGATTCGAGGGGTCAAAAATGAGAAAGGTGCACTTAGGAAACACGAATCGAATCGGTTTTCAGGGATTCGTTTCCGGATCGGTATGCAGCCTTGGCTTTAACACATTTTAGCTGAGTTTGATAAAAATCGGTTGAATAAATTGTATAGCTCCCAAACAACAATCATCTTTTGACCTGTTCAGATAATCATTTACAGAATATGGCGCCACCTGTTGGTCAGCTTGCGAAATCATTTAAATAGCCTTGTTCTTAGTGGAAATTAAGTTATCTTCTTATAATGGTATTTAAAATTCCATTAGATATCAAAAGTTCTCCTTGCTCTTCCTTTAACACAAGTATTATTAGGACATCTGTTTTCCGGAGTAAAGTTTATTATGTTTAATTTTCCTTCTTTATTCCTACATACTGGTTCGTTCCGGTATACCGATATAAAATCCAAGGGACCAATACGGAACAAAATACCGAAATAAACTGGAACCTTAACAGGTCCTTTTACCGAAACATTAGTTTTGGTACGTACCAGAATCGGAACTGAAATTCGATTCGGTTTGATTATCTGCTATAAAGTTTTTGTCATCACTCAAACGTAGTGTTGGCTTTGATCTTATCATATTTTTGTAGTTTGTAGTCATTGATTTCCATTGTTTTTTTTACACTAAAATTATAAATGTGAAAAATATAGTATTATCTTCACTGTTTAAATTTTTATGTGGCTTACGAGGCGTATGAGCCTTGTCGCGCTCTTTAAAAGTAAATTAAAATTTTTTTTTATTGACTTTTTATTCACTATTTAACCGAAAAAATCGTTAAACGAAAGCGACCTCTGCGATTTTCTATTTTTGCATTCAAATGTTCAGTCTGGATTGAGACACTTTCTCCCGTCCGCAACAAAAGATTGGACAACATTTAAATGACCTCTGCAAGGGAATACAAAATCAGAGGAGGTACAAATTGTTGTTGAATAAAATTGATTGAAGAAATTGGATAAAATCGTTAAAGGTTGAATCCAACGAATTTGAAATATAAGGTGTGATAAAGATTAGCTTGATTATTAGAAAAGGTTACATGTACCACATTCGATTTTACTTGAGTGAAAAGCGAAACTTGCCTGAAAGACTGTGAAATCGATGCGTTCACTCAGACGTACAGACAGCATCGACTGTTGATGCTTATCAGATATATATAAATATAATTTATAGGATCGGATACGATGCTTCCTTCGGCCTGTTACATATATTTGCACAGCTTTATAATTCTCACTCAAGGGTATAAAAAGCTGTAAAAAAATGGTTTAAAAATTTGCTTTTTGTAAGATTTTCAGATTTAAAATTAAACTAATTCCACTGCGATATTTTCTTTCAAAAAAATAAAAATGACATTACCAACTTGAACTGTTTTCCCCCAAGTTCGGGTTGTAGGAATCGAACTGAAAGTAATTTTTTTTTTTTTTGAAAGTAATTTTTATTTTAACTATCCCAGCGCTACAAGAACATATAGATGACTTATAATGAATGCGCTAGTCACAACAGGTTGAAAAATAATATTTTGATGTAGACTCTAGAGAAGAACTTAACTTACCTTAAACTAAGCTATAAACAATAAAAATAATAAGTGAAAGATAAATAAAATTAATAAATAATATAAATTTATAAAAATTTTACAACACCGAAAGTGGTTTACAAAGTTATTTACTGCATCATTACTTTTTTGAGTTATCACGATGGTTTCATAAACAAATTTTTTTAAAGTTTTTTACGAAGTTAATTTTTAATTTTTAAATCCAAAAATATGATATTTTATTCTCGTGAAATCTAAATAAATAGATTTAAATGTAGAGGACATTTAATTTAATACATTCACAGTTTTTCGATATCATTGCGCATTCAAAAGTTATAGATTGAAATCTAAAAAATATATCATAATTTTTTTAATCTTTTTTAAAAAAATGACATTAAATTATGTAATATTTAATTAGAAATCAAGTTATTGTTGAAAAACAAAAGGGAAGACATTAAAATTTTTTTTTTTTTTTTAGATTTTACTTAATATTTGGAAATTTTAAATAATTTGTTGTAGAAATTTTTTTAATTATTTCAGTTTTTGGACCATAACTTTTGAAAGCGCCATGATATCGAAAATCTGTAAATGTAGTAAATTAGAGGACATTTAAATCTATTTATTCCGATTTTCTAAGATCAGATAAATTTTTTTTTTTTTGCAATTTAGAAAAAGTTTCCACTTGATAAAAAACTTAAAAATTTTTTTTCTATGAAGCCAACGTTATAACTCATAAAAGTAATGATGCAGTTCGATTCCCAGGGCCCGCAATAGGGGAAAACCGTTCAAGTTGGTCATGTCTTTTTTTCTACTTGCACGGTATAATTTATAGGACCGGAAATGCTTCATTTGTATGGTTACATATATTTTCACAACTTTATAATTCTCATTTTATAAAAATCTGTACAATAAAAGGTTACAAAATTGTTTTTTTTTTTTTTTTTGAAGATTTTTAGATTTTAAATGAAACTAATTCTTTAATCCCTCTAGTCTCTTTTTAGGGCCGTTTTCTTATCTATATGTTTTCTAATTTAGATGCTTTTTGGTCAAATTTATGTTGCCTACTTTTAAGCCGCGTTGAAATCATGTAAACACAAGCATAGATATTTTAAAAGCGGCCTAAAAGTAGGCAACACACATTTCTAAATTTGAAAAACATGAAGATAAGAAAACGGCCCTAAGAAGAGACTAGAGGGATTAAAGAATTAGTTTCATTTAAAATCTGAAATCTTACAAAAATCAAATTTTTAATTCACTTTTGAATTTTTATTAATTTCTATTCTTTGTTGATTAATTTCAGATGTTCCACCAACTCGATTAAGCCCCAAGCGCACGTGCATCATGTCCGAAAGGGTCAGCACATCTCTGGCAGCTCAACTGCATAACCATGCACTGACATCAGCCGAAGCGGCAGCTGCAGCTGCTGCTGCTTCCGCCACCTGCCATATGACCAAGGAGGCTGCTCCACTTCAATTTGAAATGGATGCACCGGCGGCGGCCATAAGTGCACAATTAAATTTTAAAATTGTGCCCGCTGATAGTCTACCCGGCCTAAGCTATCAGGACATGTTTGCCTCCATGAATACATCACAAATCTCGAATGCCTCAACAGAGTCCAGCTGTAGTCCACCGGCAGTGGGTCCACCCAAGCCCAGCCGGCACATGGCGGTGCAGCCGTTGAATAGTGTAAGTGTAAAACAAATCAGTTACTTCTACTGTCATTTTACTAATTTATTTATTTTTACCCCTTAGAAATCCTGTCGATTTCCCAAGCTGGAAGAATGCGCTCACTTCCACTATGAAAGGGTGCAGCTGGGTGCCCTGTCCGTGCAACTTTTGGATGATAAATCCGAACAACTAAGCAGCAGCATAGCCTCTCAATCCATAGGCGGAGATTTGCCTCACAGTTCACTGAGAAGTTTCTCACCCGACAGCTGTTGGTTTATTATACGCGTGTGTCCGCAACGTTGTGAACCCTTTCTGATTAAGCGCAGCTTTGAGAATATGCAAATGCTGGACGAAATGTTGCATCGTTGTGTCTATGATCGTAAAATCAGTGGCCTGAGAAATATGACCGAACTGGAGGCAGAATTGCCCAGTGAAACGGATGTGGAATATGCGGTGGCCAAATATTTGGAACGTTTCTCAAAGATAGCCTCAGACTCGTTGACCTGCGGCACCATACTCACCTGGCTGCAATTGGATAACAAGGGACGACGTTTACCCCTGGCCGATGGCGAAACTCAACGTACCATAAATACTCCCGCTGTGGGTGCTGCCTATGGCGTAAGACGTTATCAGGCTCAGGCTCCCGATGAGATTAATATAGAAGTGGGTGATATGATTTCGGTAATTGATATGCCCAGTCCAGCGGAATCGGTTTGGTGGCGTGGCAAAAAATCACATTTACAAAAATCTCTCTATGAGGTGGGTTTCTTTCCACAATCCTGTGTGGCCACCATAGGCGACAAAGTGCCACGTAATTTTCCCATGCCTGCACCCCTGGTGGGTCATCTGGATGGGGTGTCACCTACTAAGCCGGTGTTGAGGAAGCATGGCAAATTGATAGCCTTCTTTCGTTCATTTATACTGTCACGTCCCTCACGTCGTCGTCTCAAACAGAGTGGCATCTATCGCGAAAGAGTCTTCAATTGCGATCTTTCTGAACATTTACTTAACAGTGGTCAGGATATACCCATGGTGCTGAAATCTTGTGCAGAATTTATAGAAAATTATGGAGTTATTGATGGCATCTATCGCCTATCGGGGATTACCTCGAATATACAACGCCTAAGACGTTCATTTGATGAGGAACGTGTACCCGATTTGGGTAATCCCGAAATGAAACAGGATATACATGCGGTTAGTTCATTGCTGAAAATGTATTTTCGCGAATTGCCCAATCCCTTGTGCACTTATCAGTTATATGATAATTTTGTGGAGGCTATACAAGTCAAGGCGGATGAGGCAGATGAGCGTTTGCGTTTGATGAAGGAAACGGTTCTCAAGTTGCCACCGCCTCATTATCGCACCCTCAAGTACTTGGCAGAGCATTTGTTTAAGGTATCCCAACATCATGAACGCACGGGCATGACAGACAAAAATCTGGCCATAGTCTGGGCACCCAATCTTTTACGCTCTCCAGCTCTAGAATCGGGCGGAGTGGCCGCTTTGCGTGGTGTAGGCGTTCAGGCAGTGGTTACCGAGTACCTGATACGTAATTGTCATAACATTTTTGATGCTCTAGAAGATCGAAATGCACGTCTAAGTGTGGTGGCCAATGAAATGCGTTTGGAATCTTTGACAGATTGTGAAAGTTTGCTGGTGGAGCAACGTGAACAGGATCAATCTTTGTCTGTAAATGAACGACCCAAAAGCCTAAGCACCGGAGGAGCCAAATTGATAAGCCTGGAAGAGGCTCAGGAGCGACATTCTCGCATTGAGGCTGCAGATCTTAAGCAATCTTTGCCCATTAATATGCTCTCCTCCACCACCAGCAATGCCGTGACAAATATAGGCTCCTATATAGAAGTGGGTGGAGGACCCTCCAGCCTGCCGGATAAATATCATACGGTTTTATCTGTGCCACGTAGCTGGCAGAAA